>CM052807.1:105237987-105265005 GCA_028533885.1 Nasua narica | reverse complement strand
CTTGCTCACGTTCTCGCCCCTGCCACCACCCTAGCTAACGCAATCCGCCTCCTCTTCCTCACTGTCTCCCCTCCGCTTTGCTTTTTATTCTTCAAGGCACCTGTTGCCTTTTGACTTTTCATTTTAAATGCTTTATTGGCCCTGCCCATAGCTGCTGTAAGATCAAAAGCTCCGTGAGAGGAAGAACTTGGTTGTCTTCCCCTCCACAATCTCCTCAGTCCCTGAAAGGGGGCCTCAAGTCAGCACCTGGGGGGATGAATGAATGAACACATGAATGAATGAATGAATCTGAGTTCTTTTCCCAAAAGATAGAAAACCGGACCATTTATTTCTGAAACACAGTTAACCTCGTGCAAAGTCTTCAAAATCTGAGAAGAGCCTTCTGAGGTCCTTGTGAGAAAGACACACATCCACAGCCCCCCTGAACCAGGCTCCCCCAGAGAGGGGCCTGGGAAGCAGGCGGTGATTGAGCGCCCCAGGGGATTCGGGTCTTTGGCCGGGCAGCCAGACAGAAGACACGGCCCACAGGGTGCGCGGACGGTGCGCCTGCAGGATGATTGAGGACAGGAGGGGAAGCTCGGTCCAGCTGTGGCCAGCGAGCCCAGGGGTCCCAGGGAATGTCCAGGGACAGGGCTGGGAGGAGGGTAGAGCCTCGCTGGGAGGGGTGTGTTGCCTAGGCTGAGGCGTCTCCTTTGGTTTGTACCCAACTCATTCCCAAAAGAATTTCAGGCCAGACTGGGAAAACGTGCCTTTGATTCTGTAGTCAAGATGGAGCCCTCGAATTCGATCTTTGAGGGGGAGAATCACACCCGTGGGGTTTTGCCAATTTTTAAAAAATTGTGGTAAAATACACACAACAGAAAATGTATCAGTTTCACCATTTTCAGATTTACAGCTTCGTGGCAGTAAGTACATTCACGCTGCCATGTGACCATCACGACCAGCCGTCTCCGGAATTTCATCATCCCAAACGGAAACTCTGTGCCTTTAAAACACTGACTCCCAGGGGCGCCTGGGTGGCTCAGTTGGTTGAGCAACTGCCTTCAGCTCAGGTCATGATCCTTGGGTTCCGGGATCGAGTCCCACGTCGGGCTCCCGGCTCCACCGGGAGTCTGCTTCTCCCTCTGACCTTCTCTCCTCTCATGCTCTCTCTCACTTTCTCTGTCTCTCAAATGAATAAATAAAATCTTTAAAAAAAAAAAAAAAAAAACACTGACTCCCCACCCCCCTCTTCTTCTAGCCCCTGGCAACCCCTAGTCTACTTTCTGTCCCTGAACTTAACCGTTCTACGTACTTCCTATTAATGAAATCATACAGTAGTTGATGCCTGGCTTGTTTCACTTGGGAGATGGTCTTCAAGGTGCATCCATATTACAGGATAAGTTAGAATCTCCCCTTTAAGGCTGCAGGATATTTCATCGTGTGCATATATCATATTTTACGTATCCAGGCATCCATCAATAGACATGTGGCTTGTTTCCACCTAATGGCTGCTGGGAATAATGCTGCTATGAGCACAGGCGTGCCCAAGCCTAGTGTGGGGTATGAACTTGAGGGCACCCGGAGGCTTCCTGGGTGAGCGTGCTGGCTGGTGCCACTTGATGGGGGCTTTGGGCCTCTGCAGCGACACATCTGAATCAGGCAAGGGACTTGAGTCTGGGTCTTGGGTTACACGAGCCCCCTGCCCCCCAATCTACCACCACATACACACGGACAGGCTCGCTCGGCTCTCCCTCATGAAGAAATTCCAGGCCACGGAGGCAGGAATGCAGAAAAATTGCTCGAGATGACCCCAAGATTGAGACAGCCAAACCGTTTCCTTAAAAACCCAGCATGATTTCAAATTCAATACAGGAAATGTCCCAAACAGGCCAATATATAGATACAGAAAGTTGATTATCTTCTACTTGTTGCCTAAGAGGAGGATGGTGAGGGGTGATAAATAGACATAAACGTTCTTTTTAGGGTGATGGAAACGTTCTCAACCTAGATTGTGGAGATGGTTGTATAACTCTGAAAACATACTAAAATTCACTAAATTCTACACTCAAAATAGGTGAATTTTATATCTAACTTATATCTTAATAGGCTTTAAGAAATATGTACAGAAATGTTTAAGAAGAAAAACCCCTAAGATTAATATTTTCAAGTCTCTGACCTATGTGAGTAGGAGATCTACCTCGCGATCCTAACGCGGAAGATTTAATTGAACGATTGATTTGACTAGAGATTTTAAGTTGAAATCTTGTTGACGTATACTATTCGAGCATTTTAAAAACTTACCAGTCACCATATTTCTAAGCTTGAGGTATGAGACTTATATTATATCCAAGCGCTCAGTTGTTAATCAGGCAATTGAAGTACTCAAAAAGGACATTAAATCTATTGAATTTTAAATGCAACTGAAAATGTTAAAAGCAGGTTAAGTTTGTGAAAGGATCAAATGTTAATCAAAGGCCACCCTGAACGTAGCCATGAACTTACTAGACTTCGGGGAAGAGTCAGATTCCTATAGGCTAGCATCCTAGACTTATAGCTTTAGTTTTGCAGTTTTAGTTTTTCTAGAAGCTTCTTTTTTACACAGGCATCACCTTGAAGGACATGAAAACGCTCACAGTAACAGAATTAACAAGAACTGGTGCCTTCAGGCTGGTTGAAGGTGGGGAATCAGAGTGTTTAGGGTAAGGGAGAACCAGTCCCCAGCCCCAATTCTGTTCCTGAAAACCCGACAGCAGTGGAGGAATTTTACTGTTGAGAAACATAAGACCCTGTGGAAAAAGAGTTCAAGGAATTGAAATTGGCAGTGAACCTAGGAAAGCCCTCATAAATGACATTTTATGTTCCTTTAAATAAAACAAGAGAGACAGCCCTGGCAGTATCGATCATATTAATTACATTCTACACCTTGAATAAGTAACTATGGATATCGTACAGTTAATTTTCATTTACCCTGCCTTGCACGCTGGAGAATTTCTCTACTCTCCCGTGCAGTTTCCCTGGAATGCTTATGAATTTATTTTGCAGTGATGCAGATAATACGCCAAAATACTTTCTTCCCTGCAGCTGGTGCTCCAAGTCTGATTTTACGGCTTGGAGACACTGATGTCTCCCCCTGGGGTCCCCCCGCAGCTTCAGAGACGGGGAATAACATGGCTGCTCGAGAAGGGACACATTCCACGTAACCTTTACGCAAGCTGCTCAAACACGGCGGGCGTTAATCCCACACTAGTCTTTCTCCTCGAGAACAGAAAGCTGCCGGGCTCTGTGCAGAGCAGTCTCGCTCTAAAGCAGTTGGCCTATACCGGGCACCCCATCTCTCACATGAGCCTCTGCTCCCCTTGGCCACACAGGGATTGTCGCCCATCCTCTGTCTCTCTCAAGGCTAGCTGGGCAGAACTTGAGCATGTCCGGGCTTTCTCGTTCTTTCCCTTTTCTCCACCCTGTCCTAGAAGGCAGAATGGGGCCCTGGCTAAGAACATGGTGCAGTGCATTGAACAGTCACCCTCCCCCCCAAAATTCGTGCCCACTTAGAACCCCTCAGAATGGGACCTTATTTGGAAATACGATCTTTGCAGGTGTAATGAGTTAAATTAAGACAAGATCATACGGGACTAGGGCGGACCCTAAATCCAACGACCGCTGTTCCTACAAGAGAGGAGGGGACGCAGAGACACACACACACGGGGAGAGGCCCAGGGAGACAGAGAGCAGAGGGGCGCAGCCACCAGCCAAGGAGTACCGAGGACTGCCGGGAGCCACTGGAAGCTAGGAGGACGCAAAGAAGAATTCTACCCTAGAGCCTTCGGCCCTGCCAACATCTTGATTTCAGGCTCCCAGCCCCCAGAACGGGGAGGGAACAGATTTCTATTGTTTTAAGCCACAAAGTTAGTGGCATGTTGTTTTGGCATCCCTGGAAAACTAATACACACGGGCTCATGTCCTATCTGACCTTGACAATATACTCACTCTCTGGGCCTCAGTTACCTCTCTGTAAAATGGGGATAACAATACACCTACATAGTAGGTATAGCTGCAAAGACCCCATAAACAAACCTACATCAGGTATTTGTAAGGACTCAGGAACCTATGACTAGCTACCGTTCCCGGGGTCCAGTACCTTCTCTAACTGTTCCCCAAGAGAGCACCTCAAAATCCTCTTCCGTTCCGACCGGAAGTCTCAGCACTATGGACATGATATATCCACACTCATCTGCGGACACTAGATCGGTTCACAGATCAGAGAGGGGAGTTGGTGATGTGTGGTGGAGGTCTAACCATCTTGGTTTTGCTCAAGGCGAGTGTGCGGCAGCTGCGGGATGCCGAAGGGGTCTGTTGAAAAGATAGTCTGGGGCGCCTGGGTGGCTCAGTTGCTTGGCAACTGTCTTCGGCTCAGGTCATGGTCCCAGAGTTCCTGGATCGAGTCCCGCATCGGGCTCCCGGCTCCGCCGGGAGTCTGCTTCTCCCTCTGACCTTCTCCCCTCTCATGCTCTCTCTCTCTCTCTCAAATGAATACATAAAATCTTAAAAAAAAAAAAAAAAAAAGACAGTCTGTGTACTTTTCCTCCAGAAGCAAGAGCCAGCTAGAAAGAGATTATCCCCCACAACAAAACACATGCTCACAGTAGTGAAGGGCCACAGCTTTCCAAGGCAGCCAGCCACCCAACTACCCAAACGCATATTTTCATTCCCGTATGTCTAGATGAGTTAAGGATAGGAATTATCATTTTAATTGTTCATCTGTATTATCTTCTTCTGACATTTTTCTGGCATAAGAGGCTAATACTAATTTTTTTTTTAAATATCCCTGCATGTGCTACCCCACTGGAGCCGTGAAGATGCTTACAGCCTTCAACTCCAGCAATTTCCCTCTTGGGAAACGACACCAAGGGAATAATCCAACAGAAGCTAAAGAATTTACGCACAAACACGTTTACTGTATTTCCTTCCAATGGCCAAAAATTGCAACCACTGTAAAATGTCCAGGATTAGAGAGATCATTTCATAAATGATAGTTCACTTAGGTATATCGTTAATAAATCACAGTATATTCAGTACTCAAAAAAGATATTAGAAGTAACAATGTGAAGACACGGGAAAAGGGCTTAAGTTAAAGCAGCAGATTTCAAAATATTACAAGGATGAGGATCTCAGCTATGTAAATATATACACACATAAATGACAACATATAAACACGAAAACGCATTTTTCTGCATCGTTTATCATTTTTCCCCACTTAAAATGATGACGTCAGTAGCATGCTAGCTCCAAAGCAACTCTAAGTGTTACAGACGCCCCTGGAAAGCAGGGAAATGCTAAACAAAGTGTTGGATTTCTCCCAAAGAGGAAGAAAAATTGATCTGTAGCCGCCGATGGGGTTATTTTCCCCCAACAGTTCTTTGACAAATGAGGGCACAATGAGTGCGCTTCATGTCTGCGTGTCTCAGGACCACAAGCTGCTCGGGTATAACTTGAGGGATTGTTACTAAGAAAAGGTAGAGGGGTGGACAGATAAGAGCAGGCATGGGACAAGATCCGAAAGTGGGTGGAAGGAGGCAGGGGGCGGGGGTAGAGCAGGCATATCCGTGTTTTGGGGGCAGCTAGGCTGTGCTTCGAATGTTATTCTTCTTGAAACGCGGTCAGAAGGGAAAGACAGACCACTGCAGCTGTAGCTTATTACATGTGCCCACACTCCCCATCTCCCTCCAGCTCCCCCTTCATCCCTTCGACAGACTCCAAGATGTGAGGCTGAACCTCACTTGAAGACGTGCAGCACAAAGGGAATGAACCCAAGAGGGAAGGGGGTGGGGAGAACAAGAGGACCAAAGCTACTATAGTGATTTTCCCTAGGGAAATATATAGCATTTTGAGACTTCTTTTGTCCCTAAATACATGGGTAGATAGATGATAGATTAGATCGATCGATCGATAAAAAGCTTTGTGACAACAGGGAGAGACAGAGTCCCATCTTTCCCCAGAAAGTAGGAACGTTGTGCCAGGACCCTTGTTGCCATGATGAGCAGGAAGGCAGGGCCTCTCGGGGTGCAGCACACACATCCAGCATGAGTTTAGATATTAAAATTCTTTGCCAAGTCAGCCAGGCAGGATCTATGGGTGCCAGCAAATTAAAAAGCTGTAAACTAATAAGAGGGTTTTGCAAATGGCTGTGGCTACAAGAGGGTCCGATGCAAAGTGGCCCAGGCGGGTTAGAAAGGGCTCTGCTTCTGAGCTTGCTGCCACTGACTGTGTGGGTGACCCAGAGAAGACAGGGACAAAAATAGGCAGAACGTATTTTGAGTTCCAACGATGCGCCATGCTGAAACGCTAAGCACTTTAGGAAACTTGGTTTAACCTCTCCTTCCTCGGGACCATCCTGAAACGTTAAGTGTCATCATTTAAACAAAATAACTAAGCGTTCTCTCCGTTTCCATTTTAGAGACGAGGCAACAAATTCAGGTAAGTATTTTCCAAAGTCACGCAACTAGTGCCTGATGGATTGTGTACACCGAAAGAGCAGGTAAGTGTTTATAATCTCTGGGTGTTATCGATAGAGCTCTCCCTGATATAGGAGAGGAGGGGAGCCGAGTGGACACGAAACACACCCAGAACGGCATTCCACAAGGCTGGGCCCACCCTCAGTAAGACTAATAATGTGAAAACATGGACATAGGGTTGAAGTCACGTGGCAATAGGACTGGGGAAGAGTTACCCCACCTGTCTGACTCAGCTGGGTCATAACGTTGACAGGAAAGTGATCAAACACACACACACACCGACACGGACGTTGTAGAACGAAGTGGCCACGGCTAAGCCCCAAGAGGACCGGAACTCCTGCAAACGTCTTCACCCTCTCGTGCCGCAGTCCTCTCGCCCGTAAGATGGGAAAACCAAGAGAACGTGCCTTGCGGACAGAGGGGGTGAAGGCACCAAGGACAGGACCAGCCACGACTCCAAGCGCACATGTTCTCACGGTTTGTAAGTTCTCTGATACCACGATGCAGCCTTCTTCCCCTTGGTAAAGCAGGAGATGAGGGGGGTGATGGCGAGGAGAACCCCCAACTCCCTTCCCAGATCCACGCCTCCCCCATCCTCAACCCTCGACTTCCAGCTCAACCCCCCCGCAAGGAGCATGTTCCTTCTCCTTTTCTTTCCTTCTTTCTCCTTCTCTTTTCCTCCCTTCCTCTCCTGTCTCGATCTCCTGCAAGTTTGATGCTTTGTTTGCCAAGCCAAGATGAATGTCCCCAAGTCCAAATGGCAAAGTGCTACAGCATGCAATGCCCCGGGGCCCCTCGGAGGGTGACCCCAGAGCGAAGGCTCACTCAGGGGCAGGCAGGCAGCTCCAGGATAAACGAGGCTCCCCGAGACAGCCCCAGGCACCAGCCGGGCCCCGCAGTGCTGAGGACACTCGCCTCGGCGCCCCGAACGGCGGTGGACGTCAGGACGACGCCCTGTGGGTGACAGAGCAGACCGGGGTCATGGGTCTTCAACGGTATCAAGAAAAACCCTCTGGTCATAAGAACCAACCCTCCTCCACAAAACGGCCCCAGCTCTTGCTGAGGCCAGAAATCCAGGGTTCTTTAGATCAATGGTCTCTAGTAACTTTCCAATGTTTTGCCACTTAATGGCCAGCTTCCTCAAAGTTTGAAAAGCCCCAACATCTAAGACAAACAGGGTAGAATTTTCCCAATCATCAAGCTTTTCTCTGTTAAACCGTTACCCCAGTTATGCTTAAATGATATACAGTTTGATACACATAGATGTCAATAGTATTAATATCTGAAAATATTAATATATCACCATGATCTCCAGATGACCCGCCAAGTGTGAGGTTATTCCCCCCAACGGAAGCTAAAGGAGCTCAGCCTCCCAGGGATCGGGGCACAGCACCCCGAAGGGCGACGATGGCCGGAAGCGTGAAGTCATGAGAGCTTCTACGTGGAAAAGGCTGATGGGATCTTTGGGGATGTCCAAAGTCAAGGGTGAGGCTTTGGCAGAGAGAAGAGTCCAAATAGAACAGAATGGCCACAAACAGCAGGGGAGGCACCTCTGCCTTTCACTTCCTTCTGACCTCAGTGAAAGTCGACCTTCAAGGCTTCCCTTGGTTTTTCACGATGAGTGTGTGAGAACCTGCAATTCTAAGCTGTTCGCTCAAGCAAGCCCGCCTAAGAAATACGAAAACCTCCCTTCCTTCCGAGCGAAGCAGGGAGCTTCGGAGGGCTGAGCACCCGTGCCTTGACAGAAACCTTCCTGGTTCCCAGGCCGGCTGTATCCTAAAAGCAGAATGGAACACGTGCAGGGAGAAGAAGAATTGTGTTCTCTACGCTGCCAGGAGGCTCTCCGGGGGGGCCCAATTCTAGCCCCGGTGTAGAGGTGGGAGGCTCGGTTACCTATTTACCTACCGTTCTCCGATTGTCTCTGATACCCTGAATATTCCTGCAGCCCTTCTCTTACTTTATCCAAAATCTCTATGTCTGTGGGGCACTGAGGGTTTAAAACTCCAACTGAAGGGGAGGTGGGTGGGGGGATGGGGGAAATACACAGAGAGGATCAAGAGCACGCTTATCTTGATGACGTGCCGAAGCGCTATATCATGCGCTTGGAACGACGTAACGCTGTATGTTAGCTACGCTGGAATTTAAAAGAAATTTAAAAACGAGTAAAACAAAATAACACTGAAAATAAGAAATCAAGTCTCATGGTATTTGGAAACAGGCAGGGTAGTGTTCCACCTAACTGACTTAATTAGCCCATTTTTTTTTTAACGTCCTGAACTTTACTCTACCAGCCTACGCATAGAGTCGAAGCTTTTGGCTTTCCTGTGGCTGAACGATATTAGAAACGTTCGTCAAATCTCAAAACCAATCTTTAGTTTCAATTTTCTTTTATGCTCTGGCTTCAGCCTGGAATCTTCCTGCTTGTTAACAGGAACCGCAAGAGATATTTTATCCGCCAAGCTTATAATGCACGGGGGAGAAGTCACGAATGACTTCTTCTGGCTTCCATGCCCCTAACGAAGTAACGGAGGCCTCGAAAGCAAAAAGCAAACGGTTTTATTCAAAGCCCAGGCCTTGTTCTTCAAACGTCCATCAGAGATACAAGGGACTCGTGACGCTGGGCTGATCTCACGTGACCGTGGTCCATGCGCTTCAGTTGCAAATAACGGTTCTGTGTACCTCGTGCACCCCGTGATTGTCGATGCCGGTGAGGACGTGATGGGCCAGGCCGTTCGGAATCAGCAGGTGATCCAAAGCCTCGCTTCTGGTCAGCGGGGTCCTGCAGCAGGACCCGCGAACATTTAGCTTCTATCTCCAGCGACATGTGGCCTGCAGAGTGACCAGGGTGCGGCTGGCCGGGGAGAGCCGGGAGCAGAGCCGGGGGGATGGGGGTCCGAAAGGCTCAGCCCAGGGCACACGTCCGCATACCGGCCATCAGGAGCCACCCACGCTGGAACACGTTTCCGCTCCCTAAAACCTCATTTGCGATAAAGCAGTAAGAGCGCCCATTCCTGACACGGGAGCGAGAACGACGTTTGGCTGTCTGCCTGTTCCAGCGACCCCCCCCCCCGCCCCCGCACGCACCGCCCCCCCCCTGCCCCTCATTGTAAAGGGAGAAACCCGAGGTCAGGGAGGTTACGCGAGGCCCCCACGGCCACGAGGTGAATCACCGCATCTCCATTCCAGCGGTGACGAAATGGTGGCTCGGGGACATGAGCGACTTGGGGGGCACAGAGCAGAGACTCAGGTAAACAAGACCCGAGTTCAGTCTACACAACAGCTGCCTCCTGCGTGAGAGATTTCTAAAACGAGGCGGGGGGGGGGGGTGTGCTGAAGAAACTGTCCTCTGAGCATCCACACCGTCCGGGCAACACAAGCTGCCCTCACCGAGCCTCAGGGGCCAGCACTGCCCTCATTCTTCTCTAGCATCTTTCTTGGATTCTTTAAGGACCACGAGGAAACAGAGGCACGTAATTAAGCCCCCTCCTAGGTACCTGGGCCCCAACCCAGAGGCTGAGTTAAATCCCTTTTTGTACCTCCTACGTTGAGGGGGGAGGGCAGCACAAATTAAGTCCCCAATAAACATTCAGTGTTGAGCCAATTAACTAATCTGCCTTTGCAGCGGGGACAATGGTCCTAAGAGCCCAGGACCTTCCTAGTTTTTACTCTGGAACGTGAGGGTTCTGGTCTATCTCCACGTAATAGAGTCAGCTCCCCATTGCCTTTTCCAGAATGCCCACCGCAGATGGCTCTACTGAGTTCTTTCCAGAGCTGATATCCGAATCCCTTCCCAGACTGAAAGGACAGGGATGATCAGATGGGACTCCAGAATTCTGGGAAAGGAGAGGCCACGCCAGGAAGCTGAGAGCCAGAAAGGTTTCGACCAGCTGCACTGCCCTCCTGGCCAGAGGGCCCAGGTACCCAGGGCTCCCCTCAGAACAGAGGCAAGGGGTTCCAAAACGCCACCAGGAAGGTCAAGATCTTGGGAAAGAAACTCAAATAGAAAGCATCTGCTCAGAAGCAAAGCTTGACTCTACCCCAATCCAGGAAAAGAAACACAGAGAAGGCACAAAATATACATATGAATTTGGAAAGACCCCTCAATCCACGAAAACGTATCTTTAGGTTTATTATACTACAAGCCATCCAGCGGATGGAAGCCAGAGTTCAAGGACAAGGAACGTCTGCTGCCGGGGGAAGTCGGTGAGTTGGAGACCAGGAAGCCAGGGTTGGGCTGAGTTCCTAACTAGGGGTGTGACCTTGGTGACACTCCCCCCTCCTTTCTGGGTCTCAAGATCCTCATCTTTAAAGTAGGGGTTTACTTTATAGAAGATCCCTTCCAGCTGCAAAATTCAATAGCTCTGTGACTCTCAGCCCACTGGCTGCTCCAATGCCCTCCCCTCCGCCACCGTGAGGCTCACCAAAATTCCACTGGCAACGTGCTCCACCATGGAACAAGCCCGCTTTTGTGGCCTCCTCGGAGCATGGAAACCGCAGAAATAAACACAAATGCACCAAAAAATGTAAATGGGTCGTAAGCACTTTTACACGTATGAAGTCAGCAGTGTGAAATGTATAACAAGATTGTCTACAGATCTTTTGTTGACACACAGTTTAAAAAAAAAAAAAAAAACCTCTTAAATATAAAAAGGCCCATTTGTTTGGTTCCCGACCAGATAGGTCTTGAGCCGGCTGCATCTAAAAACTTCAGTCCCGGTCGTGGTCGTGGCCGTGGCCGCGGGTTGCCTCTCACCAACACACACACGCAGGAGGGAAACGGGGATTTTTCACAGAGGTATCCTCTATTCTGCCGGGGGAGCTGGGGGCGGCAGGGGAAGTTGCTGTTGGCATTGACCAGACAATGAACTCATCATCCTGCCTGGCTAAGGGATAGAAATCGAGCGTTAAACATAGCTCTCCAACATCTCAGACCAAAGTTAGTTTGTGCATAAGAAAGTGAAGAGCGGGGATGCCTACCCAATGTGTCACGATTTACCTGTCACCCCAATAATCCCCGCCACTCCACGGTCCCCCGAAAGTGGGTACTGAGCTGAGTACGTACTGAGCACCTAACATGGGCCAAGCCCGATCTCCCTACGAGGGCTCTGGTTTGGGCTGTGTGCCCAGCAGTGCCATTGAACTGTGCACCTAAAAATGGTTAAAAAGGTAACTTTTATGTCATGTGCATTTCACCATAATGTTTTTTAAAAGATACCCAAAAAAAAAAA
This sequence comes from Nasua narica, assembly GCA_028533885.1. Lineage (NCBI taxonomy): Eukaryota > Metazoa > Chordata > Mammalia > Carnivora > Procyonidae > Nasua > Nasua narica. The sequence continues at coordinate 105,253,286 of CM052807.1, read as the reverse complement.
AAAAAAAAAAAAAACCAACAGTTTAGGCTGTAGCCCTAGACACACCTAATCACACCGATGCAAAATAGGAACGCTCAGCCAGCGAGCTATTTTTAGCATGTCCCCAAAATGTCTGCGCCTGATGGTAACAGGCTCTGCCCCGGCCAAAGTAACCATGGTCCCTTTGTTCAAGCATCGTGCCTGGAACCTTACAATGAGTCCACGGCCATTTCCACCCCTCCCGGGGTTGCCGAACCGAGGCCTGGGGGGGGGGGGGGTTCTCCAACCGACCACTCCTCAGCACCACCTGGGGAGATTCCAGGACACCCCTCCCACGTTGCCCCCCAATCAGGAACCTGATCCAATAAGCCTATCTCAAGACTCAAATCTCCGCCCTTTTTAAAGCATCCCAGGTGACTTGGGGGAATACAGGCTGCATGAAAGGTCCAGGAGCAATGAGAAGGAGGGTAGAGAACCCGACGACGCAGCCCTTGCAAGGGGCTCTGGAAACACCCAGGGGCGTGTGTTCCTGCTCTCCAGGCAAGGCTGCCTGGCGCTCTTTCTGGGTTTCAAGGAGGCCCTTGACTTTGAGTCCTTAAACAAGTTGGGGCAAGGCCCACAGTGCACTGTTCTCCTGCCCTTCCCACTGCTGGTGGACGGACCATCAGCCAGAACCAGAAGGCCCAGATTGCAGGGCCAACTCTCTCCGCACACAGGCCCTTCATCACTGAGCCTCAGGCTTCAGCCTCTGGTGATACCTGCCCCGGCTGCCTCCTTGGGCTCTTACGGCCCGGATTCCGGCCCCTCTTCTCCCAACCGCGTGACCTCGGGCTCTTCACATTTCTCCTCTTTAGACCTCAGCTTCCACATCTTCAAAGTGGGAACAAACAAGTACCCAGTTCGCAGAGTTCTTACCCGTGCTAGACAGGCGATGCAAACGACGCGTTCAACCACGAAGACACCCGCACGGAGTTCTCAGGAAGCCTCAGCTATGATTGTACTGATGAAGGTGCTCCCTGTGGATGTGCTTGGGAGGGCACAAATCTAAGAGATGACAGCTTCCACACTTGTGTTACGGAAGCGTGCGCGCGTGCACACACACACACCCTAAGCGTTCACACCATCCACCCTGCGATTACAAATCACGGCCCTTTGGCGTAGCGGTGACAAGAATGAATTCCAGAAGCCAAATTTTTATTTCAAATGTGAGCCTCTCCACTCTCTAGGCAAGAGGCCAAGGGATACTTCCATCAGTAATTATTGAGCACTGCGGAGGGAAGGACAAGAGGACCTTCTGGCGAAGGAGGGGCCCAACCCTGCTGCTCATAGAGCAGACGCTCTCAGAAGGAAGGGAGTCACATGGCGGCCGGGTGGCTCAGACAGGAGGGTCTGCAGACTGCTTCACCTCACCCCGCTGAATGCCACAGGACGACTCACAGATCTCAGAACACAGCCAGGAATTTCTATTCCTTTCACCATCAAGCTATTCCCGCTTCTGGAACTTTCTTTGCTTTCTCAGGTGCCTCAGCCATGAGACCCTCTTCCCCCACATTTTACTCGGGCTGTAGCTCAAGCATCCCCGTCCGAGGGAGGCTTTCTCCAGCACTCCCTTACCCCATTATCCTGTGTGGCTTTCCTGAGAGCCCCGGGCCCCTCTCCTTGAGCGTCAAGCTCTTGGGTCCCCCATCCTCCTCACTGTGATAACAGTGGCTGGCCCATAGCAGGTGCTCAGAAAATGCTTGCTGACTGAATCCACTGAGCATGGAACCCAGAGCACCCCGGGCTCATCCCACATTATGCCCGCGGTCCTGGAGCCCTTTTCACAGCCACCCCTTTTAGTCTACTGGGTGGCTTGGCCTGCCGGTCTGATGCTAACGCTCGCACTGCTGGGAGTCCAGGGGTTAGAAGCCCCAAGTTCTAGAATCAGACAAACTTTGGTATCAGTCTCAAGCCTTCCCTTCCTACCATGTGATCCTTAGTGAGCCGTGACCTCCTGCCCAAACCAGCCCTGCAGCATTTCAGAGACCGAGACTCGGAGCCGGCCGTCTCTGGGGCACCCAGCCGGCATTCCATAAATCAGGTCGCATGTCCTCTGCAGACGGATCGCCGAGTCCACGACCCAGGAGGTGTGCGACCTTGATCTACTGACCTTTCCTCCCGGCCATTTGCTCATCCCTCAAATGAATGGAAGAAAATATCCTAAGCTCACAGGGTGCTGGTCACAGGATGAGATAAGGTCGCTGGGGGCACTGGGGGGAGGTAGGGGGAGCACAGTTCCCCGGGGGCCGTGTCCGAGCACTGAACACACTGCAGCCATCAGTAACATCCATATTGTCGCCTTTCCTCCTAAACGCGTGACCCCCGGAAGGGCAAGGACCTAAGCATTCCCGTTCTCTATCCCTAACACTGAACGCCTGGAGCATTTTTCTGGAAGGAAGGAAAGAAGCGGGCTTCTCTTTGAGGTCCTCCCATGCCCATCACCAGCCAGCTTGATTCCCGCTGGGAGAGAGTGTGGCTGGGACACAGAGAAGGCGCGTGGCTTCGGGTTGGCCGCACAGCGCCACGGCAAAGGCAAGAAGAGAGTTTGCAGGGAGTGGGGAGGGTTCACAGATGGTGAAAAATCCCCAGCTGCTCAGACACCTACTAGTGGGAGGGAGAAAGTTTGGTGAATGTTAAAAATGAGTCAACTTTCTCTTAGACAACAAGAACAACAAAGACGGTGATGGGGAGATGGGGAGAGGAATAAACAGGGCGTGGGTGAAGCGAGAAAGAGGCACCCTCCACCTGGCGCTTGTGAAACGTAACCCTTTATGAGTGGTGCTGGTGTGGGGGGAGGGGTGGAAGCAGTGCGGTGGGGGAGGGGAGCCACGGATTTAATTTAGATCCTCCCAAATGGGCTGGAGCACAGCCTCGGGGCACAGATGCTCATTTCCACTCTGCTGAGGGGGTGGGGGGGGTGCTGACGCCACGTGACGCCCCTCCCCCCCCGCCCCCCCCCCCCAGCGCAAAGACAGGGTGTGTCGGTTTTGTAGGCTGTCAGATATGTCCAGGCCGTTAACTGCTGCTGAGTTTAGCAATTTGGCAGAAGGTGGAGTGGGGCTGCTCAGATGTCCAAGCGCTGACTGCAAAGAGTTTCTTTCGCAACCTCGTCCCCTCTGCCAACTGTAAAATGAGATTATGAAACAGAACCAAGAGTGCAGCGCCGAGCCCTGGACCTCGGCAGAGAGAGCTGGAACCGGGGGCACCCAGCACAAAGCATCCCTGCCCTACCATCCCCTTCGGGGCTCGTGGCCCCAGGAGCTGCGGCAGGTGGATGGATCATCTCCCCATTTCATGATCTGCTGCCCCCCTCCCAGGCACGAGAGTTCAATTTCCAATCGATCCAGCACGTCTCCTGTGCCCCCAACGGCCCGGGCTGTGCTCACGACGGAGCTCATTGTCAGGAAGAGAACAAAATCGAAGCAGACGGCCTCTGAGCTCTTCTCTGAATTTTAAAGCTAAATGGTCAAAAGGGAACATTGAGACCCGAAGGGAGACTAGGCTGTGAGGGTGACTGTTCCTTTAAATAAATTCAACAGGTTGTCTTTGCCCTTGTCTTTCATTCAAGATATAAAACATTCTGAAAACCTCAGGAGTCTCATGAACTGAGCTCTACTCTCCAATAAGGTTAACTCCAGGAGGGTCTCTATCCCTAGGACTTCTCCCTCCAGAATATCCAAGTAGACAAGCTTGTCGTATTTAGATTTATAAACCAGTAGTTTCATTTATGTGTGCGGAATATGGAACCAGACTAGTGGATTCCAATCCCAGCCCTGGCACTGGGACCGGGGCTCTGGGACCCTGGTTAGAAGCCTCCCCTTCCCTCGGTTTCTTCACCTGTGTGGGAATAATAGTAATGCTTACTTCTCGAGGCTGCTGTGGGAATGAAGGAGCTTCCTAAGAGCACTTAACAGAGCGTGTGGTACCCTTGTAAGTACTTATTAAGGAAATACTTAATAAGCGTAGCTACGTACATAACACAGCACTGCCTTAAAGAGCTACTGACCTGCTCTCATTTTAAAGATCTCCAAGGGTTGGTTTCAACTTCTATTTTAGAAGAAGAAAGGCAGTATAGAATACTGGCTAAGAACACAAACTATAAAACCCCATGGCCTGAGATTGACATCCAGCTCTGCCTCTTACTTCCTGTGTGACCTTGGGCAAGTTACTTAACCTCTCTGAGATTTGGTTAGTTTATCTGCCAAATGGAGCTCCTATTGTCTTTAGCCTTAAATGAATTAATAAATGTGAAACACATAGAACATGATAGCAAAGTATGACAGTGTGATGCTATCGTTATATCTCCAGGGGAGGTCCCTCTCCACCCTCCACCCGGCTCACGGTGAAGCCCCGTGCAGACCAGAGCCCCGCCCAACGCCTCCAAGAGGGAGGCAGAAGATTCCCAGGAGAGCTCCTGCCCGGGGAATAAAAGACAATGGGACAGGAAGCAGGGAAGGAGTGGTGATGAGCCCTGCACACCCAGGGAACACCTTTCTATCCCGAGAGAGGCCCATCACTGAAAACAAACCTTTCTCTGCCTTCCAAGAAAGGACTAGATTTTCTGCCAGATCTGACTGAATCTCCAAGGGATTCTGTAACCGCACTCCCCTGCCTACCTAAAAACGTCCCGGCTTGTTGGTCACCCTCAATCTTGGGTATATTTTGCCCGTTCCGTGTGATGCGGCCCATCTGACCCATGTGACTCAGTTTCCCAAAGGCTGCTGCAGCTTGAATGTGGCTGGCTTGAGTGTTTACGAGCTCTTATCAGCGTGATAGTACACTTTAGAGACGGCAGCAAATGTTGACTTTGGAGAATTGGTCCTGATGGAGAACCTCAGATTTAAAGGTATGGGGAGAAAAGTTCATATCCATATAGGAACCTGTGTGCATACGTGTGTGAGAACATACATGTGTGTATGTTTTAGCCCACCTAATAGGAAGAGCTGCCTTGAGCTGGATACTTAAGACTCTAGGTCTCAGGGGCGCCTGGGTGGCTCAGTGGGTTAGGCCTCTGCCTTCGGCTCAGGTCATGATCTCAGGGGCCTGGGATGGAGCCCCACATTGGGCTCTCTGCTCAGCAGGGCGCCTGCTTCCCTCTCTCTCTCTCTGCCTGCCTCTCTGTCTACTTGTGATCTCTCTCTCTCTCTTTGTCAAATAAATAAATAAAATCTTTAAAAAAAAAAAAAAGACTCTAGGTCTCAGTTCAGTAACAGCAAAAGTATTGGGCTTCTCAGGCTGGGGCACCAAGGGGCATGGATTCCAAAGTTCCATTCTGGTTCAGCACAGAGAAAGGTCCTGGGGCCTGCTGGTGACATCGGAGGGGGTCACACTCAGGAGAGATGGGAGGTGTGTTTGCTGGCAACCTGCATCAGCCCAAAGGTCCCCCCCTGACAATTCTCAAATCCTGAATCACCATCTGAGTCCCAGACGGGGTGGGGGTATTCTGGAATCTCTAAAGGCCTATTAGTTCAAACATTCTGAGCACTGAATTATATAAAGGTCACACTCATGGGTTCAAAGCTGTCCCTTTGCAGCCCCGGTGAGCCCCGCTCACAGGGGTGAGTCTAGCTGCCTCCCAAAGCAGTCTTTTTGTGGCAATTAGGGGAAAAAGTGCTGTTTGTGTTGAGAAGAACCCCGCTGAACCCAGTCGAACGAGCTCCCTGCACGCCCGTGCCACAGGCCCCAGGTCACGAGGGCTCTTCTCGGGGCGGGGACAGGGGGGTTGGAGATGGAGAAAAGGTTCCCCAGAAATCCGGCAGACCTGTTGAGTCACTGTAACTTCTGTCAGAGTCTAAAATCATTTCCATTACATGTGGCTTTCACTTTATAGACGGCCTCCGCTCGATGCAACTCAAAAAGGAAAAGAGAAAGGGGAATTTTACACAAGTGAAATAATGACTTCTATGGAGTTTAAGATGGTGCTTGGGGAGGGAATCGAGAAAGGAGTGGTTTATGAGGACCGCCAAGCCTCAAGAGCTGTCTGTGAGAACATTCTAGATTCCCATTACGGCAGTGACATTCAGGCTCACAGTCGTGACATTAATGTCACAAGGAAGGTCAAAGAACCAGTGGATGGCTTCCAAGCCCTGTCATTTCTTTCTTTTTTAGATGTATTTATTTATTTGAGAGAGAGAGAGAGAAGGGGGGGAAGGGCAAGAGGAGAGGGAGAGAGAGAATCTCAAAGTTTGATTCTGAGTGAGGAGCCTGACATGGGGCTCAATCCCATGTCTCCGAGATCCTGAGCTGAAACCAAGGGTCAGATGCTTAACCCACTGAGCCACCCAGACACCCCTGAGTCCTGTTCTTCCCATGCTGCAGCAAGGCCGAGCGGACAGAGCGTGGTAGGCGGGGCAGGGCAGGGCTGGAGGGTCTGGGCTGCGACAGGCCCTAGACCGTGAAGTCAAAAGAAGAGGAACAAAGGAACCAGAACGTGGTTTCTACGCTGCCCGTCCCACTCCTCCAAGAAACTCGGTCCACACGGGTCTAGCTGTTTCTATCCAGGCTTCTCCGCAATCACTCACTCCCATCCCCCCATCCAACTTGCCCGGCTGGGGGATGGGCGACCGCTGCTCAAGGAGAGAATGGGATGCTCAAAGACAGATCGCCTGGGGAGCTGCCCAATCTCAAGGGACTGCCGGGAAGAAGAAGAACCCGCCAACTGTAGAGTGCCCTAATTAGCCACTCCCCGGGGCCCTGGCACCCTCTCGCATTCACTCTGCCTCCCACCCCAGTCCCTGCTGCCTGCCGCTCCCTCCCAGGCTGGTGTCGGGGAGTCTTGCGTTCGGAGCCACAGGCAACACACAGCAGGCAATTTACTAAAGTTCCCCCCAAAAATAGAGGCTGTAGAGGGCAGTCTGTAGCGTCCCTTCCAGGATGGGAGCTCAGAGCCATCCCCGGCTGGTTCTGACAACCAGGGAGCTCAAGTCCTCAACACCAGGGCCCCCCAGGGGTGAAAAACAAACAACTCACTGGGGGGGGGGGAGTAATACACGGGCAAGGGGATAACTGATTCCCATCCTGCACAATCCCATCCTTAGGCAAACTTGGGGAGAAAATGGGTAGGATTTGATGGGGGTTAACGCGGAGGGGGAACTAGGCTCCAAGAGCCTTGAGCAGTCAGGGGTGACAGGAACAACATCATAAAACTAGCAGTTAAGTCGTCTGCACGCCTGCTATCCACGGGCACTGTGATCAGACCTCCGAGGCACCGTTCACCGAATCCCCTCGACAGCATGAGGAAGTAAGTGCTCTTACCTCTACTTCATAGATAAGAAACCGGGGCACCGGGAAATTCGGTGACTTGCCCAAGGCAACGCACTGTCCATTCAGCCCTTCAGGGTGTATTTATGTCACATGTGGCTCCAAGCACTGGAGCCACAGCACTCCAAGATCGGGAGCCACAGAGCAGCCGAGCTGGGGATGTCGGGGGTAACGTCCCACACGGGCCAAACTACAAAGGGAAACGCCTTGTCGGCTGAACCAGGAGGACACACGGAGGGGGCTCCCGGGGGAACCAGGCCGAGGCTGCATCGAGGTGTGCAGCTCATTGGAGCTGCAGGGAGGAGGGGAGGCTGGAGGGAGATCTGGTCCCGCTGCACAGCATTCCTGGAAGACGGGACACGTCCTTCTAGTCTAAGTCAGTCTCGCCTTCAAAGCCGCCTCAGCGTCTCCCCATAGTCGGGTCTCAGATGACTGTCCCGAGAACATACCCCACCCACACCTCAGCGGCGACCCTGAGTCCCTCCTGCAGCGGGCGTCCCAGCGAGAGCACGCTACAAGATACGTTCGCCCGCCCCCTGCACATCCCAGGGCCCGCAGAGCCTACTCTGTGTCCGTGACCCCCAACGCAACACAGCCCGCAGACACTTTCTTCCACAGGATTAGAAATGGAAGAGGGGACTCGGGCATCTGCAGGAAAGACCAGGGTTCTCACCTTCCCTTGCGGGGTGGGTCACATGACCCAGTTCCAGCCAATGGCATGTGGAGAGCCATCTTGGACCACATAGCTAAGTTCAGCCCTCTTCGGGCTGCGGAGCAACAAACATGGAAGGAGTCTAGGCCTCAGACACCCAGGACCCACAACAGCCCTCGGCAGGACTGTTGCGAGGGATGAACTTCTATCTTTTGTAAGCCCCTGTTATTTGGGGAACCAGAAACAGCAGTCAGAAGTATAACCCAATACACTCACGTTTTCATATCCAAACCTCCCAAGTACCCGGTGAGGTTGGTAAAATCATCTTACTCAGCTCATAGATGGGGAAAAGGACCACAGAGAAGCTAAGTGATCTGTTTGAAGCCACAGAGCCCCAAAGTGTCTCAGCTCCAAATCTAGGAGTCTTTTTCCAGATTATGGGATACTTCTAGTCCAGGCTCTGTCCCTAGGGAACATGGCTGACCACGGCAGAATTCAATTCACCCCATACAAGGCAGAATTCATAGAAAGCACCATAAGCCCCACCAATGGCTCAACAATTGCTCTGCCATGTTGAATTCTTAGATTAACTCCAACAGCTCTGCCTTTCTATATAATGAACAGTGGATAAATTGCAGAGTTGAGCAAAACAACATTAATACAACTGCCCTCTTTTTTCCAACAGTAGTTCAGTTTTCTATAGGCCCTTTGATGGGCCTCTGGATCATTGCTAACCTGGACTGTAAACCATTAAACACCCAACCCTGACCTTTAAGACTCTTGATCTACCCCTCGCCTACCTCTCCCACTCCATCCTAGCCATATCATTCCTGTCATGTGCCAAGCTCATTCCTACCTCGGGGACTTTATCCTTGATGGCCCTTAGGACTTCACATGGCTTCCCCTCTTCACATCCTTTAAGGGTCTGCTAAAAACTCTCTTCTGGAAGGAAGCCTTCCTCAACCACCCCTTCCAAAATAGCCTTCCCGATCTTTGTTCCCTAACCCTGGTTTAATGGCGGTCTGCACTACCCAAAATCAGGTTCTTTCCCAGGCATGTGTTTATTTATTGACAATTTGTCCCATCGGAATGGAAGTCCCACGAAAGCAGGCACGCCATTTAGTTCACAGCTGTATCTCTAGCATCTGGAACAGAGCCTGGCACATGGTGGGGACTCAATAAGTATCTGAAAGATAAGTGGATAAGTTAATTTGTCCAACATTTACCCTGTGCCCAGTACCGTGCGAGGCTCTGAAAACACGGAGATTTAAAAACAAACCAACAAGCCAAGACAATGTTCCTAGCTGCGAGCCCACAGCCGAGAGAGGGAGATGCCTACAGAGGTGTCCAAGGCCAAGAGTGCTGGAAGAGAGGATACCCTCGGTGTTCTAGAAGCACAGAAGATGGAGCGCTGCCCCACCCCCACCCCACTACTTGACACCAAGGGACCACAGGCCCCTGCCCGGAGGGTGACAAGGGTTCCACACTGACACTAGATGGAGAACCTGATTGCATCGTTTCTTTAAGCTGGGTATGTGACTCTTCTGCTCAGGGAGCAGCCAGAACCACACCGAAGTTTAAAAGCACTAAAACATATTTTTTTAAAAAAGATTTTATTTATTTGACAGAGAGAGAGATCACGAGTAGGCAGAGGCAGGCGGGGGGGCGGGGGGGGGGGGGGGGCGGGGAAGCAGGCTTCCCGCCAAGCGGAGAGCCCAATGCGGGGTTCGATCCCAGGACCCTGAGATCATGACCCGAGCCGAAGGCAGAGGCTTTAACCCACTGAGCCACCCAGGCGCCCCTATTTTTTCCATTTTTAAATTGAGATATAATTGACATATAACGTTATATTAGTTCCAGTTATGCAACATGACGACTCAGTATTTGTAGATACAGTCAAATGAGCACCGCTGTAAGTCCGGTTAACATCCAGGGAGCCTGGGGGTGAGGGGGGCTCAGTCGGTTAAGCGTCCAAAACTTCACCTCAGGTCCTGATCTCGGGGTCCTGGGATCGAGCCCCGCATTGGGCTCCCTGCTCTGTGGGGAGCCTGCTTCTCCCTCCCGCTCTGCTCCTGCCCCCCACTCATGCTCTCTCTCTCTCTCTCTCAAATAAATAAATAAATAAAATCTTAAAAAAAAAAAAAAAGTCTGGTTAACATCCATCACCACACAGAGCTACAATGAGAACTTTTAGGATCTACTCTCTCAGCAACTTCCAAATCCACAGGACAGTATTATTAACTACAGTCGCCACGCCGTGCGTGAGATCCCTAAGACCTACTTGTTTTTTAACTGCAAGTTTGTACCTTTTGACCGTCTTCCCGCATTGCGCCCACCCCCCACCCCACCTCCGCAGCCGCTTAGAACAATTTCTGAATAGTCTCTGTTAGTGATGCTCCTGGTGCCTGAGGACTCGGAATGAAGAGCTTCTGTGTGAAGAAAGGATGACAGCACAATGGGATTAATTTTACATACTTTGGGAAGGGAGTGGGGGCAGAGAGGGGACAGGCCTGACAGTCCCCAATCTGCAGGGGGAGGGATTGGGCGCTTTGTTTCCAGAAGCCTGTTCGGATACAAAGGCTTCAGGAGCCCTGGCGGCCCCCGTCCGGCAGGCCCGCCAGCTGGGGACATGTGAGTTCTCCCCTTTATTTGCCGCGGCTGCTGAGAAGGACAGAAAAGGCGGAGGAAGATGCTGAGAAAGCTGAGACTGAAATATTGATGAGGGACAGTAACTGCCCATCCCCGTGACAGGACAGGAGCCGTGGCTGCCGCTGTCGGGGAAGGTTCTCTCTCACAGCTGGTCCTTCCGTGGCTTCCTTCGGATGGAAGTGCGTGCGGAGCCAGCCGCGGGACCACCCGGGACGGCCCCCACCCCGGAAACACCCTCCCTGCCCTCTTGCCCTTCCACCTGCCCGCCGCACCCAGGTCGACGCCACCTCCCCGATGGAGCCTTCTCTGACTGCCACAGCCTGCCCTGGCTTGGAACCACAGAAAACCTGCCATGGGGGCGCCAGAAGGAAGCTTGGAGATCAGGCAGTCCAATTCCCACATTTTCTGGGGGACGAACCCGACACCCTTGAGGCAGAGTGACCTGACTTCCGTGTCCCTGTCACACAGCGGTCCTCCCACCGTGCTCACTGCTCCTTCTGGGGCAAAGTCCGCCCTGTAACCCTGCCGGCTGCTTCAGTTCACTCAGTGAACATTACCTCCTCTCCTGCCCTCCCCTCAAGGTGGAGCTCTGCGCCCTTGGCTACCTCCATTCCTCTCCAGTCTCCCCTGACTCTCAGCCCTCCAGCAGCGCCTGGGCCCAGCCCTGCTCACCGCCAGGCGGTTACAGAAGACCCATCATGGCGCCCAGAGTCCCCTCTCGTCCCGACGCATCCTCCTCCCGAGGATGCTCGCCGAGCCAGCCTGACCACACACATCCCTGCTGCAGATCCTTCACAACCCCATGTGTGGTTGTGGATGAGGAACTGGGGGGGGTTCCTCATCCGGGACCGAGTCCCAAGTCCTCTGCAGGGCCATAAGCCCTCCGTGAGCTGGCTATTCCTGCCTCAGTGGTCCCTGCTGTGCATGTGCCCAACCCCCTCTCTCTGCCCACTCCCGCCTTACAGCTGTCTCCCCTATTGTGGGTGAGCTTGCATTCTTTAAAAAGGTATGTTCAAGTCCTAACCTCTGGGGACCCACGAATGTGACCTTATTTGGAAAGAAGGTCTTTACAAATGTCACCGAGTTCAGCTGAGGTCATACAGGAGTAGGGTAGGCCCTAAGTCCTCGACTGGCATCCGTGTAAGACAGAAATTTGGACGCAGGACATGCAGGGAAGACAGAACACACAGGGAGAACGTCACGTGAAGACAGAGGCAGAGACCGGAGGGACGCATCTGCAAGCCAAGGAATGCTAAGGATTGCCAGCAACTGGCAGAAACTAGGAAAGAGGCGAGGGAAAGATTCTTCCCTGGAGCCTCCAGAAGGAATCAAGCCTTGATTTCAGACTTCTAGCCTCCAGAACTGTGACAGAGTAAATTCCTGTTGTGTCAAGACTTCTAGTTTGTGGAAATCTTCCGCCAGCCCTAGGAAACTAACCCTCCCAACACCCAAGCTCTAGGACCTTGGAGAACCTTCCTTCCAACCATCTTATAATCTCTCAGCCGGGGCCACGGAAAAGAGAGGCTTTGCAAGTTACCCTGGCTTCTAATCTTAGCCCCAAGGCTTCCCAGCTGAGTTGCCTGGAAGGTTCTCTGAGGTCTGTGAGCCTTTGTTTCCCCTCTGTACAATCATGCTATCTTGGGTATTATGGATAATATACTTAAGTAATTTGCATAGAATAAAGATAAATAAGCATCGCTGCTATTACTATGACTCCTCCTTCTGGGAAGTCTTTCTCATCCTTCCAAGGCTCATCTCAGGAATGCCCTCCACACACTGCACCTCTGAGATCCCAATGAGTGGAGCCACCCCTGCCAAGTGTTCCAGGATGGGCTTTTGGGGTGCCCCCACCTCCCAGGCCCAGTAATCCCTTCTCCCTGGGGCAGGCTCCTTTCCTGCCCAGCACGCTCCCTGCCCCTGCCCCCGCCCGCCAGAGAGCAGCAGGGAGGCTGGACCTCCCCAGAGACTTCCTTTGTGAGCCTGCCAGCCCCCAACCTGTTGCTTTTAAAGACAGCTCCCCTCACCCCAGTTCCACCTGCCCCAGGGACAAGCTGTTTAATGGAGCGAGAGCTGGCTCCAGGGAAGACGATGAATTTTAATGCTTCTGGACACAGCAGCCAGATGGAACCCAGCCTTCCAGGCATGGTCCTGAGGGGCTTAGAAATTGTGGGGCCCGATCCCCTCCTCCACACCTGAGCTCCAGGTAGCTGACTGACTTGCCCAAGGTCCTACGGCTGGTTAGTGGCAGTTAGTTCCCAACTAGAACCAGCTGTCACTCTGAGTCCTACGAAGGACAGCATCATAGATAAAAGTCCAAAATACGCAGAGAAGAAGACAGGAAGTGAGCAGGAAAGCGGGCAAGGGAGAGGTGTGCACCGCCAGTCTAGAAAGTGAGCAAAAGATTTCTTTCTGGGTCATTCCAGGTTAGTGGAATTCAATCCCTAAGTCTAAAAAGTGAAAACCCTATTACAGAAATATATTTCCCTCTCCTAGGGGTCAAGTCCTCTTTACTAAGCTTTAGTCCCCATTCTTCCACAGATACTCCTTTTCATGGGGTCCCCTAAAAGGCCCCCAAAGACCCTGAGGTACTGATATCAAAGGAACAGTGACCCTGACCCCTCCAGAGAGTAAGTCGCAAGGTGAGCAGAATCGTGATTACAACCTGCCTCCCTAACGGGGCTGGGATTGGAGTTTCCTACCCCAAACGCTTAGCAGGAACAAAACACACTGGAGGAGAACCTGAGACAGCCCCGTGACGACACTGAACGCTACGTGCCTGACACAGCATTGCATGAATACAACACTGTAGCTGAGCCCAGAAAAAGAAGGAGACAGCTAAGCAAAGACCCAGGGGAAGCACAGGGCCGATGGGACCGGGAGGCCCCGGGGCAGGAACAAGCTCAGTGTTCACATCTTGTCTCACCAAAACGGCATCGTCTTGGGCCTGGGGAGTCAGGGTATGGTCTCCGTACCACCAGCACTGGCATCAATCAGGAGCTTTCCAGAAATGCAGAATCTCAGCCCAACCCCAGCCCCAGCCCCACGGAATCAGGTTGCCTGCTTTTTTGGATTTTTTAATGAGATTGCCTGCTGACTCGTATACACCTGAAAGTTCGAGAAACTGGTCTACGGCACTCGAAAAATGCTTGTCGAATGAATGAATGAATGAATGAACGCCCTGCAGATCAAATCCCCACCTTCAGCTGCGCCCCTCCCAGCACGCAGACAGCCTCCCCATCCCTGGCGGGAGGCAGGGTGTCAATTTCACACCCTGTAAAGCAGGCTGACTGACGACTGTCAGCACACGGGAGAGGGGACCACCGGCCCACTGCAGGGTCAAATCGCCCAATAGCTGTCCCACATGGAGTCTTTCGCAGCCTGGGTCTGCCTCCACCTCCCTGCTTCCCCCAGCCCCCACCCCCAGCCTCACACGGGGCTCCGGATTCCGTTACTGGTCCCCAAATGGCTATCAAACCCACACGGCTTAGCTAAAAATACCCTTCACACTTGTTGGGCCTCCCCACCGTTAAATCACCTGGAGGAATCTGACAGCTGTAATTAACAAAATATGTAAATGGAGCCTTCCCTTAGACGGGGTGCCCGGCAAGGTTACACTGGCACAGCGCAGGCCAGGAAAGAAGGGGTGAGGTCATGTCCCTTCTTCCTGCAAGACCTCCAAGGCACTGAAACTGGGTGATCCTAGGAACACGAGCAGGGCTTTTCTGGCGTGGGGCTGAACGACTTGTAACAATCTACAACCAACACATGCTTACAAAAGCAGGGAGACGCTAAGATGGGCGACCTCCCTGCTCCCTGCCCCGTGGACTCCCGCTGTCCGTCTTGGGAGAGGTTAACACCTACATGTGGGTCTAGGACGGGTCGGGTCTGACCCCGCCCCTCCTCTGGGTCTTAATGTGACGATAACTTTGCACAGAACACAATTGCCCGTTAATCTTTCCCCTCACTGAAAGTCTGTCGGAAAGTCACATTTGTAAAGCCGGGAACTGTTTTCCTTTCTTAAAAGAGCTCTTCCCGATCTGGGAGAAAATGCTAGTGAATCCCAACCCACGCTTCAGGATAGGAGAGTAGGTCGCCTTGGAAATAAGGCCAAAGCCTGAAAATTGCTGAAAAATGAGCTGTCATAGGTCTCAAATGGGGGTCGTCGGCAATCATCTTATCTTCCTCTTGATCCGGACTATGTGAAGGACTCTTCAGCAGAGTCCGGGGCCGGGAGTGGGGGTGGGGGTTGGGGGTATGTAGTTAACTTGTACCCCGCCGGCCACCCAACACAGCTCCTGCCAAAGCTCCGTCGGCAGGGGCTCCAGGGGCCGCAGCATCCACGCAAGAGCAGTGACGTCACGAAGTGGCCCACAGACATTCTCTGCCTCCTTCACCCTTTGATTCCCCCCTATTCATCCCACATCACCACCAATAGGGTAAGAGGGGATCTGATGTTCCCCTTTTGCTCCCGCTGTAATTTCAGGTGGGGAAGGGTCTTGTAGCATAACAACGCTACGCACTATCGTCCACGTTGGCAAACGAGAGGTTTCTATTCCATCTCTCACCCCTTATGACAGCAAATGACGAACAAAGGCCTGTGGGCGCAACCCTCCCCACTGCCTGCTTTCGTAAACAGTTTGATGGGAAGATAGCTGTGCCCGTTCATTCACTTTTCACCTGTGGACGCATCTGCTCTACAACCGACAGCTTATGTGTGTGT
>CM052807.1:105124622-105237887 GCA_028533885.1 Nasua narica | reverse complement strand
TCTACCACCACGGGATGGGACAGGTGGGACGATGTCAGCCGAGCCGGGAAAGCACACGACAAGTAACAAGGAACCGGCACTGACCCTCTGCTGTGGGCTGCGGATTCTAGCTAAGAAAAGCCCGATGGAACTGAGACTCCCACCAGGGTTCCCCAGGGGGTCGGCTCAGAGCCGCTGAGGGGGGGCCTTCTAATTTGGCTTCCCAAGGAGTCGGAAGGGGTCATGTAGGGATCAACTCGGACTCCTGGTGTGTGCTATGCAGCCTGCTGAGAGATTATGGCCTCTTCCCATCTTGGCCCTTCTTCGAGGCATTTCTTCTAGCTAAAGGGAGTCCTCATTTCAAAATACAGCCTGGGGGCGCCTGGATGGCCCCGTCGGTGACGCGTCTGCCTTCGGCTTGGGTCACGATCCCAGGGTCCTGGGATTGAGTCCTGCTTCGGGATCCCTGCTCAGCGGGGAGTCTGCTGCTGCTTCTGTCCTTCCCCAGACTCATGCTCACTCTCTCTCCCTCTCTCTCTCAAATAAATAAAATCTTAAACAACAACAACAAAACCACAGTCTGGGGCTTTCAGCTCGTCGTCACTCTCTCCGCCAACTGGATAGACGGGCTTCTCCATCACCGGGAGTCCTCGGACCAGAATCACCCATCTTCTCACTTCTGTTCCTCCTCCGCCCTTGCTTCCCCTCTCTGGACTTCCGATGAAGTGGAACCGATAAATCACTTAACGATCTTTTTTTTTATTTTTTAAAGAAACAGGACACTTGGAGATAAACTCTGCAAAAATTCCAAAGATAATACAGAACTATCTCCCCCAAATAGTCCTTGCCTTCTGTCCCCGACAACGACCCCAATTTTGGCATCTTCTTTTATTATATATTTTCCACCTGCCCGAGGAGTAAGGTAAGTCCGGATGGCGGAGTGAGCAGGTTGCCCGGGGAGTATGTAAAGGAGGAAGCTGACTTCGTAAGGAAGGAGTTTTGGGGGAGACATCCCGGTCACCCCATCCTCCCCACCTCACTCACCACGGCCCGCCCTCACCCCGAGCCCACGCGGGACTTCACAGCCCAAATAAAGCGCAATGAATCTGCACGTTGGCAACACTTGTTTTCTCTTCTGGATGCTTTATCGCAATCACGTTTTGATTTCCTTCCTCCCCGCCTCATTTATCACTGTGGTTGGTATTTGTCTGAGAAAACCAACCGTTCTACTGTGAAGGACAGGTCAGTTTATGATGTCAGGGGTGCAGGGCAGACGTGAAGGGCGGCAGGCGAGAACTGCGTAATTTCGATGATAATGGGGCTATTCAACTTGGCTGTAAAGGCAGTTTGGGTGTCTGAAAAATAACTCGCCCGACTTGGAAAGTCTGGCCCTTTCGGACACTCTTGGTTGCCCACCCAACGGCCGTCCTTCATCGGCGACAGCTGCCTGTCGGCGAGCAGAGGGCGCAGCTCTAAAAATGACACATGAATGTTCTCTGCCAGCTCCAGCACGTTCACCGCGCCCCACCCCTTTGTTCGCTCCCTGGCCTCTCCTGCAGCTAGAAAAAGCCACGGTGACCCAGCTCTGCCCCCAGGAGATACGAGAAGAGCCCTGGAAAGGATTTGGGGTTAGAACCTGGCACAGAGTAAGCCCTCCATCAACTTTTAAGTCTTATTATTGCTACTATCATCATCTCTACAATTCATTTTGATAGAACCTTCCCTTCCCTTTTCTCTCTCCTTTTTTCTCCCTGCATCCCTCCGGTGGTAAGCCAATGCTGGTTTGGACTCATTCATAAGAGCTGACTGTCGGGGCGCCTAGGGTGGCTCAGTCGGTTAAGCGACCGCCTTCTGCTCAGGTCATGATCTTCAGGTCCTGGGATCGAGCCCCACATCACGCTCCCTGCTCAGCAGAGAGTCTGCTTCTCCCTCTCCCTCTGCTGCTCTGCCTACTTGTGCTCGCCCTGGGGATATTTATATCACGGAAATTGACAAATGCTACAAATCAGGACTCTTCTTACCCCCCCCACCCCGAGAACCAACAGTTAAATATTTACCAGCATGCCATTTCTACGTGCCTCTCCCCACTGCCTTCTCTCCAACCATCCATCTCCCTCCTATAACCAGTGAGTACCTACTGTATGCAGGGCATTATGTTGGGTTCTCCTTGAGAACCCCAAGGTGAGTAAATCACCGCCCAAACTTCAGTGAGTTCACAGTCGAGCAACAAATTTGTATCTGTGCAGATACATTTGGCCGCCAGTAACAGAAATCCCAACCAGCAACGTTCACAAGAAAGGCCGCAGGGAGGTGTCCGCCTGGCCACGCGGCAGAGTCAAGAATCCCAACCATCCCTCGCGGCCACTCTCTGCAGACTGACTTTTCTCCTGATGCTCATCGTCCCGTGGGGACAAGAGAGCCGCTACAGTTTGAGGTATCAAGACGGCATTCAAAAGCAAGAAGCAGGGGCACGGCCTTTTTCTTTGTATCCAGGAAGAAAGTCATTTCACCCTCCTAACAAATCCGTGAGGTAGCTCCTAGAGCAACTCTCATTTTCCAAATAGGGACACTGAGACCCAAAAAGATTAGATAATGCGCTCAGGGCCAAACAGCCAGAAGATAAACCCAAGCATTCTGACTCCAGAGCCCACGCGCTGGGCCAGATATACGGAAACCGGAGATGCAAGCGAGTTCGGGGGAAGGAAACCACAGCATCGGCTGCTTCATTACGCTGCCTTCTAGTACCTTCCACTGTCACGTGCTCCCACCTTCCGTTGCTCAGGAATGGCAGTCCCGTTCGCTCATTCTTCTATGACCCCCACCCCCATCATGGACAGAACAGCGGCTGCTTGGAATGTCAGGCGGCACGCACCCATCGCTGCCCGAAGACCATCCGACCTGTATGGCAAGCCAGTGCCGGCACCAGCAAGTCTGCACTGGGCACCTTCCCGTTCCAACTACCCACTCGAAAACCTGCACACTCGGGCTCCAATCCACCGGGCAAGCAGACCATCTTCTGGCCTATCTGCCTAGAACTGCTCAGCCCCTCTTTCCGGGGCTGCTTTCCTTTGTACTGTGCCCGCTGCTTGGGAGGATCTTATGATCTCTACCTTCCCAATTGCTCCCCCATCACAGAAAGTTCCAACCCCAACTGGCATCCCCACCATAAACTGACAGTGTCCCTCCCCAGATACATCCAAACCAAAAACCAAAAACCAAAAAAACACTAGTATTTGGTAGAGCGGGTCAAAAGACTTTCGACTACGCTATTATTAATAATTTTTTTTTTTTTCTTAGAGAGAGAAAGTAAGGTCCCTACTTGGTTCTCCCGTTGTCTCCACGACATACGCCAGAATCAGAAATCCTGCTGTCCAAGGAAAGTCATCTGGTTTGGAAATCTGAGTACCACTGAGCTAGTGCTTTGGAGGACACGGTCCAAAAGACGCGGCCCAAGGCTGTTGTTTGTCAAGGCGAGTCTGGGCTCACACCCTGACCAGGTGCCAACTGCCCAAAGGGCATGTGGCTCGCTCGTCCTGCCTGCCACAGCTTCCCTCTTGACTTTTGCTTTTGGACTTTCTGCTTTCCTTTGTTTTGTTCTGTCCCAAGAGGAAAAGAGATGGAAAGACCGAAGTCGCTGCAGGAACCTACAGGAGGCTGACATGATGGAACCCCCCCACCCCCACCCCCGCCCTGGAAAGAAAGCTCACCAGGGGCTCCACACGCCCCTTCCTGGGGGCTCCACTTCAATTCCGTTTTCGGTATGTGCCAAATCAAATTCCGGAGCTTTCTAAACGGGCACTCGGGATTGTTCAGAGTGCCCCGGTGTGCTAGCTAGGAAGAACTCGGGAAGGAAAGCTAAACCTCTTAGGGTCCCTGAAAAATGGGAACTACCAAGAAATCATATTGACCACTTAGGGTCCCACGAGCCCCGGCAAGTCACACGGCGGCTGCTCATCCCTGGGGCGAGGGGTGCGCGAGCACTTGGGCTCCGAGCCCGAAGGGCCAGCTTGGAATCCTGCCTCTGTCGCTAAGGATGATCTTCGGCGCCTTTCTTAACGTTTATGTGCCTCAGCATCCTGAGTTCTATCCCCCTTCAGAGCACTAGAGAGAGGAGCAAATCCGTAAATTTTACACACAGGATACTCAGAAGAGAGCCCGACACAGTTCTGTTTGTAATTCGTGTTACTCTATTACTGCTATTACCTGCCTCGCCAGATCTTGCATGAACTACGGAAGATAATACAGTTAGGACGCAGGGTTTCCATTCAATAAATGTTGGTTTCCCCTCTCAACAAGGAAAAAAATGAAAAGAGCAAGTATCTTTATATCCATTGGGTTGTATATGGAAGCCCAGATTTTCGGATATTCAGTCAACCAAGCACGTGCCCGGCCAAGAGAGACAAGGGCTGTTATTCTCGAGGACCTGACGCTGTGCGCTTTCTTCCGCTCCATCCTTCACCAGCACGTGGTCTGCATTTACTCTCCGAGGGGAACCTGCTCAGGCCCCCCCAGGAGAATGCTAGAACGCCGGGTTGGCTGCACGGCTCAGAGCAGCCCAGGTCTGCCAAGCCAGGGGGCCTCCCCTGCCCTCAAGAGGCCCTTCAGTCACTTACAGCCCTTAAAGTTCACATGAACAAGATGACAGAGAAGAAGGCAATGCATTATTATTATCATTTTTTTAACTTGGTAACAAACGCTGCCTTGCATCCTTTTCTCCCTTTCACTTTGCAGGGCAACAGCAAGGGTGCTCAGCCCGCATTTGTGCCCCATTCTGGGCCATTCTTGCCTCCCACGGAGATGATCCAAGCAACAAGGACCGCTGCGGACCCTCCTGGGTGCGACCCACCTCTCGGAACAAGGACACCACATCCGCTGCGTCTCAGAGAGACAGACGCCTCCCCATTTTCTGGCCTCAGGCAAAAGGACAGCACGGGGCTAACCCCCACAGCTGCTGCGGGAAGACCAATAACCAGCCAACAGAAAGTTACTGTCAGTGATTCAAATGGGGGTAGAAATGGCCCCACTGTTATTTTGAGAAACCAAAAAGGAAAGCCCCTGACCCGTGATCTCCAGAGAAGGATTCCGTTAGGTCAGCTGGAACTTCTGGTTTCGGCAACACCAAAAGAAGTTGTGTCTCTCACGCTCACTTCTCTCTACTAATCTGTTAATTTCTCTGCGTTGACATGGGGCACACAGTCCCTCTGGTTTAACGAGGCTCGTTATCTTGGGAGAAACCTGCCCAGGGAGGCGAGCTGGCCAGCACCTTCTTTAGAACCAGGGAGGTTCTCTTCAGAAATCCTCCTTGCAGACCTTAATCAATTCTTCTCACGCTTCCCAACTTGTGCCAGAAGTAACTGACGGAAGAGTATCAATCATCGGCCTGCTGGGTGGGATCTGCGGGGAGACTGGGGCGGGGAGGGGGGTGGGGGAAGAGGCGGGAGGGGCGAGGGAAAGTATAAGGTGACTTCAGTGACTGTCACTCTGTGCCTCAGGGTGCTGCGGAGAGATCCAGTACATCAGGCAGGACTCGGCCAAACGTGTTCGTTTCCCCTGACGCGGACTTGCAGGCCCCGTAAGACTGAGCCAACTCCAGGCTAGGAAGGAGGAAAGGCGGTGGGGGGCACTGCCATATCCTCAGAATAAATTTTAAAGGCATTTAAGGTCAGAAAAGACCACTCCCAGGGCGCCTGGGTGGCTCCGTCGGTTAATCATCCAACTCTTGGTTTCAGCGCAGGTCAGGATCTTTGGGTCCTGGGATCTGAGCCCTGAGTGGGGCCCTCGATCAGCGCAGAGCCCACTTCCCTCTTCCTCCCCTTCTGCCCCTCCCCCGACTCACATGCACACGCACTCTCTCTCTCTCTCAAATAAATAAATCTTTTAAAAAAATGAAAGAGGGGCACCTGGGTGGCTCAGCCGTTAAGCGTCCACCTTTGGCTCGGGTCATGATCCCAGGGTCCTGGGAGCGAGCCCCGCATCAGGCTCCCTGCTCGGTGGGAAGCATGTTTCTCCTTCTCCCACTCCCCCTGCTTGTGTTCCTGCTCTCGCTATCTCTTTCTGTCAAATAAATATTTTTTATACAGATTTTATTTATTTATTTGACACAGAGAGAGAGATCACAAGTAGGCAGAGAGGCAGGTGAGGGGGGGGAAGCAGGCCCCCCACCGAGCAGAGAGCCTGATGTGGGGCTTGATCCCAGGACCCCGAGATCATGACCCGAGCCTTTAACCCACTGAGCCACCTGGGCGCCCCTCTGTCAAATAAATAATAAAATCTTTTAAAAAAAATGAAAGGAAGGAAGAAGGGAAAGGAAGGAAGGAGAGAAAGAGAGAAAGAGAGAAAGAGAGAAGAAAGAAAGAAAGAAAGAAAGAAAGAAAGAAAGAAAGAAAGAAAGAAAGAAAGAAAGAAAGAAAAAGGCAAGACAAGACCACCTTTTACTCCTCTCACTCACACACAAAACACACGGAATAGGAAACGTTGACAAAAATACCAGTCCTGCTCACGTAAGAGCTGGGAACCCACCCCGTGTCCCTCCCCTAACCAGCCAACCCCTCTTCGTCCGTGAGGACCTCTCAGACACAGATAGATGTGTCTGAGATGATGATAGATGATGAAGCCACACAGTATCCCCCCAAAATGCCAATGGCATGAAAGCTCACATACAGTGGAAATACGCCTTCCCTCCATCCCTACAGCTTCCCAAGGCAGCCGCCGTCTGTCCGGGATACTCACAGAACATATACTGGGAGCTAGAACCCCGCTCCCAGCCCTGGGTTGCAAACCCACTCGCTGATATCGGCGCCCGTGTGTCCCTTCCGGATCGGTCTGTGCTTACACAGGCCTGTGACGCATGTGCAGGCGTATGTGGATTATCCCGTCTATACTGTAGTAAAACAGACCTAACGCGAACCTGACCATTCTAACCATTTTTAAGCGGATGGTTCAGAGCCTTAAATATTCACCTCGCTGCGCAATCATCACCACCATCCGTCTCCAGGACTTTTTCACCCTCCCAAACTAAAACTCCATACCCATTAAACACTCATCCCCCCTCCCCCGGCCCCCTCCCCCGTTCTATGGGCTGTCTTAAGGAAGTTGACCCCCTCACCCACGTGCCACACATAAGGGGAAGCATCCAGTATTTGTCCTTTTGTGACTGAGGTTTCATTTATCATAATGTCTTCAAGGTTCATCCATGCTGTAGCCTGTATCCCAATTTCCTTCCTTTTAGGGCACCCAGCTAGCTTAGTCGGTAGAACACGAGACCCTCGATCTCGGGGTTATAGGTTCGAGCCCCATGTTGGGTGTAGAGATTACTTAAAAATAACATCCTTGGGGGGGAAAAATTTCCTTCCCTTTTAAGGCTGGATAATATCTCACTGTATATATATACCACCTTCTGTTTATCCAGTCATTTCTTGACAGGACATTTCGGTTGTCGCTACTTTCTGGCTATTGGGATTATGCTGCTATGAACATGAATGTATAAATATCTGTTTGAGTCCCTACTGGCCGCTTTTGGGAGTAACGTACACATAAGTGGGACAGCTGGATCATATGGTAATTCCACATGGACGTTTTGAGGACCCGCCATACTGTTTCCTGTGGCCGCTGCACGTGAATTATTTTTAAAAACAAATGTCAGTTAGCATGTTCTCCACCACCGTTCTCCGCTATCAGTTCAAAAGCACTTTGCACCTTCCCCAGTTGAGGAAAGATGAAGTTAATTGTTAATCCCAACTTGAGCCTCCACGTCCAAGATGGTGCAAACAGAAAAGCAGACATGAATGTGGCTAGAGAGGAAAACGCGGTGATATTATTATCCGGTTATTACTTACGGTCTACCCACTGGGCATCTGATCATCTTTACTCCCAAAATAGCTCTTCCCCCTCCAGATGAGCTGTCCTGAAGTAACTTGTGCTGCCCTTTCCTCAACGGCTCTCCTGAGTCCCCCTGAAATGGAGCAAGGAACAAGCGTGCATCTAAAACCACAGAGGAATGCACTCCGAGTAAATATCCCACCCTCAGCAGGGGGATTGGAAAGGAAGAGGCGATGGCCAAAATTCTATTTCAGCACATCCACTGGGCCACCCTGGAAATTTTCAGAATGTCAGAGAGAGCCACTTCACAAATGTCAGACAAGGAGGTTTAAAGAAACCAACAAGAGAAAGCCCATTATTTTTGTGTTAGTGAAAAGAGCTGTGCAGAGCGAGCCTACGTGCAGGCTGAACACAGGGCACTTTTAAAGAAAAGGGTCTTGTGAACACTGAGAAGAAACCCTCCAAAAGGGACATGAAGGCAGACTGTCATCTCAGACATGGATATGAAGTTCTCAGATATGTAATGAATCACCCTGTAGGTTGACACCACTCCGTGTAGATCACCTTCAAGGATATTAGCATCTCCGGAGCAAAGCCAAAGACTGTCAATTAATCACCAAAGGAGGACAGCATGACCCGGGCAGGTGAAAACGTGTGTGTGTGTGTGTGTGTGTGTGTGTGTGTGCCTGTGTTTAAAACAAACAACAAACAAAAAGGGCTGCCAGAGATCATCCCAGAGATGAAGAAGTAATTTTCTGACTTGACCTCAACCTTAACCCGGGGAGCAAAATCTTAGAGGGAGAGGTCAGTTTCCATGCCACTCCTTCAATCCAGCACACACACGTGATTCGGTAATACCCTGCTTCCGGAATGAAAATGTGCGCCGTTTTGCGGCATCAAAATCCTTGCTGGCTCACCACGGGCCACGTGGAGCCCTTGTCGCCAATGTTCATTATCTTTGTAATTAGAGAGGATGGGACCTCCAAGTTCCCAGACGGAACGCTGCAGTTTTACCCATTTGCAACTTTCCCCAGAGGCCCTTGACATGTGTCAATCGCTTCTGATTTTGCCGAGGCATGAATCTGAGTTGAGAACATCCAGGCGAGTGAAGTGGAGGACAGGAGGTCCTGACCTGACCTCGGGTCACCAGAGACCTGCTCTTACGGCCTGATGGCGTGGGTTTCTAGCTCCTGCACACTCACGCAACTCTCTTTCATTCTTTGTGAAAACATGTCTCTCCCCAAAAAGCTGCCTGCCAGAACTATCGATAGAAGCAAAACTAAGATAAAAAAGTCCAGGAATTAACGGTTCTTAGCTAAAAATGGTGACTTCCCCTAAACCTGAGATGCTACCTATGTTCTTCTTACGAATCCTAAATTATAATCAATTTTATTTTATTTATTTATTTTTTTTAAAGATTTCATCCATTTACTTGACAGAGAGAGAGAGAGAGAGATCACAAGCATGCAGAGAGGCAGACAGAGAGAGAGCGGGGAAGCAGGCTCCCCGCCGAGCAGAGAGCCCGATGCGGGGCTCGATCCCAGGACCCTGAGACCACGACCCGGGCCGAAGGCAGAGGCCCCAGCCCACTGAGCCACCCAGGCGCCCTATAATCAATTTTAAAATGTAGGTCAAGTCAGGGGCAGCTGGGTGGCTCAGTCGGTTGGGTATCTGCCTTCAGCTCAGGTCATGATCCTGGAGACCTAGGCTCGAGCCCCACATCGGGCTCCCTGCTCAGCGGGGAGTTTGCTTCTCTCTCTCTCCCTCTGCCCCCTCCCCCGCTCATGCTTGCGTTCTCTCTCTCTCTCAAATAAAATCTTAAAAAAAATAGGTCAATTCAATGACACACTTTATTTATTCATGTTACTTAGGACTTTTATTCCCACATTTAGGTAACTGGTTTTTGGTTTTTTGCAGTTTTTTTTCCCCCAAAGATTTTATTTATCTATTCATGAGAGACAGAGACAGGAAGGCAGAGGCAGAGAGAGAAGCAGGCTCCCCACAGAGCAGGGAGCCCGATGCAGGACTCGATCCCAGGACCCCAGGATCATGACCTGAGCCAAAGGCAGCCATTTAACCAATAGAGCCACCCCGGGCGCCCTACGCAACTGTTAAAAGTCTGAAAAGATTACTGAAGTCTCTCAAACTATGCTTTGCTCTATATTCTGCCATTGTGACGGACAGTTTGGGGACCCTGGGCGACAAGGTTCATGACTTGTCTTGCCTTCCTCCATCCCTTATACCTCCATCTTCTTCCCGAGCATCTTATAATTCCACTGGGCAGCCATCCCACTTTTAGGAGACAAGCCCTGTTTTAAATATTTCATCTTACAGTCCACCCTGGCACACAGATTTTCATCCACGTGCCCCTACTTTTAATTCAGAAAGTATGGCAGTTGCATCTGTAATACATGATAAACACTAGGTTTGATGCATTATCTTCTCAAAAGCTCTCAGGGAGGTACAAATATTACCATCCATATTCTTACAGATGCAGAGACAGAGAAGGGAAATAAGTCGCCCAAGGTCACACAGCAGGTAGGCGCTGGAGCCAGAAACAAACACAGGCCTATTGTGTGCCAAAGCCTGGATTCTCCGCTACCACAGGAAGAAAGCAACAAGTGCAATTATCAGCTAGCGTGGGTAGAGGGAAGAACGGCTAGCAAACACAGAGATACCTTTTTGCTTTCTGAATCCTATTGTCCAGCTCTGCAATTTACTAGCTGTGTAACCTTGGGCAACACTTCCCTGTGCATTGCAATTCTCTGTGCCTCAGTTTCTTCATCTGTAACATGAACATCACAGCAGCAGCTGCCTTACAGAATTGCCAGGTAGATGAAATATGTTCAGTGCTCACACTGCATCTGGCATGTAAGAAGGTGTGTGTGTGTGTGTGTGTGTGTGTGTGTGTGTAGGAATGAGCTTTTGCTACCGGTACCTGACCTTCCTAGGCCTCAATTACTCAAAACTCAGCACTTCTCAAAATACGCAGTGACTGCTTCCCAGTGATGAATGATGGATACTGAACTAGGATATAGATTGGAAATCGGGGAGCTGATCCCAAATGTCAAGTAATTTGGCCAACTGCCCTACGATGTTTACACAAATAAGCCAGGAAGAAAACAATCTAGTGGTGGAAAGAAATGGAGTGAATTTGGGGGAGCCTGGCTGGCTCAGTCAGCGGAGCATGAGACTCTTGATCTAGGGGTCATGTGTTTGAGCCCCACGATGGGTTTGGGGTTACTTTAAATAAATAGATAGATGATAGATAGATAGGTAGATAGATAGATAGATAGATAGATAGATAGATAGATAAAAAGGGTGTAGAAAGTGCTGAATAATGGTATGAGCAAAAAAAAATTTTTAATTTTCTTGAACACCTAACTGTAGACTACAGATAATGACTTCCTCCTAAAGCACACAGTGTGGAAGGTTGAGGGGTGGAGGGAGGGGACAATTTTACAATGGAGAAGTGATAGACACCACCTCAGCCAGCGATCAAGGCCACATCAATAGTGATAAGTCATGTTGAAAGTACGTTCCCTTGATGTGATGGGACACCAATGGCACTTGACCATGGTCTTCCTCCTCAAATCCCCAAATCCCAGGCAATTCATGAGAAAAACAGCAGAGAAATCCCAACTGAGGGATAGTCTATAAAGAAAAAAACCTAACCAGTACTCCTCAAAATACCATGATCACCAAAACCAAGAAATGTCTAAGGAACTATCACAGCCACATGCCTAAGGAGACATGACAACTAAGTAACATGGTGCCCTGGGTGGGATCCTGGGCCGGGAAAAGAACACAAGGTTAAAAACTAAAGAAATCTAAATAAAATACGGGCTTGAGTTAGCAATAATGTGCCAATATCAGTTCCTTGGTTATGACAAATGTACCGTGCTAGTGTAAGATGTTAACAAATACGAAACAGGGCACACGAGAACTCTGTAAGAGCTCCACGATCTGTACTAACTTTTCCCTAAATCTAAAGCTATTCTAAAACTTAGAAAGCATTAAAAAGATTTTTAAAATTTCGGCTGAATAGCCAAATCAAAAACCTCAGGGACCAGGCTGGGCAGAAATTCATCTGCAGTTTTCTCATGAGCAGTGATTCTCATGATTCGGCGACATTTGATAACTCACCTGTGATCTGGCTGCTAGAAGAAGACACAGCCAAGATTTTAACCCGGGTGGGACCTCAGAGCCCACCCAGGTTAACTGCTTGGCCTTGCGGCCCGAGAACAGAATGGAAAGCCCATGTGATCTCTCAAGACCAATGGCACCCAGGCATGTGGTTAAAGCCCTCCCTGATTGGCTGTGCCCATGGACAAGCCCAGCCCACTGCCCTAGGATTTGCTGTTTTCGACCTTCTGGGTCTCCCAACCACACTCCAATCCAAGATGACATCTTCCCAAGCTGGGGGACAATTTAAACCAATTAAAAATGTATCTGAGGGCGCCTGGGTGGCTTAGTTGAGCTTCTGACTCTTGATTTTGGCTCAGGTTGTGATCTCATGGGTCCTGAGGTCAAGCCCTAAGATAGGATCCCCGCTAGGCAGGGAGCCTGCCTGAAGGGTCGCTCCCTCTGCCCCTCCCCCCCTCATGTGTGTGTGCTTTCTCTCTCTCTCTCCCTCTAAAATAAATGAACCATTCTTTACAATAACTAACTAAAGTGTATCTGAGCTCTTCCTTCTCTGTCTCATTCCAGAGTGACATGATGACGGAAGCTGTGAGCTGGCATTCTCTAGCAACGACCCCTTCCCCACCCCCCACCCCCCACCCCCCACCCCCCACCCCCCACCCCCCACGCACCCCCCATTCCCCACACACCCGTGCACAATGCGGTGTGTAGCCCAAGAGCAGTCTGGACTTGCCTGAACCTGACACCCAAGGAGCGCCCCCTAATAGGCTTCTAGAACACTTCCCCGTGGAGCTAAGCCTCTTAGGACTGCCGCCTCTGACTCAAACTGCATTTTCCAGAGATCAAGGATCTTAAGCTACAGACGGAGTGCTGGACAGCAAGCGCGGCGGCCACCCACCACATTCTCGGCCCAGAGAAGGGGCGGGTCGGGAGAGAGCAAAGACGCACCAGACCGGAAGCCTCTGTGAAAGGCACGCGCCATCAGCAGGGGAGATAGGACACAAGCGTCTTCACCATCACATTAATACCCACCGGATACTATCGGCTTGGCTCTTGGATGCGTATTTTAGAAATATTCTCTTACTTGATGCTTGAAAAATCCCTGGGAGGTGGTTGCTGTTTATCTCTACGTTATGTGTAGATTTAATTTAAGAATGGGTCACTCCTTTGTGGGTCACACGGTGACGCTGGCCTCATTGGACTTACAGCCTGGGTTTATGGACACCAACACAGGACCTGAATTAAGTGGTCTTACCCTGCCCGGAGAGGGTAAAGGGTATGAGAAAGTACTACCATTTTTCATGAACCCCAAGACATCATTTCTCAGCCTTCCTGAACTAATGTCCCTAAGATGCTTTCTCAGTCCATCATGTCCCTGGCTAGGCAAGAAGATTTGGGCAACCTTTACTCTTGGCATTCTATATATAGGAAAAAAATAAATAACCAGTTGAATAGATACTGCTTCAGGGAATCACAGTCTCTCCCCCCTTCTGATGCACACCCCTTCTGTCCGTTGCTGACCCGCCATGGAAGACAGCTGAACTAATAGACACCATAAAGGCAAAGTTAATGTAATAGAATAAAAAGGAACTGTCCTTCACAATCTAACTGTATGCAGGGTTCTAGAATGAATCTGCTCACCATTCACACTGAATCCAGAGCTATGATCTTTTTCAGGCGTCTATGTGTAAATACATCTTTAAATTAAATTTTCTGAAGCACCACAAATGAATCCACGATCCTGTTTCAGGAAAAAATGGCCTGGTTTATAACGCGGAGGTTACCTCTGGTTAAGTGAATGTCATCACAGACACTTAAGGCAGTGTGCCCCACACTCCCCACCAACCCTCCCCATCTGCTCGTTGTACCCTTATGGATTTAATTTTAGTAGACATCGAGCCCCCTCGGCAACGGCAGAGGAGAAGATGTTTTCAAATGCCTCCATTCCACAATGTGAGGTTTATGTTCCTTGAGGTAAGCAACATTCCACATTGCTTCTGGAATGCAGCACAGTCAAAGAGTCAGTGTGAGATCTGGCCCTGAGGTTTGAGGACATGGAGACCTCACCGCCATGAACAGACTGGAACACTCACACATGAAGACCGTATTATGCTACAAAGTCTGCAGTGTCGACCCAGCATGTAGGCGCGTGGTGACCCGGGGCACCAAGGACAGACACCCCCAAAGACAAGCCGCCAAGGAGACAGTGTCAGGCTCCGATGGCTTTAGGCTCCTCTGTCATTCTACACAGAAATGTAGGTGGAAGGGGTCACCACGGGGATGTCAGGGACATGGTCCCGGAACGACAACTCGGCCCACAGACTCCTAAGGGGGAGGGGGGTGCTCTGAAGAGAGGATCACAAGGAATCCCGTGCCGTCTTCTCGCATGTCCAAGTTCTCTTACAAGAAGAAACAGCTCCCACCAGGACTGATTTTTACAACCCCGGAAGACGTATCTTCCAGCCCAGAATCTTTGCCGCCTCACTTTTACAGAAATGCAAATGTGTCAGGTCTTACCATAATTAGCTCCCTTCTAAAAAATGTATAATTCACATCTTCCATTGCCTAATGAAGACAGGGTGGTGCGGCTAATCAGAAACTTGGCTTCTGCAAACTAAAAATAATTGCGCTCCTTAATAGAATAAAAAAAAAAAAATGTGAGCCCTGACGTTCTGGGGCCTCCTAAACCGGAATGCAAAGGGAAATAATCGTAACAACAAGCTCGCGAGAGATCGATCGGTCTACACGTGCACGACGTCCTCCAGCCTGGCCGACTGCAGACCGAGCAGAGCTTCGGAGGGGAGCCCTGCACCGCGCACAGCAGGAACCACACGCGGCCAACCCGGGATTACACGCTGAATCCTTCCTTCCTGGAAGGAAACAGGAGACAGCGGCTTTTCTCGCTTCCTCCACGGGATCGGCTGAACTCCATCCACCCGGCAACCTTCAGATCTGCGTTTCTCGTGTCATACGAACGGATTTAAAAGTCCCTCGCCGCTAAGAGGAGAGTCCAAGGAAATAGATACCGCTACATAGGAACCAGGAGGGGCAGGAGGCTGACTCCTCTTGGAGGGTTCGAACACCCCTGGAATCGTGTGCTTTCTCTGTTCCCATGGCTCTGAGAAAAGAGTTGAGAAGCCACATTTTGAGAGCGGCTGCGGAACCACAGACAGCCCAGAGGCTGGTGTGTCTCCATGCAGGGTGTCCCTTACACCCTCAAAGAAAAGTGACACAGAGCTGTGGTCCTTGGTATTCATTTTGCCTCCTTTCCTCCTTAACAAAATATACTGAACTGAGACACCAAATGTGTCACAGAAATATTTAATATGTTGGGTTGGCTGAATAATTTTATCCCTAAAACTTCTATCACTAAGACATGAGTTATCTTGAAGGGAAAAAAAAGAGCTTGGTGGCTTCAAAATGAACTCTGCCAAGAAAACCACATTTTAATTTACCTCGGGGGCTCAGTCAGTTAAGTGTCTGCCTTCGACTCAGGTCATGCTTCTCTCTCCCTACCCCTGCTCATGCTGTCTCTCTCTCTCTCTCTCATAAATAAATAAAATCTTAAAAAAAAAAAAAAAAGGTAGGTAGAGTTTTTTCTTCCTTTCATCAGCTTTTCCTGCAACACTCTAATTAAGCTGTGAAATGGATTATAAAGACTTTATGCTCTACTCTCTTACTCCTAAACTGTCAATGTGTCCTCCAGCCTTAATGTCCGTTTCTGTCACACAAAGCACTGTCACCCTGCACCCTCTAAGTAAGAAAAGGTGCCAAAACTACATGGACATTGAGCAAACTGTGTGATAGAATCAAGCAGAGGCTAAAATAGTCAAAAATGGAAAGTAAGGGGGCAAATTAGGAAGTAAGGACATGGAAGAAGTTATAGGCTAAGATCAGAAATGATGATCATGACAATGACGATGATGGTGACCGTGGTGATGGTGGTAGTGGGTGGTAACTACTGAGCACTTATCCCTTGAACAAATACTACCAGTTACCCCTAACAGCCACTCTCTCCTTCATACATGGTAATAAGTGAGATACCAGCTAAAGCCTGAAATTTCCCTAACTCACTTTTGAATAATGTGGTCATATGACTACATTCTGGTCAATGGGATAAAACGGAGACATGGGCCATTTTCAGGCCATACCTTCCACTTCCCTTTTCTACTTCCTGGCTGGAATGCATAAATGATGGCAGGAACTAAAGCAGCCACGTTGGACCATGAGATGGAAAGCACCTATTAAGGATGGCAATACAACAAGGTAAAGAAAGTTGGGTCCTTGATCATTGTAGAACTTCCATAACCAGTCCTAGGCCCTCTACTCTGGCCACACATCAGAGAAAAGTGAGTTTTGACTTTTTGAAGGCACTATTATTTTGAGCCTCTCAGAACAGCTAACCTGATAAAACTCTGTGCAGGGTACAATGCTATACACACTACATGCATTATCTCATTTAATCCATATGCAACTGTCTAAAGTAGATACTACAGTTATCTTCATTTCACATTGGAGGACACAGGGACCCAGGGAGAAAGTCATTTGTGTAAATTTTCACAGTTAAGCAAATGGCGGGGCTTTGGTTCAATAAGGCAGCCAGATTCCAGGGTTTGGAATATGACGCCTCCTTGCCACACAACCAGTTGACTTGAACTAAGAACGGAATCTGACCAACTTCCAAAAATGTAAACCTGGTTTAACAATCTCCCCAGCCAGGGGGGAACGGGACACATTCCTTGGCTGTTCTTAAAGGTTCCAGTCTCCAGGTGATCAGTCTGCCCTTCATCCCCTCCCCCAGAGTCAGGCAGGCTCAGGGAGAGACTCTTGTACCTCCATGCCTGTCACCCACGGCCATGGAGAGTGTCTGAGCAGGGCGGGGCGTGGGTATAGCTACTTCCCGACATCAGCGGCTCCCTCAACCCTAGACTGAGGGCCCATAAGCCTGGGAATGGGCTGACCACATCTTAACACTTCTTCCATCTTCCCGCCTCCCTTTTAGAAGGTAGGGTTCCCCTCGGCGGCTCTTGTGGAGTGGCACAACTCAGAGAGAATCGCTAAGTCGGACACAACCACACTAGGGAAGTGCTGTCCATCGCGTTGCATCGAAAACAACTAGGACGCTCCCCTTTCTTCACAAGCTGTCGAATCAAGAATAACTAAAAAGCTCCCCATACCACCCGGAGTGAGGAAAGAGTGTAAAATTCTATCTGGACACCCAAGGACAGCAGTATAGAGTCTGGTTCACTCATGGGCTGTTCTCACGACCTCAGAAATTTCTCCAGGACTCAGCCTCCCTTTTCAAAGAGGGGCACATGGAAGAAGAGGCACGGGTGCCCCAGCTCCCAGGTTGCAGGGTGCCAAAAGCAATTTCTTCCCACGTTTTCAAATGAAGGGTGAGTTCAGGTTTCCTTTCCTCCCCAGTTTCATTGAAATTTTACTGTGCAAGGGCACCCGGGTAGCTCAGTTGGTTAAGCATCTGCCTTCGCCTCAGATCATGATCCCAGGGTCCTGGGATTGGGTCCCACATAAGGCTCCCTGCTCAGCAGGGAGTCTGCTTCTTCCTCTTCCCCTGGTTGTACTTTCTCTCTCTCTCTCAAATCAATAAAATAGTAAAAAAAAAAAAGAGGAAAAAGAAGAACTTTTACTGTGCAATTGGACATCTTAAGAAATAACTGCACTGGGGGTCAAGGCCTGCCAGAAAGGATAGACAGAGATCAAGAAGCCTTTAGCTTTCAGATCTTCTCGCCTACAGCTAAGGCCACGCTAGCTCCCAGGGAAAGGTGGCTCAGGTCTGAAGACACGCCTACCTGCAAGGGTGTTGCGATGAGCGGACGAGGCGCGCGCTTACTTGGCACACAGGACGTGCTCAGTAAACCCCCGCTAGAGTTCCTGGTTTCATTGTCCTCACCTGGGCACACGCCTGTTAGCACCATTAACGCCCCGTGGAGGATCAAGCTTTATCACCTCCTCTAACAGAGCACAAAGGTAAGAGAGGGGAGGCTTCCTAAGGAAACGGAACAGGAAAAGGTAAGTCCTAATGGACTGAATAAGCCTTGACGACCCACCGGGCTCACAGCTAGGTGCCAGGGAGCCAAGGCAAACAAAATCCGCCCCCCACACCCCCCTAGGTGCTCAGAGTCTAAGGTAGGAAAGGGATCAAAGACCAGACAAGAGCAGAATGATTCAGAAAGCTGTGACTGAGGTGCGATCCAGCCCCAGGGAGTATCCCAGGGAAGCTCCAAGTCTGTGGGGAGGAGAAGGAAGGGGGCCAGAGTGGGGTGGTCCAAGGGGCCCTCACAGAGCGGGTGGCCCTTGAACTTAGCCTTGAAGGAGCTGTACCTCATGCGGCAGGGGAGATTCCCCACTGGAGATGGGAAAGGCAGACAGAAGCCAGGAAACAAAGCACGCCTTGTGACATTCGTGACATTCGCTGAGGTTGGAAATTCACCCCCTAGGGTGAACAGCCATGTGTATGAGTCTGCTGGGCGCCATAATGAAGGGCCACAGGCCACGTGGCTTAAACAGCAGACAGGCATCGTCTCATGGTCCCGGAAGTCCGCAATCGAGGTGTGAGCAGGGCTGGTTTCTCCCGAAGCCTCTGTCTGCCTTGCAGATGGCTGTCTTCACGCCGTGCCCTCCCATGGCCTGACCTCTGTGCCCACGCACGTTTGGGCCCTCGTCTCCTTGTCTTAGAAGGACACCCGGCAGCGTGGATTAGGGCCCACTCACGTGACCTTCTGTTATCTCCATCACCTCTTTAAAGACTCCCTCTCCAGGGACGCCTGGCTGGTTCAGTGGCGAGAACACGTGACTCTTGATCTCAGGGTTCGTGAGTTCAAGCTCCACATGGTGGGCCTGGGGACTCGCTAAAAAAAATAAAGACTCTCTGTCCAAAAGCAGTCACGTTTGAGGCTATGGGCATGAGGGCTCCCGCAGATGAATTTGGGGAGGTCCCAATTCAGCCCCTAACACTGTGAAAGGAGGTGAAGAGTGACAGGAGGAGGTCTTCACAGGAGAAAGGGCACTCACGAGGGCGGTGAGGAGAATGGAAATTGGAAAGGAAGCGCCTGGGGGCAGGCAGGCCACCGAGGAGGTAACGCACTCACCACGCGGGCTCCGGTTTGAGCCGGAGCCTGGCTGGTTTTGCTCAGGACGCAAGCTCCCGCCGCCCAGTGCAAATCTCTGCCCTTCCCTGCTGCAAGGAGTCTTGCTTGTCCGGGTGCATTCTCTGAACTCCTGTTCCAGCATGTTCCCAGGCTGGGCCTGATCGCCCACCACCGATACCCGCCAGGCTCTGGGAACCCCCAGAAGCTAAACAAACAGAGGCCTGGGGAACAGGAATCAAAACCCCGCCAAACACGGGGGCCCAGGGCAGCAGTGAAAGAACAAGAGCGCTGGTGTCCCGAGGCCCCCCCCAGCCAGCCCCCTCACAAATAAAGCCCCAGCAGGAAGCCCATTAACACCTCACAGGGGCAGACCTCAGGCCCCTGCAGGAGAAACTTCAAAAGACATCCCAGTAGCACAAAATGCCAGAAGACCATCCATCAAGTACACCATCCCAGGAAGTAGCCAGCCGAATTTGGGGAAGGAGTCTCGCACATAAATTAAATGTCCCT
This sequence comes from Nasua narica, assembly GCA_028533885.1. Taxonomy (NCBI): domain Eukaryota; kingdom Metazoa; phylum Chordata; class Mammalia; order Carnivora; family Procyonidae; genus Nasua; species Nasua narica. The sequence continues at coordinate 105,218,328 of CM052807.1, read as the reverse complement.
GAGCCCCCATATGGCTCCTGATTTATTACCATGGAGGCCAACGGTGCCTCTTAAGTTTAAAAAGGATCAAGGCCTCTATAAACAGTATGTAGCACCACCTTCGTAGTAAAAGGAAAAAAAAAAAAAAAACACACCAAACCAGAAACGCTCCTGCTTTTTTTGTTCAGAAAATGATCCTTTTGTGAAAATAATTCCCACTACACTGAACTCTTTGCCTCAAGTGTTGTTATAAAATCCAACTTGCCAGTCGACCCTTTAAAAATGTATAATGTCAGCCATAATTACCAATTGCCTTTTCGATTGGTTGAAATTCATTTCGGAATTGGGTTTTTTCCTGAGTAGGTGACGTGCCTGAATGATAGGCTAACGTTCGGGCGGGTTAGCGGAAAATCTATGACGTTGCTTATAGGCTTAAACTCTTTCTCCGCCCGCCTCAGTATATCCGCAAACGCTCAGCAGCCTTTCCCTGCAAAAACAGCTAAAGCTCACCGTTCATCCTGGTCACAGCAAGGATGCAAAGAAGGGGCTATCTGAGAAGCACTGTTACTCCCCGGGGATTATCAGTTGTGTAACACCGAAAGGCATCATCCATCTCTCGTCCATACTAAAGCTGCAAGTTGCCAAGATTTCTCGCTCTTTCTTTTTTTTTTGAACCATCCAGGCCCTTTGTTCCCCATAATCATCAAAAGAGCTAGTCCTTACAGTGCATTTAGTCAGTGCCAGGCTCACTTCAGCCTCAGGTGAGTACTGCTGCTATGCAAGTTTCAGAAAGAGGGAAACAGGCTCAGAGAGGTTAAGTAACTTCACCAGGGTCACACAGATAGTGGCAGAATGGAGACCCCAACCTAAGTTTGCAAGGTCCCAAACCCAGGCTCTTTTTAATGGCCTGTTCCTGGGTTAATTTGAAAGACAGAAAGTTCTGCCTCCCAACTGGCCTTCTAATATAATAGATTTAGAAGATAGGTGTTTTGCACTTAAATTTACCCAAGGCTTGAAAAGCGATTTTGAATAATAGATACTATGAGGCTTTAAAAAAGGTTTTAGGAATTCCGATGGATACCTTCATACATAAGATTTGGTCTTTTCTTTTGGATTATGTTTTCTTTCATCTTCTCCTGTTTAATAATACAAACGCTTACACTGTGCTCAGAGTTACATAAAACATGAAATCCAACTCTGGGATGTGGGTTTATCAAAACTAGTGGAAACGTCACAACAGCTACAGGCTGTGCTTTGTTCGAGAGATGGAAACCAAAACGAAACAATAATAGGTATGTATCAAGTAAGAATTCAACTTAAAATTTAGGAAAATATCCTGTACCCTAGACTGCCGGTTTCTTGAGAACAGGGATCCTGTCTTATGTGACTTTTTATCCTCAGGGCCTAGCACAAAAATGGCACATAGTAGGTGCTTAATAAGGATTTTCCAAAATGGTGGATGTATGGATGGATGGATGGATGGATGGACAGATGGATGGATGGGTGGGTGGGTGAGTGGATGGATGGGTGGGTGGGTGGACGGGTGGGTGGATGGATGGATGGATGGATGGACAGATGGACAGATGGGTGGGTGGACGTATGGATGGATGGATGGACAGATGGATGGATGGGTGGGTGGGTGGATGGATGGATGGGTGGACAGATGGCTGAGGAAATAAATGTTCAGATGAAGGGATGCTTCTACCAATGGTTAAATGCTGAAAAGTATCTGTGAGGAACTTACTTTCTCTGTTTTTATGTCTACAGTTGTTTTCTGGCCAGATGTCTATTTTTCCACAGTCCACCCCGGATTCAGACAAATGAAAGACCTAGCTGCAGACCCCACTAGTGCAGTGACCTCAGGACCAAATGTGGGCTGTTACTGACCTATGACCTTTCGCAGGACAGCCAGACACATACCAGCAACCGGGCCCTCAGTCATCGCCCATTTAACAAACACATGCCAAGTGCAAATAATTTTCTGGGAGGCAGCGCCATTTGTTGGCACCAAAATGTACTCATGATCTCTGTGTGTCCTTCCCATTCTTAAGTCACCAGAGTGGGGAGCGACATTTATTCAAAGAAAGACACCATGGATTAAAAACCACTCCAGATGACAAGCCGCACAGTGCCATTCCATTCTGACTGAGGAGCAAGGCATAAGAATAAATTCTCTGGCTTTCGTGAATGCTGCAGCAGGCATCTGTTTTCCCACTCCAGCAAATGCAGCGCTTGAGACTGACTTTGAAAGGTAGCCATGTTCCCACAGCACAAAAGAAGGAAGGAAGGAAGGAAGGAAGGAAGGAAGGAAGGAAGGAAGGAAGGAAGGAAAAGAAAAAGGAAGGAAGGAAGGAAGGAAAAGAAAAAGGAAGGAAGGAAGGAAGGAAGGAAGGAAGGAAGGAAGGAAGGAAGGAAGGAAGGAAAAGAAAAAGGAAGAAAGGAAGGAGAAGGAAGGAAGGAAAAGAAAAAGGAAGGAAGGAAGGGAGGGACGAAGGAAGGAGAAGGAAGAAAGGAAGGAAAAGGAAGGAAAGAAGAGGAAGGAAGGAAGGAAGGGAGGGAGAAGGGAGGAAGGAAGGAAAAGGAAGGAAGGAAGGAAGGAAGGAAGGAAGGAAAAGGAAGGAAGGAACTTACAAATAATTTGCCATGTTAAACATGGAGGAAAAATAACAGGTAAACAGCCAGCAAAACTCCTGAACAAATGCCAAGGTTCTAATAAGCAATGAAATATTCTGTGGTTTTTCTACACAGCACTTCTACATAAAATATTTCATTTGGAAAAGCTCAGGAAAGCAGTGTGAAGACCTCGTTCAACCAATAAGGGAAGCAAGGCTCTCTCTGAGGGTTCAATGACTTGTTCCAGGTCATAGAAGCAGGAAGTAGAAAGGGGCCCATTTTGCATTCTGCTCTGATGTATTTCTCATTGCTCAGCAGAAACATCTGTGGCCTCACGTGGAATACCAGGTTGTACCCAGGTAAGTTGCAAGCTACAAAGAGTTCCTGTCCTCGTAAAATTTCCAGGCATTTGAGGGTTGCAGCCAGAAACTTCAGCTGGCTTCCCTGACTCCACAAGCACTGGGTCCTCCAGGAACTGCTAAGCGTTCTCCCAGGAGCCTGCCAGTCAGGGAGGGGAAGCGGAGGGAGGGAAGGCACCAGGGAGAAGCAGAGAGAGAAGAAACCCCACCCACACATCTGAAATAGACAGGGAACTGACTGCAAGGCTGCTCTCATCTGTCCACCTGAAAGCTAGTTCGGACATCAGTTTCTGCGTCTTGGGAGTGAACCCAGTGGCCCCTGAATAAAGAGAATCCAGCTGTCTTTTCATACCACAAAGAAGGCCTTTTTAAGGAGCAGATTATCTATTTCTAATTAATCAAGCATCACAGCTTCTCCTAGTAGGCTTTTTTTTAAATAATTATCCTATTTTCCACCCCACCCATCCCAACACACAGAAATAACTTACTGTGAAAACAGAGCCCAAACCAAGCATGAAAAAAATGGTCAGAATATTTAAATCCTCAAATCATTTATACCACCCTACCATTTTGTCTTGAACACAAAGATGATTATACAGAAAATAAACAAAGCCCATCCTGCAGAGGTTCCCGAACATAGCTGGGGATCCAAAGAAATACCAGGGAACCTTTTTTAACGAGGCAATGTTGGGCCCACTCCTAGAGATTTCAATCAGTGGGTATTCTAGGGGGGCCTAGGTACTTGGCGCTGGGGGTGCCTAGGTTTTAAAGCACCACTCGGGTGATTCTGATGATCAGCCTCCTTGAGAACCCTTGCAGCACACCTACAGAGATCATCCTAGACCAAAGGCTGTCTGGACGGCACCCACGCCACCGTGGACCAAGCACTGAGGGTGGCCCTATTCCACATACACCAAAGTCCCACGTCACTCTAACGACATCTTCAAGGTTGGCACAATTACACCCATTTACAGATAAGAGTGCTGGGGCTCAGTGAGATACACCGATTTGCTCAGGAGGCATGAATTCCCAGGCTTCCCCAGGAAAGCCTGCTCTACAGTCCTATACTGCAGAGAGAATCCATGAACTGAGGATAAGAGCCGGAGTGAGCCCTAGAACACACACACCACAAATGCATTTTGACGGCTGGCAGTGGTACAAGGAATGCCTTGATTTAGTTTCCTGTTATTGGTTCAAACAACTGGGAAAGAAATGCTAGTGGAGACAGACAACCCCCATGTTTTAAGCTCCAATAAAGTCACCTTTGCCAGGCACAGGGAGGGTGCTGGGATTCTGTCTGGGATGCCACCACCAGGCAGGAACTAGGTAGATCAAGTTCACGAGCCCGAAGCTCTGCGGGCCACGGCACGGGAGCCCCATCCTGCAGCCAGGAGAGGGGATAAAGGCAGAAAATGCCCACCGACAGGGAAACGGGAAACAATCCTCCAGGCTGGGGAAGTAGAGGCCCATTTTAATCAGATAGTGAAAGAGACCCAAATCCCTTTTTTCCGTCAGGGTGCAAAGACTCAAAGCATCACCTCAGAACTCCCCAGGGGCCAGAATGAGGTATTCTGACACCCTAATGTAGGACATATCCATCTAGAATAGCATCTCTGCCCAGGACACATGGGGTAGAAGTCACAACCTGTTTTCCTGGAAACAGGCCAGAGCTAGGAGGAAACGGGAGATGAAGATTTCTACCTGGTCACCCCACTAAATCTCCGCGTTCGTGGGCAAGTCACTTCCCTTTGTGTCAGAGCTTCCAAAATACAGAGGTAGAAGGGGCCCGTCCTTGGTTTCCCTGCCAGCTCTCACCCCAGGCCCACAACAGTGACCAGGCTGGCAGGACAAACGTGCAGAGGGATTTCTCAAGATACTGTTCACAGGACGGAGGGTGGCCAACTGGCTTGCCCGAGCTCGTCTGTGGTGGACATACACTGCAGAAATGCACACAGATCAGAAGGAAGTGGTTATGGGGGAAAGGAAAGGGTAGAGACCCAGAGAAAAAGAATGTCTGTCTCCAAGGTCCCTGCAGACTTGAATCTGATGGTAACCTCCAAATCTTGCCCCATAGACCTCAAGTCATTCATCCACTCACTGAATAAATACATACCAGAAACTGCCCTGGGAGTCAGGGGCAACTATTATTATTACTATTATTATTATTATATAATTAAAGCAGCTGGAAAATAAAGACATCTCTAAGTGACACTGGGTTAATGGGCAAAAAAAAAGTCCCTTAACAGAAGAAAAAGTCTACCAACAAGATACAAAATGTGTCCAATTCTTTCCCCCTCGACTCACATATTCCAAAGGAATATCAGGCAGTCGAATCCAAAACAAAAGGCCCAGAGCTTCCAAGGCCAGACCAGAAAGGGCAGGTGCGCGCACCAGGGGCCATGGGCTGTCTGGCTTCCTGAGCAGAGACAAGCAGAGGTCAAGGGCTCTCGCGGGAATTCAAAACCCGCTCCCTCTGGAGCTCAGAGCCCAGGACAGATTTAGCTCCACCGAGAGAGCACTGCGCTGCAAGGGCTCAATGCCCAGCGCTCAGCCTGTGCCCTGCCAGGGTCGTGCTCCGGGGGAAAGGTCCTATCACTGAACACATCCTAAGAATCGCCTTCAACAAGTGCTCTGAAATTCCGGGCGGCCAACCCATCTCTCCTGTAGTACGTTTAGGGTGAAAAACAAATCCCCAAACCGGCTATGTTGCAGCAGGAGTGGTACTTATGTTCCTAACCGCCACCCATGCACTGACTAGTCTTAATACTAACTACAGCAGCGAGTACCCGCTAACTGATCACTAACCACTTGGCAACACTGCCTCTCACAGAATGAACCCACATCTGTTCCTCTATGGCTTATAAAGCATATACTTGGGGCGCCCAGGTCGCTCAGCCGGTTAAGGTCCGCCTTTGGCTCAGGTCATGATCTAGGGGTCCTGGGATCAAGCCCTGCGTCAAGCTCCCTGCTCTGTGGGGAGCCTGCTTCTCCTTCTCCCTCTGCTTGTGCACCCTTTCTCTCTCTCTCTCTCTCTCTCTCTCTCTCTCTGTCAAATAAATAAATAAAATCTTAAAAAAAAAAAGCATAGCCTTGTTGATGATCTTACAGGATATGAAAGACCCTGTGAGATCTGCAGAGCGAGTATTATTAGACCCATTTGACAGACAAAGATGCTGAGGCTCAGCAGTTCAGAGAGTCCCCCTGAGGACTCACAGCCGGGAAGCAGTAAGGCTACCTCATCCCTCACTGCCGGCAGCACGGCTGTGCAGAGAGACAAGTGGCTCCAGTGACAGCCGTGCACCTGTGTTCAGCTCTGCTGCCAACTGCTAGGGATGACAGCTACAGCAGAAGAAGCTCCTCTACCCCGAAGGGGTCCCCTTCTCGCCTACATACAGCTGGGCCTCCTAAGCTACTCCCTCTCTCTCTCTCTCTTTCTCTCTCTCTCTCTCTCTCTCTCGCTGCAAGAGACTTTCCAGGAAAACCCAATCATCGCCCTTCACCCCGACCTTGCACCTGCAGGAGGACCTTCAAGGCCCCAGATGGCGAAGGCTGTGCTGACCCAGCTCGTGGGACAGCTGACCCGGCCCTGCTGCAGTGCGGGGAATGATCCTGGCACCCCCGACAAACCCCGCTGCAACCGTGTTTCCACGCCGCAGCCTCGGAGGAATGGCAGCGTAATCATCAGTGTAAGGCCAGCAGATCCAACAGGCTATCGCGCAAAGTGCTGGTGTCAAATCAAGCCTCATAACCAGTAATTAGCCATCCAGCCGGGGCCGTAATAGCAGGCTCCTTGGGGGTCCCTTCACCCGGAGGCGGGAGGAGGTTACTAAAGAGAGAGCTGGAACTGCGTGGGGACAGCCTTAAGAGAAAGGGGGTCCACTGGCTCTTCTACAGCTCTCTCCACCTCGATGCCAGCAGACGCAAACCTCTCCTCTGAGGTCTGAGCCCATCGCGCGGCCGCCCCGAGCGCGGGTGACTTCCAGCCTCCTCCGGCAGAGCGCAAGCTACGACGCTGTGCCCTTGAATTTTAAAGGAAGTCGGCTTGAGATAATGGTCTGAAAGGTGCTTCCTTTCAAAACTGCTGTAATTAAACTAGAAAAACATTCATTTGTACCCTCGTGGTAAGAGGGTTTCCTGGAAATTCCTTAAAGGAAGCCTATCCTCCACAGAGGGGCTGAAAGTCCAAAAGCAGCCCAAGAACCCACACCGAGCACAGTCTGTGGGAGGCTCGGATCTCCTGCTGCACAACAGCACTCTGTCCCCCGAAAGCGCTGGCCACGCCTCTGTTTAGGCCTGGTTCCGTGACAAGGACACACACATACACCCACGGGAAAACTCAAGATGTGCAGCACCGGGCCTCAAAGCTCCTTACCGTATTAGCTCCAACTCTGTAATCTGATTGAAGAGAGAAGAAAGCATTTAAAAAAAAAAAAAAAAGATTTTTAAGGAAAACAATAGTTTCTATTAAAATGCATAACACCATCTTTCAATAGATGAAAGGACTCAGTAGAAACACCATAAACCTCAGAATTACACAGTAAATTGCTTCTTTTGTCTAAGGCAAATTAATATCAGATCACAGATAAAAAAATAAACCCTCCCCAATAAACCCTCCCCAATAAACCCTCCCCAAAAAACCCTGCGTCCGTGATGCAGCTTGGGAGGCGATGTGATAACTGGCAGAGAGGGATGAAGGGTTGGCTATAATCACCTTCCCACTCAAATCCTCAAATCCTGTCTCATTACCTGGCGAGTTTCTCCGGCAAGTGACACACAGATGATTTTCTAGTCTCCATGTGCTTTGCATAACGCTGTAGGCAGAGCCCCGAGGGTACCGACGGGGACAGCACATCTGTCCGGGGTCCCTTCTTCGTGCCTCCCAGATGCACAGACGGCATGGGGGCTTCAAGAGAGTCAGAGTGAACCTGGCGCAGAGGCGCCTAACCAACCTCCTGAATATCCCTTCCTGGGCCTCCCAGAAGCAGACTCCCTCAGAACCACATAACCAATGAAGGAAATACAGCACGAAAATGTGCGTAAATCCAAATCTTCCCTCTGACCCACAAGCTCCTGGCACGCAAATGAACGGCAGGCTTGCTGCCCCAAGGACAGTTTTCGACTCAGATGAGTCGTCCTTCTCACCACCAAGGTGACCTTAGGTCCAAAGCGACCAGCATGCTCTTCAGTGGGGAAAAAAAGAGCTGGCACATAGTAGGTACTCGGGAAAATGCTAGCCACTCCATTAAGAAAAGGACCGATTTATTATGAAACCTCTGGCTCCATTTCACCAAGTTGACTAGCAGTCAACTTACGGGACACCGTATCACATGGATGCCACAGTCCCCCAAGGATGAAATTCTCCCTGGGGACTCGTTCATGAGTCTTTCCTGGGGCAAAACGCTTCTTCCAAGAATTCAGCTCAGCCTCAGAAGGGGGGCATCATCTATCACCAGCTCCACCTCGGTCAGTGGGCCTCGGCATCACCTTGGAACTTACTGGAAATGCAGACTCAGGTCCCAGGCCAGGCCCCCCAGGGAATCTCAGTCTGCTCTTGACCCGGATCCCAGAGGGATTCCCCCACATCCAAGTGTGCTCTGTGAAGGCTAACAGCAGCCGTGAAATTGACAAGCTTCAGAAAGAAAAGACACTGAGGGACAGAGGAAGAGGACAGGGTGAGACTCTTGAACATGACTCCCGAGAAGGATGTCAACCCATCACTGGTACAGACAGACTGGGATTAACCCTGCTTCGAGAAATTCATCCGCACTAATAGTGAGACGTGGGCTCGAAGACAGGCGGAGCCCTGCGGCACGTGGAGGCCTGCGATCCCACCACACAGCTGAGCTCTGGAGTGCAACTGTAATTCCTTAGCAAAATGCTCAGCTTCCCCTTATGTTGCATCTGAGATTTTGTAAAAGAAACAGATTACGGGGGTCACATTCCAGCTTCCCCAAATGACTGAACGACCCGGCCTAGGAGGATTGGGAAGTCAAACAAAATAATGCATAGAAAGTGCTCCCCCCTCCCTACCGCACATCACGAGTGCTCAATAAATACCCACTATTGCCCTTTAACTAGAGAAGGAAGAGCCCACAGGAACATCTCAGTCTGTGACCAGCTTAGGCACAGACTAGGGGATTTAGGGGACCAGATAAAGCCAACTCATGGGGCATGAGTGCTCCCAACATGCCCCTTCTTGGTGCCCTGAGTGGACTGGGAGATAAGGAGGCCAGGCTTCCTCTTGTGTCCTCTAGTGCCCATTCCTTCCGGTGTTGTGGCCCACAGTGACATTAGGTATCAGTGTGCTCTGGGGGCTCCCCAGGGCAAAGAAGCCTTTTGAAGCAGGGCTTAAAGCTGCAGAGAACAGTGGAAAAGCCTCTCTCCTTTATTCAACTGCTCTCACACCTCATTACCCGGGCTTCCCCCCCACAGCCCAACATCTGACGGCTCTGAGCTCCCCATCCAGGGGGTTCCGAGTGGTGGTGGACTTTTGAGGACCCCACGTGTGCTTCTTAAGCTCCGAGGTCCTCCACTTCCAACCACCCCGAAAAATTGGAAGGAGTGATGTCCACCTGATTGTTTCACAGGTCAGTTTGGAAATTGTAAAATGGCAGCCGCCCGCGAGGGGTGATGATGTATAGAGGAAAAAAAGCAAAAGATGACCATTTTGAGAGCTTGTACATTAACACGGGGATCTGATCCCATCATAAAAATTATATAAATCCACTTCTCACCAAGACATAAATGGACGCTGCTCTCGGTGGAGGAACAAGGTGAGTGAAAGAAAAACAAGGGCCAAGGTCTCTGCTCTCCCAGCTAACATTTGTCAAGGGCTTAGGCCACACCGAAGACCCATGCTGAGTGCTGGCTGGCGTTCCCTTCTTAATCCTCTCAACAGCCCTAGGATGGTAGGTCAGGTAATACTTCACTGTGCAGATGATCAAACTGGGGCCCAGAGAGGTTAAGTGGCTTGCCTAAAGTCACACAGTTAATAAGCAGCCTGATCCCAGAGCAGTAGTTCTCAATGGGGGGCATTTTGCCCCGAGGAGACATCTGAGATCATTTGAGACATTTTTGGTTGTCATAACTGGGGGATTATTACTTGGATCGAGTGGGTAGAAGCCAGGAATCCTGCTACACATTCTCCAGTGCATAGGACTTCCCAACACAACAAAGACTTATGTAGCCCTAAATGTCCATGGTGCAGAGGTTGAAAAAATTTGCCCTAGAACTTCTATTCTTACCTACTGCACTATATTCTTTCCCTTCTTGTTTTCTCATGTGCCTGAAAAGGGCAATAAATATTTTTTTTCAAATGACCATCAATCAGAGTACCACAGCCCCATAGCCAACACTGAAAATTAAAAATACGATCATGCCTGTCCCTTGCTTCCCTTGACTTTCTCCAGTGCTTTTGAGCTTGTTTTTCCAAATTCTGCCAGAGCCGTTCTTTTCCCCTTCCCACCAAATCCGTCACATATGTTCGGAGCTCACGCCTCACCTCCCGCACACCCAACACCCCCTTCTTAGTAATAAAACATATCTGTTTCTTTGGATATGATCTAGTTCCTCCCATTAGATTGTAAGCTCCATGCGGGCAGGGATCTTTCCCTAGGTTGCTTACTGGTTTCTCCAAAACACCCAAAAAACTGTCTGGCACACAGCAGCAACTCAGTAGACACGTGGTGAAGCAATAATGACTGAATGACGGAGTGAATGAATGAGTCAAGAATGAATGAACTAGCTGAGATTCCAATCTCGCGAGTTTAAGAGCTTTAGCTTTTCCAAAGTTTTAGCATCATCGGGGGAAAGATCTCTATGGAACCTGGTTCATCGTGCTACAGTAACCATTAGTCTAGATCGGGCTGGCACACCTTTCCCCGGAAAGAGCCAGATAAATATTTTTTGGCTTTATAGGCTACTCCGTCTCTGGAGCCAACTACTCAATTCTGTCACCATCACACAAAAGCAGCCCCAGAAGATACATAAACGAGTAAGCCTGGCCAAATTCCAGTGATACATCATTTAAGAACACTGATGATCTGAATTTCATGGAATTGTTCATGTGTAGGGAAATAGTCTTCTTTGATTTTTTCCCCAATCATTTGAAAACATAAAAACAACTCTTGGCTCGCAGGCCACACAAAATGAGGGGACAGACTAGATGGGGCCACAGTTTGCTCACCCTTGTTCTATGTCTTCACGAATTTTGGTGATTTATTCAAAAAGGACGGCCCGGAGTCCTTGTGCAATTGTTATCTTATTCATAGCATCCCCAGGAGGGTGATCCTTCATATCCTTCTCTACCTTGGTTTACCTCTGAAGACAAAGAGGCTTAACATGACTTATCTGAGGTCACAGAGCTCTGGCCTCTGACTCCAGTGCTAGAATTCTTTCTGCACTTAATAGATTGTCCACAATGGACACAAAGCTCCCAGTTAATCCATTATTCGTTTCAGAGAGTTAGCAGGGAAAATCCCAGTGAAGTAAGCATTGGAATCAGCAAAGATTTTTAAATTAAAATACAAACACCAAATCAACAAGAGGGCACTGTGCGTCCATTCTCCAGCCCAGATGGTAGTTCCATTCGTCTTAGAGAAAGAAAACGTGGATACCCGCAGTCTCTTGCCCTTCAGTGTTACAGGAAAAAGTTAACGACACAGAAAATTGGTTGTGCTGCCCAGAATGGCAAATAGGAACTCGAAAGGTGAAGCCTTCATAATAAACACAGAGGGCTTATACTTTAATACCTAAGCCAGGCGTGACCCCTTTTTCACCTTAATTTCACAGACGCTCCTTGAATGGTAATTAAGACTCTCAAACCAAAGGCAAACACTTAGGGAAAAATTAACATCCAAAATCCAAGAAATGTGAACGGCATCCCTCATGATCACTGTCTCAGAAATAACCTCTGAACGTATGTACATTATCACCTTAAAACGCTCCCCAAATCTACTGCAGCCAATGTTCTGCAAGACAAAAAAGGAAGCAAAGCCCCCAGTTTCAAGCACTATGTCTGCTCCATCTCTCCCCAGGAATCAGGTTATTCTGAATCACTAGCGGAAATGCAAAGCCCTGAGCTTCCCACCTCGGGACCTGTATACCTAGATTCAGAACGAAAACGACCGTAGAAACAAGGGTAATGACCTAGTTCATCATCTGAAGCCCTCTCTTACTCCTTATTCCCCAAATTCTTTTGCCAGGGAATCCCTAAGGCAAAGGTTTAAGCCTACTAGGACCTCCATGAAAACATCTGGGACGGGGTGATGAACGAATCCCAAACAAGAAAGCCTGGACACCTCGGGCTGGTTCTCTACACTCTGGAATTCAAGATGGTATCCCCAGTTGGGTTTCCATCACTGACACTGGCAGTGTTTGCCTTGTTCTAGCTCCAAATTGCCTTCCCCTCTGCCTCCTCCTCTCTGGTGCTACAGCTAGCCATCTAGCCGGGATCCAACTTGCTGTGAAAGAGCTTTCATTGTGCTCCTCCCTGCTCGGAGAGCTTAAATAGTCCTTTGCTCAAGAAACTGCTTCTGCCTCAATAATTGACTATATTGGTGACCATAAAATTGAATTTCCAAACCGGCACACTTCTGAAATGAAAGGGACACTATTAATAATTGTGCCAGGACTATAGCAATAAACCAGGACTGTTCAGGGCAAACCAGGGCACAGGGTCACTCCAACTACTGCAGGAAGCACCCTGTATTGCCTGGTTCACTCTGCCCTATCTTTTGAACCAAATAGCTCCAAGCATAGCACCTGAAACGTCATCAAAGGCGCTTGGTAACAAATATTTGCGAAACTGATTCTATAAATTACAGGAGCCCTATAGGTTATCACGGGTACCAGCTACTCTCGATTTGCTTCCACAAAGGATGCTGCAGATGACTACAAAATAAAATCCTACTAGAAAATCACTGCTTCTGGTATTCCATATCATGTTATTTCCACTATGGATATTTTAAAGTCTCTCACCAATAGCGATTTTGTATATAATAATGATTAATAGTGGTTATCGCATACTGAGTCCTCTAGATGTTCATTACAGTCGAAAAACCTTGGCTACATGCTCCCAAAAACCCTAATAAGGAAGCATTAGCATACCTAGTCCCTAAGTGAACAAAATGAGGCTCAACAATGCTCAATAATTCAAGGTTACAGATTCTGGCCAAGGTCATTCCCTTCCACTGACTAGGAAACCTATCAGCCAAAACAGCTCAGGTCCCAAAATGTTATTTTTCAAAACCATTTCATGATCAAGACAAGGTAACGTAACCTTGAACTAACTATCCAAACGCCAAGAAATTGGCCATGCATGGCCCAGCTGTCCACGGACCGTCCACTACAACATTCTGTAGCTTCGAACTAACTGAAAAAACAGAAGATCTGGAAGAACATCAGGAAGACACTAGAACAACATACAGCGCAACCCTTCTTTGAGAGAGGAAGGCAGAAACGGGCATCCCGATTTCCAAGTTCCCAGTAAGTTTTGCAGGGCAGCCCCACAAAGAGGACCAGAACAGAATTTCCTAAGTGAGGGAAGGAAGTGAGCCCCTGAGGTCCTGAAGGGAAGGGAAGGGAACACCAGAAAAGGGGGGGGGGGGACATTCTATTCGTAACAAGACTGACAAAAATTGATTTTGAAGAGAGGAGGAAATTTAGGCTGTCAACTCCATAGGGCAGAACCTAATTCCCCCCAGGGGTGCCCCAAACTGCTCCGGCATTTCGTCCAACTTCTTTTTCTCAGTGAAATTCCACAAGTCTAAAAAAACTCATCTCCCATCATGCTTGGATTTATGGTAGTTCCACATCTTACACAAGAGGTTGAAAGCCCCCTGTCAACCCCACCCATTGAAAAATAGGTACCAATTCCCCAAAGCTATGAAACGAGGCCCTCTCGCGGGTACATTCCCCAGATTACAAGCTACCAAAACACTCGACAATAGCGCACCGGGTTGTTGACTTCTCTGTAAAAAAAAAAAAATTCAAGAACCTCACATATCAGCTTGCAAGAATCACAAACTGACTTCTCATAAATACGCTCCCAGGACGTTAGCTGCGCGCCTCAGCCCCAACAAAGGGAACGCTTTGTCTGCCGAACAAGAGATTCTCTTCATTAATGTCTCCCTTGTACTGATGATGGGTGACGTGCTGTACAAACAGTATCCCTACAACGAGAAGGAAGGAGCGAAGTTTTGCTGCAGTCACCAAGTTCAAGAGTTGCCAACTCCCTGCAGATTTCATTCCACTCCTGAAAGCGAATGTGGCCATCCCTCAACTCGAAGGCTCTAAACCCAGCAAGATGGGTGCTGTGGACCCCGCAGCTGCCAGCCCGCAAGACCACATAAACTTTTAGCCTAACAATTAACTGGGTTCTGGGGCACCTGGCTGGCTCAGTTCACAGAACACACGACTCTTGATCTTGGTGTTGTAACTTCAAGTCCCACATTGGGAACAGAGATTATTTAAAAAGAAAAAAAAAATTAACTGGTTCTAAAAACAGCATAGAGCAACCCTCTTATCTTCACCACACAGAAATAGTAAACCACAACTCACATTCTCCAACCCCACCTTCCTGGTTCCAAGATCCCCATTTTGTTACAGAGCTGCAGACTAGGACCCAAGGTTGCATGAAGTGTAAGACTTGGTTAAGACTGGCTTTAAAGTGAAAAATCAGATAGAGGTGTTGCAAAAAAAAAGAGGGGCACTTGAGTGGCTCAGTGGGTTAAGGCCTCTGCCTTCGGCTCAGGTCATGATCTCAGGGTCCTGGGATCGAGCCCTGCATCGGGCTCTCTCCTCAGCAGGGAGCCTGCTTCCTCCTCTCTCTCTGCCTGCCTCTCTGCCTACTTGTGATCTCTCTCCTCTCTGTCAAATAAATAAAATAAAATCTTTAAAAAAAAAGAAAGAAAGAAAGAGAAAGAAAGCTACACATCTCTTGCATAAACACTGTTTGAAGGGTCCTGCTAAACAGAAAATGAATAGATGACTAAATACATTTCTCTGCCCCACTGAGACCAAGCTCTGGCCAGTGGAATGAGAATAGAAGTGGTGGGACCAATTCCAGGCCCAACTCAGTATCATCCCTCCAGCTGGCTACCTAAAGAAGCAGATGACCTTTAGAGGGACCGTGGGAGTGCTACATTTTAAAGGGCAGATCAACGAGATGGAAGAAGCTTGGGTCCCTGAGACACCGAAGGGAGGACAGGCTGCCCAGCGGGCGCTCCAGACTGTTGCGTAAGTGAGAAGTAAGCTTGTGTTCATTCACGAGATTTGGGGATGTATGTTATAGAAGCTAGTGTTAACACAGGTAGTCCCGAGGAGTCCATCCATAAGTATCTAAATTAGAGCCCCTCCTGGGTCTGGGGCTTCCTGCCACGTGCCCATCCCTGGAATCCAGTGTCCTGCGCCACTTGTGAATGCTGTCCTTATTAAGCAGCCCTGACCCCTAGCAGTCTGGGGGGGCTGCTCCCACAGAACATGGTCTTAGAATGACGGCATTGTATCACAAGAGTGGGGTAAAACTCCCTTGTCCATGGTCCTCAAAAGGCACTGAGCGCCCACTCTAAGCCACGTTCTTCTCTAGATAGACTGAGGCACAGAGACATGCTTCCTGCCCCCCTGGAGAGGGGCGGCGGGCAGACCCAGCAACAAGTACTGTACATCAAGCAGCGAGACGTCACCGACGCACGGGCAAGACACGAGACAGCAGAGAGCTGCTGCTTCTTTGGGGGAAGCTGGTTAGGAAAGCCCATCATAAAGGACACGATCTGGCCGAGGTCTCAAGGATGATTCGAATGCTGGCTGCGCTGCCGGCGGTGGGAGGGGCAGCCGTGGCGGTGACGGGAGTGCTGGGGGGGCATGGCCGTCCCAGCGGTTAGTAACGGGGGTGACGGCGGCAGCGCTGGCAAGAATGATGGCTCAGCCATTAGAAGGGCTGTCCCACCACACGGGTAATTACAAGGGATACTTACAACCGCCACCACCATCTCTCTTCACAAGATTAGCATATCCAGAAAAACCCAATCATGTCATCCCACATCCTGAGAATGATAATCGGCTGGGTAAGGACTTGCTTGTATACAAAACCGTGGGGCTAGTAATCGTGCTAAATCGCAAAAACGGCCCCGTTTCTTCACTCCTCCCCGATGCGCTCCTTTGGCCTTGTGACTGGGTGCCCTGCTGGGCAGCGCACTCTGCCCCGTGCTCCGAGCTCAGCCCTGTGACTTGTTGTGGCCCACGGGGCATCAGCGAACATCCTGCTCAGTGGATTTCAAAGCATCCACGTGAGTGGCAGCTCGGCCACATCCATGAGAACTTGCCTGGGCTACCCTGCCCGCGGATGAGCGACGCGCGGGATGCACTTGGGCCACCACGGTCATGCCGGCCGAGACCATCCTGCATCAGGGAGCCTCAGACGTGGGAGCCGAGCCAGCCAAGGCCACCCAGATGTGTGACTACCAGCAATCGTCGTGTGCGACTGAGGCTTGGCGGCTCCGTGCTTGCTAGGCAGCCTATTGTGGCAATAACTGATAGAGCGCTATCGTCCTCATTCCCTTTTTACAGATGGAGAAGCCGAGGCACAGAGAGGTGAGGTGAATTCATCCAGGTTACCCAGCTGGGACCCGGCAGAGCTGGAATTGGAAAGCGGGCAGGGGCTCTATGGCCTTTGTTCTTATCATCCAGCTGAACTTCTCTCGATAAAGCAGTTAAGAGTTGACTCCTTTTTTTTAAGCTTTTATTTATTTATTTGACAGAGACAGAGAGCACCCAAGCAGGAGTAGGGGCAGAGGGAGAAGCAGGCTCCCTGCTGAGCAAGGAGCCCAAGGAGGGGCTTGATATGTAGGACCCTGGGACTATGACCCGAGGTGAAGGCAGACGCTTAACCGACTGAGCCCTCCAGGCACCCTGAGAGTTGACTATCAGAAGGAGGCAAAGCGCTTTGCCCAGGCTCCCCAGCGGGGCCGTCTGAGCTGGGAGAAGGGATCCTGGGTACCCTGCTAACTGGCGGCACCCGCCTTCCTCTAGCCACTGAGTTTGCACTGCCGGCGATAGAAGCTGTCTGCTCTCCCAGGAGCTGTGCACCAGGCAGAGGGAGCCTGCACACCTGAGCTCTTCCTGGCTGGCCCGGCACCGCACTGGCACCTCCGGAGACGTCTCCTCGGGGCCAGCACCTGGAGCAAGCAGGGGCTTCCCCCGCAACCCTCCCCATGCTCACTCCTGCCAGGCTTTCCAGCTTCGCAGCACCGGCGTCTTTGCACATATTCCCCAGGAAATGTGCAGCAATGCCTCCGGCAGACGCCAGCCTCTGCTCTCAGCTCCCACACCTCCACGTCCTGCTCCCGGACTGCTTCCGCCTGGCTTCTGGGTTATCCCACGTAGAGGGCAGCTGCTGTGACCGCCAGCTGTGTATGTTCCCTCTCCCTCCCCCACGCCCCCCCACCGCCCCCAGCCACCTCTAAGTCCTGATTTACGAGGACGGCTTGGCAAGGAAAGCATAAGCCTCTGCCGAAACAAGAGGCCGGTCAGGACGCCTCTCGGAGTTCCTATGTCCTCCTACTCCCCGGCCCAGCCAGGTGGCCTGCGCGCCTTCCACCTTCGCTGATCACCACGGGACCGAAGGCGACCACCCTAGCCTGGGGCGCGCGTCCGCAAGGCGGCAGCCCCGAGTGGATCAGCCTGCCTGAGGGAGGCCTAGAAGCGCCGTCCATAGCAGCCTCCCGCGGGACTGGAACGCACGAACCCGGGAGAACAGCCTTCCGAGGGACAACCCTGAGCGGCAGGAGCAACGCTGGCCCGCAGTCAGCAAGTCACGCCCACGGGGCACCCCGCAGCCCTCTCCGCAGCTCCACAAGCCGGTACGACTTTCCTGCCCGTTCAGAGATGGGTAAACGGAGGCTTTGCGGTCTTAAATAACTCCCAGGCCACATGGCTAACACGTAGCCCTTTGGGGCTTTGAACAAAGACCCACCCCATCTCGTGAGGCTGCTCTGAAATCCTCTGACACGGGATGCCTGCGCATCTCTGTGGTCCCTAAAGCCATGATCAGAACTGAGAGCTCCAAAGATGGGCACCTGACTTTTAGGAAATCCTCTCCATACTCACTTGTAGTGAGTGAGTGTAGGGTCAGCGCGTTGTTTCGGGGAGGGGAAGGACACAGCTGATGCCGCATCGCTTATCCAACCTCGATTCCCACCCAGCGCCAGGGGGTGGGGCGACTGGGGAGTAAAAATGACATTAGTCCTCTGTAAAATTCACCTTCACGGAGCTAATCCTTCGTATCTCCTTCCAACTGGTCCTGTTTTAGCAAAGCGTTCGGCACAAAGTAAATAACGAGGGGACAAGGCTGAGTGGCTAAGCAGATAACAGTGAGGACGACCGCAGCTGCACTTGCCGAATGCTCGCCAAAGCCGAGAAGTGCTAGGTTCTTTACAAATGTTACCTGACTCCAAGGGATATTATCCCCATTTTACAGACAAAGAAACTGCCTGAGGCTCAGTGGGTTAAAGCCTCTGCCTTCGGCTCAGGTCATGATCTCAGGGTCCTGGGATCGAGCTCCACATCAGGCTCTCTGCTCAGTGGGGAGCCTGATTCCCCCTCTCTCTCTGCCTGCCTCTCTGCCTACTTGTGATCTCTCTGTCAAATAAATAAATAAAATCTTTAAAAAAAAAGAAGAAACTGCAGGTGACGAGAGGTTAGTAATTCACCCAAAGACACACAGTCGGCTCGGTAGGAGAGCTGTGACTCTGGCCCACACCTGAGTCGCTATGAAACCCACTCCTCTAAAAACCCCTGCTACGCAAAGTGTGGTCCCCAGAAGGGCAGCACCCACATCACCAGGAGCCTGTTAGAAACGCCGCAGACCTACAAAGTCAGGAGCAGGTGCGAGGTTAAATCTGCAAAGCATTCGCCCGGACAAGGGTTTCTCAGCCTCGGCGCTACTGGCAGTGGGAGCCGGACAATCCTTTGCTCTGGGGGCGGTCCTGTGTCGGACAAGACGTTTGCGGCGTCCCTGGTTTCCGCCCACTAGACCCCAGTAGTAACTCCCCTTGCTCCCAAGTCACGAGGACCACAGCCATCTCCAGCAGTGCCCAGCGTCCCCGGAGAGAACAAAACAGTCCCCAGCTGAGAGCCCTGGTTAGACTAGAGCACGCTTCTGTGGGGCGGAAATTTTGGCGCGGGTCAGCGGTTTGTATGCAAAAATCACAGAGGCCCGTCTCCGGGGGGTCCGCACGCCAGCAAAGAACCTCAGGGTTCCACGGACTGTGTTGGGCTCTAGATGGGTCACTGACTGCCCCCGGAAACAGAGGGGGACAGAACCACAGATGTGCCCCTCGGTGTCCAGCCCCAGCACCAAGGCTGGACGAGTGCCAGGTTCGGCCCAACCTCACGGCACACAAGGATCACCTGGGAACTGGCCCTACCCAGCCATTCCAGATCGACTGACTACAAACCTCCAAATGGAGCCCTGGAATCCACTTTTTCAAAAAGCTCCTCAAGAGATCCTAATGTACCTCATCCATGAACGGACTTTGAGGAAGTATGAAGCTAGAACATTCCAAAGGGTCCGAAATTCGAGGGTTTGCCCTCCTGCTAAGTGACTCGGGTCTCGTCCCCACCCAGCCGGGGGACTGACAGCTGGCTCGAAGAAACCAGATCGCCCAAGAGTCCTCAGGCTGCCGCAAGCTGGGATCCAACCCGTGTGAGCCGCCTGCCCCCCACCCGCCGGCAGGTGTGTCGGGCACACCCCGGTGGCGTTTGCAGGGATGGCGTCCCCAGGGATGGCGCTCAGCGGTACCGAAGGCAGCTGTGCGGTGTCTGATTATTTTTTGAAGCACACGTGCCCTTGCTGCCTAACTCTGCTAGTCACGCTACCACGGCCGGATCGAGTCGGGGCAGGCAGGGCGGCTCCAGCCTAGTGCAATCGCGGGGAGTCAGGCGCAAACACGAGACTCTTCTGCAGCTGCAAAGCTGCGTGATGTAGCAACGCGGCCCAGAGGGGCAGGTCCTTCGAGGCCACCAACTGCCCTCGAGCAAGACGATGGTCACAAAGATGCTGCCCGAGGTGTAGGAGGCACATCCCCCCCCACCCCCGCCCCGGTAAGACAGCCAGGGAGCCGGAGCCGTCTTCCGGACCGGGGCAGACTCAGTGGAAGGATCTCTGCAGAGCCAGAAAGAAAAGCTGACATTTACCAGGTGCATCAAACGGGCGAGGCCCTTCCTTTGCTTCAGGGAGGCTGGCCGCCTCTGTTACAGATGAGGAGAAACTGAGGCTAAGGGGAGAGAAACAGGGAGAGCCTAAACTCTCCCCGTCAGGCGCCCAGGTGAGAGAATGGAAAGACTTAGCTCTGGGCGGCTCTGTCTGGGCCTGGAGCTTTTCTAACCGGGTACAGGAACTTGCTCTTTTATTCCCAAACATACACGCTTCCGAAGGTGGGCAGTCATCACCTACCCCAATTTGCAGGTCGGCAACAAGGCTCGGACAGGGTTAATGACTTGCCCAAGTTTTATGGTCTGGATTTTGGGGTCCCCGTCTGCCCGCCCAAAACTTGTGTGTTGAAATCCTAACTCCCAAAGATGGTGGTATTAGTTGGAGGGCCTTTGGGAGGTGCTTCAGTCATGCGGGGGGAACCCTCCGGAACGGGATGAGTGCCTTTATGAAAGAGGGTCCAGAGAGATTCTAGCCCCTTCCATCAGGTACGGACACGGCTGGAAGGCATCGGCGACGAACCTGAAAGAAGGCCCTCACCCAACCACGCTGGCACCACGATCTCAGACTTCTAGCCCCCAGACTGTGCGAAACAGACTTCTGTGGTTTTTGAGCCCCTCCGACTGGATTTTTTTATTACCGCCCAGATAGCGACAGCAAAGTCACACACCTGGAAAGTGGCAACGGTGGGGTCTGACCGTAAGCCATCCAGGGCCACCCACCCCCCCGAGAGTGTTTGCAAAGGCATATTAGTCCCATGTGCTAAGAGTTCCTCCTCCCCTGTAACTTGTACCTTTTATCACCATATCCAGATCTATGACTCGTACCCCATCTATCAACACTTCGCCACCCCGGGGTTACCCCTCGGACCAGCAGTGTCCCCCTGGGAGCTTGTGACAAAGGCAGAATCCTCGGTGCCCCCCCAGACTTGCTGAATGCGGCGTGACAGGCTCTGATCAGATATATTTTACACTCGATAGCTCAAACGTCCGTCGGCTCCCCAATTTAGCACCCGGAGCTTTCCCCCAGCTAGCGTGCACGTTAGTTACCTCACCTGTGCGGGGGTGGGGGGGCAGCTGAAAAGGTAAGACAGGTTGCAGAGAGGATGGAAATAAATTATCACTCACAAATTACCTCCATCCTATTAAATTACCAGCAGTCTCCAGGGAAGACCCGAACGGTTGTGTTTTGGGGGCGGTATTTTTTGCCCCGCAAAAACCGACAGGCATTTACTCTAACAGGTGCATGTCTTCATGAACCGAAGTATCTGGTCAACCCGGTCTGTTCTAAAAACTAGGTATGCAGGTGGGCTAAGGGGAGAGAAACAGGGAGCAGGGCTGTGCTGAGCTGGGGCTCCCAGCCCGGCGGGGTTTCCTCAGAGCCGTGCCCTACCCTGAAGTCAGTAGCAGCCGGCCGTGTCGCCGATGAACAGTTTCCACAGCGGCTGACACCAGGGTTTGCTGGAAGGCGCTCAGGTCTGCACCTACCTTCTGCAAAGGGCTGGGTCTTGCTGTGCTTGCAGTGGGAGGCTGGCTCCTTCATCCTGCCCGGGGGCACAGGAAGGAGGTTGAGGCACGCAGACGCCTACGAGGGGCTCCCTCTCTCCAGGCTGCCTTTATCCGGCCAAGCCCTGGGCTGAGTGCGTCCCCTACCTCAGCTGACTGAATCTTCACAGATGCCCCGAGGACGCCCACAGCGCGGACTTGAGTCCATTTTCGCAGGTCAGCTGAGTATTTTTGCAAGCGTAAGTGACTTGCCCAAGGTCAACAATGTAGTTAAGGGGTTGGGAGAGGATTTGAACGGAGGGTTTGTCTGACCGAACGCTAGACCACAAACCCCAAGAGGGAGAAAAGCACTTCCGGTCCAGCACTTCCCCTCGGCATCCGCAAGAGTATCCAGCAAAGCTAGGGTGTTTGCCTTCAGGAACTCAGAAGTGCCCCCTTGTTCCCGCCCAGATCCGGGAGCCCCGCTGCGTGTCCACCCGGGACACACGAAAGCCGCCCCTCCCTGCGAGCTCCCAGGCAGCAGGCGTTATGGTTAAGGGCACAAAATCTGCAAACAACAGATCGGGGCTCATGGCCCAGCTGAGAACACCGGGAGCGCGGTCCTATCTGAGCATCTCTGTACTCCAGACCTGGGTTTTTACCTCTCGTTCCAGAACGTTCTGGAAAGCTGCTCTCCTTTTATGCCTGTCTCCCTAAGGCTGAGAAACTCAGCCCCTCCGATCCTCAGGGACTCTGAGGGAAAGGAAGTGCCCCTAACAGCAGGTCCTGGGTCCCGGGATGCACTCAAAGGGCTCTATGCCACCCCCTCGAGCAAGCCTACCTTCCCACCTGGGCCCTACAGAGATGAGAGCCTGAGGAATTCCCTAAAATCACGAGACTAATCCGCCAGCCTGCCGCAACCATTCTGCTTATTTCTTTCAGAGAATCTGAGGCCTCGAAAGCCAAAACCCTACAGAGGAATCCCACACCAACCCAGGGCCAAAGGCTGCCCGCTCTGCCATCCAGCAGAAACCCCCAAGGTAAGGGACTGGCAATCCCTCCATTAAATAAATGGGTTTTGAGGGGAAAACCCATTTTCCCCCCAAAACCCGTTCCCCGCTTTCCTGTTGATGGCTCCTTTCTTAGCTCACATAATCCTTTCTACCCACTTCACGGAGAAGCACGAAGCTCAAAACAAATGGGTCTCATATGGGTAACACGCCGAAGGGCAGAAGACGCCACAAGTTCATGTGCCTTCTCCCTTGCTTGCTCATTTCTACTATCCTTGGTTCATTTTACCTCTGGTTAGCCACGTGGCTTAGAGCAAACCATTTAAAATTGTGGAACCTCCCAGCATAAAAAATGAGAGGCCAACAAACCCTTCGCAAGCACCGCATCCTCCAAAGGGGAGGCCATATTGTACGTTAAGGAAATACAAGGCGAGCTCAGATAAGCTGCCAGGTATTAATGCAAAGTAATAAACCAGGAAAAGGCCCAACAGCCACGTTTTATGGAGACAAAGCAAGAACTTCTCCCAAAGGAGGGGGGAGGCCAAGAACTGAGCTTCTAATCTAATAAATCAAAGCGGAAAAAAAACAAACCATTAACAAGGCCCAGCAAATGTATCTCAGAAGACAGCTGCAGGGAAAAATAGAAGGAGCTTACAGGTCACCTGGGGTGCCAGATTAAAAATCCACAATCAAATACTGCAAAGCTGTAAGAATCTTATTTAGTTCCATCAAAACTATTTAGCCCAAAACCTGGGCTGGCGGCATGGGGACAGGGGCTCAAAGGGTGCCCCAGACCCTCCGGGGGCAGTGTCATGACTGTGAGGGGCCAAGGGAGGACAGCAAGAGAGAGGGGGGATCAGAATGAGAGGGCTCCTGCAGTGACAGGAGGCAGAGGCCCCGGAGAAGCCACCCCTGTTTTTGATGATTCCCTTTCCTTTCTTTGGGGGAGGGGGGCTGAACTCTCCAGCATGGAGCTGCCTGCAGGCCAGAGCTCAGTGTCTATTTGATTGGCATAATAATGCCTTCCCCATACTCATGAAGCTCTCTTGAACCACCAGCATGGATTTGCAGCCATTTGTCAGGGCACTTTTCCTCCATGTCTTCCTCCTCGATGTTTCCTTGCAGAAGTCAAGGTTAAAAAATGTACAGTCTGGCCCCAGGACTGCATAAAGTTAATGGCCCGACAAGCAATTGCTGCTCCAGGCTTGAGGGTGGGAAGGGGGGGACAAAATACAGCCCAGGCATCTGGCCATGGGGTCCTCCAGTTCATTCCTTCCCACCCCCATTCAGACCAAAAGGAGAGTACAAGCATTTCCACCTCAACTGTTGGGGATCCAGAATGGCAGGTCACAGGCCTCACCCCAAAAACCCCAATCCCTCACCCCCAGCCCCAGCCCCACCCACCTTGGCCTCTATGGGAAGCTCAGGCACAGAAGAATAAATCAAAACTAACTGCCTGCTTCTCTAATAGCCTGTAAGAAAAAGATGAAAAACCTAACACTCCTTCCTTCCCCTGAAAAAAAAACCAATCAATACATATTTGCTGAGGGCTTGCTCTATTCCTTCGGATCCAGGTGAATTAAAAAACAAAAACCATGGGCCACACAGGGAGACCCACATTAAACTAGCCCTGGGAGAAAAAGAAGACAGGCGGCAATAGTGAGCCACTGAAGGTTATAGAGCGGGAGAGTGGTGGCCATGTTGAAAAGGAGTTAAAAAGATCAAGAAAGGATGAGAAGAAATTCAAAACTGAATCAGCTCACTCTCCCTCTCTCTCTCTCTCTCTTCTCCTATGCTGGAAAAGAATATAAAACAAAAGTAACTCCTCCCTTCAGCCACCTGCAAACCATTATATGAAAAGTTTCCTAGAAGAAACCCCCAACAATGTTATCAGCTGCAAAAGACTATTAAAATCAATAGCTAACTCGAGTACCCTGGCTCTTTGAACTGAATCCTTCCCATATCTGCCATATCTGTCTGAATGGACTTTCTTGGAAATCATTAAGAGCTACACAAACAACCAAGACCCCCTGCCGACAAGTCAGATAACCCAGAAGTGAAATTTACTAAAATCTTCGGTGAAAAGGGTCTCTTAGAGAAGTTTCCAATAGAAGCATCTTTGAAGGATTGGCTCTCCTGTGAAATGAACCCCACTGTAGATTATTCCGGTCATGAGACGTTAACACGATCCCCATCCTGCGTGCCCACATCCCTTTGTTCTTCCGGCTTTTCATGGGGCTGAAGTTAAGCCCACCCTGGAGGTTTAAGATCCCCCTAAAACCTAGTGACTCCCCATTCTATCCGCCTGTTTCCCACTAAAGGTTGGCAGTAAAGCCTTTAAAATAAAATGAACCCAGATGCTCAGGGAAGTGGGGAAGCCTACATCGGCCCCACGCACAGACCAGGAGGGGAAGAGACCCCCGCTCAAACACGGACGCTGGGATTAAGATGAAACATGAGGCCCAACATCCCTGAAGCCACAGGATGGAACAAAGCAGGGGACGAAAAGACATACCTGGACGATTCCCAACAGCAGCACACACAGGGCGGGGTGGGCGCCCCAGGCCAGGGGCCCAGGTCCCCGAGGGCAGCACATGAGGGGGCAGCTGGCTCCATCACACGTAGTCCAGGGACCAACCATCTTCTTCCTCCCCCGGCCCCCGCCCCAGCCACCATCACTGACCCAGCTCCCTGGGAAGGGTGTGAGGGGTTCGCGGAGACCAAGAGACTTCAGCCCCTCACAGAAAACCCCACAGAACGACTGAAATAGGAACCTCCCAGGAAACTCTCTGTGCAGAAAACAGGATGAGAAACAAGGTACTCAAGAGGTTGTGAAAGCATCAAAGGAACGAAGTCGTGCGTGCGTCTGCTAGGGCTGCCGGAGCAAAGCACCAGAGACATTCGCTGTCTCCCGCGTCTGGAGACCAGGAGTCCGAGATCAAGGTGCCAGCCGGGATGTCTGCAGGCCTCTGTCTGCAGCCCTCAGGTGGCCGCCTCCCCACCCCGTCCTCACTGGTCGACCCCGTGCGAGCACGGGTGTCCCAACTGCCGCTTGCGAAGACACCAGTCGGACTGGGTTCGGGCCTACCCACAGGACTTCACTGTCAACTTAATCACTTCTTCAAAGGCCCTACTTCCAAATACAGTCCCTTTCCGACGTCCCGGGGGTTAGGGCTTCAACACACGAACTCGGAGGGCAGCAGGTTGGGGGGGCGGGTGGAGGGACACACAATTCAGCCCCCAATAAATGCTAAGGGCAGTAACCGTCCTTCAAGGCATACCACGTGGTAAGTGACCGACACCCCTCAGCTCATTAAACCTTTGCCCGTGTCCCGGGAGGCAGGTGTTTCCATTCCCAAGTCACAGATAAGAGCCAAACTACCCACAAGCATAGCCACCGAGGTAGGTCTGAGCCCAGGGGAGGCAGAGACAGTAGAAGGGCTGTTTCCGTGTGGACGGCAAGTCCTTCCGCACTCCCGCACTCAGTGAGCCCCTGAACACGCCTTCTAACTCATCCTTCAAACTCTGTCTAGGATTTTGGGGCAGGAAATGACACATCATGTTTTCTTTGTCTGGTATTTTAAAAAAAGGAAAAGAAAAAAAAAAA
The DNA here is from genome assembly GCA_028533885.1 of Nasua narica. Classification (NCBI taxonomy): domain Eukaryota; kingdom Metazoa; phylum Chordata; class Mammalia; order Carnivora; family Procyonidae; genus Nasua; species Nasua narica. The sequence continues at coordinate 105,192,067 of CM052807.1, read as the reverse complement.
AAGTTTCAGAGGATTAGTCTCTGAGTCAACTTCTTACTGGAGGCTTCGTTCGACGGTGCCAAAATCAGAAATACGTAAACAAAACCTATCAAAGACTGAGGAGTGGCCCCCCAGATTTAGCCGGTGCTGCTGGAATGACCCTGTGCCATTATTTACTGATAGGATTAGCAGATGGGAGTGCACCGACTCAAAATAAAGTAATGTATTTTTCCTAATGTAATTTGAAGCTGTTAGTTAATACAACAATCCAACACAAACAGTAGGGCTGATACAGGGAATTGTGGCCACCAATCACTGCAACCGTGCCAAGGGAACCAGGGCTAATATGAGGCCTAACCAAAAAACAAAATTAAATAGGATAAAGATTAACAAAAATTAAGCCAAATATTTGACATTTATTCCACAGCTTCCGTGGCTTTCCAGAAAAACTGGGGGCTCGAAGAATGAACTCATGTTATAATGTAACAATAATAATAATGTAATAATAACCCTAATGTAATAATAACTCTTTAATTCAACATCCCCCCCCCCACACACACACAGATTAGAAACCAAATTCAGGATTTGAAGAGTGTCAACGAAAAATGTTCAAAATGAATTGTGTCTCTTTCCTCACTTCCCCTGTTATGTACTCAAGAGTTATGGGAACTGAAACCAAAAAAGTACAAAGCCCCTCACAAGCCAAGGGTTTAAGAGGCCTGGCCACTGTTTGTGGCATCCCAGCTTTGGGCTCCTACATAAGGCTTCCGTGATGACCGAGACATGGGTCTCATTCTGGAATGTTCGGCTCTTGAGCCCAAGGAAGTCCATTCTCCAGAAAAGAGCTCATTACCTACTACTTACCACCCTGATATGGGTCAGCTCTGGGTGCAGATTTTCTTTTTTTTTTTTTTTAAGATTTTATTTATTTATTTGACAGAGAGATCACAAGCAGGGAGAGAGGCAGGCAGAGAGAGAGGGGGAAGCAGGCTCCCAGCCAAGCAGAGAGCCCGATGTGGGGCTCGATCCCAGGACCCTGAGATCATGACCTGAGCCGAAGTCAGAGGCTTTAACCCGCTGAGCCACCCAGGCGCCCCTGGGTGCGGATTTTCTATAGCTTAGTGAGGAAGAAAGAGAATTCCACGGAAGCCACGTCCAAACCCAGATGTAGGCCTTCAGTAGGCCTGTGCAACCATGGGTAAGTTACTTAAATTCTCCAAGTTTCAATTTCCTCATCCATAAAATGGGGTAAAACCGGAACGCTCCTCACAGAGTTGTGGTGGGAATTCAGTCACACCAAGTGCTTAGAAGACTTAACAAACGGTCACTACTAAATCATGTATTGATGACAACATGAAGTAACGAGATACGACCTTCCGCCCATTAGGATGACTGTTACCAAAAACAGAAATCAAGTGTCGGCAAGAACGTGGAGAAACCGGAACCCTTATATACTTGTAGGTGGGAATGGCAAAATGGTGCAGCTGCTACAGAAAACAGCATGGAGGTTCCTCAAAGAACTACAAATGGAACTACCCTATGATTCGGTGATCCCACTTCTGGCTATTTATCCAAAAGAACGGAAAGCAGGATCTCAAGAGCTATTTGCAGACCTACGTTCATAACGCCACTATTCACAATAACCAAGAGGCAGAAGCAACCCATGTGTCCACCGATGGATGAATGGATGAGCCAAACGGGGTAGATACAGACACTGGAATATGAGTCAACCTTAAAAAGGAGGGGAATACTGACACTTGCTACCACACGGATGAACCTTCAGGACACTGCGCTAAGGACACTGTCAAAAGTCTGTCAGGTTCCGCTTTAGGAGGTGGTATTCAAGGAGTCAAAGTCATGCAGTGGGAAAGTCGGACGGGATGGGCATCTGACACAGGGCATCATCCGACAGATACAGTTTTGTAAGCTGACGAGTTCCGGAAATCAGTCCCACAACCGTGTGAATATACTTCACACTGCTGAATTGCACACTTAAAAATGGAAGATGCAAATGTAAATGAAGATGGAAATTTTATGGGATGTGCTTTTTTACCACAATTAAAAAAAATTTTTTTTTTTAATTACGGTTTTAAATCTCTCCACACGGAAGAACAACTGCGTTGTTTCGGCGTTTTAGAAGGTGAACTCTAGATGCATCCGGGTCAGCCAGCTAGCCCCCCCCCCCGCCCCGCCCCCAGTGCGCGGATTCCGAATCCGAATTCGCGGTGGCACAGAACTCACGCCCACAGATTGCTCTGAAGGGGAGCAGCTCAGCGTCGCGAGTCAGCTGCTAACGAGAAGATCAGGCTCGGAGGAGTTTTGAGAAGTTAACTTGAAAAGAAGTATTCTGCCTTAGAAGGGATTCTATTTTAAGGCCCTGAGACAAAATCTTCTTCCCCTGGGAAGCTGCCTCCAACTCGGTGATCACATCCTTCCAAGCAGAGACCCTCTTTTTCATTTCGGAGATGTATCGCTGAGCCGTTCCAAGAGGAGCAATGACAAGGGACATTAATGCAGGATGTGTGGCTCCGAGGCAGCGGGGCCGGTGGGCAGCGGGCAGCGGGCAGCGGTGCGGCCCTGGCCGTGGCGAGCCAGCCAGCAGGCTCTCAGGTTCAGCTCCACGGCAGCCCTGCAGGGGGCACCCTGTCGGGGATTTGGGGAAAGTGGCCCCATTCTATCCACCAGGCCTGTAGCCCGAGTCCTAGCACAGCGGCTGGGTCACGAGTAACAGCTCGTTTCTACACACACACACACACACACACACACCCCGGGGAGCCTCATGCTTCACAAGGGACCGCCCTGCTCAGATGTGGAACACGTCTTCCTACGTCCAAGTTCCTCCGGCCTTCCCTCCCGATCCACCAGAGTCCCGGTGACTTGCAAGAAGGAGGGAAGCTTCCCTGACTCCTCGAACCACCAGGCCCCCAGTCGACCCTCGGCTGCCAACCTGAGGCCGGCTCTCCTCGCATGTCTCCCAGGTCATTAAATGCGGCCTCTCCCACTTAGGACGCCTCCGGCACACGTCTGCGTAAGCTACTCCACCTCTCTCACGCGGACATTCCGAAGCCAGCCCGTCTTACTCCCCGGGGCACCCCCGGCACCACTGCATCCCATAGGTACTCGGTAAATTCGTCCTGGAGGAACCACACTCCAACCTCCCCTCTGCCGACTCAAGAGCCCGTTCAACAGCCCGCGGCCCACCCGGTTCCAGGCAAAAAGGTCTCTTCCCCGGGCATCAGTCAAGATCTTGTCCCACCGCTCGACACGGGTTCCAAGGCGCACCCAGAGCAGAGACTCCCCCCACGAATGGGATGGCCGCGGCTACACGGGCTGCTGGCGAGCCACGGAGCTCAAACACACCGCTTCCACGCTGGGCTCGCTTCACTCTCTGATCTTCTTCTGGTCAAGAAAAATCTAACTTGGCTGAGAGAAGCAATGAGAGTTATGGGTAGGTGTATATATTTCCTCTGCTACATCTTGGATCCTTGTGAATAAAACCTTAATCCACTCAACTAATGTCATGCCTCATGGTGGTATCTCCAAGCTGAATCTCATTCCAGAAGCCTTGTTCCATAGCCAGAGTATAATTTTATAGGGAATTCCATTCTTTTTTTTTTTTTTTTAAGATTTATTTATTTATTTGACACAGAGAGATCACAAGTAGGCAGAGAGGCAGGCAGAGAGAGAGAGGGGAGCAGGCTCCCTGCTGAGCAGAGAGCCCTATGTGAGGCTCAATCCCAGGTCCTGAGCCGAAGGCAGAAGCTTTAACCCATTAAGCCACCCAGGCGCCCCGGGGAATTCCATTCTTTACTCATAGCTTCCAAAGGGCCTTAACAGGGATTTACTCATGCAATGAGTCAACGATAATATTTATTGAGTTCTTATTTTGGAGCAGACACTGGAGCCTGTGCCAAGGATATGCAGGAAGAAATAACAAAGGCTCTACCCTCAGGCAGACTCTATTCCAATTGGGGAAGTGGGTGATAACAAGCAAAAAGAAGAAAGAAGCTAATTTCAGAAAGTGATACTCGCTTTGGAGAACATTAAAGAAGACAATGTAATAAAGGGGAATTCTTCAGACCAAATGATCAGGGGAGGTCTCTCTGAGCGAGTAACATCATAAGCTGAGACTGATTGATGGAATCAGGAAGTCTTTAGGAAGAACAGCATTCCAGGTAGCAGGAACAAGTGCAAAGGCCCTGAGGCAGTTTTTGAGCCAGAGAGACCTGTATGACTGGAGCACAGCACCTGAGGCCAAAGGTAGTAAAAGGCAGTCATAAAGGTGGGGGAAAGGCTAGGTCTGTGTAAGTGGTGAGAATTTCATTCCAGTTGCAATGGGAAGCTCTGAAGGATTTTAAGGAGGGGACTAAGGTAAACTACGGTATAAAGAATAGATTATGGGGATGGGGATGACTCCTCATTATGTAGATTTCACTTACATGCTTTGTCTGAATTCTCGTGTCCATCCTATTCCAGGCCACTCTCGGAAAAATCTAGATCAGATGAGGTGGGTATGGTGGATTGTCTCTGATGGTCATGAAGGGAGATCCCTGGGGGAAATCTAGCAGGTTATTCATTTCACGTGCACACGATCAGAGACTACTTGCAGAGAGCTTAAGACCATATCTGTATTCAACAGGCTCTCAGAAATATTTGTTGGATAAACGAGTAGGTGATTAAATACACTGTCTCCACTTAGCTCAGACAGATCAAAAAAGATCTGCTTTTTTGCTAAGATGCTAAGACAGATCAAAAAAATCAAGAGACACCCCAATACTCAGCACGGCACCTGGTCCACAGTAGGGGCTCTCAACAAGTTAGAGAAACGAGTGAAATGTAAGCAAAATGACAGGCTATGCCTAAGACTGCCCTGCATTTTTCTCTTTGAACGATGGTCAATATTTTATTATTTCTCAAACCGTACTCTAGAATTCTGGAAACAGTTCAAAAGCATGCACTCCTGAGATCTAAATGTTGTCTCTTCAGACCCATCACACATACTAAAACATTTTTTGGGGAATGCCAGTTCTCGTCGTGATGAATCCATCCTCTCCTTTCAAAGGGTGAAAGAAGCCCAGTGTGTCCACGACTCAAATTCCCCTGACTGATGTTCAGCAAAACCAGTTTCAAGACTTAACCTATAATAAGAATGCAGTCAAACCCAATACCTCTCTTGATTTTGTCGAACTTTTCAAGAAAGGAAATCACTGGGAATAGCAGAGGCTCAAGACAAAATGCTTATATGATGAAGTTTTCTGACAAAATATCATATTGTCTGCAATTTACCTTAAAACACTCTGGCACCAGCCGTGTGATCTAGCGTCTATCCATGTTAATGGACGTGCAGTCAGGTGACATCTAAGGTCCCTAAAGAGGAAACCCACACTGCCGGGGGTGGTTGGTATTTGCAAACTCGCAATCGGACGCCCACTGCTCATTGGCCATCCAGAAGCACGTCCGCCATCTTTATCTCCCACGTGCACCAGAAAGTGGGAAACTTAGTATAATGAATCTTGGAAATGACTTCATGCTGGCAAAGAGAGGGGTATTCAAGACATGTGGTTTGACTAGACTTGTCTAAGCTTTTTCTCAACAAACTCTAGATCAAAACCTACAACTTTCAGAGTACACTGTGGGCCAGAGCCCCTGCCCCCACCCCCCACCGGTCTGCGAGCAGACATTTGCGGAGGATTCTATGGCTTGACCCAGCTAGAAAGTTACCTGAATGCTTCCCCCAGAACTTTCTCAGTTCCCCTGAGGGAAACTTCCGTGCGAGGTACAGAGAACTTGAGAGGACATACAACTGAGACTTCATTAGTCTCCGAGCACAAAATTTAATGAAAGTTTATGTGACTTCTTGCTGGAAAATGTGCATGAGACAGGATTTGGTCTAAGGCTTGCTTTCTTCATAACCTTCCCACAATCAATTATATGGGAAGCTCAGCGGCCCTTGGCTCCCTTGAAATGCTAGAGACACAGATCCCTGCCAAAATAAGACAGTCATAGCTGTTATGGGCAGAACTGGGTCTCCCGAAAATTCGCACATCGAGATCCTAATCCCCCCGGTACCTCAGAATGTGACTATAATTAGAGATGAGGCCTTTAAAGGGATGATTGAACTAAAAGCAGGCCGTTAGGGTGCGTGCCGATCCAGACCTGACTGGTGTCCTTATAAGAGGAAATTTAGGCAAAAAAAGAGACGCCAGGGGTGCGTGCACACGAAGGAGAGACCACGTGAGGCACTTGTTGATGGGGCCGCCGTCTGCAAGCCGAGGAGACAGGCCTCAGGAGAAAGCAACCTGCCGACACAATCATGTTGGACCTCCACCTCCGAAACCGGGAGAAAATACATTTCTGTTGCGAGAGACCGCCGGTCTGGGCGGGGCAGTCCGAGCAGACTAATATAACAGTGGAGCAAACAAGCTTCGCTGCACGTACGCGCACACGCACACACGCGTGCACACACACACCCCTTCACCTGCGGGTGCCCGGGGCTGCCTTAGCTGGTGGAGCTCCACTCACTGTCCGTGGTGAGATGTGGCCCTGTCTCCTCGAACTGGCCGAGCCCCATCTCCTCCTCCCTCCCTCACACACCGGTCCCTGTTCCCAGAAGTCCTGGGTCCCTAACTAGCTAGCTCGATTAAAAACAAAAACAAAAAAATCACCGTCATCCATATAAAAAACTAAGTTGTCAGATAATACGAGTCTTTTTGAAACTCTAAGCAGCATTTAAAACATGCAAAGAATATATACAACTAATAAGATGATTGGTAACCCTGCCTCCCACTTCTTAGATTTACTTTTTACTTCCTGTTGTTGTTTTTTAATATTGTCGCGGGTGCCTCCTAACAGGAATCTTAACCTGAAGGAGCCAGCAATCTCTGTTCAGCGGGTGACCTGGAAAGACATTCATCTGCCTCTCCAAGTTCAACTTCCTCTTCTGTAAAATAGGGACAATGAGAACCGCTCCAAAGCTGTTGATTAAACAAGAGATTATTTCTAAAGTCCCCTGTACAGGAGGTGGTGGCACTCACGAAGAGATGCCACTGTTATTAGCCTGGGACTTATTGCTAACAACAGGGTCGTTGTAAGCTGGAATTTCTGACAGAGTTGTGGGGTGGGAAGAAGGCTATTTTTAAGCAGATGGAACCTAAAAGCATCCAAGGCTGGGTTCTTCATTTATTTGGGGGCCTACTGGGTCCATCAACGGATTTGACAAAAGCCAGGTAAGAGACTAAAATATCTTACACCAGAAACGCGGCTTGCTGTTGTTTATTTGCACCTGTATCCAGCTGTGCCTCTTTGTAAAATCCTGAACTGGACTATCATGTATTTGTATGACAAAAATGGAAAGTGGTAAGACCCCAGTGCTTTTAAACACGCTCCCTTATCAGAAATTCCATTTCGGGGGCGCCTGTGTGGCTCAGTCAATTAAGCACCTGTTTTCGGCTTGGGTCATGATCTCGGGGCCCTGGGATCGAGCCCCATGTCGGGATCTCTGCTCAGTGGGGAGTCTGCTTCTCCCTCTCTCTCTGCCCCTCCCCCTGACTCGTCCTCTCTCTCTCTCTCTCACTCAAATAAGTAAATCTTTAAAAAAAAAAAGAAAGAAAGAAATTCCATTTCGGATGCAATGGGAGTGGAGCGGGGCCCCAAGCTGGGGTCTCCCTGGTCCTCAGGAGGAGGAGCCTTCCTCCCCACCCCACCCCCCGATTTGCTTCGGGGCCCTTTCCAGCTCTAGACTCCATGGTTCCATGCTTCGGTTTATCCTAGGAAGCGGCCCTGGCCATTGGGCCCTTTCATGGGTGGTCATTACACATAGGCAGTGAGACCTGGCAGAGAAGTTCTGGGAACACACCGTCCAGAGAGTCTCCACATCCAGAGGAACGAACCAGAACACACGGCTCAGGAACCCCGGGCTGCCGCTCTCAAACGCTCACGCTGGCACAGGCCACGAGGCCCGGGATTGACTCTGGCTAATTAACCCCACAGTCCAGCCGAACAATAGGCAACAGCCGACAGGCACAAAGCCAGACCCCCCAAAAAGCTAAAGTCATCACCTTCAAGAGCCAGGCACCCCGCGGGCCGTTCTCGGGCTCCCGACCGAAGAGCCAGTAGCTGCAGAGTGGTTCCCTCAGCTCATACTCATTTCCATATTAAGAAAAATCCACACTGACTTTAAAACACTTTTTCCCACGGATGCAAAGGGAGGCAGGAAGATGGCGTGTGACTCGATGACATCTGCTCAAGAATACAGACGAATGATCGTACTTACCTTAAAGACACCAACCTAAAGGTTGAGCGGAAAGACTAGCAGCTTCATGCAGGGAAAGTAACACAATGGAATGAAACTGACAGTCCAGCAGAGGAGGATGTCAGAAGGGAGAAACACACACGTGCACACTCACGCACGTGCACACGCATATGTGCTCGCACGCGCATGCGCATGCACACACCCACACGTAAGATGATTTACGCTGCAGCTCCAAACCAAGTCAGGCTGTGCCAAAGCTCCCTTCACCTCAGATCAGCTGCCTAAAAATGGTGTGCCAAGTAGCGCACTCGGAGTGGAGGAGGAAGGCGGGTCGGCAGGAAGTCTGTGGTCAGAGGTCTTTCCATTTTTCCACTGCTCCCATTTTCAGCTCAAGCGCTCACACTGAGCCCCACCGATCATGAAAGCACTGTGGCCACTGAACATTAAAGATGCTTCGGGTCTGAATGTAGGGCTCCCCCACCCCCACCCGCCTCCCAGCTCCAACAATGGATAGGAACATGAAGAGGGGCCCAAATCTGTCTTCTCTTTGCAAGGGAAGTCTAAACTGATGCACTGTTAACAGCTATCACCGCACAGAACCCTGAAGTCAGGGGCCGGGTGTTAGATGTCCAGCCTTCACCTTCTGGGGTGAGGTGAGGGCTAGAACTGGTGGAGCTCCCCATGACTGTGGACACTTCTTGGGACCTGCCGGCCCAGGCCTCCTGCTGCTGCTGCCCTTGTGGCCCGCCCCGTAAGCACTTTCTAAGATCACATCAGCTACAAATGTCCCTTTAGGTGACCCCTTGTATTCTCCGCTGGAATTACTTGCCATTGCGGAGGTCAATTTCTGATGCAGAGCTACCCAACCTGCCAGAGATATGTTTCTCAATATGAGGTCAGAGAATGCCCTGAGTCAGACTGGGGGATCGGCCTGTCAAATAGAGTCCCACCTGAAACCTGCTGCATCCAACCCCAAATCTGCATCTTGAGCCAGCTCTCCAGGTGATTGGAGAAGCCCATGAATGTTTAAGACTCACTGCCCTAGGGCAGCAATCCCCCTCACCCCCGCAAATTTCCAAGGGCAGGTTTAAAAGAAACACTTTTCTGGGCCCCACAGCCTACAAGAGCTCCCTCCCTGAATCCTGATAGAGACCGGCTGGGTTGGGGCCCAGGAATTTAATTCCCCAGAAAGCGCCCATGTTTGTGAGCTCCTGACATCATGCCGTTTCCCGAAAAAGGGGCCTCCATTCCCTTCCCATTCTTTTCCTAACTCCTGCTCACCCAGGTCTTAGAGAAAGAAAGCCTTCTACGAACACCCCCATACCCCACCATGCCCCTGCTGCCAACGTCAGGTTTGGTTTCCTTACCGCAGCCTCTCACCATCCTGTCCTCTTCCGTGTTACTTACCACACTCGTTAAATACGTATCTGTTTCATACTTAATGTCTGATCGTCCACTAGACTGATAAGAATGACATACATGTGTCACTGACCACCTACAGTGTCCCCAGACAGCGACCCCTATGGAGTTGCACCTACGCGCAGGGCAACGCTGAGAAGCGAGACCCACTGATTCCAGTTGGGAACAATTCCTGCTGGAGCAAGGCAAGAAGTGTGCTCTTCCTGACTCTGTTAGTTTCCCAGGGCTGCTGTAACAAGTACCACAAACTCAGTGGGCTGAAAACAACAGAAACGTACTCCCTCCCAGTTCCGGAGGCTAGAAGTCCAAAATCAGGGCGTCGGCAGGGCTGTGCTCCCTCCAAGGCCTCTGGGGGAGGATCCGTCCTTGCTTCTTCTGATGGTTCCTGGTGTTCCTGGCTTGTGGCTGCACCCCTCCAGTCTCTGCCTCCCTCGTCACGTGGCCTTCCTCCTACGTGTTTCTCTGGGTCTGTTCTCTTATAAGGACATCAGTCTTATTGGACTAAGGGTCCCCCACCCCGACTCCAAAATTAATTAATGACATCTGCACCGACCCTATTTCCAAATAGGGTCCTATTCTAAAGTTCCCCAGGAAAGACATGAATTTTGGAGCAACACCATCCAACCCAGTGGGCTGACCAAGCAGAGGTTCATGAAGTACACTTGCGTTCAACAAGGACTGGGTACATAACCATCTGAAGAGGAGAACCTTAATGTGGTTAACCCCCAATATCCATTCCCTAGCTCTCTTTAGAGCTAAAAGGCCAAAATAATAGCAGAGCATATGACCACATAGAATAAAGACTACCTTGCCCAGCCTCCCTTGCAGAGAGCAATGGCCATGACTCAACGAGACATAAGCAGAAGTAATGGGTGCAAGGACACGCCCTCCACCGCACCTCTCTCCCTCCTCCCACCGGCAGGACAGACATGGAAGTGAGTCATCTTCAACAACTGGATGAAGACACAACCTTCGGTAGAGCGATGCAATAAGATGGAAGGTGAATGAGGCTCCAGCAACACGGAATCGCTGCATCTACCCAGAACTGTGACCCAAGGAAACTATGCATTACTGCTTCTTTGGGCCAGTACGTGCATCTTCCTAAAATAGGAGGTAAATGGAATAAACAATTCATGTCACCACTTAACTCAAATTGGTTTTCCAAGTAGCAAAAAAAAAAATTCCAAAGAATTATAGGTTTTTCACCTCTTATCTTTCTTGCCTTGGTTATTCTTCAGAGAAAAAAAGAACAGCCTTCAACAGCCCATGGGTGACCCTGGACCCAAAGCAGCCATAATGTCACTTGGAGACCACATCGCCAAGGCCACACTGGAGCATGCCCAGATGCTGTCTTAGTTTCCAAAGCCAATTCTAAACCTCTTACTTCAGTCACAAGATCAGTCGTAGATGCTCTTACCTGAGCTCATCAGTCAAGGCATTGTGAACATCTAGGATTCCATAAGCTGGCTGGAATTCCTGCTGGCCAAGTGATTAAGCTGGTATCAGTTGTCGTTTTGGTTTTGCAAGGTGGATCCTTCAACACTCTCAACACGTTTGATGTCATTGGTACAGCTCCACACGAACACCGTGTGGTTTCTGACAAACGCTCAATTCAGTGCCCCACCTTAGACAACAGCACGCCCAGTTTTCTTTGGAAACCATTCTCCCCTTTCTCCCTTACTATCAGCTCAACTCTTGGACTGGGCATTGTGACTCCAGCCACACCAATGGTATTGATTCATTCATTCATTCATTCAACACGTATTTATTGAACACTAACTATAAGCAAGGCACTGTTCTAAGAGTTGGGAAAAGGATATAACAAAATATAAAAATCCCTACCCTCACAGAGTTTACAGTCCAGGACTTTTATGGAAACTGCTGTGAACAAGAAGTACTCTGTCTTTTTACTAGGATTGCGGAGAGGATGGGATGATGGCTGGAACTGTTGGCAGCCATCTTGCCACCAAGAGGAGAGAGACAGGACATTAGACTTGAAGCTAGAGTGCCTGCATCTGGCCACACTTTTTCACTTCAAAGGACCCAGAAAAAAATGGTCCTTTTTTTGCTTAAACCAGAGTGAACAGGGTGAGGGAGAGGGAGAACCTACATCTGAAAGTCTCCTGACCAAACCAATACCTTAAGCTCCCTAAGAAAGGTATTTGAGTTAAGTTTGGAAATGCCAAGTAAAAACAGGTAATTTTCCCAAGGCCCGTTCTTGAATATTCCTCACCGCCAGGTACTGTTTTAAAGCTTCCTTCCATGTTGTCATTTCCAGTTTTAAAAACCCTCCCTCTAGGGACATCTGGCTGACTCAGTGAGGAAAGCATGCAACTCTTGATCTCAACGTGATAAGTTCAAGCCCCACATTGGGTAAAGAGATTACTTAAAGATAAAATCTTAAAAAAAAAAAAAAAGACATCCCTCTAATAACCTCCTAGAATGGAGAAACCAGTTCACGCCCTCTCCCAGTGTGCATTAAGAACCAAATATAGCAGCAGCTCCAAAATGCCCAGAAACTAGAGGGTTCCAGCCCCCTGGCACTCTTGAAATTATCTGCCACTGCTGATGGCTGCAGGTAGCATCACCTTTACCTCCCAGAGGCCTAAGTCACAATGGCTATTCTCCAGGGGGTTCCAGGGTCCCAGTGCCTCTGACACCTGCTTTCAGTCCTAGGCAGGCATCACCCTGTCCCAGGGCCCTCTGCGTGCTTACGGCTCGCAGGACTGTCTGAACTAGACGCAGCTAACCCAAGTTAATTTGACCACATCCTATTTAACAGGAAACCTACCAGCCAGCGACTTTATAGCTATTCTCACTTCCCCCCATCCTCTCCTCCCACGGTGTGCAGTTGATGGGAAATAAGAGTGTGCAAAGAAGACAAAAGGGGGGGAGTGTCAGTGAGGACTCCAGAAATCTTTTTCTTTTTTGGAGATTTCATTTATTTATGAGAGAGAAAGAGAGAGAGAGCACACGAGAGCGCGGCAGAGGGAGAGGGAAAAGTGGGCTCCCTGCCGTTCAGGAAGCCCGACTCGGGGGCTTGACACAGGACTCTGGGATCGTGACCTGAGCCTAAGGCAGATGCTTAACTGACTCAGCCACCCAGACGCCCCAGAATTCTGACAGAAAAAGGCTAAGGGGAGTCTCTCCAGTGGAAGAGAGGCAGGAGGTGCCTCATCTACAAACAGTACATTTTCCCATCAGGTGTGTTTTGGGGTGAACTGGTGTGGGCCGATGGAAATTGTGGGGGATTCACGTTTCCCCTAAGCCAGCTCTTGATGCCGCCATTAGAGTGGTTTGCATCCACTCTTAACTGCAATACCAACAATAAGTGGCTTACTGTTCTTGTTTCAAAGACATACTGTAGAACTCAAAGACATATGTATAAAATTGTTAATTACAGGGGCACCCAGCTGCCTCAGTTGGAGGAGCATGTGACTCTTGACGGTGAGTCATGAGTCATGACTCTTGGTCATGAGTTCAAGTCCCACAGAGCATGAAGACATTACTTAAATAATTTTTTTTTAACTTTAAAAAGGTTAATTATAGCATTTTTTTAAAAGAGAAACTCTCATTTTACAATATTCACGAGAACGATGAAATTAAACCCATCAAGACTTCCCCTGTGGAGGCACAGGCAAGAGAGAGGTCACATGGGAAGCCCCATCTACCGTGTGTGTGTGTGTGCACTCATAACCATCAGTAATTAATGTCTTTTACTGTTGCAGAAGGCAAGACAGTCATTAGCTGGATTTGGTTGTTTTTCTCTCCCCCCCAGCCCCTGCTTCCGGTTTAGGGGAGCCCATCCCCCGAAACCTGAGAGCATTATCAAGATGCAGCCGCCCAGAGAGGCTTCATTCTCAGAGCACCGCTAACCGCGACCCTTCTGAGAGCGGTACAAGGCAGTGAAGGATCGCCCCACGGTGCCATAGTATGTTGGTCCCTGTCACTGAATGCACTCCCTCGTCCATCTCCCTTCCAGCTCAGGGAACACCCCACGATACATGCTTCCTCTTCAATCACAGAAAGGAGGTTTTCACACAGATGTGAGCCCCATGGTTGGCAAACGGAAGGACATTCTCAGTAGGGGCACCAGGCTGGCTCAGTCGGAAGAACATGTGACTCTTGATCTTGGGGTCATGAGTTTGAGCCCCACAGTGAATGTAGAGATTACCTAAATAAATAAACTTAAAAAAAAAAGAAAAAGAAAAAGACAGAAGTTCTCGGTAGAGCGTGTGAAGTCTGACGGACCTGGGGCTCCCAGCTCTAGCACGTCGCAGCTCTGTGTCTCCGTCCACTCGGGCGACTACAACCCAACAGCAGAGAACAGGTAGCCTATCAACAAGAGAAATGTATTTCTCACAGTTCTGGAGTCTAGAAGCCCAAGAACAGGGTGCTTCCAGGACGCTCAGGTGAGGGCCCTTCCTGGTTCACAGCTGGTACCTTCTCTCTGAGTCCTCACTGCTGGAAGGGCCAAGAGATTGCTCTGGAACCTTTTTTATGAGGGCACTAACCTCATTCCTGAGGGCTCTGCAGTCATGACCTAAGCACCTCCCAAGTTCCCAACACTTTCTTTTTTTTTTTAAAAAAAAGATTTTATTTATTAATTTGACAGAGAGAGATACAGCGAGAGAGGGAACACAAGTGAAGGGCGTGGGAGAGAGAGAAGCAGGCTTCCCGCCAAACAGGGAGCCCGATGCGGGGCTCGATCCCAGGATCCCGGGATCATGGACCTGAGCTGAAGGAAGATGCTTAACGACTGAGCCACCCAGGCGCCCCTAACTCTTTCTCCTTTTTTTGAGAGTCTATTTATTTATTTATTTTTAGAGAGAGAGAGAGAAAGAACGAGACCTCAAGAGTGGGAAGGGGCAGAAAGAGAGGCAGAGAATCTCAAGCAGACTCCACACTGACTGTGGAGCTTGATGCTAGGCTCAACCTCATGACACTGAGATCATAACCTGAGCTGAAACCAAGAGTCAGATGCTTAACCAATGGAGCCACTCGGGTGCCCCCAAAGTTCCCAACTCAATACCATCACCTCTGGGCATTAAGATTTCAATATATGAACTGGGCAGGGTGAGGGAGAGTCACAAACATTCAGACAATAGCACTATGTTACCTTAATTCGAAACATGTCTGCATCCCACCTAAAACGAGGATGCGAACAGAACCTCCCTCACCAGCGCCTCCCTCGCCAGGCGGTTGAGAAGACTAAATGGTTTAACACAAGTGAAACTAGGCACAAAGCAAGGAAGCAGCTCAGATGGATCTTTTAATTGAATTTCAACCCTGAAGATGATCCAGTGGCCTCTCAGACACGCAATGAGATCGTGCAGGTGGCTTCCAGACCAGTGCTTGCCTACTGATGACTTTCCCTTTCCCTGAAAGTCTCCTGGCAAGGTACATGGGGACAACGAAGGAAGTTCTATTCTCTCCCCTGCTGTCCGGTGAAACCCTGCCCTTCTCAGCTCACTGACTCAGACACACAAGCACGTCTTCAGCAAACATCTATTTCATCACACGTCTGCGACAGGGTGGACGCCGGGGACACAGTCTGTGCTCTCCTGAAGCCTGTCACCTAGTGTGGACTGAAAACGAAGGGAGGGCATCCACGCTGAGCTTGAGGGAGGCTCTGCTGGGCATCTGGCCGACAGCTACAGCAGACTGGCTGCAATCAGTAAGACCGACTATTTGATCCGCAGCTGGTTGGAGCATAAATGGACACAACCACCTAGGAAACAATTTGGCTACACTTATCCAGAGACTTCACAAATTTATGACCTGCGCATTCCCGTTCTGGACATTTCTTTCAAAGAAACGTTAAGAAACTCAGATAAAGATTTATGTCCAAAGAGGTGTATCGTGGCAATTTTTAAAAAGGGAAAATCTTTCCCAAAAACATTCAACAAAAGAGAATGACTAAATTCTATCCATATGATGACATATCCATATGATGGAATATTATGACATCCATGATGAAATATTATGGTGTTTTCAAAGAAAATTGGATGACATGAGCAAATACCCGTGATTCAGTACTAAATGGCAAAAGCAGATACCCTGCACTATATGCAGAAGGCTCTCATCTTTGTAAATAAATATATATGTGCACAGAAAAACAAACTCGAAATTAACAGAGATCCTTCCTGGGTGGCAGGGATCAGGGATGACTTTTTTGGAAGCGGATCCATTTTTTCAAAATTCTCTACAATTAAAATAAATTTTTTTTAATTCTCTACAATACACCTGAATTAAATTGACAGTAGAAATTATATGCGTGTAGGGGCCCCTGGGTGGCTCAGTTGGTTGGGCGACTGCCTTTGGCTCAGGTCACGATCCTGGGGTCCTGGGATCGAGTCCCATGTCAGGCTCCCAGCTCTGCGGGAGGTCTGCTTCTCCCTCTGACCTTCTCCCCCTCTCATTCTCTCTCTCTCTCTCTCTCAAATAAATAAAAAAATAAAAAAATCATAAAAAATTATATATGTGTATATATCATATATACACACATTATATTATACATTATACATATTTGTGATATATACATTATATTACACATATGTATTACATATACATTAAATTAAACATTACCCATACATACATTATATTACATATTATATATGTACGTGTGTGTGTGTATATATATAGACAAAACATTGCTTTACTCTGACATTGCACAGCGGGGATGGGAGGACGCCAATGGCAGGAGAGCCAGCGGTGTTACGAACCCTGCCACTTGATAAATTGCATGCCAATAACGTCAACTCCATTAAGACAGGGATCACTGTCTATGATTGTCCCCTGCTGCTTCCCTAGCACTTGAAATGGTCCTGGCACATACAGCAGACGTTCAATAAATGCTTGTTGAACAACTGAATGAATGCCTGGAGTCCAGCTCCAATGTTCCTCCTCTGTGAAGTTCCCTGACCTCCCCTAAACTACTTACTCCTCTTTTTCTAGCCGCCTATCGCCATATGACAAAGCCCCACAGCTAACAATTACGGGTCTGCCACCGCTTGCTAAATTACAAGCTATCTGAATGCAGGAACTAAGTCTTATTTAGATCTGTCTCTTTAGTCAGATAAATGTTTGGTCAATAAATGTTTGAGTGATGGATGGAGAGGTAGATAGATGTCTGTTCATAACGTATGAAGTTACTCATTTTAGGAGCATCTGGGGGGCTCAGTTAGTTAAGCGTCTGTCTTCGGATACCAGGGTCCTGGGACTGAGCCTCTGCTCAGCAGGGAGTCTGCCTGTCCCTCTCCCTCCGCCCCTCCCCCTACTCACGCACACTCTCTCTCTCGCTCTCGCTCTGCTCTCTCTCTCTCAAATAAATAAAAATCTTAAAAAAAAAAAGTCAATCATTTTAATGATGATTTAATCCTAACTGTTAATGTGTATCAATTTTGAGACCCACTAATTGACCAAGATCTGAGTGGGAACAATAGTTTTAGAAACAGTCTAAGCAGGAAACTGCCAAGTCTTGGTTGATTTTAGCCTTGAAACTTTCTTCCAACAAAATTTGACTCAGAACTCCAGACTCTAAAAGGACAAGGCTGGGGCTTGCTCTGCTGGAACCCTCCTTGGCCTTAAGTCACCTGGGGCTTGGAGGAATGGTTTGAGAACTGCCAATGTCCACGTGTATTCATTTATCAGTAACACGTGAAAGGGTCCCCAGAAGGGGGAGAAAAACCAAGGCTACAACCCCAGTGTCCTGACCCGTACCCAGGGCCCCTTCCACTTCCCTGCACGGCCTCCTCCAGTCAAGGTCATCCATGTTTTACGACAGATCAAACACTCAGCTGTGACAGCAGAGGCTTACCGGGCTGAGACAGGGCGCTCTGGGGCCACTCCTTGTTTATTTCCCACGAAAATAAAAAAAGGAACATCACTGTGACTTCCAATGACAGCATCCTTTACGTAGCTTGAATCCCATTTGCAGGAAGGCACCATCAGACCTGTGTTTATTTTTAAAAATTTCTATTCGTTTTTTACAGACACAGGAAACAAAGTCTGCGTAATGGGAAGAACTCTCTCCTGAGTCCCGTAGGTAAGAGCCCGGAGCCACCCCACTCAGATTAAATGGATTCTCCTAAACTGAGCAAGGTCACTGCTACTAGTTAATATCTTTAAGCACGGACTTGTCGGAATTGTCTTTCATCGAAGGGCTCCCGCCTTCCCAACGAAAGCTGTTTTATCGCAAGTGACTAAAAGATTGCCTGTTCGGTTTCTGATTTCAAACCTGCGCTTCCATTTCTGAGCAGCAAAATTATACAGAAACCCCTCCATACGTAAAACCTGGACTCATTAAAGGATTTCATGATCTAATTCTTCCGTTTTCAAAATAATCTCCATTCCAGTACTTCTGCCCAGACTGCCAACAATAAACCCTGCTTTCATCAGACCTTCCCATCCTTGATCCCTAAATCCGCACGAGTTTGCGGCGTAAACCCAGAAGCCCCTGCCCTTTGCGTGGCCACACGCCCCTTAAACAATGCTGCACATCTACGCCATTATCTCACTTTCTTAAAAAATAGAAGCCTTTTGGAAAGTTCTGTGCGTTGTCGTTTTAATAGGAAAAAGGGGAGCAAGGAGGGGTATCAAAAGGGGATCAAACCCCTATGTGGGAACCAGCTCCAGGGTATTTATCAACGGGTGTCAAGTACTGCAGTCTAGCAGAGAAAATGAAGGGAGCCCTCAGCTTTGTACCAAGCACAATGCCCCCCACAAGTGATTCTGAAAGCCAGGGATGCCTTTTTATATGCTGTGTGTGAGCTCTATAATTAACCCGTCCACTCTCCCACAGCCCAGGAGTGGAGTGGGAAAAAGAGGGGGCCTTTTGATATGAAGATTACATAGGGCAGCATCTCTCAGGGGGACAATGAGATCAGGCCTCACACACAGCCCATAGGGCGAGTCTCCTCGGGGCCCCTGAGCCTGACCTTTGGGCCGTGGTTCCCAGGAGGAAGCTGCTGACTTGGGTCTCCGCCCTACCCTGCCCCTCTGCAGGACAGACCACAGCTGCAGCTGGACCCCAGACAATCCCAGGAGCTCACACTGGAGGGAGAAATTCTCCCTGTGACTATTTACACACTTTTCCTTTCTCCTACCACTTACTTCTTCCAGAGCCTCTGAGGGTGAATGCAGGGCACCATTAGCAACTGAGAAACTGAAACTTAACCTCCATGGCCTATCACTCTGGCAGGAGCAAAGCCAAGAGTGGAGTTTTAAATCCCATCATAGAGTGCTTTTAAGCTATTTCTTACTTTGCACTTTAGACATGCATGAATAATCTTCCTATCTCCCATTAAACGATAATAATAGAAACTCCTGAAAACTGGCCCAAGTTCATTTGAGAAAATGAACTGAAAACTCCTGCCCTTCAAATGAAACAAGAGAGTTTAATTAAATGGAGCTTAAATTTCATCATCTGAAAAACAGGAGACCCCTCAACCTTCTATGGCTCCCAGGTCCCAAGAATAAAATTCCAACGTGAGAGCATTTGGGGCCCTCCAGGCCCACTGTTGACCCCCCATTCCCTGCTCCCAGGGCCTCCTGTGTTCCCAGACATCACTCTCCTTCCCGCCTCACCCCTCCTCTGGCAGGTGCCCTCCCCTAGAATTGTCTTTCCTGCCCTTCTCCCATGGTCTCTAGCAATTCTCTACTCATCCTTCTGGGCCCAACAAACATCACCTCTTCCGTGAAGTCGTCCTCAGCACCCTCCCTCTAAATCGTGGATCCCCAACTCCGTCCTTAGCAGTCTGTCTCTCTTTGTAACCCCGACCACATCTGGCCCCACAAACGGTTAATCATGGGGTCTCCTGTCCACCCCATCAGAATGAATGCTCCTTGAGCCAGTCTTTACATTCAAACATTTTGTTAGGATCATTTTAAACCAAATGTAAGCAAATCCCTGAACCCCCTCTGAATCTCCACTGCCTCATCCGGAGAATGGAGTTGATAACGGTTTCTCTCTACATTACAGAGTTTGTTAGGGTCTCCTTAGGAGGGTCAAGTTCAAATGACAATAAGACTCTGAAGATATTTCAGAGGCTGGAAATTACTTGAGAAACACATACAACTCCACAGCTAACATCTCTTATGTAAGACCTACAGTCCCAGATGGCCAAAGGTCTTCCCAGAGGATACAGCTTAAACCCAGGAAATAAAACATGCCTTGAATAAAGGGGAAAGGGGCAAACAAAATAAATAAGAAGCAAACGAAAAAGCCCTAACCCATAAAAAGTAGCCAGGAAGATGCGGCTACAGAGCACATCAAGTGTGGCTGGTCTGAACTGAGACGTGTCCTACACAGAACATTTCCAGAGGCTTCGCGCAGAAATGTAAAATCTCAGTAATTTGTAATATCTGCCACCTGTTAAGTAGATGTTTTAGATATTAATTTCATCGGTGGTTTTTTTTCCATTTCTTTACTTTTTTTCAGTGGGATTACTGGAAAATTTGAAGTGACCCACGTGGCTGACAGTACATTCTGGATGGACCGCGCTGCCCTGGGGAGGGTCCTGTTTTTTCAGACCCTCCCACTCCAGGTGAACGAGCCGATCCGCTCCCGGGACATAGGGGCTCCTCTTGTGGTTACAGCACCGAACTGCCACACCTTGAGAAGCTGTTGGGTTTTCGGCTGGGTCTACGCCTAGCCATGGTGCTAACTGAGTCATTCTTTACTCTCTTCTGTGGCAGCTCGGTCACTGCTGAATCAAACTGAAGACCCGACAGGCAACGATGACGGCTAACAGTTCCACACTCGCCACCCCGGGAAGCGGGATTTTCTTAGGTTTCCCATCAACATCAACGTGTTCATTCTTTCCACACATGTTTACCGAGTGACTGTCGCTATGGTTTCAATGTGTGTTTCCCGCCCCCCCCCCCAGCGAGCAATATTCATAGGTTGGAACCATATGCCCAAGAGGATGATATTAGGAGGGGAGGCCCTTGGAGGGGATTAGTTATGAGGGTGCGGCCCCAGGGAGCCCCCTCACCCTTCCGCCACGTGGAGCTACAACCGAAGTCTGTGCCCCGGAAGAGGTCCCTCACCCGATCCTGCCGGCGCCCTGATCTGAAACTTCCGGAACCGTGAGAAATCAGTTCCAGGTGTTGACCCGCCACCCAGTCTGGGGAGCCTGAAAGGGGCCTCGGACAGCTACCAGGTACCAGGCTGTGTTCTAGATGTTGAGGTACTGTGGGAAGCAAGGCATGGCTGCTCTTGGTGAGTGACCCGACACACCGGAGCGTGGGATCAGGGAAGTGTGGGCTCACAGAGCCACAGGCTGCAGAGGAAGGATGCACATCCCATCACTCGGAGCGCGTAAGGCTGGCTGAAGATTTCACCCAGGAGGCAACCTAGGAACTGGACTTTGACCTCGGGACACCTTGAACGCAGATGACAGCACTGGCCCCAGAGGGGATGAGCTCACCCAGGGATAGAGTGTAGGGTAAGAAGAGAAGAGGCTATCAGTGAATGTCCTCCTTGGAGTCCACAGTTCGGTGTAAGGCCCTTCTAAACAAATTACCTCATGACCTAATTAGCTGAGAGCAAGAGCAGGTACACGGGGCATAACGGTGACGTGGGGAGCACAGTCTTTGGTGTCGGTCAGACCCGGGCAGGGGTCCTGTTCCAACTCTCCGGTTCCGTGACCTTCAACGAGCTCCTTCACCTCTAAGCCTCAGTCTCCTCACCTGTACAATGGGACAGGTAAATGCTCACCTCACAAGATCGTGAGGATTAAAGGTGTGAATCCAAATACAGCAGTTGGCATGCTGCCTGACACACAGTAGGAGCTCAGTAAGTGAGCACGGTTGTATTGTTCTTGCGTGAGTGTGTGTGTGTGTGTTGTTCTTAATAAAGCATCAGAAAAATAATAGACTCTAAATAAGGGTTTCCCAGCTATTGTTATTCTGGGCTGGATTATTCCTTGGTGGTGGGGAAGCAATGGTTGGGGGCGGGGGTAGGCTGTCCAGTGCACATAGGATGTTTAATAGCATCTCTGGCTTCTCCCCACTGGATATAGTGGGCACCCCCTCCCCAGGTGGGACAACCAAATTCTCTCCAGACACTGCCAAAGGTCCCCTGCAGTGAGGAGAGAAGGGAGCAAAATGGCCCCCGGTTGAGAACCACCAGTCTCAATCAGGTGAGGCGGAAAGTTCATTGGGAGGAGGGTCCGGTGCCTAAAAACATAGACTTTTTCAATGTGTAAAGAGCGCTGAGCACTGGCAGACGCCCCCCCCCCCCCCCACCGGCTATCAAGCCAGCAGGACTGTCTCCAGGAAAGCAAGCGGCAGGCCAGCGAAGAGCACCAAATACACTTTGGCCTCGCCCAAATCAGGGTTACAGCCTTCTAACTGAATTCCAGCACCTGCTCTGGGGACCATGGCGGACGTGGGCCTCCGCCCCGGCTATGAGTGCCATCCACAGAGGCAGCTCCCCCAGGCTCCGAGAGTGGGGGGCCTGGCTCCTGGGTAGGAAGAAGCCATTTGGGGCTCCTCTGCACACAGCAGGTTCAAGCGTGGTGACAAAGGCCAATCAGTTCCGTCCTGTGCCATGAGCCACGTAAGCCACCCAACCGCTGCTCCCTGAAGGGCTGCTGCACGGCAACTATTAACTTCTCTGAAGCAACTTTTCATCCTCCTGAGTTCAGCTTCAGAAATGACATTGAGGGGCACCTGTTGGTAAAGCGTCTGCCTTTGGCTCAGGTCATGATCCTTAGGTCCTGGGACTGAGCCCTGAGTCTGGCTCCTTGCTCAGCAGGGAGTCTGCCTCTCCTTCTGCTTCTGCCCCTCTCCCCTGCTTGTGCGCTCTCTCTCTCTCCCTCTCTCTCGCTCTTTCGCTCTCTGACAAAGAAATAAAGTCTTTTTAAAAAATGACATCGAGGGGCGCCTGGGTGGCTCAGTGGGTTAAGGCCTCTGCCTTCGGCTCAGGTCTTGATCTCAGGGTCCTGGGATCAAGCCCCACATCAGGGTCTCTGCTCAGCGGGGAGCCTGCTTCCCCCTCTCTCTCTGCCTGCCTCTCTGCCTACTTGTGATCTCGCTCTCTGTCAAATAAATAAATACCATCTTTAAAAAAAAATGTATAAAAAATGACATCGACAGTGTCCTATGTTTTATTTTTCGAGTGTCACCTTTTAAAGCTAATGAGAACCTGAGGGGGAAGTATATGCGTAACTGGGGGGAAGCTATATGGCCTTTGCATTCAGCATGAGACCACAACACTGAATTTTCCCCAAATAAACTCTGCTTTCATAAAATGTGACACTGAGGGGTGTCTGGGTGGCTCAGTCGGTTAAGCGTCTGCCTTCGGCTCAGGTCGTGACCCCACGGTTCTGGAATAGAGCTCCCCGCCCATCAGGGAGTCTGCTTCTCCCTCTCCCTCTGCCTCTCCCCGGATTCGTGCTCCCTCTCTCTCAAATAAACAATAAAATCTTTAAAATTAAATTAAATTAAATTAAATTAAAATGTGCCACTGAGGCAGGGCTCAGTTCCAGGCGCGGGGCTGGGGGAGGGGTGGGGGGTGGGGGAGGGGGAGTGCTGCACAGCTGACAGAAGGCTAGTGCAGAAAGAAAGAAGATACTCCCAACAGTCCAGACACAGGACCCTCCCAGTAAACGTGACCGGGCACACACACGAAATAGATAAACCCTGTCGTAAACACAAAGATTACGATCTCAGCATGAGAAACCACAGCGTCTTTACTCCAGCAATCTGCGTGCGCTCTGTCTGCATCCATTTTCAAGGCACTTTTCCTTCTCACTTAATCCTCCCCGCCAGCACCCCGTTGAAGAAGGAAGATTGCTACCTTCGCCTGGCAAAGACGAGACCAAATCTCTGAGGCTGAGACTCCCACGCAGCCACTCAATCCATTGTTAAGTTGCTCCGATCTCCAGGCACCTGCCCAAGTGGTGGGATGTGACCAGTGCTTGGCCAGATACTGTTTGAGCCTGGAGAGTCCCGAGCCAGTGCTCAAGGAGAAGCACCACTGGCACCTGGCAAGATGCCTCTGATGGGCGGAAAGATCCCATCCTCTGGCATCCTTGGCCCAGCCAATGAGACTCATGTCATCAATCCTCATAGACAGTCAAGAGCATCCCCTACACATTTCCAAATGTGGGGAGAGGGGATAGCCCGCATTTGAGAGCCCCTACCCGATGGCCTGGGCAAGAGATCTTAAGTCAGACAGTTGTGGTTCCTTAATCCTCTCCAACTGACCTTAGACAGGTGATATTCTCTCTGCCTCCGTGTCCCCGCCTTATAAAATGGTGATAATCACCACATGTACCTTGTAGGATTCCTTTGAGAAATAACGTATTAAACACCTGGCCCATGTCAACCTTCGGAAATAACACCCAATAAACACCTGCATTATTTCCCCAGCTCATCTCCTCCTGTACGTCCTCGTCTCCTTGTATCTTTAAAGCCCCTTTCTCAGGTCGTCTTGTGTGAACACCCTCCTACAGACCACAGTCCCCTGGCCACTTCTATTTCACCTCCTTCCCCCTTGCTTTCCCATTCTTCTCTAGCACTTGTCACCATCAAACATGCTCTATGGTTTTTGTGGCTTTTTTTAAAGATTTTATTTATTTAATTGGGAGAGAGAGAGCACAGAGGGAGAGGGAGAAGCAGACTCCCCCACTGAGCAAGGAGCCCGATTCGAGACTCGATCCCAGGACCCCGGGGTCATGACCTGAGCCGAAGGCAGGCGCTTAACCGACTGAGGCTCCCAGGCGCCCCAAACATGCTTTATGTTTTAAAAAATGCATTTTTTTATTGTGCCTCCCCCAGGAGAATGTACCATGAGGACCCGGATTTTTGTCTATTTGGGTCCCTGCAGTATCTCCAGCACCCAGAACACAGCCTAACTCTTAAGCATTCAACGAAAACATCTTGAGTGATAGCGAATGGACACAGGAGACAGCCAAGGTCTGAAAGCTTGTAGTCTCTGGAATACAAATTCTGTGTTCTCTTCTCTATAGCAAATAACCACAGATCACACCCTGAACATTTGGTTCGAGAATTTCCCAACACAAGCTCTGCTAAGTTTTTTGCAAATCTCTCTTACTGAGTGGTAGTCTAATTTGGGGGCGGTGGGGTGAGGAGAAATGGGATATCCCTGGTGACCACTCTACCAAGTGAACGACCAGCTGCCCAAAGATAAACACGAAGCTGCAACTAAGAGGCATCCCTGTTTCCCTTCCAGGCTGCCGTAGGGCCCCCAGAGCAGACTCTGCTCAGACCCTCCAGGGCCTCCCATCCCAAATCTCTTTCCACTCCACACTCTTCGGCTGCTCCCTCTCTCTGCCTTCTGCTTCCAACAATTTGCTGCTTGCCCTGCTCAGTCGCACCTCAAGGACAGGCCTTAGGCTGCTCTATGCCTGGAACGTTCTTCCTGGGATGGACACATGGATTGTTCCTTCCCTTCCTTGAGGTCTCTGCTCTCCAAAGTCATCTTACCAATGACAATCCCTAATTACCTCTATATTATAGTGCAACCCCCACCTCCCATCCATCTCCCTCTGCTTTGTTTTTCTGTCTTCACACGATCTGACAAGACATATATTTCACTTCTACACTTACTTGAAGTCTGGCTATCCCACGAGAACGTTAGTACCCTGGGGACAAAAATCAGTGTTGAAGCCCCCCAAGTGTCTAGGACAATCCCTAGTGCCTAGCACGGGGCAGAGGAGAAAGATAGCGACGGAGCTCGTAAATGTCAATCGCTCATATTGGATCTAACATGTGTCAAATTACAGTTTCCAGGACTTTTTAACTGACAGATCCAACTATTCAGTGACCTTCTAGCAAGATGTGCCTTCCTCTTCACTTGTCATAAAGATGGGGTCTCAAACTCGAGAGATGAGAAACTAAAAAGGAAAAAAAAAAAAAGGTGAGTACGCAAAAACAATTTCTGGTTTTTCTAAGAATCAGAACTCACACGCCCGATGGCAATGACCTTCCTAAGGCCTTTCTCACCTACCCTCCCCAGATTAAGAAGAGGTCCTCCAGTTGGTGGGTTGAAGAGGGGGAAAGGGTGGAGCCTGTGCCTGTAAGCTTTTGATTTCCGGTCTTTAAATGGCTGTGTCGGGGCACCTGGGGGGCTCAGTCTGTTATGCATCTGCCCTTGGCTCAGGTCATGATCCCAGGGTCCTGGGATCGAGCCTGGCATCAGGCTCCCTGCTCGGCGGGAAGCCTGCTTCTCCCTCTTTCCTTTCCCCCTAGTGTTCCCTCTCTCGCTGTGTCTCTCTCTGTCAAATAAATAAAATCTTTAAAAAAAATAAAAATTAAAAAAGAAATGGCTGTGCCAATGGAGCTGGTCAGAAGCAAAATGACTTTCCAACCAGATCAGTATGAAAGGCAGCCACCTCTGCTGGAGGAGCCCCTTGCCTCGCAGAAATCTCCAGCCAGCCTTCCCCTGGGGCCTGACCACCACTTTTACTTCCGAAAGCAACGCAATGACTCACTCACAGATCCCCCCCCCCAGCCCTAAGCTAGAACTGTCACAGGAAATTGCCTAAGTGCATCGGTCTCATCTTAACGGTCTCATCTTCACGCAGATCGGAAAATGCCCCGCTGAGGTGCAAACATTTCAGCTGCCAAAGGGAGACCCCATCCTGGACAAGACCTAGCCTTCAGTTATTTCATGCTGCTGTTAGGATCCATATTCGAGATCCTTCTGATGCCTTTCCAAAGGAAGCTTCAGATAGCTAACCCAAGAACAGCCCCTACAAATTGCTTGGACTCCAAACTCTTTTCATGTTGAAGCAAAAAGATTCTTTAATTTTTTTTTTTAATTTTTAAAAGATTTTATTTATTTATTTGACAGAGACAGAGATCACAAGTAGGCAGAGACAGGCAGAGGGAGAGGGGGAAGCAGGCTCCCCGCCGAGCAGAGAGCCCGATGTGGGGCTCGATCCCGGGACTCCGGGATCATGACCTGAGCCGAAGGCAGTTGCTTAACCAACTGAGCCACCCAGGCGCCCCAGATTCTTTAATTTAAGATTAAGCGTGTGCAGGGGCGCCTGGGTGACTTCCGAGCTCTGGTCTTCATCTCTGAAGCTCTGTGCTGGGCGTGGAGCCTACTTTTAAAAAATAAATGATTAATTAAATTAAATTTAAAAATAAAAATAAACATGTGCAGCAAAAAAAAGGAAAAAGAATAGAACTGACATCCTACAAAGCGAGGGAGGGAAGGCGACAGCAGAGGCACATGCAAGTCTCCAAATTAAAAAGGTCATGATTTGAGGTGCCTGGGTGGCTCAGTGGGTTAAAGCCTCTGCCTTCGGCTCAGGTCATGATCTCAGCGTCCTGGGATCGAGCCCTGCATTGAGCTCTCTGCTCAGCAGGAAGCCTGCTTCCCCTCTCTCTCTGCCTGCCTCTCCGCCTACTTGTGATCTCTCTCTCTGTCAAATAAATAAATAAAATCTTAATTAATTAATTAATTAAAAGCCCATGATCAAATTTTGTCTTTAAACTTAATAACTAGTCACCATAATGATAAATCTGTCTAACATACATCAAAATGGGTACAAAAGGCATGCTACGATCAACTATTTTTTTAATCTATATATTCAATAATTTATAGAATAAAGCACCTGTTGCCTCTGGGTGCTGGAATAATAAATAATTCTCATCTACACTTCCTAAATTTTCTAAAAAGAGCACCTATTATGTTTACAATTAGACTAACATTATAACACGAAAAGCACTGTGCATCTAATCTAATCAAGTAAAACTACAAAGGGGTAACCCAAGAAGTCTTTAAATAAAGGGTATAATCTTTCAATACATCCAACCAGGGCAAAGAAATCCCAGACAACAGTGAAAGTAAACATTGGGCCAAAGGGAAAAAGAAGCCGAGAAAGGAAAAGGCTTTCTCCTCCGCAGGCTTCTCTTTGAACAGGAGCTTTCAAACAAAACCACAATCCTACAGAGCGACACAAAAGGAAGGTTCAGAGGAACTGTCTTCATACACTCGGCACAAACGCCCGGGGCCTCTCAGCCTGGCCTTGCACAACAAGACACCGTCAAAGCCCCCGACGTCTGGGGCAGGTGTGCGAGACAGCCTACCGGCCAGGAGGCACTTTCACATGATGCCTTCACCGATGGACTCAGCGTGTGCAGAAACCACTAGCACCTTCTCACCAACTTCAGGAGCGGCGCACACCCCCAAAAGATGTTCGTCCTGTGGATGGGTTTCTTCAAGTCAGGTCAAGGCCAAGCTTCCCGGGTACCCAAGATGAGGAGCAGTGCCCTCGGCTGCGACACGCCACAGGGCAGCAAATCTAGGCCTTGGGGAATGTTCCAGTCTGAAGCATGCTGACTTACACCGAATCCATGTCTTGGGGGGAGAGGGGCATGGGTCTCGTAGACTAGGAAAGCAAGGAAGGGTCCCCACCAGACAGACCCAAACTCACTGACACGGGATTCTTGGCAAGGCTTGCCACCCTTCCTGAAAACCGGACAAGTGGGTCTTCCAGGGTGGAGCCACTTCATGCTTTCATCCACAAAATATTTTATTGAGCATCTACTATGTGTCAGGCACTGTGCAAAACCTGAGAATTAGAATGGGGCCTAAAACCTGATCCCAGGGAGCC
Source organism: Nasua narica (assembly GCA_028533885.1). Lineage (NCBI taxonomy): Eukaryota > Metazoa > Chordata > Mammalia > Carnivora > Procyonidae > Nasua > Nasua narica. The sequence goes on along the minus strand of CM052807.1, from coordinate 105,163,819 downwards.
TGGCTGGCTCAGTGGGTGGAGCGTGCAACTCTTGATCTCAGGGGTATGAGTCCAAGCCCCACGCTGCGTGTAGAGACTACTTAAAACTAAAATCTAAAAGAAAAAAAAAAAAAAAACCTGATCTAAAGAAAGACTATTTAACTCAGAGTGTCACAGATCTAAAGAAACCTGCCTTACTGACAAGGCCCCTTCTGCCCAAAGCTCCAAACAAATAAAAGATCAGCTAACTCACGTTTAGGAATTGCTCCAGTTTATAAATTAGAAAAGTACAAAAGACAATGGGCCCCAGATTAGAATCAGAGGGAGAGACAGCCAGCCCTCCCCATCACCAGCCGTCTCCTTTCTTCTTTCTGTCCCTTCTCTCACACTCCAGGTGTTCTCTAGCTGCCAATGAAGCCGGGAATCCATTTCTTTGGGGATACTATTTTTCTCTTTCAGATACAGGTACATGAAACTCCTGCCAGAGGGCTCCAAATTTTTAGCCACATAATCTGTGCCATGCCGCGGGTCCCTTCTGCCTCTCCCTGAGTGATCTGGAAAGACTGACATTGCAGAACCCGGCCAAAGGATCATCCCACCATTACCCTAAATCAAAGAAGCAAAGATCAGCTCACTTTTAAAGAAATTCAAAGCAGTAGAAAAGATGGAGCATCAGTTGTCATTGGTAATGTTTAATGTCAGTAAAGCTGAATAAAATGGGGAAAAAATAAAAGAAAATGTTTCATAGCGATTTCAACACATATTTTTATGTCCCATGTCATAATAAAGCATTGGCATGAAGTTTTCATGGAACCACATGTAATTCAAAATAAGGAAGACCTTTCGATTGAACCATCGTCAGGTCTGAATAGAAGGTTCTGAAAGTAGTGCTTGCTAAGGACCGGGCAGGAAAAGTCGGAAGAGCATACTCATAGAGATATGAATAATAAACAAATACCATTTCTTGGGAGGAAATGGGGCCAAGAAGGGGAGCAAAGACTGAGAACACAGGGTGTAGGAGAGCGGATCCTTATCAGGATACCATTAGAGAAAGTTCTGTCCCTTATTTCCAAAGGCTAGACCAAAAAGACCAGTGCCGCTTTCAAGCCAACACTGTAAACCAGGGCTGGAAATTTTAGCTAAGTGCCAGTTGCAAGTTCAAAGTTTCTTCCTGGTGTCTCTGGTTAGAAAGTTATTTCCTAATTCTCGGACAAGAAATGTAAAGTCCACGCTGCAGGAAAAGCATGGATGGCAGTGGCATTATTAGCTAGTCTTTGCCTGGACCACTAACAGGTACAGAGAGGTTCAAGTGCATTCCCAATGGAGTCTAAGATCCAGCCTTGTTCCAGGCATTTCTGCAGAGAACTACCTGGCGCGTTCCAGCCAGGCAAAATTTTAAGCGACCTAAACACATGTCTAGAGTCTAGACCAAATCATTCGGCCCTTTGTTTAAACTGGTTGAGCCCCAGTGTGCTTGTACACCACCCAGTCCCCCAGTCTCTGGGGCGGAGTCTGGCCTGGCTTCCAGGATGCCTGTGTCTGTCTGGCCCGGGAGGCTGCAACCACCGCGGGGCCGCCCAGAACACAAGCGAGGTCCATTTTTAAATTCCCTTAGAAGTTTCCCAACCACCGGTTTGGGTGAGGAGACAAACACGGCTGCAGTTTGCTGACATGGAACTAAAAATACCCAACGGCAAACAAAAGCCATCTTTTACGAGGCTGGCGCGGATGTCCTGAGGTTACGTGTGGTAGTGTCAGACCGTATCCTTGGTAGTGTGGCCGCCTGAACAACTGCTCCAGGGCCGAGCCGGGAGCAGGCGCAGGGGCCGCGCCGGCCCCGCGCTGTCAAGGAAGCTCACACCGGCAGCCGGGCCTGATTGATGGAAAGAACAGCTTTATTCCTCTGCCACCCACCCTAACGCAGGCTAGAAGAATTCGGGGCTGCGTCTGCTCGAAGTGTTGGATACACACTGAAAGGAGAACGCGGGGCGGGGGGGCAAAAAGAAAAACACCAACCCCATTTCCCTGGAAGGAAATGTGTTTCCAGCTCCCTCCTTGCAATTACAAAAGCAAATTATTGCTGTGGCTATACTGAGAAAGGCAACTCGGAGGCGTAGAAAAAAATGGATTTCGGAACCAGTGTGGTTCCGCGAGGGCCTGCCGGGGGTGAAGTGGGGTGGGCATACCACGGCTCCCGGGGGAGATCCTAGTTGCCCTGAAGCCTCCTTCGGCGGTTTTTACCTGTTAGGTTTGGAGGCCGAACTGCGAACCCCCGGCCGCCGCGCTCAAAGGCGCCCCTCCCTCCTCAGGTCCCAAACTTTCCATAGCGCCCCTTGGAAGGGGCGAGACTCGATCCTCCCCAATCCACATTTCAGATGGGGAACTTGTCTAAGCTCCCGAGGGCTTGGGGGAGGGTGCGGGGAGGGGGCTCATTGCTACAGGCCGCGGGCCCCTCCAGGGGACTTCGGATGCTCGGAACCCAGGAATGGAGGAAGCAACCTGACGGTCAGCCCAAGACCCGGCCAAAGTTTCCTCCAAAACTGCTGCGGTCAAGGCGTGACCCAGAGGACGTAACCAGCACGGGGTCGGGAGAGCCGTTAGGGTGGGGGCGCAGGGTGAAGCAAGCCCCTGGGCACGAGCCGCAAAGTCAATGCGGAGCCAGACCCCGGGGGCAAACGGCGGGCGCCCACCCCCTTCCCCAGGTTGGAGAAGGGGGCAGCGCCAAGCACCCAACCTCTCCCGACTCCTCCGCGCGGCGCCGAGCCCGGGACACGTGGGAGCCTAAGCCTCGCGCTCCCCAGCTCGCGGAGGGGGACTGGCGACCTCGCCGGGGCGCACTGCCTTCGCCCCCGGGCCCCCCACCCAGGAAAAGGCAGCGCGCCCGGGCGCAGGGCGGCAGCCTCCGGCGCCTCTTTCATCCTCAGCTCGCCGCATCAGCGGGGAGTTGTGTTCTCTTCATACCGGCCCCCCACCACCAGGAGCTGCCCACAACCTCTCTACCTTGCTTTGCTACCTCGCAGACAGACAGACAAGAGACACAAAGAAAAAAGGGAAAAGGGGGAGGGAAAAAAAAAAAAAACTACCGCCCCTCCTGCTCCCATCCTCCAGCCTGGAGCCGAGAGAAGAAGGGAAAGGTGAGCACGTCTTCTCTCCTCCTCTCCATCCCGACTCGGCGACCCGGGCAGACTGGGCAGCAAGGAGCCCCAAGGTGGCTGAGAGGAAAGAGGTAAGGTTGGAAGAGGCAGAAACCCGGCGCCAGTGAGCGAGCGAGAGCGCGAGAGCGGAAAAAAAAATCCAACAAAACCACGCTAACGCGCCCCCTACCTGGGTGCAACATACTTTGGAAATAGAAGATGACCAGGATAAAGGATCCCAAGCAAGTGGCCAGCACCATCCGGCAAATTCTGTTCATCCTCATCACTTCCAGCAGCGCCGGCTTCATGGCTTTGTCCTGGCTGCGGGGACCGGGGTGTCCGGGAGGCGCGCCCGGGGCGCAGGAGCCGGGACCCTGCCGCGAGGAGCGGAGCCCGGGAGGCGCTGGGCAGGGCTGGGCAGGGCTCCGGGTGGAGGAACGATCGGGAGGGCTTCGCGGCCGCTCGCGCAGCCCCCAGCCCCGGGCAGGGGTATGGAAGGCGCCGGAGTTGCTCTGGAAGTGCCGAGATGCGTGGAGCCGCCGGCTGCGCGCTCCTGTTCCTCCTGCTGCTCCTCTCCGCCTCCCCGCCGCCGCCTCCGCTCCCGCCGGCGGCCGCCGCGCTGCCTCCTCGCGGGCCGGGCGGCTGGGGTGCGAGCGCTGATGGTGCCGCCGCCGCCGCTGCGCTGGCCGCTGTGGCTGTCGGCTGGACCCCCTCCCTCCTCTCCGAAGCCTACTTCATTGCGCTCCGATGATCTATATATTCCGGGCTGGGTTTTACCAAATGCAACTCGCAGCCCCCGGCGAGGGGAGGGCGCCCGCGGAGCGCCGAGAGGAGGGAGGGACCCGAGCGCCGGGGCGGAGCGTCGCGCTCCCCCCGCCCCTACCCGGGAATTGGTCGCGTCCAGCTGTTTCCCGGGGAGTGCGGAGTGCGCGCCGCGCTCCCGCAGGGTCCCAAAAGCCCTCAGTCCCCGGCCGGGCTCGGCCTCCGTCTGGAGGTTGTGTCAGCGTTTCCATGACAAAACCCGGAGGAAAAAAATGCGAATAAAATCGCCTCGGTGCTGCCACCACTCCTGCCGGCGTTTGTGGAGGAAAGTGGCATCGAGCAGGTTGGGCACCCAGAGCGGAAAGGGGTCTGGCGGTCCGCGATTATCTCAAATCCCTGGGCGGGGTGGTCGAGAAGTTGCTCCTGGCCCCCAGGGAGCGAGTGCCCTTTTGCCGACGCTCTAAACGGGCGGTTTCGTTTTTCTTTCGAACCACAGCCGGCTTGAGCGAGGTTTTGGAAAGGAGTTAAAAACGGCTGACTTCGGGTCAAGGTTAGGGAAACTGCACTACCCGCAGGGGTCAGGCGACAACTGAGCTTTCTCCGGGATTTATGCAGAGCGTCTCCGTCAACAAGGCAAAAGGGGCTTGCTGGAGGATTTTAAAAACTGGCTTTCCCAAGGGTAGAGCTCTCTCCAAATTTTCCCCAGTACACTCGAGTCCCAGCAGGGGGCAAGGGGGGTTGCCCCCACGAAGTCACTGTCCCCCGAATGCAAACAACTGATGGAAAAAAACCAGACCGCCTTAGCGTTGACAGGTAAATGGAAAGATGGCGTTGCTTTTCTTGTATTGTGGGAAGTAATTTAAAATTTCCAATGCCATGCATTTAAGTGGTTCAACAATCAATAAAATGGATGCGGGCAAACAGTGCGTGGGTCACTGGTTCACCTAAACATTCACCTGTTCTGTCTTTGGAAAATCGGCTACTACAGTCCACTTACCTACCACCCAGGACTGCAGCTCTTGATCTTCTGCCCTCTGTGGTTTCTGTAAGCTGCCATGGGGGCTGCCATGTCTTTTTACTTTCCCTATAAGTTTACATCAGGTTTTTTAAACTTAAAGGATTAAATTCCAACAATAATATCTAGGGGGGGGGATGTGATTGTAAAGATTAACTTTTGTGTCATCTTATCAAATTGTTACTACTATTAACTCAATTCATAGTGAACTAAGATACTATGTCTTTCAATGCCTCTCACATAATAGGCATTTGATAAATACTTATTGAATCGGAATGTAAGGGGTCATGTCCTCTTCTCAATACATCAGACACAACTTGCAAACAGACCCACGCAGCAAAACCCGCCTCTACCACCTCGGTTCCCTTCCCCCAGAGTTGCCAGGTAGGGAAAGTAACAAAGTCAGCAGCCTTGTCTTTGATTATAGAAGACAATCAATTACTGCACAATATTTATGTAGCTGGTATGTACTGTGTTAAGTTGTACTCACTTGTGAATGAGTTGCTTGCTAAAGAGCAAGTGATTCTCCCCACAGGCGATTGGGGATGAGAGGTGAACACATGGCCACCCACCCCAAGCAAGATGGGGATTCTTTGCACAGAACACGGTTAGATGAGCACTTGTGGTACTTTGCCTAGAACGTAGGGCTCTCATGTTAATTCCTGGTTTTACAAAGCAAGCAGGGGTCACCCAACTAGGGTCTCACCATCCAGGGCAGAGACCACACTGTATGTGGACAAAAGTCTGGACGTGCATAAGGCAGTCTGAGAAGTCACAGGGCCGAGAAGTGTAATCTCTGGTGGGTCATGGAGGGTTGAGTTGGCCCAAATGGTCGAGAAGGTGGTGAGCCATGCCCAACATCCATTTTGGTATTGCCACAATCGGTCAGGAATTGGCCCAAACATACAGGGAGAGGTAAAGCTCTCATAGGTAAACTACCACCTCTTCCAAGAAGCCTTCCCTGATTTCTCACCTGAAGTAGCTGCTTTCCTCCTTGGTGCTCTGAGCACGAGGTCCACAGTACCCACTAGGCTGGGTTTCACTCACCTCTGTCTCTAGTGCTCAGCTTCATGACTGGTATTGGGTAGGTAGAGCTAAGTCAGAGATGGAGAAGTAATGCCTTCTTGGGCTACTAAGTTAAGTTAGATCACCTCTAAAGTCTACTGTAACGGTCATGGGTAATGGCCTGGGATTCTGCTGTCCTACCCACATCAGGGGTGAGGGGAAAGGTTCCATTTCTTGTCTCCCCCCGTCACACTGTAAACTTCCCAACCTCAAATGGGCTCGTTGTTTTCTGTACATTTCTGTTCTAACAAAACTTTTTTTACTCGTGCTACATGATAAATATTGACCACCTAAAACACAGTGACGCCTGGTAAGACTGAGGAGAAGGGAGAAGATTCGGTATTTTGAACTCTGAAGAGAGTATAAGGAAGTCCTGCCTCTCAGATCAGGGTTTCTGTTTTCCCGATGTACCAGTCAGGACGGGCCAAGTCACGCCGCACTAACAAACACGCCCCAATTTCAGTGGCTTCAGACCACCAAGGCTTACATCTCACGCCACCACATCTGCGGTGGGCCAGCAGAGGGGCTGTCCCCGTGGCATTTTTCAAGGAGGAGGCCAAAGCAGCCCCTACCTAGAACAATGCTGGTCACCGTGCCTGAGGAGAGGAAGTCTCTGGAAGGCCTGGCTTGAACAATTCAGTGATCGGCCCGGAAGAAGCACGTGCCGCTTCTGTTCATCATTTAATGGTCGGAACTACTCACAGAACTACACACTGACACCACGAAGTCAGAGCTTAAAGCATTTGGGGAATGGTCTTCCTGACTGCAACCTCCCTCGCTCCCACCCCCCCCACCCCCGTTGCTCTTCAGCTCTTATTTTCCCTTATTTTTTTTTAAAGATTTTACTTATTTATTTGAGAGAGAAAGTGAGAGAGAGCATGAGCGGAGAGAAGGTTAGAGGAAGAAGCAGACTCCCCGTGGAGCCGGGAGCCCGATGTGGGACTCCATCCTGGAACTCAAGGATCATGACCCGAGCCGAAGGCAGTTGCTCAACCAACTGAGCCACCCAGGCACCCCCCTTATTTTTCTAATTCCCTTTAACCCCAGAGCTCTCGCAAACCAGCACTGGGTCATCCTGGGACCTGGCTCAAGCTTGCTTCATTGTTAGGCAGGAAACATCCTCTCTCTGAATTAAACGACATGCAAATAAAACTGCCTCCCGCCCCCCCCCCCCACCACCACCGTTACAAAGCCTGGTGTGGTCCGAAAAAAATGCATTAAGGGGAAAGTTCTATGTGTATGGATGATCTTGGAAAACTCACAGGCAAGGAAGAGATAGATGTGAATCAGAATCCCAGCCTGTGCGCGCCATCAGCAGTGAACCCCAAGATATTTACCAAGCCCTCCCATACCCGCAGGCTGGGCTCTGCCTCCTTCCCGTGGACCATGCCTTCAATGCACGGTCTTGTTGAGACCTCGCAGGACTGGCAGCCGTGCCCCCCTTCTGCACTTGGTTGGAGAGGGCAGTGGGCCCAGGGCACCGGAGACAGAGAGCTCTTTACCATTCTTGGGAAAGGGGGGCCTGTCTTCTGCCAACATCGGCCAGGGGCCCCCGACTGGCTCCCCTGAGGACTGGCCTTGCCCACTTGCATCTCTCCGGCACCTCCAGCACAAAGTACACTCAGTTAACCGGAGCACAGTAAATATTTGCGGAGTGGAATCAAACCATTTGCCCCCAGCATGTGGCGATCTTAGGTGCAGATTGTCTACAGGTAGGTAAACCGCAGGTACACAAGTGGGTTACTCAGGACATAGCTCGGAGCGCAGACTCTTCTTCGCAGGCGTTTTGGAACAAGGTAGGGATGAAAGAAAGGAAGACAGGGGGATAGGAGAAGGGGAAGAGACGGAGAAGGACAAAAGGAGAGCGGAAGGAAAAGATGAGGGAGACAAAGGAGAAGGGGAGAAACCCACCATTACTCTGTTCATTTCCTGATCCTACCTTTGCCCCTCTGCGCAGTTTAGGCCCCAGAGGCGCATCTCCTTCCTTTCCGGAGGAGAGAGGGCTGTGGGACCCTAAGCTGGACCCCACTCCAAACGCCCCCCCCCCCCCCGCGTGGCGTCACCCGCACCTCCCCGTGCACCGTCCACGCACAGCACAGGAAATCCGCTCCCGAGCTGCTCCTCCCCCGGCAGCCCCGGCCAACTCCCTAGCGCCCATCCCGACGACCCGGAAGGAAGCTCTCTGGCTCCAATGCGATGACCTCGCTGCCTGTGCTCGCCCCCACGCCCGGCTCAGGCACGGTGACGGTGACGGGGAAGCTGCCACCAGTCGCAGGGCCCCCTCGGGCTGGCCCATGTTCTAGGCGTTTTATGTGCTTCCCCTCCCCACCTGCTTCCAGATGTGGGCCACTGCTATTCTCGTGTTACAGAGGAGGAAACTGAGGCAGAGAACGGGACCTAACATCCCCAGGGTCACACAGTGGTGTTGGCAGGTTCCAGATCACCGAGCCAGATGGCAGGCAGCAGCAGGGGCTCCAGAGTCCCCTCTCTTCTCCTTGCTTGACTGCCAGTCGGGCTGAGGGCTTGGACGGACCACATGGACCTCTGTGACCTGCGGCAGGTCGCGTCCCCTTTTGAGCCCTACCGGCGCAGCTGGTAGGACGCCAGGGAGATGACTGTTGGGTGCCTTCACTGCTTGTCTCCCTTTTCACCCCTGCCAGCCCTGCGCGTGCCCCTGTGCCCCAGCCTTCCAGGCCCCCCGCCTCCTGCTGCTCTTCAGTTAGGACATTAGCGTCTCTTCTGCACACTTTGACATCCACGGCCCGGTAATGTATTGAAATGGTCACTTGTGTTTGTTCTCCTGTGTCTTTCACTGCTCCACGACCCCTCCCTTTCGAGCAGCTTCTTGCTACCTGCCTGAGGGATTTGATAAAGACTTTCTTGGAGACAAATGTAAAACTATGGGAGAGAGAATGCCAGGGAGAAAGGGGAGGGCAGGAACTCTGGGAGAGATTTCCCAAGGGAGGTGTGAGTGCCTCCCACCCTGTGCCCTCCTGGGAGGCAGAGGGAATCCGTGGTCACCAGGGGAGGTAGGAACCTGGCACGGTGGCCCCCGTGTCACCAGAGCCTGGGGCCCCAAGCCTAGCATGAAAGTCACAGAGCTTGAAGGAAAAGAGCAGCAGATGCCTTGGAGGTGACCGGTGTCCCCAACACAGGACCAAAAGGGCCTCCGATGCATTGGTGCCGGGGACCAGATGAAGACACTGAGAACCCCGAACTGAAAACCTTACGATTTCTCACTCCCACGTGTAATTCAAAATAGAAATCATACCAAGGCAGGAAATACATAAGGGAGCCAAGGAAGTTCAATTTTTTTTTCTAATGTTTTTTTTTTCTCCTCCCAGCTTTAATACATGAAAAAAACCTATTAACTTGAGGTGTACAGTTTGCTGAGTTTAGGTGATTGTAAAAGGTATATAACCTCCAGGACTGCAATCGAAATACAGAGTATTTCCATCGTCCAGACAGTTCCCTCTCGCCCCCTCTGCTGTCCATCTCCGGCCCAGACCCTGGTTCCAGGCAGCTGCTGATCATTTTCCTTCAGTACAGTTTTGCCTCTCCTGGATTTTTTTTTTTTTTTTAAAGTAGGCTCCATGGCCAGTGTGGAGCCCAATGAAGGGCTTGAACTCACAACCCTGGGCTCAAAACCTGGGCGGAAGAGTCAAACGCTTAACCAACTGAGCCACCCACGTGTCCCTGCCTTTTCTATAATTCCGTGGGAGCGGAATCATGCTCTGTGTAGCCTTCCATAGGCAGCTCCTTCCACTTGACAAAATTATTTTGAAATTCATTCACCTTAATATGGAATTCCCTTTTTATTGCTGAGCAGTATTCCACAGTGTGGATTTATCACAATCTGTTCATCAGTTGACACACATTTGCATGGTTTCCAGTATTTAGCTAATAGGAACAGCACCGCAAAGAACGTTTGCATGCAGGTCTGTATGTGAACGAATGTTTTCATTAATCTTGGGCAAATACCTAGGACACATTATAGGACACGGCCTACCTCTCCCCCAAAGTGATGGTTGTACCCTTCTGCATCGCTACCAGCAAAGGAGGAGATTCTCGTATCCTTTTCAATACTTAGTGTTGTCAGTCTTTTTAATCTTAGCCATGCGGCTGAATGTTTCATGATCGCTCACTTTCATCTTCACTGCGTGTCCCTGACGACCAGTGATGCTGAGCATCTTTTCCTGTGTTTCTTAATCATTCAAAAACCTTCTGCCGTGCGGTGTCTGTTCAAATTTTTAACCATTATTTCTTATGATCGGTTGTGATATTACTAAATTCTTCATGTTTTCCGGAGTGAGCCCGTACATGTTTTGCATCTATCTGCTCTCAGTCCGCTCTCCTTTTTGTTTTCTTAACCGTGCCTTTTGAAGAGCAAAAGTTTCCAAAACTGAAGTCCATTTTAGTAAACTTTTCTTTGACGGCTCGTGTTTCTGTGTCCTATTAAAGACATCTTGGCCTAACTCAATGCCACAGAGATTTTCTCCTGTGTTCTTCTGCTGAAGCGTTATGGCTCTAACACTTATGTTGAAGTCTTTGATCTGAGCGAAATTTGGCCGTCTGGTGTAAGGGAAGCATGGAGGGTCTCTCTCTCTCTCTCTCTCTTTTTAAATACAGATACCCAGTTGTTCCGGCACCATCTTATACAATTATTATTTTATCCCATGTTGTGCAATTAAAGTATGCCACATCGGGGTATCATCCCCACGGGCCTGATGCAGTCCTCAAGACATTAATAATAGATAAGATTCCAAGGATGTTATAGAAATGAGGCCAGGAAAGCCTAACTGATTTCGTCTGTTTCCCCTAGAAAATCCCTCGGGGTGTTGTACAGTGTCTTCCCTTCATCTGTGTCATTTCACAGGTTAACGGAGGCAAAAGACAGCAGCTATCTCCTGGTCCGCTGACGAACATGAGGTCACATAAATAACCATAAAACGTCCATGGGCCCATTTTATCTTATTTACTAAGGACCCGACTGGATAAGCTAAGAAAGGCAAATGATCACAGCCCTCCTCACGAATTTGCAGGGACTGCTTAATTACTGTCTCTCAATCCTGTGGCCTTCGAGCTCTGCGATGGGAGGCCGGGGGGCCTGTCTCCATTGTGCCTCGCGTGATAGTGTCGACACAGGGTGGTCTAGAAATACACATTAAATGAGGGATATCGTTTTGCCCTGCGCCCTGGCAGAAATTATAAAATACTGGCAAGACCCAGTGCTGGGAATGGTGTGGGGAAAAGAGCATCCTTATGTGCTGATGGTGGAGGTGAATAGAAATCAGTAATAACGTCTAGAACACTTCTGGAAAGTGATCCAACAATAATTTGACTAAAACCACTAAGCTATTGATTGAGAGAATTTGAATATTCATGTCCTTAGTCTGCGCCAAAATCACCTAAGGGTCTAGCAATTAGGGTTTGGTTTAAAAAAGTATAAAACCTCCATACGATGGAATACCCCAGCCACTACAAAGGAAATGACCGAGTCCGTTAAAGACGTTACCACACCGCACGTATGTATGGTCTTGCTTTTGCGTAAATACATAAGCAAACCTAATTATACTTACATCCCAATATATACATATTATACAGGCATTAGTGGTAGGTATTTCTGGGTGTTGAGATTTTTTAAATCAATTTGCTGCATTGTCAAAGCATTTTTAAAGAGTGCATATTATATTTAAAAAGGAAAAATGTACAGCTATCTTCATTTTCAGAGGGAAAAAAATGTCCTAATAAAAGGTGAAAAGGTTTCTTAAATCATCAAAACCCAACTCAAGCCCCTACTTCCTCTAGGAAGCTCTCCCTAATACTTGAGCCTGCAGAGGTACCTCGCTGCCTGTAAGATATGAAGCCCTTCCTCTATAATTCTGCATGTCCACACTGCCGGACGGTTGCACAGTCATCTCGTGAGCTGTGCCCTGGCTCCCGGGTCGCACCTGACAAGCTCGTGAAGGCTGATTTGGGGGACCGGTTGCCACCGACCTGCTGCCGTGCTGGGCACACGGCAGGTGACCCACACGTTCTTGCCGATTACCTCCCTGATGCATCAGGGTGGGCTTCTGCCGCGTACCTAACCGGAGGTCGGACTCTGCTAGGCACGTGCCGTGCGCCACCCCTAAGCCTCACATCAGTCACGCGAGGCCAGCACGAGTGTCCCATTACGCAGATGACAAGACTGAGCCTCCGGCAGATTAAGAGACTTGCTCCCATCTGCACAGCTCGGAAGTGCCCCATTATGTGGGTCTAAGACTCATGCTTCGTTGTACCAACCACGTCCCTGTGTCTCTGGACGTCTAAGAGCGCCTCCTCTAGACTTCCTATCAAGAGGATGCTTTATCAAGATCAACCTTTAAGGGAGCTTGGGGGCACAGGCCAAGGGGGCTGGGCAATAGGGAGTTAAAGGAGAGCTTTTAGCAGAGAGCCCGATGCGGGGCTCGATCCCAGGACCCTGAGATCATGACCTGAGCCAAAGGCAGAGGCCTCAACCCACTGGGCCACCCAGGCGCCCAAAAGTCCGGGAATTTTTACCAAGGTTTTAGCGTTCCCCCTGCCTGCCTCTCCTCTCTGCCTGCACAGAGTTGTTCAGAGGAGAGGATGAGAGGAGTCTGTGTCCATGATCAGAGCAAACAATATTCGCCTTTGTCTTTTTTTTTTTTTTTTTTTGCCGCAGGGTGTAGTGAAAACCCATGCCTCTCCCAGTTGTTTATGACCCTCTCTCTGGAGATGAAAGGACTCCTAGAAGCCTATTGACCCAAAAGTATAGTGAGTCGGCAGGCCATGAAAAAGAGGAATTCTCTAAGTATTCAGGGTCAGAGAGGTTTCCCCCTGAAACTGTCCCTTGTGTTAAGTGGGCAGCCTGCAAAAGAATTGCTAAATATTCGACCCTAAAGGGCCCAGCTGCTGTTTGTCAAAGGGACACGAACAAAGTTAAACCGGAAATTAAAATATGGTGAAAGTAGTCATTGGGGGGAAAAAAAGAGAGAAAGAGAAAGGGTTAACCTTCTTTGCTATATGTAAAGAGTTCATGTGAACAACTAAGATAATACCGCCAAGACCCCAGTAGATGCATGAGCGAAAAAAACATGCCTGGGATCTTTCACACACAGGAAAAGGAAATAAGAGTGGATAATAAAACATGGGGAAATGGTCTACCTCAACAGTTGAAGAGAAGCAAACCAAAACAAGAAGCCACTGTTTTAGTCCACCAAACGAGCAAGGGCTTGTGGTAAATGATACGCTTCCCCCGACGCCAGGAAGGGCGGCGTGAAAAGAGGATCTGCGGCTGGCAGCAGCCACTGGGATGACCCCTTTGGAAGTAGACGTGTCCCTTCTCCAGCAATGGGGCTGAGGCACCGGGTGTGGCCACTGGGAGTTAACCGTGAGCTTTGGAGTCAGGCCGACCTACACTTGCCACTGGCAAGTCCCATGATGTCTTGGGGTCCCAGTTTCCTCATCTGTAAAATGGGGCCGATTAACACGTATCTTTAGAATTGTCGTGAGGACTGCGCGGATGGAAGTCTGACCGCCAGATGCCCCCACCCTGGTCCGCTGAGCCAGGAGCTGCTGGTGTAGGAAAGCAGGGACACAGACAATCCTCTGGAGTGGCAGCTCCACAAAATCCTGGGGCGGCGGCGGCCTCTCCAGACTAACTGTGTGCTCTGCCCTTCCTCCTTCCTGCTGACTTTTGAGCTATTTCCCGGACCTCTCAGCAAATTTCTCCGAGCCACCCGTCAATCTCCAAGAAACTCCTTCTCCACCTAAGCCACAGTCGGTTTCCATTGTTTGCCACTGCGAACTACGAATACACAGATTGCAAGGCGTGGATGGAGACGCGGAACCTACGGCTGTGCCACCAACATCGTAGGGGAATTGGCCGATCTCCTCCCCTCCTCTGCCCCCTTCCTGCCAGGCAGTAAGGAAGAAGGGTGCCAGAAGCCAGGCACCCTTGCTTTTCTAGATACATGGTGACCGGCATGCCCCAATCTGACAGGGATCGGGGGGAGGGCTGAGCTAACACATGGACTCGGAGCCACGCGCGCGTGCACAGAGCTGGACACACCTCTAACCACTGGGTAGCTGCTGTGAACTGGCTTGGCCTCCAAAATCCTTACATAGACACGTAATGCCCAGTGTAACTGCTGGACATGAGGCCTTTAAAAAGGTTATTAAGGTTGGGGCGCCTGGGTGGCAGTCAATTAAGTGTCCAGTGTTGACCTTTGCTCAGGTCGTGGTCTCAGGGTCCGTGAGATCGAGCCCCGTGCCGAGCTCCATCCTCATTGGGGAATAGGCTTAGAATTCTCTCTTTCTCTCTCTCTCTCCGCCCCTCATCCCCATGCTCTCTCTCTTTCTCTCTCTACAATCAATAAATCTTTTATTTTATTTATTTGAGAAAGAGAGAGAGAGAGAGGGAGAGAGAGCGCACGCGTGCACGCACATGAGCGGGGGAAGGGCAGAGGGAGAGGGAGAAGCAGACTCCCCACCGAGCAGAGAGTCTGACACACGACCCTGTCCCAGGACTCTGAGATCATGACCTGAGCCGAAGGCAGATGCTTAACCGACTGAGCCGCCAAGGCGTCCCGTAAATAAATCTTTAAAACAAAAGAGTTATTAAGGTTAAATGAAATCATAAGTGTGCAGCCCTAATCCAACAGGACAGCTGTCCTGATAAGAAGGGGCAGAGACCCCAGAGCTCGCTGCTCCCTCTGGCACACTGGCAGAGGACAAGCCCTGGGAGGACACCGTGAGAAGGCTGCTGTCTGCAAGCCAAGGAGAGAGTCCTCCCAGAAACCAACCGTGCCAGAACCTCAGTCTCGGACTTTTTTTTTTTTTTAATTTTATTTATTTATTTATTAGGAAAGAGAGAGAGTGAGAGAGAGCAGGTCAGAGTGAGAAGCGGACTCCCCATGGAGCCGGGAGCCCGACGTGGGACTCGATCCCAGGACTCCGAGATCATGACCTGAGCTGAAGGCAGTCGCTCAACCAACTGCGCCACCCAGGGGCCCAGTCTCGGACTTTTGATCTCCAGAACCATGGGACAATAAACGTCTATTATTTAAGCCATTGTTATTTAAATGTCTGTTTGTTACAGCGACCCGAGTAGACTGACAGCACAGTGACTTCGGGTGAGCCCCTTTGGAGAGGATGCCTGTCGTATTTACAAGCACCCAGCATCTCCCTCCCACTCCAGGGAGGAGCCAACCAGATGCCGGCTCCCAGCATGCCTTGCAGCTAAGACACAGCAAGTGACCTGGGCTCTGCCCATCAGGCGTAAGTGCTGTGTGGCAAAGGCAGAGCCACAGGGACCGGGCTCCACAGAGGGGCTGTGAATTCCCAGGACCCCGTCCCACATTCATCCCCAGGAACCTTGGCGTCTGTGCCAAGTGACCGTGTTTTCATTTTCTGCGGCACCCAAAACAAATCACCACATGTCTGGTGGCCTCAAACCGCAGAAATTCATTCTCTCACAGTTTTGGAGTCCAGTAGTCCAAAATCAGGGCCCCCGCCAGGGCTGAGCTCCTGTGGAACGCTCTAGAGTAGTTGCCTTCAACTGAGAACTCTGACTGACACATACTTGACTTTCCAGTCTCCCTTTTCCAACTGGAAAATGCAAAGAATGATGCATATTTCTATGTGAAAGAAGCCAATCTCAAAAGGCTGCACACTGTATGATTCCAACTACATGACATTCTGGAAAAGGCAAACCTATGGAAGCCGTCAAATGATCAAGGGTTGCCAGGGCTTAGTGAGGAAGGAGGGATGAATAGGCAGAGCATGGGGGACTTTTAGGCCAGCGAAAATGCTCCGTATGATACCGTAATGATGAATATATGTCATTCAACATTCGTCCAAACCCATAAGATGTCCACCACCAAGGGTGAACCCGAATGTCAACTATGAGTTGGAGTGACCATAACGTGTTGCGTGTAGCTTCATCAGTTACAATAAAAGTCCCACACTGCTGAGAAATGTTGACAATGGAGAGGCTAGATGTGTCTGGGGGCAGGGATATATGGGAACTCTCTATCTTCTCCTCAATTTTTCTGTAAATCTTAAACTGCTCTAAAAAAATAAACTCTTCATTTTAAAAGGACATCTTCAAATTGTAGGAAAAAATTTGCATTGAACGAACAAATACAAACATTGGACAAGTACACTTTAAGAGCCCTTCCTGTCCTGAGTCCCGGGCAACTCTAGGATCGTCAGATGAGCTTGGTTCCCGTACGCAGGTGTGTCAGGCCAGGGTCACCGGTATTAGGAACTCAAACGGAGAGCCTTTGAAACGTGACCTCTACAGGGAGGGGATGCGTGCGTGTCTTGCCCTCAAAGTGACGTTTCTCAAAAAAGGTTGAATGAGGGGTGCCTGGGTGGCTCGGTGGGTTAAAGCCTCTGCCTTCGGCTCAGGTCATGATCTCAGCATCCTGGGATCGAGCCCCGCATGGGGCTCTCTGCTAGGCAGGGAGCCTGCTTCCCCTCTCCTCTCTCTCTGTCTGCCTCTCTGCCTACTTGTGATCTCTCTCTCTCTCTCTCTCTCTCTGTCAGATAAATAAATAAAATCTTTAAAAAGAAAAAAAAAAGGTTGAATGATGGGTGCGGGCAAACAACACTAACCTTGGAAACCAAACCTTATTCTGTGGAGTCAGATTGTTAATATTCAAGATGTTAAATAATCTCATTATGATCATGATAAACCTAGGGCTCTGAAAACAAAATTGAGAATGCTGATCAGCAAGGGAGAGCAGCGAGGACTAATTGCACCCAGCAGGGTGTGAATTTCCAGAGCCATGGAAGTGGGGGACGGGGATTGCTGGCCGGAGAGCTGGAGAAAGCACGGGGCCCCGGGGGTCAGAGGCAAGAGTTCTGAGCCCAACTCCGCCACCAGCTGACCCTGTGGCTGGAAGCAAGTTACTCCCCTTCCCTGGGTCTCAACAGCCACGTGCAATAAAGCCTCAGAAGAGCAACGTCCCCAACAGACAACTGTTAGATCTGCTATGAAAAAGGACCCACATTTTCTTCCTGGTTTTAATTATAAAGTCAGTGCCGTTTGGACCAGGACGGGCCTCCTCTTGAGTAGTACCATCTAGATCAATGCTCAATAGCATTAAACGTCAACAAAATCGATCATCAAATAATATCACTTAGGTGACTCCTGACCAGGAATTATATTAGCCAGGAACACCTGGGCTCAGAAATCTGAGTTCATGCAACTAGCATGAACAGAAAAGGACTTTGAAGCCTATAATTGGGATCTTCAAGGGGAAAAGCTGGCTTTAGGCATGACTGGATTCAAGGTTGCAAGCCTTCCCCAGGGGACAACGTCTCTCTCCAGCCCACTACTCTGCTGCCTTTGTGTTTTTCTTCTCAGGTGGCCGCCACCCGCTGCAGGCTTCCTGGCTTTGGCTCCGTATTCACGGTGGAAAATGCATGCCTCCTTTCTGACCGCCCCAGTAAGAGTCCGGCTCTGCGGCTGGGTGCGCCCAGCTGCGGTCACCTGCCCGTCCCTCACCAGCGACAGAGAATGTGCTCTTCTCACTGGCCAGGCCCCAATAACGTGCTCTTCCCCGGAGCCGAGGGTGGGATTGGCCCCACTCACAGCACAAGGGATGGGCAGGGAGGCTCCCCAAGATGGACTCTTTCCTAAGAAGGGATGCTGAATACGCCCGTTCCCTGTTGCTTCTGTAGCAAATTACACAAGCTTCGTGGCTTAACATGACAGAAATTTACCATCGTACAGCCCTGGAGGTCAGAAGTCCAAAGTCGATGTTAGTGGGCTGAAATCAAGGTTGTTAGCAGGCCTGCATCCCTTCTGGAGGCTCTAGGAAGAATCTGTTTCCTTGTCTTTTTTAGCAGCCTCTGGAGGCCACCTGTATTCCTCAGCTGGTGGTCCCGCCCTCCATTCTCGAGGCTCCAAAGATAGCATCTTCCAATCTCTCTCTCTCTCTGAAACTCTCCTGCATCCCTCTTACCAAGACCCTTGTGATTACATAGGGTCCACCCAGATCATCAGAATCATCTCCCTGTCTCAAATCCCCTGACTTAGTCACATCTGCAAAGTTCCTTTTGCCATATAAGGTCCCATATTTAAGGTTCCATAGATTAAGACATGGACATCTTTGGGTTGTTATTCAGACATGATTCAGACATGATTCAGCCCATCCCACTGGATGAGAAAGGACAGATTTTTTTTTAACCACATCCTCATCTGTCCAGAGAATACAAAAGTCAATAAAGATTTATTGCTAACAATGAATATCATATAGTAAGAAGTTTATTGGACACTAAGGTCTAAAGACATAAGTTTGAGTCCAAGCTCTACCATTAACTGGCCCTCTTTTCGTCTCTGTTTTTTTTAACCTGTACAACGAATATCACTGAGTTACTTATGACATGTGCGTAAGAGCGCATTTCCATCACAAAGCATCATACAAATGGAAACTGTCATCTCTGGAATGAAATGTGTAGATATTAAAGTTCACACACCTGTTCAGTCGTCCATGCCAAGCATAGGACATGAGGCGTCTCTCCCTACTGGAAGAAAGGTCCCATCTAGAGCAAAAAAGTAATTCATCTGCTTTGAATCTCCCAGTAGCACTGGAAGCCAACGTTTGCCAAGAGAGAAAAGGACTTTCTACATTTCTTTAGCTCTCATGAACACATTAACAGCAGCCACGCCTAGCTGCCCAGATGCCCAAGTTTATTCTGAGCATGATGTTGTGGCTTTGAAGACATGAGAAGCCACCTGCTCCCAGCTCAGTGGCCTGGGGGAAGGAGAAAAGAAAAGAAGGTGGAGAAAGCCCTTCGAATGCCAGGGTCCTGCACTGCTTTCCCACCTCCTGCCTCGGGACCAAGCCAGGGGTGGATGATCAGACCCAGGGGACAGGTAGGACACTAAGCAGAAAGGTCCTGCCATCCTTTCCCATATGGGGGAAGAATGGAAAGAAGCCCCAGTGAGGCCCCCCTGTGGCTCAGGTTGGGAGCACTGGGGGAAGGCTGTGTCTTGCTGGGTCGCTGGCCTGCCCCGCCACTCATAGCTTCCTGTGGCCTGCTCAGGATGTGCAGGACTTCGGAAAGCATATGGCGCCCGACAGAACCTAGAATGCATGGTGATGCGGTGATCACGGACCAGCTACGGAGAAGAAGCGAGGGGATCCAAGGAGTTCACACGGCCAGCTCCGGACTATTTGCAAGGTTGGCTGGCCTCTGGGAACTTGGATTCAGGCAGGATTGTCACCATTCCCAGAACTGACGAGGGTGGCTCGCCATGCCCAAAATCTTGGTACAAACAATATGGTTTATGCTGAACACCTGCCTTCCTCTGGAAGTCTGGAATTTTGGTACATGTTAGGCAGGGGGTGCCTACGTGACTGAGCCCCAGTGAAGCCCCCTGGCCTCCCAGGCTCCGTCAGTCTTTCCTGATAGACAGCACCCCACATGTGTTGTCACAACCGGGTGCTAATGAATTAAGTGCATCTCTGTGTGACTGCTGGGAAAGGAGTCTTAAAACTTGTACCTGGTCTCCTCTAGACTCTCCCCCATGTCCCCTCACCCCAGCTGATTTTTTTCTGTACCCAGTCTCTGTAGTAAAGCACAGCCACGAGTATGACGACAGGATGAGTCCTGCGAGTCCCCCTGGGGAGTCTTCAAAGTCGGTAGGGACCCCCGACCCGGGCTCTGTCTCCCCCGCCTCGGGCTCTGTCTCCCTCGCCTCCACATGTCGCCTGAGCTCTCCTCCATACACCCAGCTGGCGTCTTAGGGAGAAGCGGGTGGGGGGCGGAACCTGGAAGACGGAGCAGTGAATGCCGAGCGAGCCATCGCTTCAAGAGGTTGTATAAATTATTTACGGGACCGCATGTTGATTTCTCCCCTTCCTGCCATTCATGCCATTTCCGCTGTACACTTAGGTGCACTCAAGCCCACGTTGTGATTCTTGGAAACTGCCGCCTTCCCCACCAGTCCCGTTTGTCATCTCTCCTGTCTACTCAGTGGGTGACTCGGCAGTCACTGGACTGGTGACCACCGCCCACACCTGCCCGGCTCCTGCAACTACCCAAAACCCTCCCACGCTCACATCCAACTCCTCTCAACACCGGTCTTGTCTCATCCAAACACAGATCCGTGTATGTATGTATACATGTATATAAACATGTATATGTTTGCTTTACATACGTATTTCTTTGATAGACGTCTATGTTTGGTGGCCTCCGTTTCCTGACCTGTAAATGAGAGCTGGGATGGTGTGTCTCCACACACACAAATCCGCACGGGGCATATTGCCTTATTTCAGGGCGCTATCACAAAAATACCACCGTCTGGACGGCTTATACAGCAAGCATTTATTTCTCACAGCTCTGAAGTCTGGCCGTGAGGGAATGAGAGCCTAGGTTCTGGCTGTAGATAGCCACCTTCTTGTCGTTTCCACACAGGGCAGAGAGCAGAGCAAGGGGAAGCTGGCTCTCTCCGTGTCTTCTCATAGGGGCACTAATCCCATCATGGGGGCTCCATCCTTGCGACCTAATTACTGCCCAAAGGCCCCACCTCCAAATACCATCACGGTGGGGATTAGGGCTTCTTCCTTTCTTTCCTTTCTTTCTTTCTTTGACAGAGAGATAGTGAGCACAAGCAGGGGGAGCAGCAGGCAGAGGGAGAGGGAGAAGCAGGCTCACTACTGAGCAAGGAGCCCTATCCGGGACTCGATCCCAGGACCCTGGGATCATCACCTGAGCCGAAGGCAGGTGCTTAACCAACTGAGCCACCCAGGCACCCCAGGATTAGAGTTTCAACACAAGAATTTGGGGGGGACTTAATCATTCAGTGCATAGTTCATATATTATTCAGTAGATTTAGGAATTATTAAGCTTCCTTTTAAATTCATTATCCTTAATAAAACTTCACAAATCCTCAATAGGAAATTATACTTATATGTGGATTCATTCAAAATTCTCAGTTTTGGGGGGTGCCTGGGTGGCTCAGTCAGTTGAGCGTCTGACTCTTGGCTTCCACTCAGATCATGATCTCGGGGTCGTGGGATCAGGCCCTGGGTCAGGCTCCGCGCTCTGGCGGAGTCTGCTTGAGATTCTCTCTCTCTCTCTCTCTCTCTCTCTCAAATAAATGGATAAATTAAAAATAAAATTTCCAGTTTTGGCTTGACCATGGAAGTAAAGTTTACATTTGTCCGTTTGTATTTGGGTAAGTCAAAAGTAAATATCTCCAGCACCGAAAGTTTTGTTAAGTGGGAAAAAATTCCCTGCAACCCAGTGCCAGGCCATAAGTCAGAACCTGGGAAACACTGGCCTCCTAGACCTCAGAAGTCCCTGCCAGCCCTAATGTGCTGTGATTTCTCACATGGAACCCACTCCAAGCAGGTGCCTGGAGCCGAACGTTCTTTTCCAATGCTATAACTCCATGTTTCTTAGATTATCTGAATCCCCCTGTAACACTCTCACGTTTTACTTTCCATTTTCAAAATAAAGTTTTAAATTCCCCTTTCTAACTTTAGGAAAGAAGATTCAAGAAGGAAATGCTCGAGAATAAATCAAAATGCCAAAACGTGGACAAACTAAACAGGTCAAAGAAGAAAAAGTGACAGAGAGAAACCTGCTCTTCCAATAATAATAATTTACAAAGGACTTTTGGAAATGGCAAGCTGGTCCAGAATGTGTATGATGGAATTCGATTTACCAAAATTCAATTCTTATCCAAGAATCTACAGTATAAAGTGAAGCTTACCAATAATGGGGAAGGCAAAGCTATTTCCCCCTTGGAAGACTGAGTGCTGCTGGGGGCTTTCTGAGGGGTTGCAACCCCGTTATGAGGGCTTCCAAATTTGTACCTTCAGCTCTGCCTCCCACTCAAGACCCACGCCTTACACTGAAATATCCAGCGGCTTGTCTAAAGCTCCTCACGGGTGTATAGTGTGCGTCTCAGTTTGGATATAAACAAGAGAGAACTCTTGAATCGCACCCAACCTTGTTGGTTTGTTTTCCCTCGACTTCACCATCTCCTTAAATGCCAACATCTACCCAGTTTCAAGCCAAAAACATAGGAGTCATCCGTAATTTTTATAGTGGATACCAATCGCAAAGGCAGCTTTTGTTCAGGTGAAGATAAGTGAGACCCCAAATTAAAATGGCTAAAACAAAAGAGAATTTTATTTTGTTCCTTCCTTCCTCCTGTATGTAGAGAAGGGAGGAAGGCAGTCCAACTTGCTACCTAGGCTCTACTCACAGAGTGCCCTGGGATGCAAACTCCTGACATCATTGCTCCACCATCCCTGGGTGGGGGGTCTACCTCTTCATGGTACAATATGGCAGCTAGGTTGCCGGTCATTGCATCATGGGTCCCAGCAGCAGGATGAAGGAGGCTTGGGAAAGTAGAAGCGAAAAGCACACACCAGCTACCTTTAAGGAAGGTAATTTTGCTAACATCTCATTGGTAGAACTTAGTCATATGACTGTACCTGTCTTCAAGAGAGGCTGGGAAATGTAGTCTTTTTTTCAGGTGGCCAGGTGTCCCTCTAAATGTGGGAGGTTTTGTTACTGTGGAAGAGGACAGACTGGATATTGTGGGAGGGGGTGGCCAACAGTTTCTGCCACTTATGGCTCGTGAAACCTATCTGATTGGGGCCCTGCCTATTTGACCTCATCTCCTCAACCTTGTTTTAACAGAGTGCGGCCACACGGGCCTTTCCGGATGCTGTTTGGGCTGA
Organism: Nasua narica; assembly: GCA_028533885.1. Lineage (NCBI taxonomy): Eukaryota > Metazoa > Chordata > Mammalia > Carnivora > Procyonidae > Nasua > Nasua narica. The sequence continues at coordinate 105,141,146 of CM052807.1, read as the reverse complement.
GCCACCTTGTTCCTGCTTTAGAGCCTCGGCCTTGCTGCTCCCTCCCCCTGGGACGCCCTCCCCCAGACGTGCACACGGCCCGTCTCAGCTCCAACGCCAGTTCCTCACCGGGGCCCTCCCTGACCACCCTTTGTGCAGTGGCATTTCCCCACCAGCCAGCCGCGATCAATCACCTAACTGTGGTTTCCTACAAAGCCCTTGCCACTCCTGGAAAGCATCTTTGCCTTGTTCCGTTTGGTCTGGGTTTTGCTTTGTCCCTCCCAACACCAGAACCTGAGCCCCATCAGGCCGAGGGGCCTCAGCCGCCTTGTTTAGAGCTCGTCATCCACACTGGCACAGAGCAGACGCTCGATAAATATTTGTTACCTAGATGAATGAATTGATCGATTCGACTGTCGTCAATATTGCCGGAGCTTCCCACACAGAAGCTGCTGCTTTCTTTGGGGAGTTGTTTGCTGCCGAGCCGCGAAGGCAAGAATTCATGTGCCCCGAGGCCTCATCTGAAGAGACAGGAGGACAGAGTTCAGACTCTGAATGAAGCTGTGTTTGGCTCCAACTTTCCTGCCCGAAGCCACGGGCTGGCCCTCGGCGAACCGGGGAAGGGGAGGACCAGCCAGGCTCTGCAGCCTGTGCTAACATGCTCTGTGGACGCTTCTGAACTGCGTCTCCAAGGCAGTAGCACCCTGCGCAGTGGGGCCTGGGGTGGTCAAGGTCACAAGGTCACGGTCTCCTTCCCAGGTCCGCTACCTGTGGCCTGTGTCAGTGTAGACGTAGGCAAATCCCCCAAGCCCCCTGGGCCTTGGTTTCCTCACCTGTAAGTTGATGGCAATGACAGCCCTTCCCTCAAGACTGTTGAAATGATTAAGTGAGTTAAAATATGTAAAATCCTTCTTAAGTTGGATATGTAGCAAGCAGCCACATAGCTATTATTAGATGCCCAGCATTTCACATATGTTTTCTTTAAGCTTCCCAAATAACCCCGGGAAAATAACCCTGCAAACTCTCTGAGATGAGTGCTGGTTTCTCGGAGTGCTACTAACTCGGCAGATTTGCCTGGAGGGGCCACCTTACGGGCTTCTCGGGCCACCTGGACGACGAAGTTCTAGCTAAGTTTTACTAAGCCTTGTCTGGGGGCCGAGCCCCACGGTTGGCACCAAGGATGCCAGGGGGTAGGAAATCCGGAGGCTTACATGTGACGGGGAGACATGAGCTCCCCAGCATTTCGGGGAACAGCGGCCAGTGCTCTGCCAGGGCCCATGAAACCTTCCCAGAAGAAAGGACCTCAGACGTGAGTCTAGATAGAACGAGGAGGCAATCACTAGGTAAAAATGTGGGGGTGACGGTGGGAGAGAGGAAGAAGGGAAGAGCGCCTCCCACTGGTGGAGGGACGAAGGCACCAAACCACATAGTGATCTTTGGGGGGCTCCCTGTTAGAGCTAGAATGATGCCTTGCACGTGGTAGGTGCTCAACAAATACCCGTTGATTGACTAGAAAACTAGGGTAAGTTAAGCATTATTCCCTCCAGAGGAAAATGAGGCTCAGAGAGGCCAAGTGATTTTCCTGAGGTTCATAGAGCCAGCAAGCTCTGTATCTAAGACTTGAATCCGCTGCTTTCAGCTGCCAGTTGAACAAGAACAGAAAGTGACACATGTTTGAGACGGTGAGTATAACACGGCACTAGAGCTTTCGGCTGAGTGGAAGCCGAAGGGTGAGAATGTTCACCGCCAGCCTATTCGTCCGGATGAGCAGACTGTTTCAGTGAAGAATGTCTAGAACAGTCTAGAACAGCTCAGGACGGCAGCGCTGGAGACAGAGGTCAGAGGCAAAGGCCTGGAGGGGAGGGCCCCAGGACTTCTCAGCCCCGTGGCCCTGGCCTCCGCACCATCAGGGCGAACACCAGCCCCCACCTGCTTAGCACGAAACCCAAAGTCAAGCAGAATTTTGAGTCAACCAGATCTGAGTTCACACGCTCTACTTCCTGAGTAGCCTTGAGCATAGTCTTGATTTCTCCCTGTGCCTCAGCTTCCTCATCTGTAAAATGGGGATAAATAACACCCACTCTCTGGGACTCTCAGGAAGATCAAATGAAATGACAGAGTAGGAGAAAGGGGGGAAGACAGGGGAATGTTAAGTATTAACTCTCTCCACCCCACCCCATCCCCCCAAAAAGACCAGAAAAACCCATAGGCCAAGCCGAAAGATTTGCGGGACCTCCTGCAGTAAGGGAGAGCGTCACCGTGCCAACACCTGAGGGGTGTCTCAGAGAGGGTGTCAGGGAGGACAGTGACAGGGTGGAGGGCTGGAGAGGATAGCCTGAAGTGAGTCTTGCAAAGCTGGGAACTGCCTGGGGTTGGGCGAATATAGTATGATACAGTAGCTTCTGGCTTGGTGCTAGCCAAGGTGTGGGAGTCTTCCCAACCAAGCTGTTAGTTTTGATGAGCAAAGTATTTTAGTTGGTTTACGGTCTTATAGTCCAGGAATAATAATTATTTTTTTTTCTTTTCGCCAATACGAACACAGAGAAGTGTTCCTGTTTGGAGCTGAGCACGTCACAGAGCTTGTCAGGGAAACTACCTCCTCTGCTCTCACAACCCTCCCTGGAGGAGTCGAGGAGGGGCCTTATCTGACCCTTCGCGGCAGTCTTAGGAGAGAGATCTTGCCCTTTCCTGCTTGAGAGGTGAGGAAACTGACGTCAGGCAAGCATGGCCATTACTCCCAGAGAGAAACCAGACTCAGAGAGGTTAAGGAATTTCCCCAAAGTTCACGGAGGCGGGAAGTAGTTCATCTGGGATTTGAATCTAGCACTTCAGACCGTGAACTGAACAGAGACATATAATCATAGTTCCTTAAACCAAACTGTGAGGAGTAGAGCTACCTACGCATTATTTGTAATAGCCCAAATCAGAAAAAAAAAAAAAAAAATGAAACAAGCTACCAAAAGCAGAAAGGCAAGATAAAATTCAGGGGAGTAGCACATGGGATTCCCCTACAGCAAAGAAAATGAAGGAGGCCTTGCCGCGTGCAAGCATGTGGCCAATTCCCACAAGCACAAGGTCAAGGGAAAGACATCAAACACAGAAAAACGACCTCCTGTGTGCTTCAATTCACAGGTGTATAAATAGGCGAACGTTACCCAGGCGTCAGACAGGATGGCGACTCCCTTTGGGAAATGGGCAGGGGGGCAGTGGGCGGGCAAGATCACAGGGGGGTTCCTGCCAACTGGGAAAGCTCCATTTCTTCCCCCTGGCCGCTGCTCACACAGGTGTGTCCACCTGGGCCGACTCACTGGGGCGCACACTTCTGGTTGGTGCCTTCTCCTCTGTATTTTTATTTCAAAGTTTCGGTGTAAGCAGGGATATCTGCACTTCGCGTGAAATGTTAATTTCAGGATCAGTATTCCAGAAGATGTCCATGATCATGCAAGTTGAAATTAAATGAGCTAATGCCCCAGAAGCACTTAGCGCGACGTCTGGAACGGAGACCTATGTTCGATAAATGCTAGCAAGCGTTATTACTGCTATTATTAAGTCTGTGACTTTCCGAACAGCAGTGGAGAATTTCTGAAAAGCACACCACGTCTAACGCACAGCTGCAGTGCCAGGAGTTTGCTTACAGAGAGGCGGGGGTGGGGGGTGGGGGCGGTTACTGGACACAGTGACATCCCCCACTGCCCGGGCAGGTTATGAGCGCGGCCGCGGGCCGCGGGCCATGGGCAGGCTGGCAGCAGGGCGGCCGGCACCTCGGGAGGGCCCAGCCGCCTGCCAAGCTCCAGCCCAGATCCCTTCCCAGGTCCAGATGGTTTTCTCTGCCCGTTTTCCATTACCCACACAGGACACCTCTTTACAACGTGAGGCTTCTCGACTCAGCCAAAGCACGGGCGCATGCGTTCCTGGGAAAAGCAAAGCAGCTGCCGGGTGCCGCCGGCCACCAGTGCCAGCAGCCACGGCCGTGGACTTCACCGCCTCCCACACCAAAGCCCCTCCCCTCCTCCTCCCGGGGCACGCACACCCCTCCCCCTGCTTGCTCTGCGGCGCACCCCGGGTCTCGGCCCCCACCTCCCACGGGCACGGGGCTGCACTCACACTTACACACACACGGTCATGTGTTCGCACTGACATACTCACTCCTGCATGCTCACCCTCACACGTCCCCCGCACAACCACACACACACGCTCCCACACGCTCACACGCATCCTTATACACACACACATGCTTTGACTCATCAAGAACAACTTGTGACCGAGAAATGCCCTCTGTTCGCCAGGAGAGCCTCGGGAGCCCCGGGCAGTTTCTCCAAGCAAGGGCCCCCCTCCGATGTCTTCTGTCACAATCGGCTCCACGTAAATATTCCCACCCTCCTCAGTCAGACCCCGGAGCCGCGGAGGCAGAATCACCACGGCCCAGCAGTCTGCACCGGAGCAAGATGCACAGGTGGCTTTTACTCACAGAAAACCTGGGAGCCAGGGTTTTCTAGAGAACCCGCAGAGAAGTCGTGAGGGAGGCAGCGAAAATGATTCCAAAGCAGGGGTGCAGAGGGGAGTGGGAGTCCACGCCTCTGACCCACCACCCTCCTGCTCTGAGCACCCAGAAGGTGGGTCTGGCTGACCGTGGAGGGGGCTGGGATGGGCCACAGGCCCAAGGAGGAAGGCAGAGGGTGAGTGACTTCTCTCACAATTCTGTGGGCTGACCAGCTGGGTCGTTTCTTCTGGTGTCACTTGATGTCTCTCACGTCAAGTGAGACGTCTTCTCATCTTCAGGAAGATGGACGCTGGAACATTCAAAATGGCTTCCCTAAGGTGTCTGGCACCCCAGCCAGGATGGCTGGAAGGCCGGGCGTCTCTCTCTCTGTCTCCATCTCTCTCTCTAGGGCTTCCTTACATGGCAGCTGGATCTCAAGAGGGGGGAAGTTCCCAGAGGAAAGAAGTCCTTCTTCCTCATCTCAGATGATCATGCAATTGTTAAATAATCTTGAATAAATTTGTCTTTGTTTAACGAAATTAACTGTTTTTGTAATACCAACTAGCTTTCCTCAGTTCATCACCAAGAGTTTTTGATAACATCAGATCTCAGGAAGAAAACAGCATGTTGTGGCAGTATCCGTATTTTCTGTTTCATAAGAGAGGCAAAACCTTTCCTAGAGTCAACCACGGATGGGGCACCTTCCCTACAGATGTCAAAGAATTCCTCCAAGACAGACCATTTGTTTTCAGATATGAAAATCCAGCATGAAGTATATTAAATTTCTAGACAGACATTAGAAAACAAAATTCTAATGACCTTGGGTTTAGCAAAAGATTTCCTACCTAGAACACAAAAAAAGAAAAAAACTCAGTAACTTGGATTTCACCAGAATTCAATATCTTTGCTCATCAAAAGACAGCCATGATGATTGGGACGCTTGGGTGGCTAAGTTGGTTGAGCAACTGCCTTTGGCTCAGGTCATGATCCCAGCGTCTTGGGATCGAGTCCCTCATCGGGCTCCTTGCTCCGCAGGGAGCCTGCTCCTCTCTCTGCCTCTGCCTGCCTCTCTGCCTGCTTGTGTTCTCTCTCTGTTAAATGAATAAATAAAATCTTTAAAAAAAAAAAAAAAAGACAGCCATGATGGACAGAAAATATTTAGAGCTGACAAAGGGCTTATATCCAGAATATAAGGAGTACGTACAACTCAATAAGAAGGTAGACCTAATAAAAAATGGGCAAAATATTTAAACAAATACTTCACCAAAGAAGTGATACAGAAGGCAAAATATGCACATGGAAAGATATTCAACATTACTGGTCATTAAGGAAATACGAATTAAAACCACGGTGAGATAACGGCGCACACCACCAGAATGGCTAAAATGAAAAAGGCTGATTGTGTCACGTGCTGGCAAAGACTCCGAGCAACTCTCAAAGTCTGCAAGCGGTCTATAAAGGTAATATAATATATAGGTCTATATAATATAACCACTTTGTAAAACAGCTTGGCAGTTTCTCATGAAGTGAAACATACCCTTAACCCGTGGCCCAGCCTTTCCACTTCTAGATACTTCCCCAGGACAAATGAAGCATATGTCCACACAAAGACTGCTACATGGATGTTGGTAACAGCTGTATCTGCCAGTTAAGAACTAGAAACAAACCAGATGTCTATCAACAGGTGAGACAAACTGGGGTCTACCCATACTATGGAATGTGACTCGCTATGAAAAGAAACAGACTGTAGATACATAAAAGGATGATTCCATGGTGTCTCAAAATAATGATGTTGGGTGAAAGAAGTAGACACAAAAAGAATGCATACCGTATGATTCCATTTTATTAACTTTTGGAAAATGCAAACTAGTCGGTAGTGGCGGAAGGGAGATGGATGTTTTCCCCTGGGCACAAGGATGGGGAACGGAGAGAAACAGATTACACAAAGCCGTAGGGAAGATTCTAGGGGTGATGAGTGTATTCATTAACTTGACTGTGCTGGTGGTGGTTTCATGAGTGTACAAATATGTCAAAACTCATCAAATTATGCAGTTTGTTGCATGTAAATTATACCTCAACAAAGCTGTAATGAAAAAATATATACACACACACACACATATATTGGCCTGTACTTGTTTGGGGCAACTCTTTGCAGCAGGAAAACTACTCTTGGATTTCATCATTTATAAATCTTACAAATGCCACACCATGACACGTATTAGGGAAACACACTGACATATCCACCTGGATGAAGAAGCTATTTTTTAGTTTCTTATGTAAAGCTCTTCAATAGCTTGACTTCATTGTATCCTTTGACGGTAGAACCTTCCTGACTCCTCATACTGCATCTTATCTTAGCATTTCACTCGCTAAAGTTTTCCTGGCTTTATTAGGTTTGTACCAACTGGGTGGCCTTTCCTCTTCTGGGCATGGAGTTCAGCTGCTGGAGCATTTGCTCCTATGCCTGAGTGACTTTTTCTCAAAAGCTTTACACTGCTTGTGATTCCAATAACCCTTTAAATGACCAACTCTTTCCTTATCAAGTGGCCGTGGTCTGCGGCTCTGTGTCTTTTCAGTAGGATGAGACACCGCCGCACCTGCAAGTTGTGCACCACCTGAGAGGACCCCGGGACCCTGTGGATGGCCGGGCTGTGTAAAGCCCGTGGACATGAGCGGCTTCCATCGCAAAGAACAGCGTTTCTTGTGTCCCTTGTCTGCCCAGGGCAGTGAAAGGTCTCGGAAGACGGGGATTCCTCGCCGGTCGGTGACTTCCGGTTTCAGGTCGCACCTGCAAACCCCAACCCTGACCTCATCAGGACTGCTGATGGCCTGGACCTGGAGCTTTCCTCCTACATGTCCCCTCTCATCTTCGGAACGCACTACCCTGCTCTCAAAAGAGTTTGTAAAACACTAACATTAATAAAATATAAAATAGGAGAGCCTGATAAATAAACGAGAAAATGAACACATGCAGTAATTCACCATGTAACTCTCTCCTAACCTACACACTCTGGTTTGCGTGTTTACAATGGCAGCAGAGAGGCCGACAGGGCAGCCGAGGCCCAGCGGGGGAGCATTCCTTTTTCCATCTTAGATATTCTCCCTGATTTTCTATTACACTTGTAGCATTTGTTTGCTCCTGGCTGGGAGAGGTCATTTGGGAGGGAGCAGCTAATGTCATCAGCTTGCTGTCTGCCTCCCCCTCCGTCCCTGGGGTAAGCTAGAGCTCACTAGCTTCCAGCAGCCCTTGAATCCATGGCTGAGAACGGGCTTGACCGATGAACGTGGCACGACTCTATACTCCCACGGGGGCTGGAGTGGTGAGTTTTCTGTTCCAACTTTGTGAGGCTATAGTCCTCATTATTGAATCAAACACTAATCTAAGTCTTGCTTGGAAGTATTTTGTAGGTGTGATTAAAGTGTATAATCAGTTTACTTTAAGGAAGGAAGATTATCCTAGATAATCTGGATGGGTCTGATTCAATCAGTTAAAACTTTCAGAGCAGAACTGAGGCTTTCCCCAGGAAGGAGAAATTCTGCCTTGCATACCAGCTTCCGCTCATGCCTGCCCTTCCTCAAGGCCTGCCCTACAGATCTCAGACTTGCCTAGGCAGTCCCCACAACTGCTTAAGCCTGTTTCTTGCAATAAATCTCTTCAAATGTGTCTCCCGCTGGTTCGGTTTCTCTAGTGGAATGCTGAGACAGGGGCCGAAGGAACTTTCACAAAATTGTGAATGGGGCTGCTCCGTCAGTCTTTTACTGCAAATGCTAGCCGAGTGCGGACAAAAAATTGTAAATAGAGCGTGTGCTTTTTGATTACTCACAAATTCTCACAGAACTGAGTTCTGCAGAACCCTAGTTTAGAAACTCTTGGATCGATGTCTTTGTCACAGACTCCTCACTGGGGCCCCCTTCACTGTTGGGAGACAACATTCTTTGTGACACTGTGCATTTTCTCATTTGGAGTTCTTGATCTGAGCCGGCCTTGGCGGACTGTCTTGAATAAGCAAGTCTCTCAGCTCTAGTTGATCCAGGGACTCCCCTCCCCCACGGCCCTGCTCCCCTCGCCCCTGCAAGCCAGTTCCCAAGAAGCCATCCACGGACCAAGCAGAAAACAAGGATCTCCTTTCCTCCTGTGCAAAGCGTAGATAATGATACTTTTCCCACCCAACTTCATAGGACTGTCCTGAGAATCAAATGCGATAAAGGATTACTTTGAAAACTTAAAGTCATAAAGATGGAAGGATCATCATTATCTCTGTAATTATCTTAATTATTATTATCACTCTACTAAACCCACCAATTATTCTCTTCCTGCCCACACCCCTTTCTAAGAGCATTTGCCTTCATCCACATAGGGAGTCCATGTTCGGCCACTGCTAGTGGGTTAGACCGGAAACATTTAGATTACTTTGAAGAATTAGCTATAGTTCCTCCCGCAGTATCCTTGAAAGAGTTACTTTATTTCAGTTAGGGTTCTCGGATTGTAAATTTCAGAAACCCCAAGCATACTGACTTAAGAAAAATAACTTATTGGTCCATAAACTAAAAGTTTGCAGTCCACTATCACCACTAATGATTACATAGTACTACAGGTCATAGCCAATGCTATAAAGAAAGAAGGAAATGGTATAAAAATTGGAAGGGAAGAAATAAAACTGTCATCATTTACTTAGAAAAACCAACGGGATCAAGAGACAAATTATTAGAATTTATAAGCAACGTTGCCTCATACAAAATTAGCCCATAAAAATCAACAGCATTTTTCTATACCCACAATAAATCGATAGAAGAAAATAACTATAAGACACATATTTTTCCACATTTTAATGTCTCTGAAGTTGGGACGCATCATATATCTGAATAAATGCAGAAGCAAAAACAAGACACCATTCACAATAGTCATAGGCATTTTAAATGTCTTCGAAATAACAAAAAATACATAAGAACTCTATGGCGAAAACCTTAAAACTCTAATAAAAGATACAGAAGATGATCTGAAAAAGTGAAGTGATTTTCTGTGTTCTTGATGGTGTGATTATTATAAAATCATCGATTCTCCCCAGATTAACCTATAAATTCAATGCAATCCCAATGAAAATTCTATATGGATATTTCAGAGGAACTCAGTAAAATTCTACATAAAGACCTCCCTATGAAAAATAAAACTATAGGATTAATTTTTTTAAGATTTATTTATTTGAGAGAGAGAATGTGTGTGCAAGTGGGGTGCGGGGCAGAAAGAGTCTCAAGCAGACCCCTAGCTGAGCTCGGAGCCCGATATGGACCTCGATCCTGTGACCATGAGATCATGACCTGAGCGAAAATCACGAGTCAGACGCTAAACCGACCGAGCTAAACAGGCACCCCTAGAATAAATTTTTTTTAAAGATTTTACTTATTTACTTGACAGAGAGAGAGAGAGAGAGATCACAAGTAGGCAGAGAGGCAGGCAGAGAGAGGGGGGGAAGCAGGCTCCCTGCTGAGCAGAGAGCCCGATGCAGGGCTCCATCCCAGAACCCTGAGATCATGCCCTGAGCCGAAGGCAGAGGCTTTAACCCACTGAGCCACCCAGGCGCCCCTAGAATTAATTTTTTTAAATACAGAATGTCACTGTGACGTGGGCTAAAGTTTCTCAACCTTTTTCTATTATCACCTTCTAAGGAGGTTTTTTTAAACTTTTTTTTTTTTCCTAATTGTAACCCCACTCTCACTCCCAGGGAAATTTTAATTCTACAGTTATATTAATTTTCTGTTTATATATTATATACATATATAATACACACAGAGACACATATATTTCATATCTATCTATCTATCTATCTATCTATATATATATCTGTGCTTTATATATAAAAGAATTAAGTCTTTTCTTCCCCCAAGAACCAAGTTTCACCCTCTTTGGGTTGATCGCTCCACCCATGTACTTAGAATGCATGCCTGCAGGGGCGCCTGAGTGGCTCAGTGGGTTAAGCAGCTGCCTTCAGCTCAGGTCACGATCCCAGGGGCCTGGGATCGAGCCCCAGGTTAGGCTCCCTGCTCAGTGGGGAGCCTGCTTCTCCCTCTGCCTGCTGCTCCCCCTGCCGGTGCTCTCTCACTCTCACTCTATCTCAAATAAATAAATACAAATCTTAAAAAAAAAAAAAAAGCATGCATGCTTGCATAAGGTGAGGAAGAAATTAGAAAAAAAAAAATCAGATCCATCAATTCCACTCTTGGATATATACTCAAAGGAAACAAAATCACTATGTCCAAGAGATAGCTGCACCCCCATGTTCACTGCAGCCTTATTTACAATAGTCAAGACATGGAAACAACCTAGGTGTCCATCCGCAGATGAATGGATTAAGTAAATGTGGTATAGGAGCACCTGGGTGGCTCAGTCAGTTAAGCATCCGACTACTGATCTCAGCTCAGGTCTTGATCTTAGGGTCATGAGTTCAAGCCCTGGGTTGGGCTCCATGCCTACTTAAAAAAAATATGGCATATATAGCATATATATTATATATGCACACACAATGGAATAATATTCAGCCATAAAAAAAGAAGGGAATCCTACCATTTTGGACAACAAGGATGGACTTTGAGGGCATTATGCTAAGTAAAATAAGTCAGACAAAGAGAGACAAGTATTGTGTGATCTCACTTTTATGTGGAATCTTAATAAAAAGCAAAACTAAACCCAAACTCAGAAAAAAGATCAGATTTGTGGTGATCAGAGATGGGAGAGGAGTGGGAAGGGGAAGGAGGAATTAGACGAAGGTGTCAAAAGGTTCCAACTTGCAGTTATAAGATAAAGTACTGGGGATGTGACGTACCACATGGTGACCACAGCGATCACTGCTGTGTGCTAAGAAATCCTGAAAGTCCTCATCACAAACAAGCCCCTTCTTCCTTTTCTTTATAACTATATAAGATGATGGATATTGACGAATCGTGGTCATCATTTCATAATACACAGAAGTCACGCCATTATGCTCTACACATTAAACTTACAGTGTTTATGTCAACTCTGTCTCAACAGAAAGGAAAGGAAACTTCAAAAGCAAGCACAAGCCATAAGGCAAAAGACTGATAAATTCGATGACCCTAATAGTTTCCTATTGCTGCCAGAACAAATTACCACGAATTTACTGACTTCTACCAGCATTCATTTATTATCTCTCAGTTCCGTTGGTTGGAAGTCCAGTGTGCTCAGCTGGCTACTTGGTGTAGATTCCCACCAAGCCATCCTGGGCTCTTTTCTGGAGGCTCTGGAGGAGAATCTGTTTCCAGGCTCGTTCGAATTGTTGGCAGAGCTCAGTTCCATGCAGTTAGTTATGGGACTGAGCTCCCCCTTTGCTTGCTGACTGTGGGCCAGTGGGTACTTCTCAGCTTCCAGAGGCCACAACCACCCTGGCCTCCTTCCTCTGTCTTTCAAACCAGCAGTATACACTCAAGTCTGTCTCGTGACTGAAATGTCTGGCCTCTTATTTAATTTCTCTTATTTCATTTCTCTTCTGACATCAGCCAGAGAAATGTCCCTGCTCTTAAGAACGCAAGTGTTTAGATTGGGCACACCCAGATAATCCAGGATTATCTCCCTGTTTAGAGGTCTGTGCTAAGATCTGAATGTTTCTATCCCCCTCCCCCCAATTTCATTGAAACCAACCCCCCAAGGTGATGGTACTAGGAGGTAGGGTCATAGGGAGGTAACTAGGTCAGGAGGGTGGAGCCTTCATGAATGGGATTAGTGCCTTTATAAAAGAGGCCCCTAGAGAGCTCCCTTGACCCTCCCTCCATGTGAGGTTACAGCTGGAAGGTGCTATCTTTGAACCAGAGTGAGCCTCGCCACTCAATCTGTCAGGACCCCAATCTTGGATTTCACAGCTTCCTATACTATGAGAAATAAATTTCTTTTTATAAGAAAACAAATGTGTAAGCCCCCCATCTATGGTATTTTGTTACAGCAATCAGAATGGACTAACACAGTCCATAACCTTAATCACATCTGAATGTCCTCCACAGCAGTACCTCGATTAGTGTCTGATTGGATAATCAGGGGACAGGAATCTTGGGGGGACATCTTTAGATTCCTGCCTGCTACAGTGACATTAAAACTGAGGATTTCTGATTTACAAAGGACACTTCGGGCAAAGTTAATGAACCAATGAAAGAAGGGAAGAAATATTTTCAATTTCTGAAACCGACAAGGATTAATATTTATAATAGCTATAACATATTTATAATATATAAGGAATCCTTTCAAATCCAAAAGAAGAAATGAGCAAAGAGTATGAACAGGCAGTTTGTAGAAGAGGTAACCCCAAATACTTACAGGTATGTGAAGAGATACTCACAATCATTAGTAATCAGAGAAATGCCAATTTTAAAACAGAAGATATTACTTTCATTTGACTGGTAAATATTAGAAAACTCGGTAATGCTCAGCATTGGTGGGGAAATAGAGAAATGGGAACCATCTGGCACGGTTGTAGGGAAGGTAGACTGAGACACCCATTACCCAGAGAAGTTAGCCATTACTTAGTCAAATTATGTGCCCCCCAACCCTCAGGACCTAGTGATCCTACTGCTAACGTGATGACTCAAGGAAATTCTTACATAGCTTCATCAGGGGATACAGCCCGTTCACTGCGGTGTATCCTGTGTTGGGGGAATGGGTTTGTAAACTAGGCTAAATACACACCACGGAGAAGTACGCCATGAGGAGCAACAGATGGATGACCCGGGTCCCACAGTGTCGTGTACAGGCCTTAAAAACACGGTACTCAGTAAAAAAGTGAAAGAATGAAACACGATGAAGTCGTTTGCGTAAATGAAAAATATTTACAACAAGGGATATAAAGTTACGTATTAAACACGGGAGGGTCAGCGCCCCCAGGAAGAGATGGGGAGAGGAGGGGAGCTGTGGGAGTTACTGGAAATAAAGAATTAAACAGGAGATTTTGAATCAAAGGTCTTGATCTGAGGCTTATGATCACCTCAGCTTTCTCCAAGCATGTCCACTTTTTAAAGAGGGGGTAAATAAGAATGGTTTCAGGCACGGCCTCATCCAAGCCTCAGGCAATGTGACCGGGACCCATGTGTCTTGGGTCGGCTCGACCCTCAGACTGGCCTGGACAAAGGGGAATTTGACCAAATACAGCTTTCGAGGCAAATGTGTGTTCTGCTTGGTTCAATGTTTTTATTGACTGCGCCCTACTCAGTCTCGTGGATGAAAACAACACTCCTTGTGGCTGTTGCTGCCTTGGTCGTTTTAGCCCCGTGAACCCATGTGGATGGGGCTCGTCGAAGTCCCTGACCTGCCGCTCCGAACAGCTGCGGTCACAGTTCTCAAGACCAGCCGTGCCCACGCTCATCCGCCGATAAAACCATCTGCGCACGGTTACAATCACCCCTGGACACGGTTATGATTTGATTAAGTACTTGAGATAAAACTGGTTTGTTTTTCCGACAAATAGGAAAAGCTAAACCTTCCTTATGTAAGGACTCTAGCTCCGTATGAAAGCGTTCGTTAAGGCTTTGCTCCTATGGTGTGATTGTTATTAGCGGTGGCACGGGGTGGGGGGACACGCTTCTCAGCTTGCTGCCTGTTTCCGCGGGAATGAGCTCCCCGCAGACCCCAGCCATGCGGGAGAACAGGGGCATTTGCGCCTCTGCCTCTCCCTTCGTCTTGCGCTCCGCAACCTGCTTACAACATCACCGTCCCCAACGTCCCCAACGGCGGCTCTAGTTCTTGGGGCTGCCGGAACAAATCACCACAAACGGGGTGGGGGGGGGGGGCAGGGGGGTGCGTGCTCTTGCTCTTCAAGAGGCTACGAGTCTGAAATCGAGGTGCCTGCAGGATCGGTTCCTTCCGGAGGCTCTGAGGGCGAATCTGTCCCATGTCTCTGTCCCAGCTTCTGGTCGTTGCCAGAAATCCTTGTGTTCGTTGACGGGCAGATACATCCCTCCAGTCTCTGCCTCTGTCTTTACAGGAATTTCTTCTCTCTCTGTGTCCCCTCCTCTGTCTATAAGGACAGGGGCCCACACTAATCCAGTAAGTTCTCCTCTTAACTGGTTACATCCACAGAGACCTGAAAGTCACACTCTGAGGTCCTGGGGGGACATGAATGTTGAGGGGATACCAGTCGACCTGCTCCGAGTGGCCTAGCCCCCCGCATCTGCCCAGGCCTGGGTGTAGGGGAGCTGTGACTGTAGGGCTGAGTCACCTCATGCAGAGGGAGTGAGGACACGTATGGATTATGTGCCACTTGGTCGGGCCTCGGCCACTCAACGGTGGCCACTCCATCATAATGAAGCTCAGAAGGGAATTCTGATGTGCACCCCCCACCCCACCTTCTGCAAGCGGCCAACACCTTCCGCTCTGGTAGGAAGAAGGGGCGAAGGGCATCAATTGGATCAGAGGCCTCGCCAAGACCCTGAGGTCCTCCGGGCCCCTCCCTGACCACCCTGCGGAGAACCCGGAGAACGGCCTCTTCCTCCAGCCTCCTCGGGCGGCTCGTTTGCGCCCAATTATGCAGCAGCCAACCCCAGCATGTGAGGAGAATGCCTAACCGAAATCCGAAATCCGTTCCCTGCAACGGAGAGCCGTATCCAAGGAGACTGACAGGTAAATGTGAATGTTATAAATCAAGATCTTGATGTTGCATTCTTAATGCTTTCTTCCTCTGAAAGAGCGTCTGGGCTCTGCCCTCAGCAGACTTGGTAGGGATGTGATGGAACCGAGGGCTGCACCTGAATGCGAATGTCATCCCTGTCTGCCTCCAGACCCAGGTGGGAAAGCATCCTTCTGTCCTGGAAACATGGGGGTGGGCGCGGGGACAGACGCCGCGGGCGGAAGGATGTCTGCAATCTCCCTCCGCAAGGGGCCTCCCCTCACAAAGGTCAGCCATTCACAGCAAAGCGGTCATTCTTGAGTTCGTTCCCTCCCAGGTGGCTGGCAGACGGTGCAAGCGGGCTGGGGCCTGTGAGTCATCTGTAAAGATATCATCATCCCTCGGGGCCTTTCTGCAGATGCGTCACGAGCTTTAGAACGATCTGTGGGTGAAAGGCCCACGGATCGTTCACAGCCAACTGTTCCCCGTCTTTAAATCCTGACAGTTCATTTCCTTAGTCATTCCCTGAATAATTTGGGGGGGCCTTGTTTTGCTACCTGGAGCCGTACAACCAATCACCGCAAACTCAGGGGCTGCCACAATGACCACTGTCGCACGGGTTCACAGGTCTGCGACCTACGCAGGGCTCCTCGGGGCAGCTCGTCCCCACGTGGTGCGGCGTCCGCTGGCAGCTCGGGATGGGCTCCCATGGTTCCCATGGCTGTCGGCCCCTCTCCGTGCACACCTCTCCTCCACGGCAGCTTGGCCCTCCTCACGGCATGCTGGCCGCGCCTCCAGAGCCAGGACCCCACGAGCCGGGACCCAAGGCTGGCGCAGTGCCATTTCCCCCACATTCCATCGGTCATATGATCTCACAGCCCCGGTTCCAGCGAGGGGACATGGGGGGGCCTGGGTGGCTCGGTCGGTGGAGCGTCCAACTCTTGGTTTCAGCTCAGGTCATGATCTCTGGGTCATGGGATCGAGCCCCGCATTGAGCTCCGTGCTTGGCCGGGAGTCTGCCGGACATTCTCTCAGCTCCCTCTGCTCCTCTCCCCTACCTCAATAATCAATCAATACATCTTTAAAAGAGAAGGGACGTTCATCCACTTCTTAAAGAAGCAGATGCAGTACAAAGAAGGGCTACATGTACCCCACTGTTCATAGCAGCAATGGCCACAATCGCCAAACTGTGGAAAGAACCAAAATGCCCTTCAACAGATGAGTGGATAAGGAAGACGTGGTACATCTATACAATGGAATATTATGCCTCCATCAGAAAGGATGAATATCCAACTTTTGTATCAACATGGACGGGACTAGAAGAGATTATGCGGCGTGAAATAAGTCAAACGGAGAGAGTCAATTATCTTATGGTCTCACTTACATGTGGAGTATAAAGAAAATCATGGAGGGCATTGTGAGAAGGAAGGGAAGGGTGAATGGGGGGAAATCGGAGGGGGCGATGAA
>CM052807.1:104831882-105124522 GCA_028533885.1 Nasua narica | reverse complement strand
AAAATAAAATAAACATATTTGGGGGAAAAAAAAGAGAGGCGACGTTCATCCACTTCTCAAGGGGAGGAGTAGCTACTATAAGATCCCACCATATGCCAGGCACTGGGAAAACAGAAATAATAGCCAACGTTTATTGAGCACCTGTTGTATACCAGCATCCATGTACTATCTCATTTTAAAAAAATATGACGTGGTGCGGGAACAACAGAGGCCCAAAGATGGCCCCATGTGAAGTCCTGGCACCTGTGAATACATTACTTGTGACTCTGTTACGTTGGGTGACGAGGGGAATTCAAGTTGCAGATGGAATTAAGGTTGTTAACCAGCTGACCCTGACGTAGGGAGATTGTCCAGGCAGGCCTGAGGTACTCACAGGATCCTTCAAATGAGAGGCAGGCACGTCAGTGTCGGAGAAGGGAAGGGACAATGGTGGCAAGGTCAGAGGGACACAAGGTGGGAAGCCCCCGCCCCACCCCTGCAGACAGAGGAGGGGAGCCACAAGCCAAGGCACGTGTGTTGTCTCTGGAAGCCGGAAAAGGCAAGAAAACCGGGTGTCCCTTAGAGCCTCCGGAAGGAACACAGCCCTGCCTGCCTCTCGATGCTACCCAGGGAGACCCCCGCCAGCCTTCCAACCCCCAGAACTGGAAGGTAAAACAGTGAAGTTGTTTGTTTCAAGCCCATAACTATGTGATAACTCGTGCGGGCAGCCATAGGAAACGAAGGCTTGGAGAAGTTCAACAGCCCAGCCAGAGCGGTGACACGAGGAAGTGGCCACTCCAGGATTCCAGCACCTGCGCCCTTGTCCACCGCAGCCCACGCCACGAGAAGCTCCACTAGGCCAGAAGCCTAGTGGGGAGAGATGAGTGGATATAGAGAGAAAAAAGACAATGCAAGGCAGTGAGAGCTGCAGTGGCTGAGCCCATCTATGGTCAGAGGGGGCAAAAATGAAAGAAGGATCCGCACGCCACCAGGTCAGGGAGGTTTTCCATGGAAGGTTAGCGAGGGCTTTTTCTGTATAAGCTGAAGAACTATGACGGCTTGTGTGTGGAAAGTCTAGGAGATGAGCCACCGTTGGAAGGAGGCATCCAAACAATGTTGGCAGCAACCTGTCTTTCTTCATTTCATGACTGGCTTTCCCCTCAGGCGAACCCTGCCCCCCCAGATGGCAAAGCCCCGTCCGATCAGCACTCTCTGATGAAACCTAGGGTAGTAGCTACCCCAGGGTCTCCGAGGATTGAGGCTGTGGACCCAGACTGGGTCGTGTGCCCCTCCCCGAAATAACGCTGTGGACAGGAGGCAGAAGGAGCTGAGCAGCTAGGGTCACCTAAACCCCCAGGGGATCTGGATCCATTTCAATGTTTCAGTAGTGGACGAGAGGCGAATCTCCAAAGGGAAATCAAGGCTCCATCATCAGAAGACAGAAAAATGAAGGTCAGGCATGCAGAATCAGGTGTCCCTCATGCTATCTTACCTGCCTCACAACATCCAGTTTGACAGATGAGGGTCATACATGTGGCACTTACTCATTGCACGGGGTAGACACCACTCCATGCCCTCCACACCCCCATTTCTTCCTAACAGAATCCAGACCCTGAATTTTGTTCCAGTAGAAGGCCTAGAACCCTTGAGTGCAGGGGCTGAGGACTCCTGCCCAAGTTCCACGGAATAAATAGTGATTGGTCTAAACAAACATGGTGATCCCACTGTGCTTTGCCTGATACGATCCTTCCCAGCCTTCCTTGCTGCTAGAGGTGGCCACATGCCCAAGTTCTGGCCAGTGGGATATACAAGGAGAAGTCTGCTTGGAGGCTTCTGGGAGAATCTTTGCTTCCCGATAAAAATTAGGAGAGTTACCTATGGCCACCCCTTCCCCTCTTCTTTTCTTGAATGTGGTTGTGTCAGGACAAGATGCTTGGAGCCACAGCAGCCACCTTGCAACCATGAAGCAACAAGCCCCAGACCAAAAGCAGCACGCTGAGCAGGACAGAAAAGAGGAAGAAGGTGTAATTGAGCCACTGCACCAACCTGGAACTATCGGCACACATCTTGTCATGCGAGATAATTAAATGTCTTTATCGCTCCAGCCATTGTTAGGTATTCTGTAATATGCGGCCAGACGCACCCTGACACTTTATTACAAAAATGAAAGATTATTACACCCCTAGTCTGTTTTCCTTGAAGGATCACAAGAGACTATCTAGAAGCTCTCACCAAAACCATTAACTCAGATGCTCTCTCTGCCAGAATTTCAGCAGCTGCCCATTAATATAACTTCTGGAGGCAGGCAGGGCGTCTGCAGCTAGTGTCGCTAATTTATAAAGTTGTTTTGACAGCATAGTGTACTATATTATTAGCTGCATAAAATAGGCAAGTTAATTCCATTCCCTCTGAAATACATGAAGGAACAAGGTATAATTCAGCTCCTTCTGGGTATTAAAGAGAAAATCGTAAGAGACATTTTTCAAGCTTTCAGTGGGTTTGTTTTTTTTTTTTAATCATGAAAAGCAAAAAGTGTTTTTTGTTTTGGGGGTTTTTTTTAGGTGACAAAGACATGGATGTCCAACATAAACTAGCAGGACACTCTTGAAACAACTGTAGAATTATCTTTTGCTAAATGGAAGTGAACCAAACCCAAGCTATTCAATAAAGACTCATGCAGCAAAATGATTATACGTGACTCATCTATCTGGAGATCCGCGAATGTAAAAGGAAATCAAGGGGAGTGTTTTGTTGGTTTGGGGCTTAATTCAGTAAATAACAATTAGGTGTTTGTAAACCGTAACAACAACCGCAACAATTATTTACCGACTGCATACTCTTGGATATACAGGCGCTCTGGCTGGTGCTTTCAATGGATCAACTTACTCACTATTTCTACCCATCCTGGGAAGTAGATACTATTATTATCCACATTTTCCAGATGAGGAAACAAGCCTGAAGCTGTTAAGTAAACTGACAAAGGTCACACAGATCCGCTGGGGTGCCGAGTGTTAAATATTCAGGAATTCTGTGAGCCACTTGTTCAACATTGGTAGCTTGAAATTAGCGTGGTGGGAATATTAAGACCATAGTAATTGGCAAATGCTACCAATCAAGACTCCCCCCTCCCTGTTAACGAGCACACTACTGCACAGCTAATAACTGGTCTAATTGAAATATTAACATTTCACCAAAACAAATACATGATTCTTTTGATGGAAAATGGCAGACCAGGAATGTTGTTGATGGATTGGAAAATGAGTGGGATTAGTGAATATTCCAGTAATAATGAGCCCCCAGACAGATCCAGGCAATGTAGCGTATGTATGCAACGAGAGGATTTTGAGGATATGAGAATCATCGCTGTGATTCAGTTAGTCTCCAAATAGAAAAATGTAAATTCCTCAAAGCTTAATCAGTGTCATGGCCCCCAGCTCAGACATCTGAGTTATGTAAATATCACAGACTTGAGCGCTGGGGAGCGTAGAATACATTTGCAAGAATATGACTATTTTAAAGAAATTTGCAGAAGCCTTCATTTTTGGGTTGTTGAAAATATTCTCCCCAACCAAGAAAAAGAATTGAATCCACTTATGAGCCCAGAAAACAAAGATGACGGCAATATTTTTACAGTGTTTAAAATCAGAAAGTTGCAACCAAATGTGTCTAGAATATAGAGATAATTGGAACTAATGTTGAAAGAAAAACTAAATGCCTTTGGCCCTCAGCTCATATTGTTGGTTTTGTGTCATTTCCTCATACTTCCTATAGCAAACTTTATGCTCTAGTCACTCTGACTACTTCTCTGGCCTTTGTATACTTTTCTCCACTGCCTATCTTTCCGCTTAACAAACTCCTGTGCAACTGCTGGTGCACTATGCAATCAAATATCACCTCCTCTTGGTGGCCTTCCTTGATTCCCCCAAGCAGTAACAATCACTCTGTTCTCTGAAGTCTTTTTTTTTTTAAGATTTTATTTATTTATTTGAGAGAGAGAATGAGCAAGAAAGAGAGAGAGAGAGAACATGAGCAGGGAGAGGGAAAGAGGAAAAGGGAGAAGCAGACTCCCCACTGAGCAGGGAGCCTGACCAGGGGCTCAATCCCAGGACTCCAGGATCATGACCTGAGCAGAAGGCAGACACTTAACTCACTGAGCCACCCAGCGCCCCTCTCTGAAGTCTTATAGCCCTCTTTTTTTTTTTAATATTTTATTTGTTTGTTTATTTATTTGACACAGAGAGAGATCACAAGTAGGCAGAGAGGCAGGCAGAGAGAGAGGGGGAAGCAGGCTCACTGCTGAGCAGAGAGCCTGATGTGGGGCTCGATCCCAGACCCTGAGATCATGACCTGAGCCGAAGGCAGAGGCTTTAACCCACTGAGCCACCCAGGTGCCCCTATAGCCCTCTTGTAGACACCTCTATTTTGCTATGATGCACCCAGTCACACAGTGATCCCTCCCACTTGATGGGGAGCCCCAAGAACAATTGTGTCTAATTCATATCAACACTCCCAGCAGAATCCCTACCTCTTCTCCCACCATTCTACCTTTATGTCTCCCGTGGTCACACTGCCTTCTATTTCTTGAACTTGACCAAGTACTTCCCACCATGAAGCTGCTATATGAGCTCTAAACAGAATGATCTGCACGCACACACACACCCTTTACCTGCTAGGCATCATTCTTAATGTTCGATTCCATCTTTAGTCCTCATTTACACACCACCTCTTCCGAGAGTCCCTCCTGGATCTCCTAAAGCTCAGTTAGAGGCCACCCATTCTCCCATTTCATATTCTCACACTATCCTCCATCTTCTTCCTCAACATGTAGTGCAATTAGAACTATATACTAATTTGTGTAACTACGTGACTGATATCTGTCTCTGCCACCAGTCTGAGACCCACGAGAACTTTATTCCCCGCCCTTCCGGTGTCCCGACACCGAGCACAGTGGTTTCTGGTTTTGGATGGAGGAAGCGTTTACGGGGGTGACATGGGCTGGGTTCCGGCTCGTCTCCCTCTTCCTCCCCCTCCTCTCTAGCCTGATGGGTAGGTACGTCCGCATATTATTAAAATATTATTCTCTTTCACTCCAGTCTTGTGTGATGATGGGTACTTAATTTCATATAAAGGGATTACTAATAAAAAGAAAGGATTATTTTGGACAATGATCCATTCCTGATAATACCCTGCATCGTTTCCAGGTAAGAGACTAAAAGAGCATTTTCTGGGTTCCGGATAAAGCCCAACACAGTGTGTATGGCCAGACACGGAGCTCCTCGCAGGCAGCTCCCCCCGCCCCCTCCTCCTCAGGATTCATTTCTCTCTGGAGGAGCATTTAGGGGAGCCCTGCTGGCTGTTTGTTAAGGCTGGAATCATCCCAACAAAGCAAGAATTGTCCACATTAGCTGCTAGGGAAGCAGCCAAGCCAAATAGGCCCTCTCTCTGGGGCCATTTGGGTAAAGCTCTGACCTCTCATTCCCTCCAGGCTAATTATCTAAACATTCATGAAGTAATTAGCCCAAAGTTCCGCCCTCCTTGCTCTGAGGCCTCTGACAATAAGTCTTCTTCTTCCTGCCCTCAAAGTCCTGGTGATGGGGTAGATGCCTCTACACCGCAGAACCCTTGAACTTGTAACTGCCATTACTGCCAGCTGACCTAAGCCGAAACGATCATGCACAATCTCTTGGGTTCTTTTTGATAGATACAAGAATTTTCCCGAACATCTGAGGTGAGCGAGGGTTAGCTAATTGTCGGCAACCTCGCTATTGGTTAGGTTGAGAGCAAACCTCAGACTGAATTCACCACACCTCACGGGCTCCATTAACTTACACACGCAGTTAACAAATGGTTTATACCCCGCGAACTTGGTAAAGTTCCAGCTCTCCAATTTTTTTAGCTTCTCTGCTCACACCTTACAGGGAGTGTTTTCTGGAGGACGGGACAAGACAAAATTCAGAGCGGGATCCCGTTAGCCCTAGGGTTGCTATGAGGCCCTCGCGAGCCTGGGGCTGGACATGGGCAGCAGCCCGAAGGGTGCACCTCACTGAGCTCTGACGCCCACTCGTCCAAGCACAGAGGCTGCCTCGGCAACGTCTCCCCCACGCCCCTAAACTGGAACGCCACTCATTTTACTAACGACAGCCCATTTCTGACATCCGCTGCATCGTTAGTCATAAATGTCACCAATAAAAACCCACTTTTGCTAGTCTCTGGGCTAATTCATGAGACACCTGGTGTTGACCAGAGATAAGGAACAGGTGTGTCTACAGCAGGTGCCTTGAAGTGTGACTCTTCCTTTTTTTTTTTTTTTAAGATTTCATTTATTTACTGGAGAGAGAGAGAGTGAGCACACAAGCAGGGGGTAGGGACAGAGGGAAAGAGAAGCCGACTCCTTGCTGAGCAGAGAGCCCGATGAAGGACTCGATCCCAGGACCCTGAGATCATGATCTGAGCTGAAGGCAGAGGCTTAACCGTCTGAGCCACCCAGGCACCCAAAGTGTGACCCTTGTGATCGAAACAGAATCATCCCCAAACTGTGGATTCCTGACTGGCTTAGAGGGTCCCTGATAACATATTATAATACCAAGACTTTCTTTTTTAACCTTTTGTGGTTCACAAATCTTCAGGGAGGGCATGCACTGAATTCGAGGGCGGGGGGCGGGGGGGCGTCCACAGCTTTCAGTGGGGAAAACTTACATCTTTATTTTCATTGGCCCTGGTATTTAGAAACCCTATAACTTTGTCATCAACAGAATTTTCAGATCACATTTTAGCAGCTTTATATATCTTGAAATATCTATATTCACTGCTTCTTCTAGATTGTTAGACCCACTGACAGGCCTCTCATTAACTATATCACTGTGTCATAATAATTTCTGTACCAGGCAGTAATATGTGGTAAGTCTGTTTTCATAGTAGTTCGATAACTATGTTTCTTTTAAAAAAAATTTTTTTTAAAGATTTTATTTATTTATTTGACAGAGAGAAAGAGATCACAAGTAGGCAGAGAGGCAGGCAAAGAGAGAGGGGGAAGCAGGCTCCCTGCTGAGCAGAGAGCCCGACGCGGGGCTCGATCCCAGGACCGAGATCATGACCTGAACCGAAGGCAGAGGCTTTAACCCACTGAGCCACCCAGGTGCCCCTCTTTTTAAAATTTTTAAATTTAAAATTTTATTTATTTCTTTGAGAGAGAGGGAGAGTGCACGTGTGTGTGCTGTGCACATGCACATGCGGGCGGATGGGGGGAGGGGTAGAAGGAGCGGGGACACAGACTCCCCGCTGAGCACGAAGCCCCCCTTGGGGCTTCATCCCAGGACCCTGAGATCATGACCTGAGCGAAAGTCGGCTGCTTCACCGACTGAGCCCCCAGGCGCCCTGATGATTCTGTTTCAATACAATCGTCTCCTTGACAACCCTACGTACTCATTATGCATCTATAAACAATAACCTAAGAAGGGTCCACAGCACTAAAAAAAGGGGAAAAAAAAATTTCTGACGTGCCCAAGAAGCCTCTTGACCCACAGGCCAGGCCTCCGCAACACTGCTTTCCTTCTCAGCTTCTGGACTGAAAATTTGCAGTGTGGTGTCTCAGTTTGTGGCCAAAAAAGCCACACGTGATACTCTAGTGGCTTAGACTCACCGTCAAGATAATACCCTGTGTCCCACAGTGGGTCTGCGCGAGGCAGACCCAGGGAGGGACAGGAGTGCAAGGGGTGTGGGGGGAGTGCCCTTTGGAACAAAGCCGGAGCTGTGCACGGAGGGCAGGAAGCGGGGGCTGGACAGAGGGATGGGAGGCCCGAAGTGCAGTCCCACCAAAGGCCTCTCACAGGGAGCTCTTGAGCTAGCCTGGTGCTTTGGACTTGTCCCAACCGGGCAGGGAGCCGAGTCTTTGTACCCCTACATCTGCCCGGCACCGGATAGAGCTGACTCCGGGGAAGGAGGTGCGTCCTAGGGTGAGACAGGACTCGGCTGCGTCCGTCAGCTACCAACATCCCGGACAACTGGGGCATAACCCTGGAGGGGTTCCGGGGGGCACAGCATGACGTCCCCTGCGCCTACACACTGCACCCCAGCGGGAACCACTCACCCATGTAGGCTGTCTCGAAACCTCATGAGAGTCCTGCAAGGTGTGCTCACCGCCCTCATTCCAGAGCCTGGGCAGCTGCGGCACCCCACCCCCAGCCCGCCGTCTCCCTCTCCCCCTCCCCACCCAGCTGCCACTCCTCCGGCCCAGCTCCGAGCACATCTGCACATCTGCTCGGAGCACCCCATCACCCAGTAGATTAACTACCGGTTCCCCGCAGGTGCCCTCTACAGAGCGTTCCCAACCTTCCTTGCCATCTGTCACCTCCTACACATACTCCACTCGGTTCCAGTTAAACTGGGTGACTCATTTTATTCCTCACTATTGCTTGAGGTCTTCCCTTTGCCAGAAATGTCCTTCCTGCTACCTGCCTCCCTCCGCTCCCCATCCATGCCTTCAGCCGTTTCGTTTGGGGAATATTTGCAGAGCGCCCACGATGGGCCACGTGAGGAGGGAGCGAGAGCCAGAAGAAAGGGGCTCTGACTTTCCGGCTTTACCCTCTGCTGGAAAAGAAGGTAATGAACAAACCAGTCAACACCGTCCTCAAAGGTTCTGGTAATGGGCATAGCAGAGGTAGAACAGGTTGATGCAGGCCGGGAAGATCCCGGGCCAGCTGCCGGGAACAGATTACACGTTTGTGAGCCCCTCGACTGCTTGCTCATTCATTTAGCCCAGTGAGCCCTACAAGCACCATTTTCTGCCTCCAGTGGGCTGTGGAAAAGCTCGTGTATAACGGGGGCTGGAAAGTGACAAGGCCTGCAGAGGGTGGAGAGAAGCCCTGTGGGGGGGGCGTGCAGGAAGGAGCGATCCAGGCAGAGGGTCCTGAGGGTCCAGAGGCCCCTCGAGGCCGGCCCGAGCTGCGTGTGCCCCCAGCGCACAGAGAAGCCTGCCAAAGTGGGCCCCAAGTTAGGCGGAGACCTGGTGTGAGGCGAGGCTGGAGGAACGGGCCAAGGGGGCCAGACCCTCTCTCCTCCAAGTGCTGCCGGGGCACCAGCAGGGCCCAGTTCATCTGGGAACTCTTTAGAAATGCAAAATCTTGGCTCCTCCCTAGACTTACTGAATCATAATTTGCATTTTAATAAGATCCCCAGGCCATTCATAGGCACAGTTGAGCTGTGCTTCAAGACCAGGCCACTGTGGGCCTGGTCCTTTTAGATTTAGGAATTTGAATCCTATCATCCTCTCCTTCAAGGTCAATGTCAAGTGCTTCTTCCTCTGGGAAGTCTGGCCTGATCCCCATAAGCTCTTGAGATTTACATCCTTGTAGATGTCTAAAATGCACTTGGCTACAATTACTGGACCACAGGCTCCTTCCAGTCAGGGCGTACATCTTAGCCATCTTGCAATCTCCAAATCCCCTTGCAATGTCTTGCCCACCATGGGTAAATTATCAGAAAAAACAAAACAAAAAAACATTATAGTCATGTACTGGTGTGTGTCAGCTGGAATGATGCCATATCAGATAGAACTCTCCTAGAGGAAAGTCACAGAATCTAAGTCTATTGGCTTAAGCCAAAAAGGAGTGGTTTGTTATCCTTCAGAGCCGGAGAGTATAGGAGAGTAGCTTCAGGCAGGGCTGGATCCAGGTGCCCAAAGAATGTAATCAGAAGGCTTTTTCTTCATTTCTCTACTTTGCTTTCCTCTATACTGGCTTCATTCTTAGGATCAAGTCCAAGTATTGACAAAAATGGCCTCCAATAGTCCTAGACTTATAAAGTACCAGCCTAGCAACCTAGAGAAAAGAAAATCCTCTTTCTTGATATTTGTAACTTTGCCCTATGCCTATATATTGGCATAAGAGATAAGACTTAGCATCGCCTGAACCAAATATTATTATCAGAAACAAAGGAGAATGGATGTTGAGTAGGAGGGGAAGCCATTCATTGCCGCCATCATGAGAGAGACATACTATGCTATCATTAAGCATCAGGATATGGGGGGGGGGCACCTGGGTGGCTCAGTCATTAAGAGTCTACCTTCAGCTCAGGTCATGATGCTAGGGTCCTGGGAACGAGCCCCACATTGGGCTCTCTGCTCAGTGGGGAGCCCGCTTCTCCCTTTCCCACTTCCCCTGCTTCTGTTCTCTCTCTCGCTGTGTCTCTCTCTGTCAAATAAATAAATGAAATTTTCTTAAAAATCAGGATACGGAAGAATATTAACCTGGGGAAAAATTTATGGAGTCTTGTTAAATGAAAAAAAAAAAAAGGCTATAAACATTACTGCGAAATGATATCACACAGGGGTATGAAAACATACTTTAAAAAAAAAGATTTATTTATTTATTTGAGAGAGAGTGTGTGTGCGCACGCACATGCACACAAGTATGTGGGGTATGGGAGAGGGAGAGAGAGACTCTTGAGCAGACTCCCGGCTGAACACAGAGCCCAACACCAGGGCTCAGTCTCATGATCCTCATGACCCAAAATGAGAAATTTCAGCTCAGATTACAACCTGCGCCGAAACCAGAAGTCAGATGCTCAACCAACTGAGCCACCCAGACACCCTGAAAACATATGTCTTACAATGTTCATATGCCTAGAATTAAGGCACTATCCATCCCGGTGGGCCCTGATAGGACCGAACATTTTTTCTTTTTTATATTATTTGCCATTTTGAAATTCCTATATTGAATTTGTACTACATTTGCTATCATAAAGAAATGCATTTAAAAATGAATATATGTGTGGGGCGCCTGGGTGGCTCAGTGGGTTGGGCCTCTGCCTTTGGCTCGGGTCGTGGTCTCGGGGTCCTGGGGTCGGGCCCTGCGTCGGGCTCTCTGTTCGGGGGGCCTGCTTCCCCCTCTCTCTCTGCCTGCCTCTCTGCCTGCTGTGATCTCTCTCTCTCTCTCTCTGTCAAATAAATAGATAAAATTAAAAAAAAGTGAATATATGTGTAATGGTTAATTTAATGGCTGAGCCACAGAGCCCAGATATTTGGTAAAACATTATTCTGGATGTTTCTGTAAAGGTGTTTTATAAAGAGTGAACTTTAAGGGGTGCCTGGGTGGCTCCGTGGGTTAAAGCCTCTGCCTTCGGCTCAGGTCATGATCTCAGGGTCCTGGGATCAAGCCCCAAATCGGGCTCTCTGCTCAGCAGGGAGCCTGCATTCCCTCCCCCCTCCTCTCTGCCTGCCTCTCTGCCTACTTGTGATCTCTCTCTGTGTGTCAAATAAATAAATAAAATCTTTAAAAAAAAAAAAAAGAGTGAACTTAAAGTAAAGCAGATTACCCTTTATAATGAGGACGGGCCTCAACTCATCAGTTGAAGGCCTTGCTAGAAGACCGACCTCCCCCAAGCAAGGGGGAATTCTGCCAACAGATTGTCTTTGGACCTGACCTGGGGCTCTTCCCTGTGCTTCCTGGTTGCCAGCCTACACTGCAGAGTTTGGACTTGCCAAGCTGCCATAACCCTGGGAGCCAATTCCTTAGAACTAAGATCTCTCTCTCCAGGTATACATGTCCTGTTGGTTCAGTTTCTCTGGAGAAATACTGCCTTGTATAGTACGGTTCCTGCCTTCTATTGTTAACTCTTCGTCAAAGCTAAGAGCAGTCTGGGAGCCAGAAAGACTGTGTTTGAGCCCAAGGACCACCCCCCGCCCCCCACCCCCAGAAGACTGGCCATTTACATCCCAGAGCCTGGATTCCTTGTCTCTAACATAGGGATGACCACTCCAACCCAGTGGCGGGGTGTGGGGGACGGAGCCAACAATCACTTCTGTGACGGTCCTTAATATCACTTCCCAACACTAAGCTGCCAGTTACATATTTCTAAAGATGAGATGCTGCCGTGCATTTCTTGACTTTAGAAGTCAATGTGAAAATAAATAAATAAATAAATAAAACAAAACCTCTTGAGCTGGGAGTCTTGTCTAGTCACTGATGTCTAGATAAAAGGAAACGTCTGTTTTATCCTCCCACTTAAAACACCTGCAGTATCAATACATTTCCCAGTCTCATTATTAGCACAGAACAGACTGATCCGTGTTTAAACCCAGCAAGACTTTGCTCCCACAAGGAAAAGACTCTCTCGTTTCTTGGGTCGCCTCTCTGACTTTGTACTTTCTTTGTGTGCTGCACATCAAACGTGGCATGAAGTGAGACAGTCACTTCAAACCCCACTCTCGGCATCATTGAAAGGTTTCTAAAAGCCGTGGAAATGAACTTGGCCCTCGCTCCTGATTCCAGCTCGTGCTTGCTGCAGATGCCCGGAAAGGACGGCCTCCTTTTTCTTTTTTTTTTTTTTTTTAAGATTTTATTTATTTGACAGAGAGAGATCCCAAGCAGGCAGAGAGGCAGGCAGAGAGAAGGGGTGGGAAGCAGGCTCCCTGCTGAGCAGAGAGCCCGACGCTGGGCTCGATCCCAGGACCCTGAGATCATGACCTGAACCTAAGGCAGAGGCTTTAACCCAGTGAGCCACCCAGGCGCCCCAGGAAGGCCTGCCTTTTTGGCAGATGGGTGCCTCATCGAAGAAACCAGCAGTTTCCCATGGTCCCCAGAGCTGCCCCGGGTCTGCCCGAGTTTCTCTTGTAGCTTCCGAGATGCTCAAGGTGACCCCCCAGGGCCTCCTGTCATTCTGTCTACCGCACTACTCCTGCCTGTCACCCCAGCAACCCCTTTGTAGAACAAAAGATGTTAATGCCTCCTTCACTGCGTTGTAATGAAATTCATAGATAATTTCACCTCCCTGCGCACAGTTTAAAAAGAAATCAATAGAACGTCCTATGTATTATATGAAAGAGGAATAGAAGAAATTTAGAGTAAAAATTAGTCATCTAGAACAAAATAATATCCATGCTTGCAATCATTCAATGAATGTGTATGAGCGCCTCTTCTCAGCAATTGTGTAGGTGCTGAGTGGCGAACAAAATTGGCAGGCAGAGGGATAGGAAACATTGAGCGTGTGCATTAACAGCTCAGGCAAGACCTCACTGGAAACCCTAATGAACTAATCCGATGCTTGCATCTTCTTGTGTTAATTTATTCAATATTTACTGAATGTTGACAGGGAAGGAGCGGCAGGCGCTGTTCGGGGAGATAGGAAATCAGCAGTGAACCCACCCTTCCCCTGCGGAATGCCTTTCTAGGCAGGGGCATAGGTCTGAAAGTGAGACGAATAAGGAGATCAGGAGCCGATCTGTATGAGGACATTGAAGAGCTGGAGGCATGGCAGACAGGAGAATAAAAGCTGAGATATCATACATCCTGCAACAAAGCCTCTGCACGCGGACGGGAAGGAGAGAGAATTAGGGCCACTCCCAATCTCCCTCACTGCTTTAATGTAGAGCCATATTGCTTCCACGGACCATGGCCAGAGACCCATCTGGCTCCTAGAAAGACGGCAACCCCAAGCTTCCCAGATCTCAAGACTTTCAGAGAGAGACTAAATGCAACTCCCAGGTACCCATGCGACCTCCCACCTGCCACCTCATCCACTTGGCGCTGGTTTTTCTCTCTCCCTGGAATATTCTTTTCCCGGGCATCCTCGCGGACTCACTCCTTCATCAAACTTGTGCTCGGGATAGCCCTCACCGAGGCCATCCCGTCTGCTGTCTGCGGAAGCCCCACCCTGTCTCAACCCTCCTTCTTCCCACTCCTCCATCCTGACAGTAGGTTATGTGCTCACTGGCTAGCCTGCTTGGCGACGACCCGTCTCTCCTACTCAATCCACACTCCACTAGGGCAGCGGCTCGGTCTGTCTGGTTCGAGGCTGTAACTTCAGCACCAGGACAGCGCCCGGCACACAGTAGGCTCTCGACAAACGTGGGTCGGATATCATTTATACCTGATGGCGTGCTGGGGCCAGCTCACCGCAGCCTCGAGGGTGCACACAGAGCTGCACACAGCTCCCCCCAATGCCTCTTCCATTGTATCCGAAAATCCGCCGGGATAGGAGTGTTTACCCCACAGAGATTGGTCAGTGTCATACACCAGGGTTTTTTTTTTTTTTTTTTACCCACCGGAAAGCTGGTTTTTAAACGTTTACCAGTCTAGCCCTGAACATCAGTGAACACGTGCTGTTGGAAGACACCTCCTTTGTTAAGAGAGATGGTTCCCATACAACCCCGAGGAAAACTAGCTCATCATTTGAGGAACCCAGGGACAAATGGTTTCGACCCCAAGTTGGGCTGTGTCAGAGGCTAACAGCTGGGTGGTCTGGGGCAGAGGTCAGACCCCTCCTATTTGTTCTCTGCACACTAAGTTACCGATATTAATGTGCAAATGCGTTCGCGATCACACAAGAGTCAGCACGTCTAAGGGGTATCTTTTTGCCCTAGTAATCAAAAAATGGCAATTGCTAGTCACTGACGCAGAAGGGCTGATAAATAGTTGGGATAATTTCCGCATTTCTCTCTTCAGAGAAAACAGCAATACTGTATGCAGTCATTTTCGATAAATATAGAAAATAAGTAATTATTGCTGGAGCTAATCATTATGAATCTCTATTCCCAGTCGCGCTTCTAGTAAACACCACTCATTGTTTAAAATAATCATTCTGAAAGGCCGAGCCAAACTTCTCATCTCTGCATGACGGGCACCCCCTCAGATAGAGAGGCTGCGAACCCACAGGGCGGCCCGAGTGCTTAGCTGGTCGTCTCAGTGCTGATTGGGAAAACGAGTTTGAAAAAGATCGTCTTTCCAACATGGAAAAAGCCAGAAAGTGCAAGAGAAAGCTCACATATCTGTGTCCCAGCCAGGGGCGGCTGGAGGCTCAGAGATCTAATTAAGAAGTGTGCCCGAAGGGCTGGGGCATTGACTTGGTGTCCACTCAGGCCACAAGTGCTTCTTTCATGTCTAACCTTGATTGAACCACGCTTCTCAGAAAGTCCGGCCCTGATGGCAAATAAATTCCACTGAATTCAAATGGAGCCATTAACATCTCCCTGCTCAGGCTCTGAAACATTTATTTGCTTTAAAATACACGCATTCATCTCAGTTTTGTGAGGAGGTAGAGCCAGCTTTTTCGTCCAGGTAGATTTCTCTCTGACACTCTCCCCATTCCCATTGGCCGCTCCACCCCTCCCCCCACCGAGGCTGAGCTGCTGAGCGAGGTTAGAGAGTGGCCTGGAGTGAGGGCAGAGTTCCGTGGGTTCTGCTCGTCATCGGCTACTGAGGGAAACCTTAGCACCACCCTGACCAGCCCCACATCCCTGCTCCCTCCTGGAGCTCACTTTCTGATCTGCATAAGGCATAGTATTCGTGACTGGAGAAAGGTTATTGGTACCATCTCAGAGATTTGTGTCCAAATCCTGGCTCTGAGATTCGGCCAAGCCTCTCTCCCTCCCTGCCTCTTAGTTTCTATTCCATTTTGGAGGACGGGTTGGACCAGTGGGGGTACTGTTCCCCTTGGGGTGTCTTGGAGATCTGTGAGAACATATTTGGTGATCACAAGGACTGGGGACACCACCGACATGAATGGACTCTGGCAGGGACACTAGATGGCCTGCAAGGCTCAGGACAGTCTCACACAATGAAGAAATGTTCCCTAGCCCACATGACTTTCGAAGGCCCCCACTGCACATTTGCATAGGCCTGTGATCTTTTGGGGTCACTTTGCTTCTCCAGATTTTCCTTTCTTCATCTTTAGCTGAGAAGTACTGTTCTCTGGGCACACACCCATTTGGACAGCGTAGGAGTATATGAGCATGATTAAAATCAGTTATGTTCCTTCACAAGTATGTCTTTTTTTTTTTTAGATTTATTTGTTTTAGAGAGAGAAGGAACAAGAGCAGCGGGGGGAGGGGCAGAGAGTCCTAAGCAGATGCCATGCTGAGCACAGAGCCTGACGAGGGCTCGATCTCACAATCCTGAGATCATGACCTGAGCCGAAACCAAGAGTCGGGTGCTTAACCGACTGAGCCACCTCGGCGCCCCCACAACAAAAATTTCTTGAGCTCCAACTATGTGCCAGGTATTGTGTTGGGTGCTGGGACTGAACACGGAGTCAGACAGAGGTCTTGTCTGCACGGGACGGGTGGTGCAACACATCCGAATCTATAATCCTAGTAAAGGACAGAAGGGACGCTATGCCCCCGAGATTATCAACACTCGACCTCCATTTCCTGGTGCCAGGCGCTGAAGAACTACTAGAGATTCTGAGAGGACTAAAACAGATCTCCATCCTTAAAGAGCTCCAGGTTAGCGAGGACCGTAAAGCAGTCCTACAATGCCGTGCCGTAAATCCTGCGAGGCGGGTTTGAACACTAACGAGGTAAGAGCGCCCACTGATCACACGCTTACTGTGCGCCGGGCCTCTGAGAGGTACTTTCCATACATCATGGCATCTTAGGCTCACGACCTCATGAAGGAAGCCGGCACGTGCGTGCCCCCGTGACAATTTCTGCCATTTCCACCCAACACCTGTTCTGTCACTTACCGGATATTTTTCTTTATCTAAATAAACCAACCCTTCAGATACCTTAAGTAATGATATCTCCACAATCGTAAGGCTGCAATCATAAGACTAAGGTTAGTTTTATGTAAATATGTATTTTTTCCTAATACCTTTTTAAAAAAAAAGATTTATTTATTTGAGAGAGAAAGAGAGAGGGAGAGAGGGAGAGCACCAGCAGGAGGGGAAGATGAAGACTGAATCTCAAAGAGAGCCCGCCACAGGGCTCGATCCCACAACCCTGAGATGGCTGGCTGAGCCAAAATCAAGAGTCAGATGCTCAACGAACTGCACCACCCGAGGGCCCCTTCCTGATGCCTTTAAACAAGCGCATAACAATTCAAAATTTAAAACTGCCTGGATACCACCTAAGACATCCTCTGTCTCTGACATTGGGAAATGCTGTGGACGTGAGTCAGGGTACGGGATGGCAGCTACTACAGAAACAACGTGGTCAGGGTTGATCTTTTTGCTCGTGTTACAGCCCCACGGAAGTGACTGGGGCTCAGGGCTTCTCCAGAAAGTCACTCACAGACCCAAGCTCCCTCCATCTAAAGGTTCCAGCCTCCTCTGGAGCCTTCCTCGCCCAGGTTCTCTGCATCCAGATGGCACGTGGAGGAAGAGGGAGTGGCACATCCCATTGGTCAGAATTCATCCATACGACCCCACCCAACAGCAGAGGATGCTGGGACATGCAGTTCACTCGTGAGCCCAAGAGGAATGGAAAACAGGTTCAGTGAAGATCTCCTATTGTCTCTGCCACATCGAGGTAAGAATTCCTCCTCTGGAAACACTGAGACAAAGCATTTCCATTTTACAAATGGGGAAAGGCAGGTTTTAAAAAGTCAAGTGCCCTGCCCCAGGTTACACAGGCATTAAGAGGTAAAGCTTGGGTTCAAGACCAAGCCGAAGACTGCTGCAACCATCACCTCTGTTCTCCACAAGGACTCCCAGGCTCAAGCTGTGCTCAGAGCTCCCTCCTCCCCTTCAGGCCTGCTCATCAGTCCTTCCACAGATGTCCTCACCTGAGTGCCTCCAGGCACCTCTAACTAAACACGACGTGAACCCAGCCAATCACTTGCCCCACCCACTCACCTTCTCCTTCTGAATTTCCTTTCATGAAGGAATGAAATGAATCCACTGACCAAACCAGACAACTAGAGCTTACCCTAGAATTCTCTTGTCTCAGAATGCTTGTAGCAGCAAGTAACAGCAAACCCTACTCAAAATGACTTACATCTTTGTGATATGTCCCATCTCATTAAAGCCACCAAATGTGGCAGCTCCAGGATGGGTTAGTGTGGTGGTTCACCTTCAGCATCGAGAACATCAAGAACACAAGTTCCTCTGTCTTTCCACGTGGCCGCCCTTAGCCTGTTGGCTGGATCGCTTAGCCTGGCTCCAGGTAACACAAGCAGACAGCCCTATCCAGAGGCAGAAAAGAAAATCTCCCTCAACATTCTCTTCTAGGGAACAAAGAACCCCTTTGCAGAGGCACCCCAGTGGAGACGTCCTTCACGTCTCACTGGCCATGACTGTGTCACAGGCCCACCCTAAACCAGTCATGGGCAAGATGAATGGAATCATTAGAATGGCTGAGATTAACAGCGATTTGCCTTCTGGGGTCACGGGAAGACCAGGCCCTTCTCGTCACATTGGCCACCTGACAGCAGAGCCAAAATGGTGCTCTATGGGCAAGAAAGACATAGGCAACAGTGTGTGCATGGTCCCTTCTTCAACATTCAACCGATCATCTCTGTCAATTACATCTCCTTTGTGTCTCTTTGGTTTCATACTTTGCTTTTGGTCTCCATACAGGCTATCATAAATCAAAGCTTCGGTAGGTTGAGCAAACTTCTAACAGTGGCTCTGTGAGCATGTAAATAAATCCTTCTTAAATGCTAAAAATGAAACATTCTTACTCTTAAATCATTTCTATGTCAATTTGCTCCAGCGAACCTCCTCCTCATAGGTATACAAAGATGCATTTTATCTCGGGTTTTTGTGCAAACTGTAAAAAAAAATAGGTAAATTCTCAAAGTAAGACCTCAGAATTAATGGGATGGTACTGTATTTGATGTTCTCAGTTTCCAGAAATAATTGTGACTAAAAGTGTTACAGAATCTGATTTCTGAAGATGCATTAATTAGCATTTTTTAAAGTGGTTCGTGGGAGAACATTTAGAGCATATATATTGGGAGCTAACTACCGTTTGAAAAATTCACAATAAACATTATCACCGAAACAGAAATGTGTGTGCGTTATATATATGCAAAACCAAATTTTCGATTTTCCCACCAAAGAGCCCTTCTATCTATACTCATCTCATGCTATGATAAGTGGTAATTTTATTCTTCCAGTTGCCCAGATCAAAAACCTTCTGGATTCGTTTTGTATTGCTGCATAACCCATTATCCCCAAACTTGACAGCTTAAAACCCACGGGGATTATCCCCCAGCCGCTGTGGGTGAGCGAGCGAAGCGTGCTGCTGGGAGGCTTGCAGGCTGCCATCAGCGTCAGCGGGTGCTGTGATCTCATCTCAAAGCTCAGCTGGGGAAGGACTCCAAGCTCATGCGGCTGTTGGCAGGATTTGGTTCTTCATGGTTGTGGGACTGAGGACTCTGGTTCCTTGCTGGGTGTTTGCTCGGGGGCTGCCCCACGTCCTTGTCCTGCAGACCTCTCCAGCAAGGCACCTTGCTTCACGGACATGGGCACACAGGGAAGACAAAAGAGAGAAACTGGCTCATAGAGGGAGTCAACCTTGTGTCACCTAATCAGAGAAGGGACATCCCATCAACTCTGCCATATTCTGTTCATTAGAAACAAGTGACAGGATCCGGCTCCGATTCAAGAGGAGGGGAGCTACAGAGACAGGACTACCAGCGGGTGGGGGGCACTGGGAGCCAGTCATAAGCTGCCTGTCCCACTTTGGAATCCTCCTCCCTCTCCCTCCTTCTCTCACACCCTACAGCCACCCCCTCAGGCAATAGGACAGGCTGTTCCTTCAAAGCAACAGATCCAAACACTTCTGTTGTTTGCTCAAATGTCACCTGTCCAGCGATATCTGATCTTCACGACTGCAACCAACCCAATAACACACACAGGCTCCCATCCTTCTTCTGTATACAAGTGGGGGTGGGGGGCAAAGGGAGAGGGAGAAGCAGGCTCTCCGCTGAGCAGGGAGCCTGACCAATAATCCCAGGACCCCGAGATCATTATCTGAGCCAAAGGCAGACGCTTAACTGACTGAGCCAGCCAGGTGCCCCCTTCTTTTCCTTTACAGATCATCATCATTCTAGATATTTTTATCATTTTTAAAATTCTCTCTCTCCCCACCTTGGCACATAAGCTGCATAAGGGCAGAGATTTTTATCCGTTTTGTTTGTCGCTGTATTTCCCATACCTAAAGAAGCTCAAGAATTTTACTGAATGGAATGAACGAATGAATATTAAAATACATGGAGATGTGTTCTCTTCTTTTAAAGCCCAATACAAGAGGGAAAACATTACCCAAAGATTTGCAAAGATTCCATCCTCTCTATATTAATAGGCGTGGACTCTGTTGGTTTTTCCAGGTGCTCTTGTTGGGCTCCCAGATTGTGCCCACCGTAGGTAGCTATAACTCCCTACTACACCAAAACCAGATGGGACTGAGCAAAGGAAAGGACTTCATTTCAGCCTTGAAGGGTGGTCTCTAATTTAGCTTTGCAAACCACATTCCATGGGCTCCTGGGTTAAAACTATAAGGAACAGTCTGCCAAGAAAGCCCTCAACTCCCAGTGCCCATCGATGGGCAGACCATGGTCATGGGTGGACAGCAATGGAAGGCAGCCCAGGACAGAAGGACCCGGGTGTATTTTTCTGCTTAAAGACCAATGGCCGTGAGGCTCAAGGGGCTCTTTGTAAAGCAGAGCTTCTCAAACTTTTCCACATCCTTCCAGGGTAGACAAAAATGAACCCTCAACCCTGGGGGCTCGGGGGTCTAGTCTGAAGCTGACCAGAAAGCCAGAAATGTATCTGCTATTCTTAATTTCCTCTTTAAAATTCACCCAGATTTCAGATTTTCCTCAGTAATACAGTTGCATCTGATCTAATACAAAAATAACGCTTTAAATTACTTATAGAAGTTTCCTAAAATTGTCTACCTTCTTTTCGGCCGATGAAGGCAACGTGAGAGTACCAAGGCTGTAAATTCCAGAAAATAATGGGCTGAATGGAAGAGAGTGGCTCCTACAGAGCAGAGTTATGACCTGGGCAATTTTTTTTTCATGACACTTCGAGAATTGAGATGTTCATAAATGTGGGGGTACAGAAGGCAGATGTGGGGGCGGGGAGTCAGCAGACAAAATGCTCTCAGGGATGAAACACTGTACAATTCTGGGAGGTGCCTGTAGGGGGAGACCCTTTAACCATCCTCTTGCTGAGAGAATGAGAAGCTTGAGTCAGGTGGTAGACTTTCAGATCCTGATCTCTTTTTTGGGGTTGTTTTTACCTTGAAAAAAAAAACAAAAACCAGTTTTCCAAAGACATTCTCTCTGAACAAAGACGACTGATTCCTTTGTTCCTGTCTTATTACCAAGACTGTAACTTTTGGCATCTGTAAATGAAGGAAGCCTCCAAAGACCCAGTCTCCACAATCAGCTCCATTCATAGCTCAGATTTCATTGTCATCGTATCCATCTTGTCACATGTGGTAAAAAGAAAAGAAAAGAAAATTCGGGCTAATTCAGGCTTTTTAAAAAATCTGCTAAATGAAAAAAAAAAATTCCGCTCAATGACGTGAACTTGGGAGTGAGGCTTTAGCATTAGATCAACGCTGAATCCACATTTTTATCCTTTGTCTTAATGTCTATTTACTTCTTCTCGAAGAATAAGGATTCAAGCCTGAATTCAGTCCCTCAAAACCGGGCGAGCCTCCTTCCTTGACAAAGGCTGCCAACATCTGCGCGAAAGTCAGCATTACATTTATACCCACTTCAATGGAAAGCAATGGAAAACGAGGCGTCGACAAACAACTTTTGTTTCCACTCTTTTCAATGTTCCACTGAAGCAGGAGCACTGCAGCTCTTGATCTCGGAGTCGTGAGTTCGAGCCCCATCTTGGGTGTAGAGATATCTCAGTGTTCCACTAAACACAATGAGAAACCACGGGAACCTTTCTGGATTCAAACAAGTTCGTGTGCATGAAGTGTCCACACCGGGCAGGAAGGAAGGGCTACGTGTGTGAGCTCCTGCTGCATTTCACCTTGACTGAGACGTCGCCGGTTGTAAGAAGCCCCCGGTTGTATGTACTGCTAAGAAAGTTAAAAAATGCTGCCAGTTAACTATGATGCAACGCCTTCTTATCGCTTCAGATGTTGATTTTAGGCTTACCAAAAGGACTTATTTAGGGACTTGCGTCCCTAAATTTATCACCTAAAGAGGAACACATAGGTGAAAAAAAAGTCATCAAGTTATTCTCAAAATGTTTTCAGAGTCCGAATCTTCTTAGCGATTTTCCACTCAGTGTTGCCAACGTTCATAGATTTCAACACAAAGTCGGCTCTCAGGCAATCGATGGCGTGAGAAGGAAGCGTTTCTTTCCCGGGTGAGGTGCTCGCATTCTGAAAGAAGGTGTCGGGCAATGACGACCATGTCCTGACCTTGTGTCAAAGACAATAAGACACTAACCATAAGACACGTCCCAGTTGCCCAGCTGCTAGAAATGCGTGTGAAGCGGTGAGCATTGCATCTTAGAATCAATGAAATGTGTTAATATTCCATTGTCATTACACATAAAGCAGACAAAGCCTACTAAAATGGCTGCACCACCCAAGCCGATGCCTTCATCAAATTGTAAAGAACTATTAACCTCGGTCAGGATCGCAATCAGTTGTGCAAATGGATCTTTTGAGTACATTCAATTTGTCATTCCACAAGGGCACGATTTTCAGCGTGGCTGTTTAATTTTGACCCAAATCAGGTGCACGCAGTCTTTGCCAGTTTCTCCTGGGAGGTGCCGGGCCCCATCCAATGAGTTCTGAAAGGAACGGTCAAGTCCTTTTTTACCTGTATGTTTGATCATACGTTCGAGGGAGGAAGCAGCAAGCCCAGTGTTGATTCTCTTCTGGTGGCCTCTTCTCTTTATCTCCCCTGGGTTTTGCCCATCTTTCAAGAGGCATCCCTCTGAGTGTAATGGAACTAGTGATTCTTGCTCCAATCGGAGGCAGTACAATCGCCTGGAGCCTGGGGTAAAAATGCAGATAAAAGACACCCCCTCCCCAGGGAACTGGACTAAAGCAGACTCTGGAAATGAGACCCAAGAGTCTGCATCTTAAAGAACTGGCTCCTCCCATGATTCTGATATAACTAAAGTTCCCAGGTCACGGATTTAGGAAAAAAAAAAAAAAAAAAAAGTGGTAGGAAGAAATGGGCGCACTGGGAGGAGAACACTGGGAAACGTCCTTTCTACACATTGCATTTTCAAAAAGGGGCTCCTTTTCAGCACCTTTTTAAAGGTAAATCCATTGACTTTGTAGTATCGTTAAAATGAACGAAAGATGTGGGGGGAGCCGTGGAAAAGGTTGGTTTATGCTTTGTGCCTCATCAGCAGCATAAGCCCAGCGTATAATAAACTGGAAGATGCCCGGCTCACCCAGTGGGAAGTCAGAAGTGCGGGCCAGCAGCTCTGAGATCTTGAGAAACCTGTCCCTTTCCGTGCACCCCCAACCCCCCAGCTCTGCCCCACTCAGCATCCACGCGAAGGCTGGGACCCTCAAGATCAGAGGGTGGCCGCCAGGGAAATCAGGATCATGTGCTCACCAAGCAAGCGGTCCCAGGAAAATGGCAACCAACTGGCTCACCTGTTCAGAAATTACTACGAAAGTTCTTTTGAAGAAGTAAAATATAGAGTTCACTGTAGAATAGTTTAAGGGTATTTTTAACTACTTACAAACCCAGTAGTCTTAACGAAGTAATTATTTCCATTCATTAATAATAGCCTTCTAATTTTAATTCTTATAAACCCAGCATAATCGTTACATAGTTTTCATCACACCATACGTAGATAGAGCTTTATATCTAAATTTTTCCCTTAATATTATACTGTAAACCTCCTTCATGTTTTATAGTCGCCATATAATTTTAAATCCCAGCACGATATTTCTTTTTATTGATACACCACAGCTTGCTTAATCAAAGTCCACGATTTCTTCTGGTTGTTCACTGTTCCAGGCAATGCTGGGATCCAAATTTTTTGCATGTGGCCTTTTTGCATACCTACCACTTCCCCCTTTTGCCAGGTTCACTCCTGTCATATAGAACAGAGCTCTCTGCCTGGAGCCCCCCTCAGAGCGCGCCCGCCGC
Organism: Nasua narica; assembly: GCA_028533885.1. NCBI lineage: Eukaryota > Metazoa > Chordata > Mammalia > Carnivora > Procyonidae > Nasua > Nasua narica. The sequence continues at coordinate 105,100,730 of CM052807.1, read as the reverse complement.
TCATTGGGTCACATGCCCACTCCTGAACCAATCACGGGAAGAGGGTGGGGAGGGTCCGGCCGCCAACCAATCCCACCCCAGAGCGGCTGGTGCGCTGTAACTATTTAGTGAGTGAATGAATGACTTATTAAATGAAACAGCCAAGCCTAAAAGAAAGCAAAACTATAAGAGCAACTGCAAATCTTGGCCTTCTACAGTTGTCGCCTTGGTTTCTGATGCACTCATTGTTGCTCTCACGGGGTAAATATATGTACTAAGGACTGACAGTGCGGTGGAGAAGCCCGACCCTTGGAGAAATTACTGAACTCTATTACATAGAAATTTATTCCTACAGTCTCACAGGCTAGCTTCTCTACTTGTAATCATCTCTCTCTCTCTCTCTCTTTACTCCAGGAAGAACTATTATTAGTCACAAAAAAATATTAAACAAGAAGGGCGGAGAAGAGAAGAAAGGGAAAGAAGAGGTAGCCTCTGGGAAAGGCGAGGAAGTGAATTCTCCCCTGAAGTCTCCAGGAAGAATGCAGCTCTCAATACCTTGATTATAGACTTCTGGCCTCTAGAACTGCGAGAGAATAACTTTGCGCTGTTTTAAGGCACTAAGTTTGCAGATATTTGTTACAGCAGCAGTAGGAAACAAATACATCTGCTGTTCAGGCCAGGATGGGGAAGACACGGAGCTTAATAACAGGAGAGACATATAAATAGATGCTAACAGCCAAGGGGCAGGGCTTCCTCTGCGCCGCGTATCCACCTAGATTCAAGCTGCACGACACTGGGAGAGGAGCGCCGTTATTATCTGCATGTGATAGACACGAACCTGAGGCTCACAAAGGTTGAGTGACTTTACCAAGGTGGCACAGCCTGGCAGCGGTTGATTCAGGATTTAGACTTCGTCCTGCTAGATGCAGTGGGGTGTGCCTGTCGCCCGGACTACTGGGGAGGCGGAGGCAGGAGGGTCGCTCGAGCCCCAGAACTCTGGGCTGTAGTGCGCTCTGCCCATGGGATGTCTGCACTCAGCTCCGCGTCACTATGGTGACCTCCCGGAGTGGGGGACCACCAGGTGGCCTGCCTAAGGAGGGGTGAAGTGGCTCAGGTTAGCAAGAGAGCAGGTCAGAATTTAGACTTAGTCCTGAATCTAGCGAAGATGCCGCACAAGGCTTGCCCAAGGTACACGGTGCGTGGCAGAGGCAGGACCCACCTCCGACCTTCCAGCTGACTCCAGAGGACTCTTACAGTACATCTGATGAGGCGGAGGGATCACTGGGCCTCTGCAGGGGGCTGGGTCTGCTGGAGGGTGTGGTATGAGAAGCCAGGCGGGGAAGGGAAACAAGGTAGATCCTTCCGGACTGGGCTCCAGGCCCGGCTGGGGGCTTTCACTGCTTCCTAACCAGACAGAGGCTTTGGGCTGCTGTTCTTGTCTCAACGTGGATGTTGCCTCCGTGTGGACCCTGTCTCTCCAGCTGCTCTTTAGAGTTTCTGACACTCACAGAAGTCTTGCCAGCACCTTATTCTTAAGCTTGAGCAATTCCGTCCGCCGCCAGGAAGTCTGAGCAAGGGCTGCAAACTCCACCAGCCCAGAGCTCCTGGGATCCCTGCAGGCTCTGGGCTTTAGTGTTCATCTCACCGAAAGAACAAAATACCCCCACAGACCGCTTGCTGAGCTGAGCTGTTTAGACCCACGACTAACTGTGTGTTCTGAGCGCCACCTAGTGGTGCCCAAGGCCCCGAGCGTTTCTTCTCAAACCAGATCTGGAGGTAGGGGCTCCCACCTCCCTTCCTTCCTCTGAGGTTATCTCCTGGGTGGTTTAGGTGACTTAAGAGGATCTCCAACCTTCTTGGGTTCCAGGACACTTTAGAGACGCCCAAGGCCAGCTGGTTCCCTGAAACTCTGTGAATTGACAATGAGACTGCTCCATCCTGGGCTCTGCCTGAGGGTCCAGGACGCGGGCTCTGGGTTGAAATACAGAACAATGCTTTTTGTCATTTACCAGCTCTGTGACCTGAATGAGTGCGAGGAAGGCCTGTGGGGGACTCGGCATCTTATTTCAATGTGAGAGGCACTAACGGAGGAGAGTGAATTTGAAAAAGCTATTGAGAACACATTTTTTTTATAACTTAGATAAAATGGACCAATTCCTCGAAAAACACAAAGACTGTAACTCACTTAATATGAACTAGAAAATCTGAATATGCCTACAACTGTTAAGGAAATTGAATTTGTAATTTAAAAACTCCCAAAAAAGAAGTCTCCAGACCCAGATGGTTTCATTGGAATTCTACCAAATGTTTCAAGAAGAATTAACACTATCTCTATATATTCTCTGTCAGAAAATACAAGAGGAAGGAACACTTCCAATTCACTGTATGACCCTAGTACTACCCTGATATCAAAACCAAAGACAGTACAAAAAAAGAAATTACAGAGCAGTATTCCTTATGAATATGGACATATCATTGACGAAATATTAGCAATTAAAATTCAGCAATATATAAAAAGAATTGTACACTATACCCAAGCAGGGTTTGTCCTAGGGATTCAAGACTGATTTAATATTTGAAAGTCAATCAGTATAATCCACCATATCAATAGGCTACAGAAGGAAAGTCACATGATCATATAAATTGATGTGGGAAAAACACTGACAAAATTCAATGGGCATTCATGTTTTAAAAAAACTCACAGAAAAATAGAAACAGAGAATCACTTTCTCAACTTAACGAAGAACATCTACAAAAACACCCGACAGCAGCCTGGGTGGCTCAGTCAGGTGAGCATCTACCTTCAGTTTGGGTCATAATCCCAGGATCCTGGGATTGAGCCCCATATCAGGCTCCCTGCTAGGTGAAAGTCTGCCTCTCCCTCTGCCTCTCCCCCTGGCTTGGGCTCTCTCTCTCTCTCTCTCTCTCTCTCAAAAAATAAGTAAAATCTTGGAAAAAAACAACACTACAGCTAACATACTTTATGGTGAAAGACTGCAGGTTTCCCCTTAAGACTGGAAAGAAGGCAAAGATGTCTACTCTCACCACTCTTAGTGAACACAGTGTTGTGTTGACTAAGGCAATGAAGGAAGGTAAAAAGGAAGGAAGGAAGGAAGGCAAAAAAGGAAGGAAGGAACAAAAGAACAAAGGAAGAAAAAAAAAGAAAGAAAAAAAGAAAAGAAAAGAAATAAAAGGCATACAGACCAGAAAAGAGGATGTATTTGCAGAAGACATGATTGTCCATGTAGAAAATCACCAAGGGTTCCACAAGATATACTCGAATAAGTGGGTTTAGCAAAGACACAGGGATACAAGATAAATAAACAAAAATTAATTGTATTTCTATATACTAGCAATGAACAGATGGACATTAAATTTTTTAAAACAATATTCATAATTGTTCACAAAAAGGTGAAATACTTAGATGTAAATCTAACAAAACATGTACAGGACTTGTATGCTGAAAACTACAAAATACTTGAGAGAAATCAAAGATCGAAATACACAGAGAAACACACCATGTTCACGGATTGGCAGGTTCAATATAATAAGGATGTCAGTTCTCCCCACAATTGTTGAGCAGGTTTAACTCAATTCCTGTGAAATTCCCAGCAAGATTTTTGTAGATAGAGACAAGATTATTATAAGCCTTATATGGGAAGGCAAAAGAACCAGAATAGGTAAAATAATTTTGAAAGAGAAGAATAAAGTAGGAGGAACCCATTTATCCAAGTTCAAGACTTATTATAAAGCCAAAATAACCAAGGATGTGCTGGATCGGCTGAGGAACAGATGCACAGATCGATGGAACAGAATAGAGAACCCAGAAATAGATCTATAACCAACATGCTCAAGTGATTTTTGCCAGGTGCAAAAGTAATTCAATGGAGAAAAGGTAGCCTTTCAATACACGGCAGAGGGGCGATCGGACATCCATAGGCAAACAAATAAAATCCTTGACCTAAGCCACACACATTTCTACAAAAATTAACTCTAAATTTTGCATGGACTTAAATGCTGAACATAAAACTACAAAACTTTGAGGAAAAGACAGAGGAGACAATCTATGGGATCTAGGTTCGGGTTATTTTCATTTTCAAAATACAACACACAAACCGACAAGAATCTATTTCCAAGAAAGTAAGAAGCACTTTTCTTCATCTTCCCGGTTGCTGCCCTTTCGCACAGAAACGATGAGCTCACACGGGAAACGTTTTCAAGCTGTCACGCCCAAGTTCCTCTCCCAGAGATCTGATGCATTCAGGGTAGCGCCGGAGCGCCTGCATTTCGGGAAGCTCCCAGGTGAGTCCAGTGTGCACGCGGATTGAGACCCGCTCTCTGCCTTCGGTACAGTCGTTTCCCAAGGGTGGTCCTTGATCAACCTGCAGCATCAGCCTCACCTGCAGCTCGTTAGAAATGCACGTTCTCGGGCCACGCCCCACGCCTGCCGAATCAGAAACAGCCACCCGTGTTTCAACAAGCCCTCCCTCCAGGGGATTCTGCTGCCCACTCAAGCTGGAGACCCTCTGCCTCGGGAGACAAATTCTGGCACAGAGAGAGCAGCTGGCTCCCAAAGAAGAACATACACACAGCCGAAAAGCGGGAAGAGCACGGTCCAGCCTCCCCGGCGATCAACAGAAATGCAACATAAAAACAGCAGGGAAGGGCCCCTGGGTGGCGCAGTTGGTTGAGCGACTGCCTTCGGCTCAGGTCATGATCCCGGAGTCCCGGGATCGAGTCCCACATCGGGCTCCCAGCTCCATGGGGAGTCCGCTTCTCACTCTGACCTGCTCTCTCATTCTCTCTCTTTAAAAAAAAAAAAAAAAACAGCAGGGAAATTCCACCTGACATTTCACCTGTCGAACAAGCAAATAGAGAAATAAATCAGACCCAAGATACTACTTCACGCTTCCTTCTTCACGCGACTAGGGTCCCCAGCCATCCAGTTTTCCTGGAACAGAGGGGCTTCCCAGGTGGGACTTTCTGTGCTAAAATCATGACACCTTGGTCCCCTGAACCAAGACTTAGCAGATGATTACGATTACCGCTGACCCTCTGCTTTCCCCCATGAGACAGAGACCCATAGGAGCAGAACCCTGTGTTTCCGGTCTGATAGCCTGGTCTCTCGCCTTGTACCGAACAGATACTCAATGTGTATTTGGAGAGGGAAGGAACAGAGGGAAAGAGGAAGGGAAGGGGAGAGGAAGGAAGATAAACCTTTGCCAAGCAGTCAGGTCCCCCTCAGTGCTGCTCAGTACCGGACATACGTCCCGATATGATTCTGACCGCGCCGCATTATAGCTGCATACCTGTAGGTCTTTCTCCCTCAATGAGCCATGAACTCGTCCTCTGCATGGACTAATCCTACCCTCCGTGATACACGGGAAGGTGTCAGCGCTGAGAGGTTAGGGGAATGAGGGTAAAGCTCAGTCTTCGCGGGTTCCAATCCTAACTCTGTGGATTATCAGCTGCGTGACCTCAGGCAAGCTAATTGACCTTTCTCTACTTCTCTACTTTCACCTGCAAAGTGGGTGTGAAAAGAATAGCAAAGGACCTACGTCACCAGGTTGCTGTGAGAATGTTACGTGCCCCAATGCATGTAAACCACTTAGAGTGGTGCCCGGGATACACAGAGGCCTCAATGCCATTAGCTGTTATTATTATTAAAGGAAAGGGACCCACAAACCCCATTTGAGGGATTGAAGTCATCTTCGAGTAACCCGGAAGCTGCAGGTGGCTGTATTTCCTGGAGGGTGGATAGAGAACAGTGTGGCTACCTCCAAACAGTCAGGAGGGAACTTTTCAGGGATGGGAAGACTGACACAGAAAGTCTGCAAGCTGTCACCAGGCTTCCCTTCGCATGTCCCCATTCATTTCCTCATCTAGATCGGACACCCCAGATCGGACACTTGCACACGCATGGTCACTTGAGCAGGGCAAGGGCTCCCACCGGAGAGTCATATCTAGGTGAGTAGACCCTCTGCTTCATCACGGAAGCCCGAGGACCTGGTTTATAGCACAAAGTATGCATTCCGGAACTATGGGTAAACGGACAAATTTCAATGGGTGTAAAGCCTTCTTTTTTTTTTTTTAAGATTTATTTATTTGACAAAGAGAGATCACGAGTAGGCAGAGAGGCAGGCAGAGAGAGGGGGAAGCAGGCTCCCTGCTGAGCAGAGAGCCCGATGCGGGGCTCGATCCCAGGACCCTGAGATCATGACCCGAGCCGAAGGCAGAGGCTTTAACCCACTGAGCCACCCAGGCGCCCCCCTTCTTTTAATCCCACTTGTCTATCGGCATCCAGAACCACCTCACCTCTGGTTCTGCCCTTGACCATGTACTTCCCAGCTGGGGCTTTCCTATTGGGTCACGAATCAGTAAGCAGAATGGTCATAAACAAAGTTATCCCACTGGCATTTACCCAAAGGAGCTGGAAGCCTAGGTCCTCACAAAAACCTGCCCGTGACGGGCGCCTAGGTGGTTCGGTCGGTGAAGCGTCCGACTCTTGATTTCGGCTCGGGTCACAATCTCGGGGTCCCAGCGCATGAGGCTGGTACGGAGCCTGCTTAAGACTCTCTCTCTCTCCTTCTGCAGCCCCAACCTCAACCCCACGTGCGCGCGCAAGCACTCTCCCGCTCCCTCTAAGAAAAACCAAAAAACCAAAAAGCAAAAAACCTGCAGACAAATGTTTACAGCAGCTTTATTCGTAATTGTCAAAACGCAGCTGCTACCGAGATGCCCTTCCGCAGGTGAATGGATAAATGAACGGAAGCACATCCAGACATGGGCATATCATTTGGTGCCAAGAAAGAAATGAGCGGGGCGCCTGGGTGGCTCAGTTGGTTAAGCAACTGCCTTCGGCTCAGGTCATGATCCCGGAGACCCGAGATCAAGTCCCACATCAGGCTCCCAGCTTCAAGAGGAGTCCACTTCTCACTCTGACCTTCTCCCTTCTCATGCTCTCTCTCTCTCTCTCTTTCTCTAACAAATAAATAAATAAAAATCTTTAAAGAAAGAAATGAACAATCAGGCCACGAAAAGACATGAGGAACCCTCACATGTAAATCACTAAGCAAAAGAAGCCCTTATGAAAAGGCAGAAAGGGCTGCCCCTGAAGTCCGTTCAGAGCGCCCCTGCCCTCTAGGCCTGGCCCCCCCCAGGAGCGGCAGCAAGGAGGGCAGGAAGGGTCCCAGTCACCTAAGGATCCACAGCTGGCGAGCGTCCTGACAGCCCAGCGCCGCCCTTGGTGTGAGAGTGCCATCGGCGGGAGAACGGTCCTCCCAGGAGAGGAAAGGCGGGGACAGGGTTCTTTCTGGTCATTTGATTTCTTTGCCTTCTAAACAAAAATGGGACCATAACTAGTGTGCACTATTTTGCACTTAAAAACATACAACGTATATATTTTTTAAAGATTTATTTTTTTACTTAAGAGAGAGAGCTAGAGAGAGCATGAGGAGAGGGAGACAAGCAGGCTCCCCAGGGAGTGGGGAGCCAGAAGTGGGGCTCAGTCCCAGGACCCCGAGATCATGACCTGAGCTGAAACCAAGAGTTGGAGGCTTAACCGACTGAGCCCCCCAGACGTCCCCAAACACCTAAGGACTGTTTTTCCGTGTCACTAAATTTATAAGTCCAGCACCAACTTTAACGGCCGCACCGTGTTCCGTTGCATGAAGGCAGCAGCCTGTTAAATTATTTCCCTAGTTTGGGATATGTAGGCTATTTCCGGATGGTCATCGTGAGGAGTATCCTAAACCCTTCAACCTTCAGGAGAAACTCCCAGGACAGGAAGTGCTGAGTCAGAGAGCGCGTACATGTCAGCTTTTGACGTTTGTTACCAAACTGCCTCCAGCCTTCCCGCTGGGCGAGGACACGCAGGCGGGCGTGAGCGCGCGTGGGTGGGAGGTCCACCCACCTCCGGGGGGGCCTCATCTGAACCCCCTGGGAACAGACGCGGTTCAGCAGGGAGAATTTTCCAGGTTCTAGAGAAACAAGGCAGTGTGTGTGCTCCTGGGGCTGGGCCACACGTCCGGCAGGTCCAGGGTGGATCCGCCATCCAACTCATGACTCACATTTCCCCAGTAAAACATAGGAACATTCACGATAAGTGAGATAAATCAAAACCGCAAAGAACCTCCTGGCAGCTCCGGGCAGGTTTCGCCACTATCTGTGTTTTGGAGCTAGAGGTACGATGGGGCGCCTGGGTGGCTCAGTCGGGTAAGCATCTGCCTTCGGCTCAAGTCATGATCCCAAGGTCCTGGGATCGAGCCCCGCAGGCAAGGGAGCCTGCTTCTCCCTCTCCCTCTGCTTGTGCTCTCTTGCTCTGTCAAATAAATAAATAAAATCTAAAAAAAAAAAAAAAGCACGTTTTAAAAAAAAGAAACCAAACTTCCCTTGTTCAGAATTTTTGCAGCTCGGATTTATGGGGAAAGGAACAAGGGTAGAGTCATTCTGCTGCTCTTCGAGAGAAACGAGAAATGGGCTTAGCCAGGCCCCGTTGGGGGGGGTCATGCCAGATAAGGATTAAGTCCTCAGCTGGGGAAGGAAGCCCATCTGTGTTTGCATGCTGGCTTTCCCTACTATACCCTGGGGGGCCCTGGGCCAGTAACGTGCCCCTTCTGGGCCTCATCTCTGCAGCACTACGGAGAAGAGCACAGGGGATGAAAGCACGCAGAAGGCTCAGCTCGGACCTAACTGGTGCTGAGCCGAGGACAGCTGTCATTGAACTTGCCGTGGGCAATGGCAGAGCTGAGGAGGGAAAGCCTGGCTCCTCCTGCAAGGTCATGTGGGTCCAGGGACGCACTGCATCCCAGCCAGGCTGTCTGCTCTCACTCACCTAAGTGGAAGGCCCAGGAATGTGGGTAGAAGGAAGGGCCCAACAGGAGCCTCCGTGGCCCCGAATGGCTTCGGCCCGCCCTGGCGGCGCTGGGGTGCTGGGTGGGGCAGAGCCCGGCCAGCCCCCACCTGGACCTCCGCGGAGACCTATTTCGGTGGCCCAGCGTGTGGTTGTGCCAACTGCAGGCCTGGCGAGTTCGAAGCTGCAGTTTCAGAAGCAACTCAACCAAATACCTGGGCAGGACACCAGCAGGTCTCACAAAGACTCAAACTGTCTTGCTGAGGCCACGGGCCGCCCAGCGGGAAGAGGTGTGAGAATGGGCAACCGTCCGCTTTCCACAAGTTCTGGGGTGCCGCGGTGGGAGGGGGAGTGAGGGTGGCCGGAGTGCCCGGGGGTGCGGGGACAGGGGTCTGGGCTTGGCTGCAGGGACAGAGCCGAGGGGAGGGAAGGGGCCGAGGCAAGGCTTCCTTCACGTGTTGCACCCCCACAGACCCGGGGGACAGAAAAACTACGCACCTGGCTTGTTTACTAAAATCGGGGTGTGGGGGCGGGGAAAAGAGAAGGAACAGACTTGGTAATAAAGCCTGAAAAGCCCTCTGTCAAATCCCCTCTGTTGACGAAGTCCTCCCAGTACAGATTATAGCACCTTGCTTGCTGGAGGCTCTTTGCACTGAGAGTTCTGAGACGAGCGTGCATTTGCCAGGAATAACTTCAGGTCTGCACCAGGAGGTGGGGGGCTGGACATTTTCAAAAGCCCCCAGTCCAGTGGGGCATTTCACAGCTCACCACATAGACCCTGGAAAATAGCAAAGTGGCTCATCTGTTTAGAAAGTGCTGCAGGGGTTTCTTTAGAAGACTTTAAAAATATTCTAGATGCCACTGCAGAACATCACAAGTGTGGCTTGCTGGCTCATAAGCCCTGCTAATTTTATACAAGAATCACTTTCTTTGTGAATGCACCTTCCCATCTTTGTCGAGAGTTACACGTTTGTGTTGCTTTAATTGCAGTATTTTTAAATTTCATCTGTAGCTTTTTCTTTATAGTCCATAAACACTTTCCCACGTTTTTTTGCTCCTCCAAGTAATTCTAATAATAGCATCCATTTTGTCCTATTCGATACCACACACAGGTTTCTCAACCGGACTATAAAAAAGTTTTTCACTATTACAAACAATGCTACAATGAGTATCTCTGTGCCTACGGCATTTTTGCACACTGACTACTGAAATTAATTTTCAATTATCTGCTCAACATATGTTTACTGCATGTCTATTATGTTAGGCCCTGGGGACAGGTGAAAGAAAAAAAAAAACAGACACCATCTCTGCCCCAAAGGCTAAACATTCTATATTTTAATAACCTGCAGATCTTTCTCGAATACAATAACTCTCTGATTTAAACATTGTGGCAGTCACTACCAAGAAGGTAGATTGGGGCCTGGGACCCACGGAATTGGGGTTCATCAGCAACACCCCTGTTTTACACCCTCCCCTGCTCCCCGAGCGCATGGGAGTCGCAGTGACAGACGGTGATGGCAGCCGCGGGAGCCGGGCTGAGGACACAGGCTCGGGCCGTGCTGGAGGTCACCGAGGCTCCACTGCAGAAGGACCTCACTCGCCCCATCACGGGGCACACAGCTGGGTCGCTGCAGGCCTTTCCCTGTCCCCTCCCCACGATGTAGGCACCAGAGGGCCTGCCCCTGTACAGTGCTAGGATCTGGGGTCCAGTGTGGGTAGAAAGTGTGCTTCTTGAAGACAGGCTGGTTCTGAGCATGCGTGGCTCCTTCTCCTGGGACCGAAGCAGGTGGCTCACTCCGGGCAGAAGCCAGGACACCGTTTCACCTGGAGCTCCCTTCCTGCCCGCACCGCGCCCCCCCCCCCCAACACCCTGCACGGAAACAGAGGGATGGGGGCAGCACAGGCAGCGACGAGGGATTCTGGCAGGGACGGTCCGGAGCCCTCAGCAGCGGGTTGCTTTTGATGTATGGTTGCTAAATTCAGTCCTGAACCCTTCCTGTGTGTCGGGCAGGGTGCCAAATGTTTGCTGGCACCGTCTGTTGAGTCATCTGGATGGCCCCTGACCGGGAGGCCAGTTACCTTCCCAGGGATCACACCAGGAAGCAGCCACCGCCGGCTCAAATCCAAATGGGTCTGACAGCAAAGCAGGGATCCTCAGCCTCTGTGCTGGTCACCCCCGTCCTTCTCGAAAGTGCATGCATTGCTTTCAAAATCACTGCCCGTGTTACCAAAGAGGACCGAGAGAAAATGTGTCTTTTGGCACACCCCCGAATTCATGGGTCTAGACGTGGGGGAAACCCCACGTCTCCTGATGGCCTGCTCTGCGGCCTCTCGACGGTTCACCCCCGATTGTCACTAACCGCAGCTGAGCACTGAACCCTCATGACGGTCACACGAGGGAGGGACCGATGTTGTCAACCCCTTGTGCTAGCTGAGGAATCGAGGGCCAGAGAGGTTAAACAACCAGCCCGAGTCACACAGCAAGTGGTTCCGCTGGGATCTGAACCCAGCCCGTCTGGCTTCAGAAGCTGTAACTTCTCCTATCACCACCCCCTCTAATTCCTTTTGGGCTGAAGATGAACAAAGCGGCCAGTCCATTCGGAACACAGGACACGGTGGTGATCGGTCGTGGTGATTTTCCCTCAGTCCTTTCCTCGGCATATGCACTTCTGGATTTTTCCACCACGAGTCTCCACAAGTCTCAGGGAAATGTCCATTATTTCCTACAATGGGGGCGGGGGGCAGCAGGGAGGGACAGGCTATGGAAGTCTCATGTTATTTCTGAGCCAGAAGACTCCTTGGAGTCTTATGCTTATACCAAAGTACTTAACCCTCCTTAGCCTCTCTATTGACGGTCCCTGAGTCTAAAATGTCTCCTGCATAAAACATTCCATTTCCATAATGTGGCCTTTCTTTCTCGTGAAGACTTTTCTTCCCTGCAAATATTGACAGAGTTGTTTTTTTTTTTCCCCTGTTGATGAATTAACACACACCACAGCCCGGCCGGCATTCTCGGCGCCTGCGAACGCCTTGAAATGTACCCGGAAGGTTTTTCACGGATTTTATTTACAGAGAGAACTGACAGGCCCCTGTCACATAGAGAACAAAGAATGAACAGAACAAGGAGAGATCACAAGAGGTGAGGTTTTAAAGCAAATGCTTAGAATGCTTGATGATGATCTAACTCACATCCAAACCTTCTCTAACAAATAAACAGGGGAAAGCAGACTGCTCCAGGATAGTTCGCCGTGTTTTCCCTTTCAGCAGCTCTGATATTCTGAATCATGACTCTAGCTTGTTGTGCAGCCCATTACAGACATTACAGAGCTCCTTCACACACACACGGTCTTCTCTGAGCATTACAACAACTGTGAGGGGTGACGGAGCCTGGAGGAGGCAGACAGACATGAAACGAAGACCAGCTTCTCCTCTGCCTCTCTCCACCGCCTGGTGTTCTCACTGCTTTGTGTGGCTAATCCACCCAATAGACTGGAAAAGTTTCTTTTCCAGTCTCCCTTGCAGCTTGTGGTAGCTATGGGACGCAGCTCTGGCCAGGAAGATAACAGCAGAACTCTGCTGGGGATTGCTAGAATAGCTACGTAAAAGGTAAAGAGGCAGTTCCACCTCTTTTATCCTCTCTCCTTACTGCCCTGAATATGGACTTGATGCCTGGAGCTGCAGCAGCCATCTTGTGACCTTGAAGGAAAGGACAAGAGAATTGCCAAGAAGCAGATCCAGAATCCCGACATCACTGAGTGGCTGCTCCAATAGCTGAAACCACCTGCTTTGGGACTTCTCCTTACAGGAGAAAAAGAAACGCCTATTTGGTTAGGCCCCTGTTAGAGGGTGTTTGTTACCTGTGGCCAAAAACACTCCTAAGCAACGGAGTGTTATTCGGGAGCTATTATCTCCACTACTCAGGTAAGGAAAATGAAGCCGGAGACACTGTGCGTCTTGCTCAAGGCCCCACTGCCAATCAAGAGAACACACACTGAAGCAGGAGCCTTATCCTGGCCTCTCCCCGCCATTTCACCGCTGCCTCCACAGTATGGTGGTGGCAGAAATTCTATGGAGCGAAAACTCCACTGGTCATGAATAACTAGTACTTCCTCTGAGCAGTTCGTGTGTTTTCCTGATTCAACGGTCCAAGCGTTTGTACGCAGCAAGAAGGATCCCTCAGTCACTTTCAGACATGAACCAGCTGGGACTTTGGTCACAGAAAGAAGAGTAAACTATCTTAGGATGTGTTCTCTAAATCGGCTTGCAGGAATACTCGGCAAGCTTTCCCCCGCATTCTGGAGGCATAGCCGAGTGCAGTCCTGGCCACCATCATATTGGACGATGTAGGGGAACACGGACGCCAGCTGAGGGTCCAGAGGGGACCCAGTGACCCTTGGCCTCCATCCGCCAGTGTAAATGCTCATGGAATCTCACCCCCAGAGGCCGACAACGCACGTTTTCTTACCAAACACCTGCCTCTGGCCCGTGCAGGGTGATTTTCTGGACGCTTACCCCCAGTTTCCCATGTCCCCACCCCCCAGCCTATAGCGGTTCCAAAACTTCTAAGTCACCTGTACTGTACTGTGTGTCACTTGCCGCAGTTGTAAGCAAACACTGGTTTATGCGATCGTCCGGTGAAGTCTGTTTCCCCCACTAGACTGAAAGCTCCACGTGGGCAGAGGCCCGGCTGGCGTTATTCACAGACATGACCCCCAAGTCTAGCGCAGGCCCCGGGCAGAGTGGGCCCTCGGTGATGCTCCTTGAATGAACGAACGAGTAGGTAACTGCGTGGTTTCACCAGCTCTTTCTCTTTCCTGCTAATTCAGAGAGACGCCCTGTCTGTCCATCTAACGTGGAAAGGGGACAACCTCTCTTGGCAACCGCCAGGTTTCCCTCCTCTTCTGACCTGGCTTTTGTTCTAGGCCTTGAAAGTACAGAGGTGAATAATAATGATGATGATGATGATGACGATGATGATAATAATAATAATGGCAGTTAACATTTATGAAACACTTAGTATGGGCCACACACTGAGCTAAATGCTTTCTAACCATTACCTTGCCTGATCCATGCACCAAGGCTTTAAGGCAGATGCTACAACATTTCCATTTTACGGGGAAGGAAAGTGAGGCACAGAGAAGCTCCGTCTTTTTTTCCAAGGCCACACAGCTAGTAAGCGGCAGATCGGGATTCAGCCTGGACTCGGGGCTACGGGCTCCCCACAATTCCCTATGCTGTCCTGCAGATGTAGCCCCAGGCATCCTGGACCTTCCAGTCTGGTGGGGGAGAAGGACATTCCTCAAATAATCCCACCACGATCAGGACTATGAAGGGAACTCCCAAGGGACGCTTGCTTTGATAATCCAATCTTTTATTTTTTTAAGATTTTATGTATTGATTTGGGGGCAGGGGAATCATGAGCAGGGGGAAGGACAGAGACAGAGGGAGAAGCAGACTCCCTGCCGAGCAGGGACCCCCCCCCCCACCAACATGGGGCTCAATTCCAGAACCCTGAGATCATGACCTGAACTGAAGGCAGACGCTTAATGGACTGAGCCGCCCAGGCGCCCCAATAATCAAATCTTCTGAGATACAGGAAGAGCCCACTGAGCACCAGGGTTGCTCTTTTCAATGCTCTCCTGGGTTGAAGCCACAGGGGATGTGGAGAGAAGCTCCCCGGCTGGGGTTCCCAGTCCTCAGAACACAAGGTCACAGGCAAGCTGGAAGACGTCGACCCAAGGCTGACGAGCGGCGGCAGCAGAACTCCTCCTGGCCCCCTTCCTCTGGGCGCTTCTCTTGCATACCCTGCTACACATCTTTCTTCCTGGTCTCCATGCCGGCTCCCGACAAGACTTCAGGCCTTCCAGAAGCCCTGCCCCCTGGAATTTACCTTATTTATCTTTCCATGGAATGTGATGTAGGGGAGACTGTGGGACTTAGGCTGTCCCAATCAGGATCCCCCATGTCGGGGGTTGGGGTTGGGGCCTTCAGCCAAAAGGCCACAGTCTGGAGGGGCCACCACACTCTGGTGCTCTTGACCTCGGATCCGTACTGGAGAATTTGCCACTTAGCAATCATAGATGTTAGAAAGAGATTTAGGTGGTGAACTTCACGGCTAGGGAGCATGGACGCTAGACACGGGCTCTTCCTCTTGGTAACATCTTTGGTCTTCAGATATGCACGTTGGCTGACACACGCCAGACGTCCCATCCATGCGTGAACAGGAATTGGAGCCCGGGGCGCCCTCCTGCACACTACCGCCGTGGGCTCCGTTCCTAAAGAGTCCTGGTCCAGCCACCAGTTGGGACGACTGGGTGACACTTTGTCTCAATGAGCCTTTTATCCAAGGTGCAAGTAGAGCCCCTCCAGGGACGAAGAACGGGGACTTAGCGAGCAGGCTGTACTATTGCTTTGTGACTCCTTGCTGATAAATGTCAGTCCAAGGGGTAGCATTTCTACCGGGGAGCAAAGTCGGGGAGTACGACCCCTAACAACTACTGGCCTCTGCCACCAACCAAAGGTTACCTAGCCATTTGCCTAATGAAGGTGGCAGACGTTAGTTCACAATATGGATTCAACTACTCAACCCAACACCATATGCACGGGTCCTTTTAGAGTTCTGTGGGTTGTTTCTTTTTTTAACTTTACTTTATTTACATTCAATTAATTAACACATAGTGTATTATTACATTCCGAGGTAGAGTTCAGTGATTCACCTGTTGCATACAACACCCAGCGCTCAGCACGTCGCGGGCCCTCCTTAATGCCCGTCACCCAGTTACTCCATCCCCCGCCCCCCTCCAGGGACCCTCGGTTTGTGTCCTAGAGTTCAGAGTCTGCTACAATTTGCCTCCTCCTCTGGTTTTGTCTTATTTTCTGTGGGGTTTTGTGGGGGAGTCTTGCAGACTGCTCTGGAAGACATTCTTATTTTTTTTTAAGATTTTATTTATTTGATAGAGAGCGAGCGAGCACAAGCAGGGAGATTAACAGAGGGAGAGGGGGAAGCAGACTCCCGCTGAGCAGAGAGCCCGATGTGGGGCTCGATCCCAGGACCCTGGGATCGTGACTGGAGCCGAAGGCAGACGCTTAACCGACTGAGCCACCCAGGCACCCTCCTGGAGGACATTGTAAAGCAACCCTACAGCCCGGTCTCTCGACCTCAGCACTGCCGGCAACTTGGCCTGGATCGTTGTTTGTTGCAGGAACTATGCGCTGCTCTTTGTTCTGCCAACATCACGGCCTCTTCCACTAGATGCCAACACGCCCACCCCTGGTGGCCTAGTCGTGACAACCCAAAATGCCCCAGACGCAAATGTCCCCTGGGGGCAAACTTGCCCCTCGTTGGGAACTCCTACCCCTGAATTAATGGGTCAGATTCCTACACAGCCAACACATCCATTAATCAAAGGACGGAAGGACCCTTTAACTCCCGTAAGAACGGAGTCCCTGCAGAAACACGCTGGCCAAGGTCCAGCCGCACATCCCCACTTTCTGGTGGAGACACAAGCTCCAAAGTTACAGGAAAACTAGGTCTGATGCGCACTCTAATCTTACGATTGTCTTAACGTCTGGAGAAGAACGCAATCTGAATCGCAGAGGGCGCCCACTGCAAGCCGCCAGGGCCACATCTGTCCCCAGCGGTCGGCGAGGTCAGAAATTCCCATTTCCCCCTGGTCAGAGCAAATCTCCCCAGACTCAGGTTGCTTCGCTTGACATCTGATCACTGTGTCAAGGCTGGAGGCCTGGGTATCCTCCAAGCTTCCTTTGGAAATCAAGGCTGGGAAGCCCTCACCTGCTCGAAGGCAGAGCACTGGGCAAAGTGGATCGTTGCCGGTCCCTCCCTCCGGCTCAGAGATCTAGGATCCTCTCCACCCTCAGCTTGCTAACGCGTCCAACAGGCGCTTGCGGAGAGATGCCAAGAGCCTTGGGTCTGAGGGCCCTGCCAGGCACGAGCTGCACATCCCTGGAGAAGTCACTCCTTCCCAGCCTTCAGTTTCGGCTTCCGCAAAGTGAGTGGCTTTTAGAAGCCACAGAACTCTTTGCAAATCTGAGAAAGGCCAGGCACCATCTCCCTGGAAAATATATAGGAGCATAAAATCTTGCATAAAACTCCAGAGGTTTCACAGGTGTCTTTGAAGCCGGTCAGGAATATTCAGTGAGAGGCCTCCAAGCCTGCTTTCAGTTCTGACTTTCTAGAGCCGCTTCTATTCCTGGAACAAGGCTGGACCAGTCTGGGCCCGGATGAGGGATGGAAGGGAGGAGGGATGGAAGGGAGGGATGGAAGGGAGCAGCAGGAGTCACAGAGTGGGAGGATGGTTCTTACAGCTTTTGTTCTTTGATGACATCAAAGAGAAAGTCTCAGCTGGATATTCTAGTCTCCTCACCCCCTCCTTCTGCTACCTAATCCTCTCTATCACAAAGAGGGCCCGAGGCTGAGAACCTCCAGGAGGCAATGCCAATGTTTGGTTTTGTTTCATTTTTCCCCCCACATTACTTGTCTTTAAGTCCAAATGCAGAGAGTATAAATGGGATGACACAGGAAGAGTCCCTCAAAGTGGTCCCCTAACCCCATCTCAAGCCACCGGCTCCCCTCTCCTAGGCGATCACTGTGTGCTTCTTATGTGGCCTTCCGGAAATATCTCATGCGCTGCAGGCATATGCAATATGCATTTTTGCATTTATCTTAAAAATTAATACCTATTTATGGCAAGTGAGGCTGGTTTACGTTTATGATTTCAATAAATGGTTTTCTTACGGGCGTAGAGGTTCCACACATCCATGTGTTCACATTTAAAAGGGGTGAATCACTTTACTAAAGCACAGCGTTAGGAAGAGGCACGGGATGACACCCACAGGACCTGCTCCCGGCCCTGCTCTCCGCGGGGGTGGGGCGGTCTCCCTCCCTCTCTTGTCCACCACCCGCAGTGACCAGGGTCACAGGCGGGCAGGCGCCTGGTTCAGACCCCGCCTCCTGTTGGAGCAGCCCGTCCCCAGTACCCTCTCCCCTGGGAAGGAAGGGGAGCGCAGGGGACTCTGGAGGGGGCACCCGGGCCTCCTGTCTCCCACGCAGAAAGAACCTCAGAAGTGCCAGAGCCCGTTTCTATGGATGCCTGCACGTGATGGAGGTTGGGAAACATCCTGCCTGACCTGTATTTGCTTCCGGAAGAAGCAGGACTCCTGCTTCTGCTGCGCGAGGGGCCTCGGTGCAGGGGTGTGCACGCATGTGCCTTTGCGAGCGTCCGTGGGCCCCCTCGTGTGTCTCAGTAAAGCCGCAGAGAAGCTGCGGGAAGGGAGCAGGGGCTCCAAACCTGCCTTTGCGCAGCGCTGGCCCCCCTGGCAGAACTTAATAGTTAGGAATAAAATATTCATGCGATTTAGGCACTAATGAATTTCATTATAAATACAATTAACGCTCTCATTCTTCTCAGACACAACACCTGGGGAACCTAACAAACACAATGGGGGTGGGGGGAAGCACCCATTGTCACCATCCCTAATGGAATCCAGATTTTGGGAGACACCCGCAGCCTCGCGAGGGGGGCCCCTCAGGACGCAGAGCATGTCACCTCCGGTGCGGTTCTAGGAGCCAGAGAGGTGGCACATGTTTCCCACCGCGCAGCACGATGCTAAGATGAATTTCCCAGGGTCAAAGGAAAGCAGGCGCGGAAGTGCCTGCAGCTGTCACAGTCGCTCTGTGACGCCACGTGCCACAGGTCACGCGCAAAGTGACAGGCCTGACTGTCCTCGGATCCCTGGACTCTTGCTCATTCACCAGCTGCAGGGATCACGAGAACTTCCGGCCCAGCTGAGCCCTGAGAACCTATCTGCGCGTCTGACACAATTATTCACGAGGCTCCAAAAACCCCGTGTCCCAGGGGCTGCCTTCAAAGCAACACGTGGGCCTCTCGGCAAGCTGCGAGAAAGTTGAGGCCAGGCCACAGAAAAACGTGAGGGTCTTCATACTTGGCATACGTCTATGCAGCTGGGTTTCCTTTCCTTTTCTTTTTTTAACGGCCTTATTCCTTAGTTTTCACAGCAAAACTGAGTGGAAGGGACAGAGATCTCCCACAGAACTCCTGTCCCTACACACACACAGAGCCTCTCCCTATTTCAGCATCCCCCGTCAGAGTGGGACATCGGCCACAGTCCATGAGCCTATGATGGACCCAGCCTTAGCACCCAGAGTCCAAAGTTTCCATCAGGGCTCATTCTTGGTGTTGCACCTCCTATGGGTTTGGACGACTGTATAATGACATGTGTCCACCATTATATCATCATACAGAAGAATTTCGGTGCCCTAAAAATCTGGCTTTCATATGCTGCCTTTTTTGCCCCCACTGAGCTAGACACAATAAGCCTCTTCTTGTATCATTAAAGATTCCCTGAAAAAAATGATTGACGCAGCTGTGTTAGTGGGAGTACAGGCTCAGCTGCTATGTTAGAGACCTACCCTCCCGGAGTACTGTATCTTCACATGTTCCTTTCCCTCTTATCCAGCGGTCAGAGGGGGGCAGGGTGCTACAGGGCTGCTCATCCAGGGACCTGGTTCCTTCCACCCCATTGTTTCCCTTTGTATTTGCTGAAGAGAGCAGACTGTTGTTCCCAGTCTGAGCATGTGCCAATGCCCAGAAGTTCTTCTAAAAAATGGGACAGTAATGCCCAGCTCTCGGGTCCATCTGTGAGCAAAATGAGATAAGGCAGGACAGAGACTCCGATGGTATGCAGGGGAGTGGATGTGTTTCCTAGAGCTTCCTTCTTATTTCAGAGGCTCAGGGGAGAGTAGAGTTGATGATGGTGACTGCAAGGAAAGCCTTAGGAGGCAGTTCTTGAAATTCTGCATGTGGCTGTGGAAAAGCCCCCATGCCAGCCTCTTAGAGCTACCTGACTATACCCAGCAGGGAGAGCCCTGGCAGGCCCAGCCCTGATCACTGCTGATGGCCTTTTCTTTCCTTCTTTTACTTAATGGTCCTGGGTATGGACCCAGGCAGAGTGCCATTAGATTCGAAAAAAGAAATTTATAATAAGGGAGTCATTGAACTCCATGAGCCACACAGGAGGCCAGGCAATTACATGCCTAGTCATTTTTCTATCTCTTCACTTCACCATGAGAAACTCATTTCACCAACTATTAGGCTCAAATTCACTAGAGAAGGGAGGCCAGGGAAGGGAGGTTCCTGTGTTGCAGCCAATCACCATGCAGCCCCCTGGAAGGGGGGACTCATCCACAAATCCCCCTCCCCCGGGTTGTTTCCACACTGGGGTGATGCTATGCTGCACATGGTTAGGCACGCTCCCTTCCGGCCAAGTGAGGACCCTCTTGGGCTGGTGTCCCAGAGCAGGATGGCCGAATCGTGGGGTACGCAGTGCTGGTCAATCTCAACTGGCCCCAGCACAGCCTGGGAGTCCCCGCATTTCGCACCAGCTTCTGATGTTGGCAGATCTCACGAGGATAACGGGACCGCTCATCGTTTCCATTTACCTCTTATTTCCTCATGAGCTTGCACACCTCTCCTGTCTCGGGAGACTCTTCATGGAATAACAGTCTCAGCGTCCTCTGCCCACGTTCTTTGGGGCGCCCCGTCTTCTTGATGTCATCAGTCCATTCGATGTCTCTGCCTATGGTTCGTGCTTTGAGACCAGGGTTTACAAGTCCTTCCCTGCCTCCAGGGCACAGAGATATTTTTCTACATGAGCATGCACACTTGATGTTTGCACGTACGCACGCATTTAGGGCTTTAATCTGTTTCAAGGCTACCTGTTAGAGAGTGTTAGAAAAGGGTCAGTTTTACAGTTACGCATAGAGTGATGGGCTTTTCCCAGCATCATCTGCCAAACTGTGTGTCCTTCCCTCTTGATCTGCAAGTCCTGTAACTTTTTAGCTCTGTGGACTTAACTCATTCAAGGGAACAGTTTGTGTTCCAGGAAAAGTAACTGATTATAAGCGGAGAACTGAGGCGGCAGCCTGCTGTTCACACAGATGGACACCAGGGGGCACACCGTCTCTCTGGGCTACTTACAAGCCCTGGGAGCTTGGACAAATGACTGGACGCCTGACTCTGAACCTCATCGTTCTCACCCAAACAACGGGTACAACAGTCCCAAGGGTTCTTACAAAGATTTATCAAACCGCTGCATGTGAAGTGCCTCGGATGGGCAGTTCTTTTGTTCTCCTTGCCTGAAGTTTCCATCAGTTAATGCCTCTTTTCACACTTCCTCTTGGGGCCATTTTGAGGCCTTGGTTCTCCTACGCACTTCCGTTTGCAAGTTGCCCCCTACATCATCCCAGACATAAGAAATGCTTCCCACTCCATGTTAACTATAATTTTTGCAAATATATGGGAACCTGACCTGATTGCATTTAGTTGGTTGAGATAATATTATGTAGGCATTTAAAGATGTCTCCATTGCAATTTTTCTGTGTTGACGTTTTTCCTTCATATTTTGAAGGATTTTTTTTAAATGTCTGAAATGTTTTACAGACACTAGCACTTGGTGGATAAAACAGCCCGGGCTTCTCTACCTCAGCAACCTTAGATAATCTTGTAGCTACCATTCGCTGTCCTGTGTAGACATGGGACTCAGAACCTAGCACCGCCCCACCTTTGCACCTTCCACCTGACCGACCCCAGCGAGTGCCCCGGCTGGGTCTCCACCCGAGGTATGCTTTTCTAGCACCAGTAGCCAAGAACGCAGGCCCTGGACCAGGCCAGCTGGGTTCAAAGTCTTGTTCCGCCATTTTCTAGCTGGGACCTTGGGCAAGTTCGTTGACCTCTCTATGCCCATTTCCTAATTTGTCAAAAGGGACAGGAAGGACAGCAACCCCAGAAGCGTTGCTGTGAGGATTACACAAGAGGAACCCCACGTGCAAAGTGTCTGGGCAAGTGAGTGCCAAATTCCCCTGTGCGATGAGTACGGTTCTGTTCAGAGAAGCAGCCTTCTCCACCGGAGGCCCTCACATATTGACTACCAAAGCTGGCTCACTCACAAGAATCACCAGCAGGACTTGATAAAAATGTAGAGATCCCCAGGTCGATCCCTTGGGGAATCCAATTCTGTTGTTCTGGGGTGGGGCCCCAGATTCTATATTCAATCTCAATTCTGTAATCTGAATCATGCAAAATTAGGTAAAATTATGAAATCTCACTGTGCCTCAGTTTCCCCTTTGTAAAATAGGGATAAGGGCAGTGTCTCTAATACCCTGCATAATGTCTGGAGCATTAGCTTCCTTCTCTGTCTTTCATTTTAGTTTCTGACAAAACAACAGTTCCTTGGACTAGGTCATTATTTCATTTTTTTGAAAATTGTTTTTAATCAGTTAATTTTTAAAAAATAAAAACAGCTGTCGGGGCACCTGCCTGCCTCAGCTGGTAGAGCATAAGAGTCTTTTTTTTTTTTTTTTAAAGATTTTATTTTATTTATTTTAACAGAGAGAGAACACAAGCAGGCAGAGAGGCAGGCAGAGGCAGAGAGAGGAGCAGGCTCCCTGCCGAGCAAGGAGTCCGATGCGGGACTCGATCCCAGGATGCTGGGATCATGACGCGAGCTGAAGGCAGCTGCTTAACCAACTGAGCCACCCAGGCGTCCCCAGAGCATAAGAGTCTTAATCTTGGGGTTGTGAGTTCAAGCCCCATGCAGAACAAAGAGCTTACTTAAAAAAAATAAAATTAAAAAAAAAGGGCACTAAGTTTTTCTGAGCATGACCTTAACTATACCCCATAAGTATTCTTTTCTATTATTTTCAATTATTAGTTTTTTAATTTATTTATTTTCTTTATTTATTTTAAGATTTTTTATTTATTTATTGGAGAGACAGAGAAAGTGAGAGAGAGCATGAGAGGAGAGAAGGTTAGAGGAAGAAGCGGACTCCCCATGGAGCTGGGAGCCCGATGTGGGACTCGATCCCGGAACTCAAGGATCATGACCTGAGCCGAAGGCAGCCGCTCAACCAACTGAGCCACCCAGGCGCCCCCTAGTTTCTCAATTTAAATTCAATTAGCTAACATATAGTATATCATTAGTCTCAGATGTAGCGTTCAGCAATTTATCAGTTCCGCATATCACACCCAGTGCTCACTGCATCACACGTCCTCCTTCATGTCCATCACCCAGCTACCCCATCCCCCCACCCACCTCCCCTCCAGCAACCATGTTCGTTTCCTATAGTTAAGAGTCTCAAAAAAAAAAAAAAAAAAAAAAGTCTCTCATGGTTTCTCTCCCTCTCTGAGGACTTCCCATTCAGTTTTCCCTCCCTATGGTCCTCTGCGTCGTGTCTTATATTCCACACATGAGTGAAACCACATAATTGTCTTTCTCTGACTGACTTACTTCACTCAGCAAAATACCCTCCAGTTCCATCCATGTTAATGTAAATGGTAAGTATTCGACCTTTCGGATGGCTGAGTAGTACTCCATCCTATACTTGAACCACAGCTTCTTTATGCATCTACTGAAGGTCATCTAGGCTCCTTCCATAGTTTGGCTATTGTGGACATTGCTGCTATAAATACTGGGGTGCACGTGCCCCTTCAGATCACTACATTTGTATCTTTGGGGTAAATACCCAGTAGTGGTTTGGCTGGGTCACAGGGCAGCTCTATTTTTAACATTTTGAGGGACCTCCACACTGTTTTCCAAAGTGGCTGCACCAGCATGCATCCCCAAAAACAGTGTAGGAGGGTTCCCCTTTCTCCGCATCCTCGCCAACATTTGTTCTTTCCTTACTTGTTAATTTTAGCCATTCCGACTGGCATGAGGCGGTATCTCCTTGTGGTTTTGATTTGTATTTCCTTAATTAATATAGTTTTAATGACTTTTTTGATTCAGTTTTTAAAGGCTGTTTCTCAATATCCAGGTGGGTAAGTTTTCTGAGTTATGTTTTCCTGATTTATTGTGATCAGGTATTATGGTTGTGACGGCACATCTCTATGAAATGTACTAAGGTCTCTTTCGTGGTTTGTAGAAATGCTTCGTGGACATAAAGGAAAAATGTGTATTTCCTATTTGTAGGGGCAGAGTTATACAAGCTCACGGATTATGTCATTCAAATATTCTGTATCTTCATTACTTTGGTCTTTTTCAGTGTTTCCTAGAGTCATTAAAATACTCACTTTTGTGATTTTTTTCTCCATACCCACGTGACAGCTATACAGCGATTTAAATCATGTTTTATTTTAAAAGGAAACCAGTATCATTTGTCTTTTCAGTCCAACATCAACACAAGTCCCGCACGAGGCACTGAAATGTTTGAGAAGAAACATATTAGGGACTGAACTACGTTCTCCCTAAAATTCATGTGTAAGCCTTAACCTCAGAATGTGACTATATTTGGAGATAAGACTTCTACAGAGATAGTTAAGGTTACAGGAGGTCACATGGATGGGCTCTCATACAATATGACTCGTGTCCTGAAAGAAGAGGAAAGCTTGGATACACAGAGACACCAGGGACAGAGAAAGGCCAGCAAGAAGGTGGCTGGGAGGCTGCGATTCAAAGGGAGGAGCCTCAGAAGAAATGGAACCTGCCAGCCCCTTCATCTTGGGCTTCTAGCTTCCAGACTGTTGGAAAACACATGTCCAGTGTTTAAACCCCCCAGCCCGTCGTCTTTTGATAGGACAGCCCTAGTCAACCAATATGCAGGGAAAGAGCTGTTCCCTTCTCCGGGACACCCAGCCCAGAGGTTCCCAGCAGGGGATTCGGGGCCTTGCCTGGGACTCACACAGCAAGAGGATTTGCCCAAAAGCTCACAGAGCGCAGGCCTCACTCTTTGGTGAGGGATCCAGGGGTCAGGCCCCCCTCCACACAACAGCAGCAATCCTTGCCCTGGACCCCGCTGGGGACACAGCCTCAATCCCGTCTCTAGACCTGCAGCCCCCACATCACCTGTGAATCCTTCCAGGCCAACAAACGAACTGCGTGAGACTTGTTTGGTTCCAGTGCCGGGCTGGAAGCCAGCGACTGAACCGAGGCCGCCATATGCCCATCTCCTCTGGCCCCTGGAGTCCTTTTCAGAGATTAGATCAGACTTTCCCATCAAGCCAGCTCGGAGAACAGTTCAAGTACGCGGTAGGAAATTTATACAGAACTGTGGAATGACGCACTGCCATCCGTGTCCCACACAGTTTATGGCTCTTCTTTCGGTAACACCCACCACCTCGTCCTTCCCGCGGCAACTGCCTTTTCAGGCTCCCTCCGTCTCTTGCTCTGACTTGGGGCTGCCCACGAAGCCGTCTCTCCAAGCTGCTTCCCGCTCTTCATTCTGACCCCATCACGTAAGAGAACAGTCGGCCAGTCGGCTTTTCCGCAGGCCCACTCCCCACGTAGTAAGTGGTATTCCAAGCACTTTAGGTCTCTCGACCTCACAGACGCCCTCGGAAGGTACACGTCACACCCTCATTTGACCGACGAGGGAACAGAGGCAGAGCGAGGATAAGCAACAGGGGATGTGGCCGAGCGGTGGCACGGCCTCGATTCAAGTGCGGCCATGGGGGGAAGCAGGTAGGACATTCACCGGCCCAGAGCCTGATTGCACACCCGCTGCTCGGGGCTGGGGCCCGGGGCGAGGAGCACGAGGACGAGGGGGCAGGATTCCAGGCCCCGAGCTGCGCCGGGGCTGGGCCTGCTCTTAGGAGGCCCCGAGTGGGCAGGCCTCCCTCACCTCGCCCCCAACCCCGGCCCCGCACCTGTGTTCTCTCCCCGCTCCCCCAGGCCCCAGAACGACCGGCTGCCGTCTCCACATCGTGAGTGGCTGTCTGCCAGGGATGTCCTGCCCCGGCCCCCTGTCTGTGGACCTAACGCTGCTGTCCCTGGCCACAGAGGGGCCCCCGGGATTGTCCCACCCCGCTCCGTTCTCCTGGGCGGGGGGGGAGGGGGGTACTGCTGGTTCCCAGCAGAGCTTTCCTCTTCGCTCTCTGCGCCCGGGCCCCGGGGTCTCATCGTTCTCAGACTTGAAACCTCCTCCGCTCTGGGCTGACGCTCTATCCCGAGCTGCAGACCTGCCTCGCTGACATCTCGATGCGGCATGTCCCACTCGGCGCCCGATGCCCAAGCATCTAATAGACCCCAGAAACCACCTCCTCCCAGTCCTCCTATCGCGGGTGGAACAGAACCTCCAGCCTCAACGCTCCCCGTTGCCGAAGCCCAAAATGTCCGAGCTGTCCGGAGCTTCCCTCCCTCCCACCCACAGCCGATCCAGCATCGAATCCCATTGGTTCTCCTCTCAAATTCTGTTCAAATAGGAGGTATCGTCACAGCTACCGCTCTGGACTCAGACATCATCTTCTCTCCCCTGGATTGCTCCCTAGCCTCCCCTCACCCAGGGCCTCAGGCTGCCCTCCACCAGCCACCGCTGTGCTCCTGATAATCTGTAAGAGGGCTCTGCTCCTCCTCTGCTCAGAGCCCTCCAACTCCCAGTGGTGCTCCCAGTTCCTATAACCAGTAAGAGCCTACATGATCTGCCCCTCCGCTGTTCTCTGACCTTGACTCTTATCCCCCCCCAACCTTGCTCACTCGACTGCACCCTGCTTAGTTATCCCCCAACACTGCAGGCATATGCTGCCTCAGGGCCTTTCCGCTTGCTGATGTCTCTGCTGGAATGCTCCTTGCCCCAGGACCTCCCTCACCTTCTCTGAGTCTTCAGCCTAACGTCCCCTTCTCAATGGGGTCTTCCCTGACCACCTCAGTTAAAATCCCACTCCCTGTGCCCCACCCCCTCATCCCCTTCCCTGCTTAGATTCTTCTCCCTGGCACTTAACACCAATGAACCAATGAACATCCTATACAATTGACTTATTTATTTTTGTCTATTTGCCTCAAGTATGGTGCACACGATTATTGACGTTTTGTTTACTGCTGAATTCTGCCTAGAACAGTTCCTGCTGAATGGCATTTTAAAAGATTTTATTTATTTGAGACAGAGAGAGAGCGAGCACGAGCAGGGGGGAGGAGCAGAGAGAGAAGGACAAACAGACCCCTCACTGAGCGTGGAGACTGACCCGGGGCTTGATCCCAGGATCGCAGGATCATGACCTGAGCCCAAGGGAGACGCTTAACTGACTAAGCCACCCAGGTGCCCTGCCCGGTTTTTTAAAAAATGAAGGAATAACTCAACCACCCTACCTGACCACACACACCTTCGTTCTTCTAGAGAAACTAGATCCATAGGATATATGTAGAGGAAAAGACTTCTTAGAAGAAACGAGCTCATGCCATTATGAAGGCCGAGAAGTCCCACGACCGCTGGGGGGTGGGGGGAAGCTGGAGAGACCCAGGAGACCCAGGAGACCCGGTGGCATGGCTCAGTCTGAGTCCAGAGGTCTGAGAACCAGGAACACCAAGGGCAGGAGAAGACAGCTATCCTGGCTCAAGCATCAGGTGAAACAAGCCGAATTCTCCCTTGTGTCAAGGCCCTCAATGGGTTGGTTGGGACAGCCACCCACAGGGGGCGAGAAACTGCTGCTGAGTCCACGGATTCGCTTCTCATCTCCTTCGGAAACACCCTCCCACCACAGCACCCAGAAATAACGTTTAGCCAAATATCCGGGCATCCCACATCAAGTTTACACATAAACTAACCATCGTCGTCGTGGTTATTCGCTTCGCGTCCACTGTGCCTTGGATGCAAGCAGCATTCAGCTGTGTCTCTGGTCTGCATTCATTCAGCCAACACTCAGCCAGGATTTCCGCTCTTGCAGCTATCAGGCACGCTCTGCCTCACCGCCCTGACACACAAGAAGGTACCCCCATCACATGTGCAGGGAAGCCAACGCCATGGGCTCCCGCTGCAGGTCCGCCAGCACCCATCGCTGCATACCTACTGTGTGCCGGCCACCAGGCCAAGGACCTGTCCATCTGTGGGCTTTTTCCGAGGCGACACATGCTTCCGTGCCCATCAGCTTCCTTGCAATCGAGACTATGCCTACACGGCTGGTGGTGTTGGGCACACGGGACAATCTACACAGGAGACGGCGGCAGGAACAACGCAGGTCCGTGCTGCGGAAAAGTACAGGGCTGAATGACCAGAATGGCTTCTGGTCCCAGCTCTGTATTGAGCTGGTTAACCTTGACCTTGATGTTGAGGAGGTAGCTTCGCATCTAGCCTCAGTTTCTGCACCAGGAATTGGACTTGGCAGAGCTGACCTCCCTCTCCAATCTCAAATACTAGGAAAGAGTTCCTGAGAGGTAAACGGCTGAAATAAGGCTGGTCACAGTGGGGTCCTGCTCACAGCCGGCCGGGGGACCCAGAAGACCCCCACCCTCTCTGCTCGGCATCCTGGGAGACTCCCAGGAGTGCCCAGACGACGGCGTATGCTGTCGGCGCTGTGAAGCATAAGCAGGAAAGGTTCTGCAGTAAAACCCTGCTTCCTTGCAGTGGGATTTCAAATGTAAAAACTTACAAAAAATCCCTTTCTTTTTCTAAATAAAATCTTATGAAATATTAAAAGTTGAGGGCCCTGATTTAAAGTGGGCTCAAGGGAAGAGACGTGGCCTGTCATTCTATGACCTCCCTCTCCAACTCTCATCATCTGATGCCGTGTCACAAATTACCCCGAAACTCGGGTTTACGTTTTGCCCATTGTTGGCTGTCCTATCAGGGATGGAATCGTGGTGAGTGATGCTCGGGAAAGGGCCTCTGCTCTTCGGGCACATCTCGGAGGTACTTCGGGTCCCGTTCCAGGCCACTGTGACTATCATAATAGTCAATACATTTTTGGTCTCTCAGTGCGTCTAAGTTATGTTCACACTATACTGTAAGTGTACAAACACTCTTCTGTCAGAAAGAAAGCAAAGTACACACCTAAATCGAAAAACATTTTATTGATAAAATAGCTGTCATCTGAGCTTTCGGCGAGTCATCATCTTTTTGCTGGTGGAGGGTCTTGCCTCCATGCTGACTGCTGGCTGATCGGGGCAGCGGCTGCTGAATGGTGGCTGTGAGGATTTCTTAAGAGACTGAAGTTTGCTGAATCAATCAAGTCTTGGTTCACAAATGATTTCTCTGTAGCATGAGATGCTGTCTGATAGCATTATTTTTTAAATTTACTTTTCAAATTTATTTATTTTTTAAAGATGTTATTTGAGAGAGAATGAGCAGTGGAGAGGGAGGGAAGGAGAGAGAGAGAGAGAAGCAGACTCACAGCTGAGCAGGAAGTCTGACTCGGGGCTCCATCCCAGGACCCGAAGATCATGACCTGAGCCAAAGGCAGATGCTTAACCAACTGCGCCACCCAGCAGCCCCAGCATTTTTTTTTTTTTGAGAGAGCGAGAGAGAGCGAGCCCAAATGTGGGGGTGGCGAGGAGCAGACGGAGTGGAGAGAAAGAATCCCAAGCAGGCTCCACACTGAGCACCCCAACAGGGGGCTCGATCTCATGACCCTGAGGTCATGACCTGAGCCGAAACCAAGAGTCAGAAGCTTAACCAACCGAGCCCCCCAGGTGCGGCTTTCTGGTAGCTTTTTACCCCCAGCAGAACTTCTTCCAAAATTGGGAGTCCATTCTCTCAAACTCTGTCACTGTGTTATTAACTAATTTTACAGGAGATTTTAAATTCTTCGTTGTCATTTCAACAATCTTCACGGGGAGTAGATTCTTTATCAAGAAACTACTTTCTTTGCTTCTATGTTACGGAGACGGCTTTGTTCCCTAAACCTCACGAACCAACCCCTTCTAGCCTCCAACTTCTCTCCTGCAGCTGCCTCTCCCCTCTCTCAGCCTTCGCAGACTTGGAGAGAGGGAGGGCCTGGCCCTGGCTAGCCTCGGGCTCACGGGAATGCTGTGGCTGCTCTGATCTTCGACGCAGACCACTCGGAGAAGGGCTGTTCCGCTTCATCCCTCGTGGGTTCACTGGAGCAGCACTTTCAATGTCCTTCCAGAACCCTTCCTTTGCGTTCACAGCTGGGCTAACTAGCACGAGAGGCCTCACTGTTGGCCTGGCTTGGCTGTCGACATGCCTTCCTCACTAAGCTTAGTCATTTCTAGTTTTTGATTTAAAGGGACCGATATGGCGACTCTACCTTCCACGTGCACATGTGGGGGTCACCGTGGAGTGAAGTGGCTTCACTTCCGAGATTCTGTGTCTCACAGAAGCGGCGGGAGACGGCCGGTGGTGCAGTCAGAATACACATGTCTGGACGCAGTTCGCGGTGCGCCTAAACTGGCGCACTAGTAACATCAGAGACCACAGACGACAGGTCACTATCGAATATGATAACGAAAAAGTTTGAAAGACCCGAAGAATTGCCAACATGTGACACAGACACAAAGTGAGCAAATGCGGTTGGAAAAAGGGCATCTATACTATGCAGGGTTGCCACAAACCTTCAATCTGTAAAAATAAAACAAAACAAATCAAAAAAAACCCCAAAAAACACAGGATCTGCGAAGCACAAAATAAAATATTTCCTCTCCTTAGAGTCTGCTCTCCTAGCTCCTAATGCAGAAGCTCAGTGGATACATCCCTGCTCCCTGGCATTCTGCTAACATTCAAGCTGCCGTGAGTTCCGCCCCCTTACAGCTGTTGGAAGAACTACCGAGTACACATGAACTTTTGTAAACAATATAATGATGCATAGGATGCAGAAGTTCTCCAGTGGGTTAAGACACCTTTAGGGGTGCCTAGGTGGCTCAGTTGGAAGTCGGAGAGCCCCATGTTGGTCTCTGCGCTCCGCAGGGTCGGCTTGCCCCTCCCCCAGCTCCTGCTCTCTCTCAGACAAAATCTTTAGGAGAAAAAAAGACATCTTTAGTTCCCAGGTACCTCTTCCTGACCCCACCTTCATTCCATCCCTTCCTAGCAAACCACCAGCTTACGCTCCCTATTCTTCATTCTGAATTGTCATTCTTGTTTTCCCTTATGGTGCTATGCCGATCTCATCTCTAAACTTACATATATAAACGGCTTCATTCTGCCGGTTTGTGTATGCAGTGGAGTCACACCGTGCATACTCCTTGTACATATTCCTTCGTGACTTTTCCACTCGGACCGCTGTAGACTGGTCAGTTACATCATATATTTCGGTGCTGTGTGTGAGACACCACAATCCACATTTCTGTTCTTGTCTGATGGCTCTTGGGCTATTCCCAGGTTCTGGCTTTTGCTGTTCCTAACAGCACTGTGAATATTTTCGTAGGTGCCTTCTGGCGCACAGACGTCTACGTGGGCCGGGTACGTAACTGAGCGAGGAACAGCTGGGTTACGGGATATACGCGTTTACCTTGGTACTGGGTGATGTCACACTGTGTCCCAAAGTGACTTTACCGATTAATTTACACTCCTGCCAGCGATAAATGTCCCATTTGCTCCACATCTTTGCCAACATTTGGCTGCTGTCAGACTAGAAATGGGCCACATAGCTGGAATGCAGTGGTATCTCAAAGCAGTCTAATGTGCCTTTTTCCTCAAGGCTGAGGAGCACTGTTTCTATGATCCGGCCCTTTCCACTCTCATTAGCATCCGAATCAAAGGTTCCCGGGGAACAGGAAGAGACTGACAGGCTCCCTGAAGTGGCCATCTCTGGCGGGTCTCTGACAGGTCCTGATCCAGGGCTAGGCTTAGCTCCAGCAGCCAAGCTGATCACAGGAATGTTTTGGACGCCTCTGCCGTGCACTTGCTTTTGTGCACTCACGGGGCCTCGTCCTAGATGCCAGGGGGCAGAGGTGAAGAACGCTGATCGTCGAGAGGTACAGACCGACAAGAAGTCACATACGCCAGTCTCCGTGTGGAGTCAAAGTGCTCGAGGAAAACAGAGTATCCCGGAACGTACAAGGAGACAACCTTTGGCGGAGGCGATCCAGAGCGGGGAGGTCAGAAGAGTATATCGGGAGCGCGGAGCAGGGGCGCGCAGACGAGCAAATGAAAGCTTGGTCAGAGGCGCAGGGGACAGGCCTGGTGTCCGGCAGGGGGGCTCTGCACCTATTTAGAGGCCTCTGGAAGATCGTGAGGGCCTGGGGCAAGGGAAGGGAAGGGAAACTTCGAAGGGAAGTTGGAGCAGTGACATCCTGGCTATAGCGTGCAAAGAAACTAGCAGTGTAAGAGCCAGTCTGGAAAAACGCTAAAACATCTCCCAAGTACTGACTGATGGTGCCGACCAGACCACACCGTGACGTGTGACGAACCGGGGTCTCCGGAATGGCTTCAGTGGCTCCCAAAGCTCCCATTCGTCCGAGGGGGGCCGGAGGCAGTATGGAAAGGCGGCGGCAGAGAGGCGGGGCCCGGGAAGTCTCAGCCCTAGCTCTGCTTCAAATACCTGCTGCATCACTATCTCGCGGGGCGATCCTGAGCAAGGATTCCCACCTCAGCCTGTCTCTCCGCCTACAAACGGCTGAGGACAGGAGCACTTCCCGACAGAGGGGGTCGGGGCTGAGGGCGGCGCCTCGAGCCTCCGTGCCTGGCACAGGCTGTGATGAACATGCATTTGGCCAACACCGTTAGCACTCTGCAATCACTCGGGATGGAAACGTTTCTGGTTAAGGACTAACACAAAATAGGAGTTTCTGCTTAACAACCTACGCATAAGACAACGAAGCGCGCTCGGTAAGTAATCGGAGCGCGACATCAGCATTCAGGTCAACACTGCAGAGCCGCGATGGGCCGGGCAGGGCCAGGGGCTGGCAATGGCCCTAAGCGCTCGGTGCATCCGAGGAGCGCTCGGTGCACAGGGAAGGACGATCACACAGCCGCGCCCTGCTCTGGGGGGAAGTAGTGGAGATGCGCGGCCAAGGACACGCCGAGCGCTGAGAGGGAGACCTTGGGGTGGGGTGGGGTGGGGGGGGTTGGTGCTCCGAAGATCAAGACTGAGCGGTCAAATCAGGGTAAGCTGAAAACAGAACCCGAAAAGCCAGAAACACTAGAACGTAAACCTCCGTGGCCTCCACGAAGCTTCTTCAGCAGTGAGTTCTCATCGTCGTCAACACTAAACCCGAACTCCATCCGGCAATCGTGCGAAGAATCCGAGACTGCCACTCAGTAACAAGGCACACAAGGTGGATATTAATACCTTTTAATGTTTCACATTGGTTTTTTTTCCAGAAGATATATAACAAAATACATAGAATTTAATATGAATCTCAGTACAGTGGGCAATTATAGAATGTAAATAAGACAAGTCGATAAAGTATAATCCTTCTTGTGGGGGCCAAACATTCCATTCCACTAAGAAGAGAGAATCACAACATGATTAGGCACAAACATATCATACTGCCTATTGTTCTAACTTCTGAGACTGGCAGGCTTGGAGGGAAAAAAAAAAACGATTAAAAAAATAAATAAAACTGAACACAGTCAACTGCCTCAGTTTCCCCCTGTTCTCCTTCTGGTCTTCGAAGAACTGCATGGGTGAGGGCGAGAGGCAGAGCCGCGTGGGGCAGGGTGAGGCACTCTGCTGACTAAGTGCCAGGCGGACGCAGAAGTTCCCTGAGGTGACCACGAAATGTACTGTGGATCAGCCACTTGGCATTGCCGCCGAGAATCCGGGCTGAGGGGAGGGGTGACCCGCTGGCGGAGGCCTGATGGCCACAGCACAAGTTTCAGATCCAACTTCGAGAGGGACAAGGTGGCCCGCACGTAATCCTGGAAGAGTCAGCCCACTCACGCAGAAATCCAGAGCTGCGGCGCTAAGCCCTCCCTGTCACACCACAAGCTGGAATGCCGACGGGGCAGAAACACTTCGGCCGCGATTCCGCCAGGACCAGTCATTCGTTCAATAGAAAAAGTCAAAACCATTTGGTTTTTAAATGAAAATCCTTCACATCCACCTGTGGTCAAAAATAATAACTTATGACATTAATAGCTTCCTTAAAAAAGCAATTACCAAAAAAAAAAAAAAAAGCAATTACCACAAAAGGGGTAAATCGTTAAGTGTGGGAAGACCTATTTTCCTATGAATGTAGCTCGTAGGAAGGGACAGATACAAAGCACACGTGAAAGTAAGGGCGTGATAGTCTGTGTTTTTAGCTTGAAGCTAAAGTTACCCAAAAAAAGCACTTCACGAGTTAAATGTTTCTTACTGCAAAAGAGCTCACTTAGACCAACACAGTAAACTATATAAAGGAAAACATTTATTGTTTTTCCCCGTTTAAGGTGCACCGCTGCCTCCCTGGTGGGACTCCCCCTCCGCAGGCAGGCAGCCGCACGCCCTGGAGGATTACTTCCAGCAGGCCGGCCAAGGAGCCACCGCCTTTCCTAAACACAACTAGGACTGATCAACCGTCGGTGATGTAGCACACAGAGCGAATGTGGCCAGATTCAACCCTACTTGTACCTGTTCCGGACACAGAACTCATCGGGGGGGGGTGGGGGGGGGGACACTGCTCAACGGTCAGTCACAGAGAATGGGACACGGGAATCCTGGAATAGTTCTCTTGCACGGGACAAGCCTGCGCAGCCGCCGAGGGGCCAGATCAGGCCTCGCATGCACGAGGCACCTCACTTGCATACTCTAGCCAAGACTTGCTTTTGGACAACAATCGACTGCTAACATGTCTCATCTCAAGTATCATTTACACCATGGAGGAAAAAAGAAAAAAAAGAATCAACAGCAGAAAGCTTAACAGTGAGAATCGGCAAACCCACAAAGGGAAGGTCATGCTAAAACTGCTCGACAGCTGTTCCATCACTGCCCACCGCGCGGGCTTGAGGCCAGTGACTTCATGGACGCACCGTACCGATGCCCTGCCGGATGTCAGTTTCAGTCCGTCACGGTGACCCCAGTGGGACGCTGCCTGCCTTCCACGCACCACCTCCTCCTCGGGAGATCCAAGGGGGCCTCAGGTGCTGGGAGCACAGGACATGCATGTGCCAAAGCCCAAGACCCTTCCTAAAACTTCCCCTTGGATGTGGGCAAGGAACACGGCGGTGGTCTGGAGTGTCGGCGGCAGCATCCACACTGGGGCTTAACCTCAGCAGCCGGCCTGGAGGATGTTTCCCCCAGAGCGCTTGGTCACCGACAGAGTCGTGAATACCTGCGGGGAGGAGAGAGCAGGAGATTTTCAGACACCTGAGCACGTGGTAACAGGTAACACCGCACCTGTCGAGAGTGACTTAGGAATTCCTTAAAATGAATACGACAGAAAAGTAATATGACCAAGGATATCACAACTTCTCCAGATAAAAAGGGAAAAACATTTTAGAACCAAGGTGAATTTAACTTCTATTAACGTTAATATGAGAGTGATTGAAGCAATTAAATGCGTCACTCAAGCTGCCTGTCAATCCTCTAGAAGAAACGCGTGTGAGATAGTCTGGATACATGGGAAGGTATCAAGTGCACCGTTACAAACACCCACACGCCTACTCAGCTCGGGGATTACAAACGTGGTTAGAGCCCCCGTGCACGCCCCTCCCGCCAGTGCTTACCACTCCCCTACATTTCCTGCATGTCTTCTCTGGGTTTTTAAAGACTAAATAGCAAAACGATATATGTGCTCTCCTGTCACCTGCTTCCTTGGCTCCGTCCTGCACTTCGGTCACTGACTCACTCATACGGGTACAAAGGGCTCTAATTCTTCCACTTCGCATGAACAGTATTCAATTAACCACAGTGCACTAAATACGCTGCATACTACAGAACCCAATCATTCCAGCAGTGACTAGATTGCCAATTACGTATCCAGGCTCCTGTATTACTAATATGCTATGTGCAAGATGCTCCGTGACATTCCAGTAGTCTCCCAGCACCCACCGCTAAGGGCCGAGTGCTGGGTTGGAGGGTACATGTCACTTCTGTGTAACTGGATTCCCAAGGTGCTGGGCCAGCAGATATTCCCATCTGCAGGGACGGAGGAGCCCGCCTCCTGTCACATCCCTGAAAACATCTGGTGCTTGTGGACTTAGAGCCTCTGCTCGAGAACATCTATCCACAATGATTCTATAGTGAACAAAGTCTACACACAGATTAAAATACGCTGAAATTATACTGATCTTAATACAGCAGATCTACGGCAGGCCCAGGAATCTCATTTTAGCACGAGTCCGAAGTGACTCATTCTTTTTTTTTTTAAAGATTTTATTTATTTATTTGACAGAGAGAGATCACAAGTAGGCAGAGAGGCAGGCAGAGGCAGAGAGAGAGGAGCAGGCTCCCTGCCGAGCAAGGAGCCCGACTCGGGGCTCGATCCCAGGACCCTGAGATCATGACCTGAGCCGAAGGCAGAGGCTTTAACCAACGGAGCCACCCAGGCGCCACCCCCCCCCCCCGCAAGTGATTCATTCTAACATGGGCTTGTCTTACAGTAGAATCTCCTGTGGAACACCAGTGCAGGAAATACACTGGGAATTCTTGGCAAAATCCAAAGTATAGGAGTCTACTGCATGGTAACCTAACCACCAGCTGCTTATCTTCATAAGCTTTACCAAGTAGGAAGCCTACAGTCAAAATTTTTAAAAACGCATACTGCTGCATATTTAGAAACAGATTTTCACTCCTGACCCAATGGAGTAACCAGTACCAAATTCCCAAGAGGAGGCAGCTCCCCAGGGAAAGAGCTGTCCCCTCATCTCTGCCTGAATACCAAGCTGTGCACATCCCGGGCCAGGACGCCAGGAGCCAAAGCAGCCCCACCGGAGCTGTAAGCGGCTCCAGCGCCAGAACCCACTCAGGCCCGGGAAATGTTCCAGTTTGCACCAACTGCAGTCAAGAGACTTCTCTGGGCCGCTGGAGCCATCAGGAGAGACCTCAGAAAGGCACATCTAAAAACAGGGCTAGGCATTCTTGCCCCAGAGTACAAGCTACTCTAGACCATCCTAACAAAGCTTAAAGACGAGATTCCAAAGGATGAAATGACCCACCAGACCATGAACCGTTTACCACAAGAAAACTCAGTCCTCTTTAAAGGAAGACAACAAAACCCAGGTACTTGGCACAGACTCAAAGTGCTAAATAATGCAGGAAAGAAAAGAAAGAAATCTGTCAATCTAGAATCGTATGGTCAACAAAAAGTTCCCTCCATGAAGAAAGCAAAATGAAAACATTTCAGACAAACAAAAGCTAAGCGACTTTGCCACCAGCAGACAAAAACGTTACTGGAGGTTCCTCCGGCTCGGGGAAGTACAGCCAGAGGGTAACAGCCTGTCCTCCCATCGCGGGCCACCCGCCAGCCCGGGCTAGCGCACTCTCCGAAGCCCCTCCTCGTGCCAGGCTGGGCTCTGGACCCCACCCCCCACGTTCTTACTTCATGGATCGCCTGAACTCACCCCTCTTTATGCTTAGCCTTGCCCTTTCCATTGGTTCTTCCTTCTTGGCTTTTAAACGGGCTCACATTGCATGAAAAAAAAATTCTCCCTCGACCTTATGATCACCTCTACTGCCACCATCTCTTACCCTCTTCACAGACTAAATCTTAAGCTGTTGGTACTGAGGGTCCATTCTGATTCCTCATTTCACTGAAACCTGGCTTGGGTCCCTGCCCCGCCTGCGGGCCATGAGGGACCCTCTGGGCTGCCAAACGCAGAGGGCACCTTGCAGGCTTCCGGGTCGCACAGCCCTCTGTAGCACGTCTTGTCACCTGCCTCACCTCCCTTTCAACAACTCTCCCCTCTCATGTCCATGAGAATGACCGAGGCACGGAGGCGCGCTGAACCCCATCTCCCCCAGCTCGCGGGCCGCTGTGCTGCCCCAGCTTCCGGCCGGCTCCCCCCTCGGACACGTTACGTCTCACTCGGGCCGCTCTCCCTTTTGGGCACCATCTCTCCAGCCACTGCGTCCCTCCTGGACCAGCCACCAGCGCGAGCTAACACCTCCTCCGGGACCACACTTCAGACTCCCCCTGTCTGAGACCCGCGCCCTCTCTCTCCCTTCATCCAGCTCCTCCTGCGAAGGCCGTCACCAGGCCACACGCCGCTTCTGTCTCCATTCCTGCTGATCAGCAATCAATGACGAGGTCTTACGTCGCTGCTTCTCGTCACAGCTGAGAGCTCTCGCCGTGTCACCAATGATACTGAAGTCGTGTCTTGTACTTCTGACTGAACTACTGGGAGGTTTTCGCTGGTTTCCGAAACAGAGTGCCCCATGAAGACCTTCCGTGCGGACCTCACACTGTACACTTTCAGCCTGTTAGCCGTGAGGGGCGCAGGGCTTGCTCTGGCCGGGGATGTGTATGGAAGCGGGAAGCGTCGCTCGGGAACCCGATGAGCACCAAGGTGTGCGCTCCTACATCTCCTTCCCCTCTGTGACCTAGCCAGCGATGGCCTGGGAAGGGGCTGCCTCGACCGGTCGGGCCCCGGAGGGAAGGGAGCACGTGCAGCTGGCCCATGAGGACCACACGGCGCCGGCAGGGAAGAGACCTGTTCTCGTAAGCAGACCACCACCACCACCCAAACTGTCCATCCGTGCTGCCCAGTCACGCACGCCTAAGGGCTTCGTGTTCGTTAAAGTCAGAAGCACATCCGGCTGCTGAGTACCAGCAAGATTTCAGTCCGAACCTGTGCGGTCACTAGGCTGGAGGGAAACACCAGCACGTTTCGGGGGAGTGCATCGGTCGTCCCCTGCCTCCGGGCTGCTGCTCCAGCCACTCAGCATCTCCCTGAGGCTGGGGCCACGGCTTACTTGAGACAACCCCCTGGGGAAGCAGACTCATGGGTACCCATGTCTGTGGGGGCACACCGGGACACCTGGGCAAACTTTTTGGTCAGCTGCCCCTTGATTCCTGAGCAGTAACTGGTTCCCAGCTTTCAACATAAAGAGGAAAGAGCAAAGAAATCAAGGCCACTTTAACTTATGCAGGTCAAAGCAACAGGAATCAGCATTAAACTACTTTTGAATAGGAGAAAAACTTTTGTGTAAAAGAGGAACATTACTGAAAGAAGCCCTGGGTCCATTTCAGTTTTAGTAGTGACAAAAAGCCTTTTTTTCTTCTCTACCACTATATGTATAAGCAGCACCTTAAAAGCAGCATCTTAAAAATTCAGACCCAAGTAATAATGGACAGTATTTTAAAACATTAAAAATATGAAGCCAGAAAAAAAATATGAACCATTCACATTTTTAAAAAATAGGTTAGCAAAAATATGTAAAAATCTTTGAAAGTTAGTCCTTTTTTAACTAACATATAAAAAAAATTTACACTGAATTTTGCAACATTTTCATTAGCACTCCTAAATTCATGCTGATGACACTGTAAAGGCTATGAAAACTCTTCTGAAAAGCAGTAAAATTTCTTTGTTTAAAAAAAAATGTGCAATTGTGGACGAGGACAGAAAGACAATACGTGATAATGAAAATGGATGTGTTAGGATGATATCACAGGCAATTTAAAATACCACCAAACATGCTGGTGCAATTATTATAAAGGAAGAAAGATAAAAAGACAGCTAATACATTACAGCAAATTTCAGGCTTCTGAATCTACAAGCTTAAGTTTTATTTCTCAGGAATTAATTTAGAAACAGAACTGGTAGGCAATCACGATAGAAAAGGAAACTCGGGGCCCCTGGGTGGCTCAGCCAGGTAAGTGGCTGACTCTTGATTTCAGCTCACGTCACGATCTCAGGGTGGTGAGCCCGAGCCCCCAGTCAGACTTCATTCTGGTGTGGAGCCTGCTTAAAATTCTCTCTCTCTTTCTCTCTCTGCCCCACCCTGCCCAGCTTACACAAACGTGCTCTCTCTTAAAAATAATAAAGACAGAGAAAGAAAACCCATCAAAAATACAAGATTTCTTTTTCAAGATTTTTTTTTTAAAAGAGCTCTTATCTATTTTTCTTGTACCAATAACATGCTTATGGTAAAGATGTGGAGAAGCCAAAGTGCCACTGCTGATCAGTCTAAATGAAAAAAAGAGTAAGGTCAATTTTTACAAGGCTTTTTTTTTTTAAGATTTTTTTTATTTATTTGACAGAGAGAGAGAGCGAGCGAGCGAGCGCATAAGCTGGAGGAGGGGCAGAGGGAGAGGGAGAAGCAGGCTCCCCGCCCGATGTGGGGCCCATCGTGACCTGAGCCGAAGGCAGTCGCTTAACCAACTAAGCCGCCCAGGCATCCCTATTTTTACAAGATTTATATGTGCAGGTAGCCACTTTAGAATTTTCAAAAAAACACATCTTTTTAAAATGAGCATGGAGGCCGTTCCTTCCTGCTTCCCTGTGAGAGCACAAAGAGCACTTCCGAAGGTCAAGTGTTAGGCACTCCCCTCACCTTCAGATCCACCGCTGCCTCCCAGGCTCACAAGCCCCCTCCCCCCCCCATTCCAGGCTGTGATTATGTTGACAACTAAAATTTTTGATGTTCGGCACAAAGACTGACTTAAAAACATTTCACTGGGGCCTTTCCTAATGCTCTCTCCTCTTGAGCGATTATTATTCCCCTACAAATAAACTTGATTAGTTGAAATTACTACTCCAAATGATGTGCAATCAGTTTTCTCCTCAATTACTGCTGCTCAGAAATCCGGAATAAATTAGCACCACACTATCTTCGCACTGAGTAACGCTAATGCTTTACGATGCTCCAGGCATTAAGCCTCCCCCAGTACTGACACCAAAGAGATCTCAGTCAAAACAAGAGTACTCTCTCCTTCTTCTAGAGCAATTCCTCAGCTGAGGAATCTGTCAACTCTTCTCAGTAATTACACGTCAGAACCAAAGGCTGGTTGCTCGGCTGCCCAGGTTCTGTTATCAGAACGGTAAGAAGAGCGCTCAGTGACTCATTCCGCAAACCACCCTCTGCTGGCCGGGAGCCGTGGCGCATTCTCAACATTTTAAAACAGTGCTCAAGACCAGTTTTTAACTTATTATTACCTCTAATCCAACCCATGGACTGACTGGTGAATCCAATAAAAATGTATTCGAAAATGAAATTTTAAAGGGCATGTAAGATTAAAAGCCAAGCTCAGATATGGTCAAAGAGCTCAAGTTCCTACCCTCCCTTCTTCCCTTCCACCCGGATCTCGCATGGACATTGTGAGCACCACCTCTCCAAGCATAAAGCCGGACATGAAAAAACAGCAAGTCCAGCAGCTAACTGAATTATTGTCCAAGTCAGACCTACCACTTAACACAGAAAAAAATAGTCCCTTAAAACTCCCTACAAATCAGATTTCACTTTCCCTTGTTCAAGATGCTGTAAAAAATATTTCCATAGTTGGGAGATCAGAAGACCGTGGTTTTTCAAAAATCTGCTTTGTGAGCAGGTAGTTCATATTGGGGGGGAAAAAATCCTCTCTTGCCCGAATGGAAGAAAATAATTTTAAGCCATATATCTAATAAGAGGCTAATATCTAAAATATATGAAGAATTCATACAACTCAACGGCAAAAAATCAAATCTAATTAGAATTGGGCCAGTCTGTACAGATATTCTTTTCCAAAGACATCCAAATGGCTGACAAGTACATGAAAAAACACGCCACGTTATTAATCATCAGGAAAATGCAAATCAAAACTAAAATGAGACACCACTTCACACCTCTGTTAGTATGGCTACTAACGAAAAGAAAAGAATTAAGTGTTGGCTAGGATGTGGAGAAAAGGGAATCCTTGTGCCCTGTTGGTGGAAACCCAAGTTGGTGCAGCCACTACGGAAAACAATACAGAGGGTTCCTTAAAAATAGAATGGTCAAAAAAAAAAAAAATAGGACTGTCAATATGACCCAGGAAGTCCAATACTGGGTATGTATCCCCCGCCAAAAAACAAACAAAAAAAACAATTTGAAAAGGTATCTGCACCACCGCGCCTAGGTGGCTCAGTCAGTTAAGCGTCTGCCTTCAGCTCAGGCCATGGTCCCAGGGTCCTGGGATTGAGTCCTGCACCAGGCTCCCTGCTCAGTGGGGCGAGTCTGTTTCTTCCTCTACCCATCCCCCCCCCCCACTGCCGCTTATGTTCTCTTACTCCCTCTCTCGAATAAATAAAATCTTAAAAACAACAACAACAAAAAACTCACAGAGGAAACAGACTGCTGGTTTTAAGAGGCAGGGGTGGGGGACAGGAGAAATAGATGAACTATTTTCTTCTTGTTTCTGTTTTTAAATAAAATTTTTTTATGATTTTATTTTTAAGTAATCTCTACACCCAGCATGTGGCTTGAACTCTGACATCAAGAGTCACATGCTCTTCTGACTGAGCCAGCCAGGCCCCATGAGAGAAGTTTTTCCCAATACGCATCCCTCCCCTCCCCACCACCACCCTCCTTAGGAAATGCTGTAAGGATGACCTCGAGGGAAGCCCCATCTCCTAATAATGCAACGCCGGGGAGAACCCAGCCTACACACGGCACAGCGCTGCTCGCCAACCCTAAGACTGGCACCACCTCTGTTTTAGTTAATGTGGAATCTGAGGCGGCTGAAAAGCTCGGTACTGTGGCCAGGCCCGTCTTCCACACAGTCGTGTTGCCACCAGGAAGTCATTTCCATTTTTTAAATCTATATCCTACACCGCAGAAGGCACAAGCAAGTGGAGTACCGTCGGCACAGCGGTGTCTCCGGAGCCAGACGGGTCGGGTGTGAACCCTGGTTCTCCCAGTTCCGAGCTGGAGAACCGGGGACGAGTCATTCGACCTCCCTGTCCTCCATTCCCCGATCTGTCAAATGGAGCTCCGACTGCGCCCCGCCCGGGCAGCTCCTGTAAGGACTCCGCGGAGAGCAGACTGCCCGACACACAGAGGAAAGCCAGATGAACGTCGGCGCTAGGGTCGCCACTGCTCCCCTGGAACCTGCTTCAAGCCCCAGCTGTCAATCACTCCCACTTCTTCCCTGTCCCACTGCCATCAGCGAGCAAGCACCGTGAAGCCCACCTCCTATTTCTCCCCCAATGTAGCAAGGTCTCTCGCTGCCCGGCACCTCCTCCCCCTTCCTCCCGGCGGCGCCTGCTCTGGTCCCGCAGGTTCAACGCCACAACGCAGCCAGGGGTTGATTTCCCTCCACAGTGCATCTGATGGCGATACCCCGAGCTAACCTCTCGGCGGAACCCCAACGCACCGAGGATAAAGCCCAAACACACCCTGCCTCGGTTTACAAGGCCATGACCTAGCATAATCTCCCCCCCACCTGGGCGCTGCAAGCTACAGCAGTACCAAGGGCCTTCCGGTTCCGTGAAGGGACAGGACCTCTTCCACAGAGCCTTGTCTTCGGTGTTCCCTCTGACTGGCTAACTATAACACATCCCGCCTGTGGTAGACAACCGTCCTGCCCCCGCATCCCTACCCCGGACACCGCTTTGGACTGACCCTGATCTAGGGGCTCGTCACCCTGAACTGCAACCGGTCCTTCGCTCAGCTGCCTCCTGCTGTCTCATCTCATCTTAAACCCATGATCTAGCCCTCAAGCGCCTAGCACACCGCTACACGCATAACTGTACATCAAGTGTGTTCGAAGTCGGATAGACCACCCAATTTTTCTCTCATTAGTCAACCACTAGCTTGGAAAAAAGTCCTATCAAATCAGTGAAACTTTCAGCCTGCAAGCTTTAAAGTCACAGGAGAACCACCAGATGGAGACGCACGGCAGCAAATGCTTACAGAGGTCCCCAAATGCGCCGGGTCTACCAGCGAGAAGAGACCTTTGGCTGACCTCCCTGCAGGCAGGGGTCTCCCGAAAATGCCCTGCCTCTTCGGTGCACCTCTCTACCCAGCTGGCCGTCACCCTGCCAGATGCCCCCCACTCACCGCTGCAGGGCCACTGCACAACATAACCCCGCCGGCGGGGGCAGTCTCAGTCTTCTCATCAGCCCAGCGAGAGCTAAACTCAGATTTAAAAAGTTCGATGCTCACATACACAAGTTGAGAAGTCATCTTTTCATCCATGTCAGAAATGACTGCTGTCGTTCTTAAGTATCTTGGGCTGTTTTCTAAAGTTTTAAATATACTCACTGTTGTGGGTAAAGTCTCCCAGAAAGATATGCTCAAGTCCTAACCCCTGGTCCCTGTCAACATGACCTTATTTGGGTAAGGTCAGCTG
Organism: Nasua narica; assembly: GCA_028533885.1. Lineage (NCBI taxonomy): Eukaryota > Metazoa > Chordata > Mammalia > Carnivora > Procyonidae > Nasua > Nasua narica. The sequence goes on along the minus strand of CM052807.1, from coordinate 105,057,034 downwards.
GATCCAAGCGGGCCCCAATCCAGTGACAGATGTCCTTCTCATAAGGGGCATCCAGACACAGACACGCAGGAGGCAAGGCTGTGCACGTGAAGACGGAAGTGGAGACTGCAGCAACACAAAACTGAGCCCAGGACAGCCAAGGACGCCAGCGACCACCAAGAGTTGGAAGAGGCCAGGCCAAGATTCTTCTTGAGAGCCCCGGGAGAGAGCGTGGCCCTGCTAACACCTTGATTTCAGACTTCCTGCCTCCAGAACTATGCGAGAATAAACTTCTGTTGTGTTAGGCCACCCAGGGTGTGGTACTTAGTTATGCCCGCTTAGTATATATCACAATATATACTAACATTTATCTCACTGGATGTGTTTTTGAAAAAAAAATGAAGTTAGTTGGTTCCTTCCCGAAGCAGAGAGTCATTACACCAAACAAAAAAGATATATTGTACATTCTTTAAGAACTTCAATCTGGACTCTTTTTCAATTTGGGGGTCATATTTTTAGAAGTTCAGTTTTATTTCCCCCAAACAGCAGTTTTCTATGAATAACGCCCTGGACACTAAACACATTAATACTTTATGCGCCCACCCCAGCCAGGTGCATATCAATACAGAGGAGGACCCCATCGCTAACCATAGAAAAGGCAGAGTAGAAAGAAACTGAAACATTTTTCCAGGTCTTGCAGCTGGCATTTCACACACTCAGCAAAGAGTTCAGTTGTGCGAGGGCAAAAAGAACAGAGAACAACCGGGCGACAGGCTGTAGAACAAACCCGGCATGAGCACGCACACATGTGTGAAAGCACATGCCCTCCCCGGAAACCACGGACTCTGGCGGCCAGATAACAGCTATCGTTTTCAGCTCCACAGCTAAGCTGGTCTAATACGAGCTACCTCCTCCCAGCCTTCACCAGGGTCTCCAAAGTGGACACACTTCTGGTTTACCAGGACTGCTTCGCAGGAAGCAGGACAACACTCAACTCTCGCCTGATCCCCGACAAGCATGAAGAAACACTGACACCCAGAGGCCCAGAGCGGCCAACTTCACTTCTCGTGTCATTTGTTTCATCTTTTAAAAGCATCACTTTCAAATCTCATCCTTCGACACCAAAACTAAAGAGGGAGACAACATCATCTAGCCTCGCGGTGGCTCTGGGCTAACAGGATTGAAGCTCTTTCTGGGTACGAACGGCACTAGTCTCGAATGCCATGAAAATAACTTAGGAGACACAATAAAAGATTTAAGGCCTATCTCCATAAATAAATCACCGCCATCCCTTTCACCATTAGTATGAAGCTACTATCCAGCTCATGTGAGCAACGAAAGTAACTGAAAAAGGAAAAATCGTTTCTAGAGACAAGGTTCCTTTTGTCTACAGACAAGGTAGTCCATCATGAATCAAACTGTAAGGAGGTACAGAAGTAGCTCAACCACAGCAGAAAGACACCGACTTCACAGTCCTGGACTTGCCCCTCGCAAGCCAGGTGCCGTTGTGCACTTTTAAACAGAGCTGTCAAAGTGCAGGTGACCCACCTCTGCACACACGGGATGGATTCCGATGGTGCTGTCCAGCTGCTTTTTGGTCAGTCCACACTTGAGGGCAGCTGCAAAGCCTTGTGTCACTTCCCCGGCATTTGGACCCAGTACGTGGAAGCCCACAACACGTTCCTAAGATGTGAAATAAAGGAGTTCAGTTATACTGATTCTTTTCCCCTTAACAGCCTAGAACACAGACCTGGTCTATTCTAAAAACCCGGTTCAGAAATGATCAAAGACTTGTTTTAACACTTGCTAAAAGTGACTTGGGCTGAAGACACTCCAACATGGGCCAGTAGAGTGCGGTAGTTAGAAGCAAGAAAGGAGAGCCAAGAGCCAAGAGCCAGCCTTGGGCGATGAGGAAGGAAATCATTAAAAGCAAACATGTCTGCAACTCCATAAACACCAAAATGTTCTAGACAATGTTTTCAAAGGGCAGTTCTGTCCTCACCTCCTCTATTTGGTTGCCTCAAACTCCAGATAAACTACCTGTTATAGCTGTAACACTTAAAGGCAGTCATTTTGGGGCGCCTGGCTGTCTCAGTCAGTAGAGCATGCAACTCTTGATCTTGGGACTGTGAGTTTAGGTCCCATGCTGGGTGTACAGATTACTTTTAAAAAAGTAAAAAATCTATGGGCGCCTGGGTGGTGCAGTCGGTTAAAGCATCTGACTCTTGGTTTTGGCTCAGGTCATGATCTCGGGGTCGTGAGATCAAGCCCCACATCGAGCTCCACGCTCAGCATGGAACCTGCTGGGGTTTCTCTCTCTCCCTCTCCTTATTCACCCGCCACCCACTCTCTCACTCTCTAAAATAAAAAGTCTTTTTAAAAAAATTGGAAAAAATTAGTAAAAGCAGTTGTTTAAATTTAAAAAATCATCTTAACTAAGGCTTTGCGGGTAGAGAGCATAGTTAGACTTAAAACTCTTCCGATCTGAAACCACTGAAATGAAACAAACAGAAAAATGTTGGCAACTCTGAATAAATTCTAAATCCTAGACTCCAGATACCTCTGCCAAGGGCAGAGAAATCTGATGCATTCTAATGTTCAGACTTCATGACTGAGCTAGTCCAACCACCTCACCACAGATAAGGCACCTCTGGCTGCTGGGTGCACACAGCCTTCTCTAAGGTTCAATCTTTGCCTGGAAAACAATCAGGAAGGCCATCCTGGTGCCGAAGCACTGTAATAATATTCCACCTTGAGATCTTACATTATTCATCCTGCCCATCAGGGGTTTAGCAAATGGATAAAGCACCAAACACACTGCACTTAAAATATACCAGATTTATGCTTAATAATATGGACAGATCTCAAAGAAAGAGATTTTTTAAAAAGTTGCAAGCTTCTGTTTTTAACTGAGAATACCTACCACTCTTAAACCACAATGCATAATGTTTATGGATACATAAAAGGCAGGAAACGTAAAAACGTGAAAAGGTGAGGCACTCACTTCAAAACAGTGTTGTTTCTGGGGTCAGGGATGAGTATGGGATCGAGAAGGAATAACAAAGACTACACAGGCATAGGGTAATGCTTAAGAGCAGGGATCTATACTGCCTGGGATTAGTTCCAACTCTGCCATTAACTAGGTAAGCGAGCTGAGCACAATTACTTAACCTCCATGTGCTTCAGTTTCCTCGTGAACAGAAAGGGCATAGAAAGAGTACACACGTCACAGGGCTGTATAAGAAGTAAGTTAATACATGTGGACCTCCAACAGTACATGGTACACAGTAAGTGTTCAACAACATATGCTCTTACAAATTTCCTCTGTGATGGTTTCTCTCTTACAAGAGAAACGCTCTGAAGCAAACACACACAATGTTAACATTCATGGAATGTGGGTGGCGAGTACTTTCCCTATCTTCCTGTAAATGTTAGTATTTCATATAAGAAAGGCACAGCATACGAACAGAATAAAAGCCTAGCAGGTAATAAACACCAGAAAAACCAAATACAGGTAGGCACTGGGAGGTGACTGACTCAAAACGAATAAAGCATATGCCCCAAGGATGGTGAGTTCTAGAAGCTTTTGTGTAAGACGGCTCTTGACAGATGAACAATGACAAGTGCTCCCCTTTCCTAATGCTATCTTTGTGTATGCAAATAACTGAAAAGGGTATCTGCCCTCCTCACAGCCTCAACTATTTTAGTTAAGATGGGTTCATTAGTAGTGAAAACTATTTTTCATATTATACTTCAAAAGTGTTATTTGAGGGGCACCTGGGAGGCTCAGTCAGTTAAGCATCTGCCTTCAGCTCAGGTCACGATCCCAGGGTCCTGAAACTGAGCCCCGAGGAGGGCTCCCTGTTCTGTGGGAAGTCTGCTTCTGCTACTCCCCTTGCTCGTGCTCTCCTTCGCTCTCATGTACTCTCTTTCAAATAAAAAGTCAGTGAATGACACAACAGTGGGAAAAAAAAAAAAAAGACAACAAACCACAGACAGGGCCAAACAGACCTGCTCGGTCCGAAGGACAAGGCGAGGTTTCACTGACTGCTCCAGGCAACGTGCCACTGAACTCTCCCTTGCTGGCGGGAGCCCCCGGCCAGCTCGTGACAACATCACACATTGTCTCCTTGTGTCTAGAGCAGCCCGCCAGCTAATGTGTACTCCAACACTCTTAATAATAAAGCCTAGGTGTGCAACAGGGAAAAACTGCATACAATTGTTCTTTACATCAACTGTGTCCCAGGATTACTACTCACTTCCTAAATGCATCTAGGAGGGTCTTTTTCGTGGAGGACCCAGGTTTCCCTACACTACTCCCTGAGGCAGGAGCTTCTCAATCGGGTACATGTTCAATTATAATTATATTCAAATTATTCAAATCCCCAAATAAGAAAAGCATGAGTTTATTTGGCTTTTAACTATGGATTCTTTAGCATGATTTACATTATAAGGTAAGATCCCAGCTAAGTTAAAAATACCAGTTCCCATCAGATTCAATCCACAAGTGTGTGTGTGCACGGGTTCTGAGCACCGGAGCAGCAGCCAAAGAAGACAGAAAACCAAGCATGTCTTCAATCACTTTGTAGACATGGAAACAAGTCCGTGAGGTCAAGGAGTTTGCCCAGAGGCTTTCAGTTACCGGTTGTTACATGCAGCAGTAGGCAATGAAATCTTAAATCAGAACCCAATTAAGAGCTCTTCCTATCACACCCTTCTCATTAGGGCAGCTCTTAGGATACAAACGTGTGCTACTCCTGTTCTTTCCTATTTTCTCACTCTTTCTAGAAGTCACTGACGTCATGGCTTCCCTTTTATGAACACACACAGTTCTCAAGTTGTCCCTGTGGTCTGCGCTCGGCAAGGTCAGCAGGCCTGTCGGCCACATGCAGGGCCCCGTGCTGGGGACACTGAGTGCAGACCAAGCGGCGTCACCAGGGCCCTTGCCCTCGGTGTCCACATGGCTGGGAAGACCAACACGTAAAACACTAAAGGAATGTGATGTCCATCATGTGGTCAAAACAGAACTACATATTAAAAACAAAATGAAATTACTGGAAAAAAGGATTCAATGAGGATTTCACTTACATTGTCTTTGATATTACAGATTATTTTTGCATAACATTTGTTGTTATCTCTTGATGGAATCGTCCACTCCAGCGGCCAGAAGTAACTATGGTAAACCTGAGAAGACAGACACACAATTTAAGACCCATTATCTTAAGAAGTATGTCTGTCAAACACCAGCTGTGGATTAAAAATACTGGAGGCTCTTTGATACTTAAGACTTTCATTAAACAATGAAAATCATGGAATAAATAGGAATTTGGTCAGAAGGTAAATGACCTTAAACTTGTTGTCAGGCCCCTTTGCTATAAGCTCATTCCTTAATTATATCTCAACCTCAGAACAATACACCTTAAGTAATAACAACAACAAAAAGCAAGCAAACGAAGAGAAAAAAGTCAGGTAAGTACCTGCTATCTTACATCAAAAAAATAAAAGAAAAAAAATAAAGAAAAAACCCAACACTATCTTGCATAGGAATGACAACTTTGGGCAGGAAACAAGTAAGGTGCCAGGAACAATTACAGCAATTATCCAGTTCCTTGTTTGATGCTTCCAAAAGACATTTCCTCCTTTGGAGGAATTTTGTAATTCACCGAAAGCAATGAAGAAGAGAAGGAGGGAGGCAGCAAAGACGAGCAGTGGAAGGACACAGGTATCTTGACTGATGCTTCATGAACTTAAATCTGGGTGACTACAGGGATTTTTCCCCCTCCAGCTGCCAGTCTCAATTCAGAACATACATGGTTGGCTACCTTTTAAAAACATACTGATTAAAAAATAATAATAATAAAAAAATAAAAAATAAAAACATACTGATTATGTAGCCATTATAGTAAGTGTTCTTTGATGTTATAATACAATGTCAACTTTTTTAAAAAGTGGGTTACAAAATTGAATATACAGTGTCATAGTATTATAACAATTACACAGGGAAAAGATGGTTAAAAAAATTACCCCAAATTGCTAACAACTGCTGCATTACAAACATAGATCTATGGAAAACTGTTTCCTATTTCCATTTTCAAAAATTTCAATTCAAATGCATTACTTTTATTTATTTATCTAAAAGATTTTATTTATTTATTTGAGAAAGACAGAGATGCAGAGAGAGCAGAGTAGGGAGGAGAGGGAGAAGCAGGCTGCCCAGTGAGCACGGAGCCCAACTCAGGGCTCAATCCCAAGACTCTGGGATCATGATCTAAGCTGAAGGCCGATGCTTAACCGACTGAGCCACCCAGGCGCCCCAAATGCATTACTTTTATAATGAAAAGTGCAAATCCTAATAAAATGAAAGCCAAAGCCTGTCAAGAAATATGAAATATAGGGGCACCTGGGTGGTTCAGTAGGTTAAGCCTCTGCCTTTGGCTCAGGTCATGATTTCAGGGTCCTGGGATCGAGCCCCGTGTCGGGCTCTCTGCGCAGCAGGGAGCCTACTTCCCCCTCTCCCTCTGCCTGCCTCTCTGCCTAATTGTCATCTCTTTTTGTCTGTCAAATAATAAAATCTTAAAAAAAAAAAAGAAATATGAAATATATATTAAGAACCTTAAAATGTAAGACTCTTTTGGTAGGACGCTATCTTCACAAAATAACCAGAGAAACACAGTGAATTATGAAGATGTTCATTGTTCTATTTATAATAGTGAAAAACTATGAGCAATCTAATAAAAGTATGGCTTAACAAATTATTTTATAGCATCCCAAAATATTTAAGTCCTTTTTAAAAATGGTTTTAGGATGAAATGCTCATGACCTAACATTAACTGTAAAATAGAACAGAAAATTACAAATAAGACTTATGTACCTATAATTATCATACACATATATACAAACAACACATAAACACACAGAAAGAGACCAGAGGGAAATATGCCAAAATATTAACAGCTCTGATCTCTTTATGAATTATAATTTCCTTTTTTATATTTTCCTAATTTTTCAAACTTCCTATAATGAGGATGTACTATTTTTATAGTCAGAAAATGCTACTCATGAGGTACTAATAAGACCAAGATGTCACATGCTACTGCTAACACGTATGGTAAGAAAAAGATTAAGAGATTTAAAACAGGCTTTTATATACAAAATTTATTCTGATTTACAAATCCAGTCTTCTGGAAGTTTTTACTGGAAACTCCTCCTGAATGATTTAAAGCACCAGTCCCTTCAGGTGGCACTGTGTACACAAAAATAGTGTATTTCACACGTCTGTTCCTTGACTGTGACGAAGTTAGAAGAGGGTAATAGTACAAAAACACCCAACTGTCACTAATAGAATGGTTGAAATGCTGTGAATTTTTAGTTTTCTTCTTTGTATTTTCCTCTATTTTTCATATTTCCAACAAGATTGTTTTAATAATAAAAGGAACCAGTAAAAGTGGTTTCAAAAAATGGAAGTATTACTGGGTCAGCTGACAAGACTGAAAAATGGAAGGCAGTTAATATCCAAGTATTCCATCAACATTAAACTCCCTAAAAGTGATAACTATAATGTGGTTATTTAAAAAATACCCTGTTCGCAGGAAACACACACTAAAGAATTTAGGAGTAAAGGGGCATTTAACTTCCTTTCAAAAGGTGCAAGGAAAAAAATACAGACACAGAGAGATAAAAAGAGAATATGAAAAGTATAAAACAAATGGGCAAAATGTTGACAACACATGAATCTGGATTATAGGTTAACGAAAGGTCTTTGTACAACTTTTACCTTATCTGTGTGCTTGAAATTACTTTTAATTTTGAACAAAAAGCAGCAGTAACTTAACACAGGCATAAAGAATATAACTTACTTCAATATTTTCTTCTCCAAATCTCTCCACAGCTTGCTCCTCAGAAAGACCACAGGCACCATATTCCAAAGGAGTAAACACAGTTGTTGGAACATTTTCATAGTCACACTGTTTCAAAAGGAAGAAAAGAGTTAAGACAGAAGAAATTTTAACTCAAATAAGGGTATACATCAAAAAGCTTCAAAATCAGGAAGGGAAAGGGGACTAATAAATTTCTACCAAAAGTATGGGAAGTCACAAGCCCAGGTATAAACCTACTACACGGAGAACCATGAACTCGTGTTACAGTTGTAACAGAGGTTTAAAGTCTGGCAAGATCAGTCATGAATAGATTCACGTGCCTTCTCCATCAACTGATGTTAACAATAAGGACACACTTTTTCTCCCTTTATAAAGCAGCCAAAAGTAAGATGAGTGTACACAATGCTGACAATCTCATATTGGTGACAGGAATTAACAGACTTCTTTGGAAAATCAATTAGGTAATACCAATTAAGAGCCATAAAAAGCCTTCTTTACCTCTGTGCCAAGAACCCCACTCCTGGAGACCTAGAATGACAATTTACTGTACAGAAAAAGCTACATGCATCAACGGAGCATTGCTGCAGTACTCCGCAACAGTGGTAATATACTAAGTGGCTTTCGAATGCCAACAGGAAAGTGGTTCTATAGAATATACTCTCAGCAGAGCACTATACAGCCACGGAAGTGGAAGCCCGCAGAAACAAAGTTACTAGTAGTACTTCCAAAAAGCATATTTTATGATGTTAATAGTAGAAAAATGACAAAAGGATTCTGAAGCCAAACAAGTTTGTGAAATGCTGAATTAAATAAATAAAGCGGTTTCTCTACAACGGATTTTCTCGGTCTTCAGTATATTAATATGAAGTGTGGCAAAGAGACTATGTAAATGCCAAATACGATTGTAAATGTGATTTGGTAAAAACCTACTGCTCACATTTGTACACAGAGGGGAGCCTAAGTATCGTTCTGCATTTAAAATATCAGATATTCAATTCCCCTTAGAAACGGTAGGGTAAAAATCTTTAAAACCTGTCTCCCTCTAGAAACAATAAATATAATCCTTTTTCTCTAAAAAGAACATAAACCCTTGGAATTCTCAATCAAGAGTACAGGCAGACATCCACGGACAGCCATCATGGTGTATCAAGGACCAGAAATACCTTCTTGCTTTCAGCAACGGGAAAACCAGACAACACCTTCGGACACTAGACAACAGTGCGGGACTGGGATCCCCGACAGAAGGGAAACAAATGAGGCGAGTCCAGTGATCTCCTGTTTACTGCCCAGAGCACTAAGGACTGGGTGAGAGAGCAGGGAACTCAAGAGCCCAGCAGTCTCTCTGAGTCATGGAGACCGAGACCACCACTCAGGGGAGTCAGGGTGGCTCGAAGCCGCAGGGTAGAGCTGCACAAAAGAACTCTTGAAGTCTGCAGGGATTTGGGCTGAGAACTGATCTGTCAATGCGTCACTGGAGGTACTCCAGGGTGAGGAAAGAACCACTGGAGAGGGGCACCTGCGTGGCTCAGTAATTAAGCGTCTGCCTGTAGCTAAGGTCGTGATCCCAGGGTCCTGGAATCAATGCCCGTATCAGGCTCCCTGCTCAGCAGGAAGCCTGCTTCTCCCTCTCTTCTCGCTATATTGCCCTCTGTCAAATAAAATCTTAAAAAAAGAACCACCGGAGAGCAGGAGGCCCCCAAGTGACCAGAGCTCTTACAGATCCTGTTCCCGCAAGCCAGAGTAAGGAGAATGGGGTAGAGTCCTCCAAAAGGCATCAATTTAGTAGTGGAACTAAATCAGCCCTAGATATAAAGGTGGCTACTGACAGACCCTAAAAAAGCACAAAAGCAAGTCTTACAAAAGGATAAAACTAATTCCACTAACTTAACAGGCTGCCCGAACAAAATCCAACAATGTATAAAGGAATTCAATAAAACCCAGCACCCAACAATGTAAAATGTACAGTGTCCACATCCATCCAACATAACAAAACATGCAAAGAAGCAAAAACACGTGGGCCAATACCAAGAGAAAAATCCATGAATAGAAACAGACACTGAAGATGAGATGATGGAATTATCAGAGGACATTCAATGAGCTATTATAAATATGTTCTGTATATTCAAGCAAATAGAGAAAAACATGAAGCTGCTGAGAAAAGGAAAACATTTTAAATAAATAAAACTTGCAGAGACGAAAAAACTATCTGAAGTGCAAACTACACAATATGGAATTAATAGCCTTATGCAGAAGATCTGTAAACTTAAAGACATCACGACAGGTTCTCAAAAAAAATACAGCACAGAAACGGGGTTAGGAACATGAAAAGTGCATCAGAAGACTCATGGGATAATACTTAGTGAACCAATATTTATTAATTGGAGACTGAGGGGAAGAAAGGAAGAGGGAAGACAGGAAAAAACCAAATGAAGGGCTGAATATTTTCCTAATCTGATGAAAAGGATAAAGAGATAAATCCAAGAACCTTGACAAACCCTAAGCAGAATAATTGTAAGGAAAAGCATGCCAAGACATGCAATAATTTAGCAGTAATTGCTAAAACACAGTGATAAAAGGAAATCTTATAAAGTACAAAGATAAAAATGATAGCATACTTGTGTTCAGAATGCATGCAACCAAAAGATAACGAATAAATCATTAAATATTTAAAGAAACACAGTAGGGACGCCTAGGTGGCTCAGTTGGTTGGGCAGCTGCCTTCGGGGTCCTGGGATCAAGTCCCATATCGGGCTCCTTGCTCAGCGAGGAGCCTGCTTCTCCCTCTGCCTCTGCCTGCCACTCTGCCGGCTTGTGCTCTCTCTCCCTCTCTCTCTCTCTCTCTGACAAATAAATAAATAAAATCTTAAAAAAAAAAAGAAAGAAACACAGTAAATCTAGAACTCTACATTGCAAAAAATATCTTCCAAAAAATGGAGGCAAAATAAAAACAAAGAAACAACAACAAGCAGAAAAGGAATTCACCAGGAGCAGACATGCACTAAATAACTATTAAAGGAAATTCTTCAGGCAGAAAATGGAAATCTGGAACCATATAAAAGACAAGTTGTCCCAGGTTCCAAAATGCAGGTTCCAATGGACTAAAATGGATAGACTGTTGGGGCCTCGCCTGGAAAATGTAATCCTTGTCTCCAGCACTTCCATGTGGAGAATACATTGTGCAGTTTTCACAACAATCGACTTAATGAACTTTCAGAATACAGCCTGTTCTGAAGTAGAAGATACGTGTACTGTGGCTTCACTATGGTTTTCACATAAAACATATTTATTTATTTATTATTTTTATTTGTTAAGTAGGCTCCACACCCAACACAGGGCTCGAACTCACAAATCCGAGATCAAGAGTTGCCTGTTACACCCACTGAGCCAGCCCGGCACCCCTAAAATATTCTATATATACTAAAAAACTGAGTTAACAAAGTACCACTTTAATAATAAAGATGCTAATGTTGACTCCTTGTAAAAACAAAGTATTTCAAGGGTTTGAGAGCAATTCTAAAAAGATCCAAGAGCCAACAACTGCTCACTCTGCTGACATATCCTGTCATCCTGGCTTTACGCTGGTCTGTGGGTCTTGTCATTTGGCTTTTTAAACAAAAGGCTTAGTGGAATGTCCATCATCTACAGATTTATAGACTGTTCTCTATCAGTTTTTTAAATGATAAAAGCTTTTTTTTTCTTCCCTTCATTTGTGTTTCCAAAAGAATGGAATATTTATCTAATGGCAAATTTTATTTTTAAAAGATTTTATTTATTTATTTGATGGAGAGAGAGAGATATCACAAGCAGGCAGAGAGGCAGGCAGAGAAGGGGAGGGGGAAGCAGGCTCCCTGCTGAGCAGAGAGCCCGATGCGGGGCTCGATCCCAGGACCCTGAGATCATGACCTGAGCCGAAGGCAGAGGCTTTAACCCACTGAGCCACCCAGGCGCTCCGGCAAATTTTTTTTTTTTTTTTTTGCAAATATTTTTTTTAATGGCAAATATTTTTAAGTTTCAAAAGGTTAATTATTACTAAATGTTAAAAATTTTCGCTTAAATTTTCCCAATGTATTTTCCACTTCATTTTATTTAGAAAACTTAGGTGTTACAGAGATGTCTGCAATCTGGTGGATTCTTAAAGTCTTGAGATATCTTTCCTATCCATCCCCTATTCTTCTATAATCTAGACTTCCTACATCTTCTTTCTTAGACAATAAATTGTCATGATTAAGACAGCAGTACCTACTATCAGAACGGGACTTTATTTTTGCCCGGGCTGCCTCCCGGCCTTGTGACCTCGTACAGTTACCTAATTTTCCTGGACTGGGTCCTCAGCCTCCAGGGCTGCCCGGAGGCTGAAGGAGATAAGGCTTACAAAGCACTTAGCACCGTGCCAAGCCTGTCGTAAGCATTCACATGAAGCCCTCTGTTTCCCTTTGCTCCCAATTTTCCCTATTCCTCCCCTTCCTCGCTTGTGAAGAGGTGAGAAATAGATGATAGCAGTTTTGGAGGAAGGCACTAACAACCCACGATTCCATCTGGGCTCCCTTAAAATCCTATAAGGGATTTAACTCAGCCAAGTGTTGATGATAAGCTAAACTTTTCAACAGAAAAGAGGTCTCTTCTGAGAGCTGCTCCTTTAGAAGGAGGGCAGGCATGGGTTCTCTCACCATCTCAGGTATGTAGTAAAATTCTCCTTAACACAGGCTGGGCAAAATTAAAGAGATTATGCAGTTGCTTTAAAAAAAAAAAAAAAAAACCTGTGTGATTTCCCCCCCAAAATTTAACCTAGATATCTACTGGCATTTCGACTTTATTCACTATAGGAAAGGATAGACAGACCAGTGAGATTTCAAACTCAGAGATCTGAGCAGCACCTGTTTATATTTTCCTGTACGGTAAAACATTTTTATTATTAGAGTTAAACTAAAAATAAGGAAAAAAACATAAAAACAGAACAACAGAAAAAAAGAACCCTTTAATTTCAACCCACATTAAATTCTGATGTTGATAAAACTTAAGGCACTTTAAGAAAAATTTGCTCGGGGTCCCTGAGTGGCTCAGCGGGTTAAGCCTCTGCCTTCGGCTCAGGTCATGATCTCAGGGTCCTGGGATTGAGCCCCGCATCGGGCTCTCTGCTCAGCAGGGAGCCTGCCCCCCCCCTCCCACCACTTGCCTCTCTGTCTGCCTCTCTGCCTACTTGTGATCTCCTTCTCTCTGTGAAATAAATAAATCTCTAAAAAAAAAAAAAAAAAGAAAAAATTTGCTCTGCCTGGTAGAGAACAGAATACAGTACCATGCCCAAACATGGAAAGCCATGCATGTCCAAAGTAGGTGCAAAAATTCATTAAAGGTTTTTAAGAATTTTGTGCTACTTAATTTCAACTTTATTTAGGAGCAAATATTTGCATGTGCCTCCTTTGGTTATTTTTGGCATATAAAACTATCTCCAAAACACAAAGATACAAGGTCAAGAATAAATTCAATGCATCTCAGGCTGTATTTCTAGATTCCCCTTTCTTGGTTTCCAGATACTCAAAAATTGCAACAATGAATATAAGACATAACTCATTCAAAGTGATAGTTAAATTTATCCCAAATAGTAGTAATGACCAGCTGCTATTCCCTGGATGATCAGACAATGTGGAATTCAAAGCCCTTTTTAACCTCAATCCTATTAATTTCAAGGTAAAAGATCTTGTCATGCCACCATCCGAACTAACCCCGGGTACATTTGAAATGCCGGTCACAAATTCTTTTAGCTGCATTCTTTGAGGTTTCCATTACTGTAACCAATTTAGATCAACCCATGGTAATTTATGTGTAAGGAAAATGGGCAGATACTAAGTGCTTTACAATCAATGTTCCTGGAATCCTTTCCAGTAATTAGTAAGGGAGAAAATGTTGATAATGGGGAAGGCTATGCACATATGAGAGCAGAAAACAATACACAAGAAATCTCGGTACTTTCCTCTCAGTTTTGCTGTGAACCTGTAACTGCTCTAAAAACTCATCTTTAAAAATTAGAATCTATTTATCCTTGCCATCTAGTCCCATGAAACATACCTAAGAGTTTCAATCTCCTATACGGACTTTTAAAAAAATCATTTTGTTATTATTTATTATTATTATTATTTATCTGACAGAGAGAAACAGTGAGAGAGGGAAAACAAGCAGGGGGAGTGGGTGAGGGAGAAGTAGGTTTCCCGCTGAGCAGGGAGGCTGATGCAGGGCTTGATCCCAGGACCCTGGGATCATGACCTGAGCCAAAGGCAGATGCTTAACAACTGGGCCACCCAGTTGCGCCTAAAAAACTCACTTTAGAGCATTAATATAACACATTTAAAAATTCCAAGAGCAAGGGTGCCTAGGTGGCTCAGTTAGTTAAGCCACGATCCTAGAGTTCTGGAATCAAGTCCCGCATCGGGCTCCCAGCTCCATGGGGAGTCTGCTTCTCCCTCTGACCTTCTCTCCTCTCATGCTCTCTCTCACTTTCTCTCTCTCTCTCAAACAAATAAATAAAATCTTAAAAAAAAAAAATTCCAAGAGCGGAAGACATATTTTTAAAAATGACAGGATAATAAATCCTGAATATTGGTTTAACAGCTTTGCAGATTGACATTATTACCTAAATCCCCAAATCGTTTTATAGCCTAGATAGGTGCCATAAAAGGATTTAGAAAATTGTACTTAAATTGATAATAATGAGATAAATGTAAAATGCAACTATTATGCATTTATGGAACATAATAGTGCTGAAACTTGATTAATCAAGCTCATTTTATTCCCAGTATGATTCCCAGAATGACCATTTTCATAATAAAGTCACAAAAGTACAGCAGTCTCAACAACATCTTGGTTGGAATAGTTAATAAAGCACAGCTAGGATGCCGTCAGCAAGACAGTTAAATTATTCAAGACCCAGAAAACTTCACAGCTACCCCTAACTAGGGAACTGGTAGTATTATTAGAAACAGTATCAATAATGGGGCGCCTGGGTGCTCAGTCTGTTAAGTGTCCAACTCCTGGCCTTGGCTCAGCTCGTGATCTCATGGGTCATGGGATGGAGCCATGTGTGGGGCTCCACGCTCAATACAGAGTCTGCTTGAGATTCTCCCTCGCCCCTTGCCCCTCTCCCACTCAAGCGTGCTGTGTGTGCACTCTCCCTCTCTCACAAATAAATAAATATATTAAAAAAAACAACAAACCAGCATCAATAGGTGTCAGCCACAAACTCACCTTCACATTGGAGCCAGCATAAAGCCTCTGGGCCAGCAATCTTCCTGCCTGGATTGCTACTGGAGTGAGCTCCAGCTTCCCCTCCAATACATCGCCAATGGCATAGATGTAAGGCACATTGGTCTGCTCTTCATCTGTGACAGGGATTTTTCCAGTCCTGAAAATTCATTCAGTTAAAATAATCAATTACCACTATTAAGTAAAATAAAACCTCCTTTCTCCCAAAGAAGCCCAAAATTGTGATTCAAGCTAAGGGCAACGTTCTAATGTATTAGCTTAAAAATACATACATATGGGGCGCCTGGGTGGCTCACTCAGTAAAGACTCTTGATTTCGGCTCAGGTCATGACCTCAGGGTCATGAGATCAAGCTCTGCAAAGGCTCCACGCTCATCGAGGAGCCTGCTTAAGATTCTCTCTCCCTCTGCCTCTCCCCACCACCTCATCACACGCCCCCATGCACACGCACGTGCTCTCTCTCTCAAAAAAATAAACACGTACATAGTAGATAGAAAAACGTAGATAAAATTAAATAAAATAAAAAATTTTAAAAATACGTAAAAAGCTGGGGCGCCTGGGTGGCTCAGTGGGTTAAAGCCTCTGCCTTCAGCTCAGGTCATGATCTCAGGGTCCTGGGATCGAGAACCTGCATCGGGCTCTCTGCTCAGCAGGGAGCCTGCTTCCCCCTCTCCCTCTGCCTACCTCTCTGCCTACTTGTGATCTCTCTGTCAAATAAATAAAATCTTTAAAAAAAAATACGTAAAAAGCTTAGAGACAATTCTGGAACAAGAAAACTGTAAGAAACTCTGGGAAAAAAAAGTGGTTAAGAATATGTAGATTCTACAGGTGGACTGGCTGGCTCGATCGAGGAACATGCGACTCTTGATCTTGGAGTTGATTGTATGAGCCCCACATTGGGTATACAGATTACTTAAATAAATAAAACTTAAAAAAAAAAGAGGGTGCCTGGGTGGCTCAGTTGGTTAAGCAACAGCCTTCAGCTCTAGTCATGATCCTGGAGCCCCAGCATCGAGTCCCGCATCAGGCTCCCTGCTGAGCAGGGAGTCTGCTTCTCCCTCTGATCCTCCCCATTCGTGCTCTCATTATCTGTCTCTCAAATAAATAAATAAAATCTAAAAAAAAAGAACGTACAGATTCTAAGCTGTAATAACCAGGTCTGTGGGTTATCACCTCTATGATGTTGGGAGGGCTATTTAATATCTCTGAGCTTCGTTTTCCCACCTAAAAATGGGAACCATAGTCATGGGAAAACCAGTTAATAGAAAAAGGATACCATCTTCCACCTTAAGGGGCTGTGAGGATTGAATGAAAATGTGTACAAAATATTTAGCACAAAAGTCCATGGCTCACAGGAAGTGCAGAGTGTTAGCTGTTAACCTTACACAAAATCTAAGCTTTGGACCCATTGGAAACAGGCTAGCAGGTTTATTAAGTTAACGAAACATTTGGTCTCCTAGATCGACCTCCTCAACAACTCTGTCTCTTCATCCTAGTAAAAAATGAATAAAACAAAAATCTTCACAATCAGATTAAGAAGTCTCTTCTCCAAAATACAGGTTATTCCTGAAAGGGGAGCAGAAACCTGTATTTAAGTTTCCCAGACATTCGGCATTCACAGCACTTGTCTTTACTTGGCCATAAGGAAGGTGAAGTTGGGAAACAGCCCCAGGCAGCAGGTAAGCAGCTACCCCCAACTCAGTTATCTCCTGCGGTGCTACAGTCCAGAGGATTTTCACACTTAAACCCTGAAAACAGAAGTTTTCAATACTTGCAGCTATCACTAGAAATACAGTTGACCATTCATCATCCTAAAACTTCGTAGCTCTAAACATGGTTCAAATCTACATATTTAATGAAGCTCAAAGCATTACATATTATACATTAAAGAAACAAAATGCAAGCTGCTCTATCTTCTATTCAGATTTTGTAAAGGGAAAAAAAATAAAAGAGGAAATACTGTGAGTGGCACTGAGAGTTTTCTCCAACTATAATAAAAACTAATGCTAAAAATCTAAAACTCCACTATTTTTAAAAAAGTTTTATTTATTTATTTGACAGAGAGAGAGAAAGAGATCACAAGTAGGCAGAGAGGCAGGCAGAGAGAGAGGGGGAAGCAGGTTCCCCCCTGAGCAGAGAGCCCAATGCGGGGCTCGATCCCAGGATGCTGAGATCATGACCTGAGCCGAAGGCAGAGGCTTTAACCCACTGAGCCATACAGGAGCCCCTAAAACTCCACTATTAATCAGTATTAATAACTGAAATAATAATAATAATATAGATAATATAAAATAATAAAAATAATAGTAAATAACTAAAACAGTATTCAATAACACATAAAAAAATTTTCTCTTACTTTTCATTTATCTTTACCCCCACAGTTTCTAAGCCGATTTTTCTTGTGCAAGCATCTCTTCCTATTGCCAGCAATACCTGAAAAATTATTAATTTATCAGTGACTGTTATCAAATAGTCTGCAAGTAAGTTACTTAATCATTAAGCCAATCTGATTTCATTTTCCAGACCTGGAAAGAAATAGTTCATTAAGAAAATAATTCAAGAGTTTAAACAAATTAAAATATTTTAAAAATAAATCCACTGAACAGGATATAGCAGAAATCTTTGTCCATTTATTAAGAAAAACTAAGTCAACAATTCCTTTAACAAATCTAGCCAAGCCTAAGGACAAAGACAGCATAGCCTATGACTGAATTATTTTTTTTTTTAAGTAGTGAGCTAAGGATATTAAAATTTTGAAGGACAGAGAAGTTCTAGCTCATTTAAAAAGTTGGGTGCCTTTTTTAGCTATTTGACAAATGATGTTTTTAAGTTACAAATTAAAATACCACAAGCAATAAAAATGTCTTAAAATGGGAATATAATCAAGGGTTTTCGAAATAGCAAACAGCCATTATATGTACCCGGCAAATATCCAGTAAGCTCTTATCTGCTTTATAATGAAGTAATGGTCTGGGTCCACTCCTTACCGTGTTATACTCTCCTTCAATGGTTTCATCACTACTGGTGGACTTAGCGATCACCCTGAGTCGGCCTGGTGTTCCTGCTTCAATTTGTTCAACCTATAAAAGTAATAAAGTTTTACTTCCCAATAAGGACAAGTACCAACCCTCTTCCATCAGGTTAACCCAAAGTTAAACACAAAATCTGGCTGGAAAGGTCTTTCGTGTCCCATCTCCCTCACCTTAACATCATTAGAACAATAGGAGGTTTTTGTATTTTATCCCCTTCTTTCTTATTGCTTGATGTTTGCCGGAGGGGCTTTCTTTCAAATAGTTCCCAAACAGAATAAAATAAAAAGAGAAAGGTCGGAGAGGACTACAATCCCTAAAATCCAACTGAAGACTTGCTGTTTTTCCCAGGCTCCTATGTTGCAACTCACCCAGAACCATTAATCCCCTGGAGAGCCACTACTGCTCAAATTCAGAGATTCTCTTCCAACTACAGACGTGCAGCTTTGTCAACCAAGAACAGACACTGGAGTTAAACCAAACATGATACAGGCAACAGCTAGAAAGCCCTAAATAGTATAGTGAGCAAGGAGGTAGGTGTATCCTAAGTAGGGGTGGTCTTCGGTTGTCAAGGAGGTAAGGAGGAAGAAGCAAACCCTGGAGGCTGTGCGGCGCCTGACAGGATCACACCCACTAGCCCACTACTCTGATGCCAACCGTGACCTCAGACTAGGTAGCGACAGACGAAAAACCTTATCAGCTGGAGGCTTTTGCCAGTCTACAATTCACCTTTGTCTCTGAGTGACAGCAAATCATGGTTCCTATAAAATATTTACTCAAACTCATAATATCACCTGCAATTTCTACTCTACCTTGTAGGTACAACCATTCTGTATGGGAAAACTGCCAAGGGTCATTTTACATTCACCATCAATACAATAGTAAAGATTTCCTCCTCAAATTCCCTTCCTTTTTATACAGGTAAGCCCATTTGAACATATTGAAAATGTCTTTCCTGTTTAATGTTCTAACCTTTGGAGAAGAGCTGCATTAGTCAGATTAGCTGCATTAGCTCGGATTTGCCTAAAAATGATAAAGGCCTCATCACACCTCTAATTCCTTCCTGCCTCACTCACTTTTGTGTTCCAGTTAGGCTTTTCCTGTATCTAAAACAATTTCTACATTTAGAACAATTTTATTCCCTGCCATCTCTCTACACATCACACTGTGCTCTCTGTCCCAAACGTGTTCTCTCCTTCCTCTCTGCAGAAGGCCGCTTCTACTAAGTCACTGCCTAATGCAACACAGCTTCACCAAGGTCCCTGGGGATCAGAGAGATCCTGGGAAACCAGTCCAGAAGATTCTCAAAGATGCCCACAACTCTCCAAATGTTAAGACATTATAAAGGAATGGCCAATTAATCTTCAACAAAGGAGGCAAGAAAATGCAATGGGAAAAAGATAGTCTCCTTCAATAAATGGTGTTGGGAAAACTACACAGCTACATTAAAAAAAAAAAAAAGTGGCCCATTAGTTTACATAATACACAAAAATGAACTCAAAATGGATTAAGGACCTAATATGAGACCTGAAACCATAAAAATCCTAGAAGAGAACACAAGCAGTAATTTCTCTGACGTCGGCCATAACAACATTTTTTCCTAGATACATCTACTGAGGCAAGGGGAAAAAAGCAAAAATGAACCATTGAGACTACATCAAAATAAAAAGCTCCAGTGAAGGAAACAATCAAGAGAACTAAAAGACAACCTACTGAATGGGAGAAGACATTTGGAAATGACATATCTGATAGAGTGTTAGTATCCAAAATATATAAAGAATTTCTAAAAAAAAGAAGTTTATACAACTCAACACCAAAAAAACAAATAATCCAACTAAAAATTGGGCAGAACATGGGGCCCCTGAGTGGCTCAGTTGGTTGTCTTGACTCTTGCTCTCAGACCAGGTCTTGATCTCAGAGTCATGAATTCAAGCCCCGTGGAGCCCACTTAAAAAAAAAGGGCAGAAGACATGAACAGACATTTCTCCAAAGAAGGCATCCAGATGGCCAAGAGGCACATGAAAAGATGATCAACAATGCTCATCATCAGGGAAATGCAAATAAAAACCACAATGAGAGGGGAACACCTGGGTGGCCCAGTCAGTTAGCGTCTGCCTTCATCTCAAGTCACGATGCAGGGTCCTGGGATCCAGTCCCGTTATCATGCTCCCTGTTCCACGGGGAGTCTGCTTCTCCCTCGCCCTCTATGCCCTACCCCCTGCTCTTGCTCTCTTTCAAATAATTAAATAAAAATCTTAAAAAAAAAAAAACAATGCGGTATTACTTCACATCTGTCAGAAGAGCTAAAATCAAAAACACAAGAAACAAGTGTTGGTGAGGATGTGGAGAAATAGGAACCCTCGTGCACTGCCACTGGGAATGAAAACTTGTACTGCCACTGTGGAAGACAATCAGGACGTTCCTTAAAAAATTAAAAATAGAGGGGCGCCTAGATCAAACACAGTCCACCTCTTGGTTCTGGCTCAGGTCGTGATCTCAGGGTCCCGAGATAGAGCCCCACGATGGAGATCTGCACTCTGCTCATCCCTCTCCCTTCCTCCCCACTCATGTGTATACACTCTCTCTCTGGAATAAATAAAATCTTTTTTAAAAAAGTTAAAACTCGAGAGACGCCTGGGTGGCTCAGTGGGTTAAAGCCTCTGCCTTCGGCTCAGGTCATGATCTCAGGGTCCTGGGATCGAGCCCCGCATCGGGCTCTCTGCTCAGCAGGGAGCCTGCATCCCCCCCACCCCGCCTGCCTCTCTGCCTACTTGGGATCTCTCTCTGTGTCAAATAAATAAATAAAATCTTAAAAAAAAAAAAGTTAAAACTAGAACTACCCTGTGATCCAGCAACTGCACTACCAGGTATTTACCCAAAGAACACGAAAACATTAAATCGAAAGGATATGTGCACCCCTATGTTTGTTGTAGCATTGTCTACAGTAGCCAAATTATGGAAGCAGCCCAAGTATCCATTAGCTGATGAATAAAGATGTGGTTTATACAAACGATGGAATATTACTTAGCCATAAAAAAGAATGAAATCTTGTCATGTGCAACAACACGGATGGAGCTAGAGAATACAATACTAAGCAAAATAACAGTCAGAGAAAGACACTGTATGATTTCACTCATATGTGGCATTTAAGAAACAAGACAATCGAATAAAAGGAAAAAAAAGACAAACCAAAAAAACTATAGAGAACAAATGGATGGTTCCCAGAGGGCAGGTGGGTGGAGGGATGTGTAAAATAGCTGATGGGGATTAAGAAGGGCACTTATCAGGATGAATACTGACCACTGTATAGATTGCTGAATCACTATAATGCACACCTGGGACTAATAAAACACTGCACGTTAATTACACTGGAATTTTAAAAAAGACATTACAGGAAGAGGTTACTCTTCTATCAGAATGTGTACATCCAGCTATTGTTTTCTAATCACAGTCCTAGTGCAAACACAGCAAATCTACCTCCACTCCCTAAAAAACAACTCCAGTAATCAAGTACTGATTAATCCCAGGACATCTGCTACCTAATCCTCACTACGCTATTGGGAGATAGGTTCATTTTCGATTTACTGTGCCAGGTTCTGTTCTAATCACTTTCTAAGAGCCAGCTAATGCAATCTTCACAGGAACTCTGAGACGGGTGTTATTATCCTGATTTTACGGAAGAAACTGAAGCTCAGAGAGGTTAAGTAATTCCCCTGAAGTCCTACGGCAAGAAAACAGCAGAAGAGGACTGAAAGCAGGTCATGCTCATCCCAATGCTCAAACTCTACCCGCAAACATTAAGGGATCCTTAACACAGTCCTAATAAAGCACCTAAGTTAAGCCCCTAAACAAACGACAGCTGAAATTCTTTAACTTGTGTTAACACAACAGTCTCATCTTTACCTGCTCTCAAGGGAACTTATTAGTCTGAGGTACAGGAAGTGATTGAGTTTGTCACTTTTATATACCAAAATATCTGTGATCATGGTAACATCTCCCTGTGTATCTTGGCATATTTTTCAATCTTTTCAAAAAAAGATTAAATGAGCAAAAAAGGCCAGCCCGTGTAACAAAATTAGGTAATTGTTCTCAGAGAAGCCAAGATAATACAGTGCATCTGTAGGCTACACAGCATACCAAGGGCTAATGTCTTACGAAAAAAATGTAAAAACCAGTCCAGTCGTGAACTCTTATTTAAATCACTGGTGTGTATGGAGAAACAAAGGATAACAGACCAAAGACTATAAAATAATGGGATGCCTGAAGGGAAGCATTAAACAAAAGAGAACCAAAGGTAAGAAAGCTGAGAAGAGAATAAAGACATTATTAATCTGCAGCTAAGAGCAAAGCTGTTTAGGTAGCAGGTCCAAGTTCATATACCAATACCACAGGTAAGGCATCGCAGCATTCCCAATGGTTTATAATGCTGAAAGAAAAGTTCCTGCCTTTTAAACATAACTATAAAACCAACAAACCTACCAGCAACCTCACTTACTTTTATTGGTACGAACTGTTTTATAAACTTGACACCGTGTTCTTCCATATGTTCACCGATTTTGTTGGCCATGTCCTGGTCAAATCCTCTAAGAAGAATGGATCGTACCATAACAGTAACATCTAAGCCAATGCCAGCAAGAAATCCAGCGCATTCGAGGGCAACATAGGATGCTCCGACCACCAGTGTCTTACCCGGGCAATAAGGTAAGGAGAAAAGATCATCGCTGAAAAGCAATTAAAAAAAAAACAAAGAATAAAGAAAGAAATTGAAAATATTCATATGTGCGTAATGACTAAATGAAAATAAAATTTTTGGTTTCTTAAGAACACACTTTTAAGATTAAAAACATTCAATCAGCTATACAAATAATATATGAAAAGTGTTTAAAAAGCCTTAGACACTGTCCCTCTCTTGCCACTCGGCTGCTTTGGGAGTAGCTTGAGTGTCCCAGGGCCAAACACAGCAAACCACATAACTCACGGTCAAACAAAGTTAATTTTGAACTTGTTTGGAATAATTCTCCCATTCTCCACTAACGTGTTTAATATCATATATTCGCAAACCCAAACCCCCACCCCTCCTCTCAACACCATACAGTTCTCTCCAAGGTGGAAAATCTGTGTTACTTCTTTTTATCTGGAACACCAATGATCAAAAATGGGGAAAAGAGTAGGAGAAAACGCCCAACATAATTGTTTTGTAAAATAAAAACCAAATATAAAAAGTAAAACCTGACAAAATCTTTTAGTCAAGTAAAGAATATATAAGACATGAGAGAGATCAGAAAGGCATTGTTAGGAAATGTTTTTTTTTTTTAATATGAGAAAGGACGCTATCCAAGACAACAAAGAGAACTATTGCCATCTGAGATGCCCCTATATAAGGCACAAAGGAGGAGATAGGAAAAAATTCCTATCTCCTCTCCCCAAAAAAGGGCCTGAAAAGAATAATTTATAACACAATCAGAAGAAACTCCTGGGCAAAAGCACCCAAGAGGACGTATTTATCAACATCCTGTCTTAATGTTGTCATAATGTGAAATTCCTTATTGAATTGCTAATGTGAATTGTTATGTCATCGTATGATCACCTGATGAGCAAAATAAATCACATAACCAAATCTTGCTTACTTCACTTATTTCAGAAGGCTGACTACACTAACATTGTGCCCATGCAAACAGCAAGGAGGAGGGACTAGGGTTCTACATGGCCCGCCATCCATCACAGTTTCAGCATCTGCAAGAATATCCATCTTTTAAATGTTATACATTTCTAATATACACTCACACTCGTGTACATTCCGAACATAAATCTGTATGTCAGCAGTGATGTTAACTGGGTGGTAAGAAGACCAATGTTTATAGTCCTGAATTCTTAAATGTTCTCTTACATGCAATAATTGTTCTCTTCTCTTTTTCCCAATTCCTTATCCGTTTGGGCAAAAATATGGCAAACACTCTGAAGCAAGAGACCGAATGGGTCTGAAAAAAAAACCTGAAAAGCATAAATCTGCGATGGGTTTCCCCTACCTGCTGATGCAGTACTCTCTGTCGCCAGGGATGCCCAGGTAACGTGGCCTCTCGCCCGTGGCAATGAGAAATCGCTCTGCTGAGTAAATTTTTTCTTTGCCTTTGTTATTTGTTGCCTACAAAGAAACCAATGTCAACTTTTAGTAAGTTATTGGTCATCAGAATTATAGACTTTATAGATAACAAAGGCCATTCACATCATCCAATCCGATCTTCATAAAAATTCGGTAATACCTAAGATGTTAAGGGTCTGATTAGTTAATAGACTTGTTCCTAAGTCTAGTAAGTGGCAGATCCAAGACTCACATCCAGATACTCTGCCCCAAATCCAGTACCCTCCCCCTCATACCCACACCACCCATAAGAGAAAGGCCTGGAAGATGGGACTGCAAAATCGCCAAACGGGACAGTTTGGGTCACCATGGCTTTTCCTTCTATTAGGATAATCACTTCCTCTTTTCCTCCCCTACTCCCGACCTATCACACAATTACCTTAATCCTATGAGGACCCACAAACTGCCCATAGGCATTCTCATAGGTGACTTTCTTCTCCCGCAGAGCTACCCGGTAGCCCCAGTTCAGAGAGCCGATGTGGTTCTGTACGGCTTCTGTCATTTTATTCCAGTCATGTTTAACTGCATAGGAAGAGAAGACGAACTGTTTTTAGCTTTTCAACTGCCAGGCAAAGATCATTATTCAGTAACTATTCACATGGAATACAAAGAGCAGAGTTTTTAATCTAAAAGAGCAGAGTCCTTCATTTCAAGCATGGAAACAACTTTTTCATGCTCAATTATTCTTTCCTTTTCACAATTCATCATGCAAGGCTTCCTGATAATTCTTAAAACTAAGATAACCAGGCATAAACTTTTTTTTCTTTTTTAGATGAAAAGAAAACAAACAAAAATACTGATCGCTGGGGTAATGAGGCATGGCAAAGCCTAGGATTCTGTATTTGTAACAATCCCCAAGGGAACCTGACGTAGCCAGGTTTGGAGTTAGTAAAGCTGGTAACAGTCTAGACCAGAGGCTGGCAAACAAAGGCCAACTAAAGGGACGCCTGGGTGGCTCAGTTGGTTGGGCATCTGCCTTCGGCTCAGGTCATGATCCCAAGGTCCTGGGACGGAGTCCCACATTGAGCTCCCTGCTCAGCTAGGAGCCTGCTTCTCACTCGGCTCGCTCCCCTGCTTGTACTCTCTCACATCCCCTGACAAATAAATAAACAAAAATCTTTTTAAAAATTAAAAATATTTTTTTAAAAAAGGCCAACTAAGGCCCCACAGCCCATCCCCTTTCTAATAAAGTTTATACACTCATGATCACTTATTTACATATATCATCAAGGGCTTCTTTTGTGCCACAACAGCAGAGCTGAGGAGCTGTGACAGGGATCGACAGGCCTGTGAAACCTAAAAGATTTATTATCTGGGCCCTTTACATAAAAAGTTTGCTGACCCTTGATCTAGACAGAGTATTTTAAGACTCCGTCTCACTGCACCCCAAATCCCCATCTACCAAAGAGAGGAAGATTTTTTAATTCTATCATAAAATGAATCCTTTGAGGGGCGCCGGGGGGGCTCAGTCGGCTAGGCGTCTGACTCATAACTTCGGCTCAGGTCATAGTCTCAGGGTCATGGATCAAGCCCTAGGCTGGGCTCCACACTTAGTGGGGGAGTCTGCTCCAGATTCTCTCTCTCCCTCTGCTTCTTCTTGTGCGTGCATGTGTGTTCTCTCTAATAAATCTTTTTTTAAAAAAATGAATCATTTGAGTCAAGCACTAATATATTAAATTTCAATGGATACAAACCAATCATCCACTCATTACTATTTATCAATGACTAGAAAAAAATAGGATGCAGATAAAATATACTCTGGTGATAGGACAAAGGCAGGTCTTAGGAAAGCTGTGGTCTGGAAGGAAGGAAAAGAGAATCAACATATACTGAAAGATCTGTCCTGGAAATGAGGAGTCTGAATCTTAAGACTCAGGGTTAATAAGTAGCTTGGCCACACAGAAGTGGTGAGCCAAGTCTATGCCACTCAACAGCCAGCCCCTAGAACGGGGAATGACAACACAAAAATTAGTCTGTGGCCTCCCAGAAAATAGATTGTCGTTATTCAATTCACAGAATCAAAACGCTAGACTTTGAGAGATTAATGAAAACAGACAGTGACTATAAATCCACTGGAGCTGCAATGCTGAGAGGGTGGTGTGCTGGGAGGCGGGGCTGGGGAGCACTGAGGGAGCCCTGCCAACCCACCCATCTGGCCTCCGTCTAGCACCACTAAAAAAGAAGAGACGGGATTCACTTCTGTGCTCTCCCCCAGGAATGGAACAGAATAGTGTAACTCACCCCCCATGCCAACCATGTAGCTCAAACAATGACCAACATCTTGCCAATCTCATTTCTTATAGCCCCTTTTTCACTGGAGTAAGATTTTACTTGAGAGAGAGCGTGCACATGTGCACATGAGCGAAGGGAGGGGCAGAAAGAGAGGGAGAGGGAGAAACAGACTCCCGGCTGAGCACAGAGCTTGACATGGAGCTCAATCCCAGGACCCTGAGATCATGATCTGAGCCAAAGTCAGACCAACTGTGCCACCCAGGCACCCCTTTACTAGAGTATTTTAAGCAAATCCCAAACATTTTATTGGTGATGTGTTTGCTGTTATAGTGATTGAAGAATGACCAAAGGCCACTGACGCTAAAGAGCCTTTGCTATAGTTTCTTACAATTAGAGGAGTGGTCCAGCCCAACATGCCAATAATGTCCGCGTGGAGAAATAATGAACTAGACCACAGGCAGGATTGATTCACTTCTGAAACTTCACAAGTATAGAACTATTAAGTGGACTGTACTCTGCTAATCCATCAGGAGATACCATATTCTAAGTAAGACATAGCTGAGATTAAACAATAGCACCAAAAAATTCAACTATTTCAAAATTCAAGTTTGACATTTAGACCTATCCCAACCTTAATTCTGTTAAAGTTTTCCTTTGTGGTTATCAGGTCCCACCTGATTTTCAAATTCCTCAAACCCCTCTTTTCTCCCAAAGTTTTTTCTTCATCCTCTGGTATAGTAGGCAGTTACCCTCACCCCCAATCTCTAGTGTGATTATGCTCAGGCAGAAGGAACCCAAAACTTCCAGCCCCCAAGTTTGGGATTCAGCATCAGGGAACTCTAGCTGCTCCCATGGTACTGACCTTGCATTTTATTCTGAGAATTAAAGCTTCTGTCTTGTAAAATCCAAATTCCTACTTTATAAACTACTGGTGGTAAATGGATCCTTGCTGGACTATGGATAGTAACACACCCGGAGCCCTCGTTCTCTCGAGCTACACTGCCTTCTGATAATGCCTCCTTGAAGCCCCCAAACACTACCTGGATACTCCCAATCCCCACTCATCCCACCTGCTGGTAGAGTCTAGCATCTCTCCTATGTCTCCAGATTCAGCCGACTTGGTCTACCAGTTATAATCCAACGCTAAGCTTCCGCAATATAGATTCTAGCTGAGCAGGTAAGACATGTCATTCGCTTGCGTGTGACATCGATGCCCCCCACAGCAGCTGCATCTTAAAGCCGACTATGGCTCCTGATCTACCCCTATCCTACGAAAGAAAGCCAGGCCACACTCTTAAATTTGATGGGAGTCATCAGACTAACTGAACTTTGTGGTATCTTTAACATCTTCAGTGCACCTACTTAATTGAACTTCAAAACACCTGAAGAGGCACAAATTACCTCCATTATATACACAGGGAGATCAAGGACAGATCTACCCAAGGCCACACACTGATTCAGTGCCAGCCACAGACACACTTTTTTAATGAAACATCAGGTGCATGTAGGAAGAGTTGATCCTGTGCCCGGCAATGATCTTGCTTTCTTTGTGATGATAAAGGGATCCTAAAACTTCAAATACTTAATTTTTTAAAGGCATATTTAATTCTTGAGCACAGGGGAACTCAAATTGATAAATCTAAAAAATATAAACAAATCTTCCAGAAAGGATCAATTCATCCAGTTTACATGACTGAGCTCCAGTAACTTTTTTTTTTTTTTTTTTTAAGTCTTGAGACTTTCTCTGTATAATTTGAGTTTGGAGCTTTAGAAAAAGAGCATATCACAGCTGAGTCCTGGCTGTGTCACTCCCCCCGCCACAGTCAGATTCGGCTCTGCTGCCTGGTCCAGCTCCCTCTCCTCCTTCACCATGCCTAGAGCTATCTACAGTGTCAGCGAAGACAACCTTCCCACAACACTGGAGCACTGTTATTTGGTCAAGGACATGAGATTAGACGTGTTTCTATTTTAAAAATGCAAAATAAGCCTTCACGCTTCACCTGTGGGAACAGGGATCAGCAGCCTCTAGGGGTTTCTCGTTTGAAAAATATACTGCCGAGTTTCTTTCTTGCTCTAAGACCTAATGATATAAAGTGACATTTGTCTAAATCCACTGTACTCCTCACTACAACCATTTTAAAAGGAGGGAGGTGGCGATGCTCATTCAGTGGTGGGTCCTGACAGCCACGGCAGACCTCTCCCACCAAGCCCAGCCTGGGTCTCTGCTAGGCCACAGCCAGCTTCAGAAGTCTCAAGGCTCAAGGAGAAAAATGGAAGATGACACAGTAAACCAACAATGAGGTTTCCATTTAGGAAGAGTGAAGGAATTTAAATACAGGGATTTAAATACAGGACTGCTGCTGCCAGCAAATAGAGGAGGAAGATATAAAAATAGAAAATTTTATATTTCTGGGGCACCTGGGTGGCTCAGTGGGTTAAAGCCTCTGCCGTCAGCTCAGGTCATGATCTCAGCATCCTGGGATCGAGCCCCGAATCAGGCTCTCTGCTCAGCAGGGAGCCTGCTTCCCCCTCTTTCTGCCTGCCTCTCTGCCTACTTGTGATCTCTCTCTCTCTCTGTCAAATAAATAAATAAAATCTTTTTAAAAAAATTATATATTTCTAACATTAAGACCTAGAAAGAAGGAAGAAGCACAAGAGTAAATCTATTAATTTAGTTGAATAAATAATTTCTCTAAAGATAGACTTGGATTTGGTCCAAGTCTTAAAACCCCATTAAAATTCAGGGAGCTTTTACTGGTTTTAACGTCTAGATCTGGGCTATGCCAGTAATGGCTCTTTATTAGCCCAGTGGCTATACATTCATTAGTTTTTTGTTATATAATTTAGAAATAAATTCAACATAAATAAACATAGCTAGTGTTTATTGTTACCTGACAGCTACAAAAATATTCTTCGGCTGGAAAGATCTATCAATTCACCAAATTTCACCATCCACCTGATTACTAAATTTATTAGAATTATACTTAGTTGGCCCTGTTAATAAAATGTCACATTCAAATAAATAAATAAATAAATAAAATTTCACATTCAGCAGAAGCCCATATTTAACTCTTTTTAAGACTCTAAAGACCCACTATATACTTCTACATTTCTAACTAATTTAAGCAATTCTGTTGCCCTGACTTTATTTTTCCTAAGAGTGGACAGCTTTAAAGCGAATGTCAGTTAGTACAACATACCAAATTTAAGTACTAGATCCCTATAAGAATGAATAAAAATTGTGTGACTGAGTTATATAGCACTGTTATTTACCTAGATTTAAGAGATGGACACATTCACTGTAGATGTCAGTATACAGAAATAATAGAGCTGCATAAATCAAAATTTGCTTGGAACAACCTTACCTTTTCCAACAAATTCTAGATTTTTTCAGATGAGTATCCTTGTTACATGTCCTCTTTAAGAGGGAACTAAGTTGGTTCAAATACACAACTTCCTATAATGTCTGTAAATGTTTTTCTACACTCCATTAAACAAAGAATCAAGTGGTTGGCAGAGTCTACTCCAATTTACTGAAACTGAATGGAAGAATTAAAAGCAGCAAGTCCAGAGGAAAGGACAGAAACTGTGTGATGAGTAGCAGCTATCTGAACCACACTGCTGTACCCAATCCTCATGCAGTGAATGGCTAAGTCAGAAGTTGTGCCCAGGCCTACCTACTACAATAACCTACATTTTAATGTACCAGGAGTGTTGGGGTGAAGGAAGCTCTTAACCCAAGGGACTCAGGATACCAGCAAAGACTGTATGTCCCCAGTTAACTAACGTCACCAATTCTACCTCTGGGCTCCCAGGGAACATGGTCTGCACATCAATGATATTAGTGCATCAGTGATTAGCAGAATCTACGCACCTACACAATTGGTTATTACTCATCTCTGTTATTTCCCCAGCACGGACTCAACTGCAGATAGGGGTCGCGCAATAGCACTATTCTGTAACTTTACCAGTAGAATTTCTAAAATGTCTACAAAGAAGTCTAATAAACTAACTGAAGGGGACCTCTTGCTAGCCAGGTACATTAAAAGTAGGTTTCCAGGAAGGGTAGAATGTATGAATGGCAGACTCAGTGGGGAGACATTGAGATACAGGAGTAAACAATAACCTGGGGGGGGGCAGAGGCGGGACTAGAGGTGGATAATCGGTAAATTATGTGTTAAGTTCATAGTCCACAGGTCAAAAGGGTCACCTCAACTGCCCTTTTTGTTGGCAAGAGGAAAGGACAAGAGGCATGACACCTCAGAAACAAATAATGAAACTCTCAGTACCAGCCTCAGGCCCCAAAGGTCATGAACAGAGAATAGCCTTGTAAGGATCTGAGGAAAAGAGAGATGACCCCGACATAAGGACACTTGTAAAGTATCTGATTTTCCAAGACTCCAGTGTTGGGGAAAAAAGTACTGGTAATTTCAAACAAAGTAAAAGCATAAAACAGAGGAACCAGGACTAATTTGAGTACGGGTAAAATGTTTCAAAGCATGTATTTACGCCTTATTTTAATATTTATTAATAAACTAATAATTAAAACTCAGAAAAGCTACAAAATAAATTACCCTGGCAAATGTCCCATACCCTGTAGATCTCAAAACTAATACCAGGGGTATCTGGGTGGCTCAGTTGGTTGAGCATCTGCTTCGGTTCAGGTCAGGATTTCCAGGTCCCAGGATCGAGCCCCATATCAGGATCCAGCCCCATGTCTCGCTCCCAGCTGAACGGGGAGCCAGCTTCTCCCTCTCCCTCTGCCTCTTTCCCTCTCTCTCAAAGGAATAAATAAAATCTTTAACAACAACAAAAAACTAATATCACATAAGGCTGGACTTTCCCTCTTCAAGAACACGGTGACCTATGACATTAACTATGCAGCCATGCCAACCTCATTTTTTTCTTCTACCAGATAATGCAATCTACTTTCCAAAGGCAGCAATTCCTCTTCAACTTCAACTAGGGTTGCCAGGGTACTCTAGATGTTTTATACAACAAAGACTAACCATCTCCTTCTCAACAAATAGTCCCCACAACCCCCAAAACTTCAGCTCATGAAACTGATTTCTTTGGAGGGAGAAAAATGAAACAGCTTCAAAGGAAAGCAAATATAACTTACACTCTTCATGAAATTCTATATATAAGAATTTATTTGAGGGGCACGTGGCTGGCTCAGTCAGCAGAGTGTGTGACTCTTGATCTTGGGGTCATGAGTTCGAGCCCCACACTGGGCATAGAGATTACTTAAAAATAATAATAATAAAAATAAAGAATTTTAGGTTTTCTATTACAGAAAGGCACTCCAAATACAGTATCTGTTCTTACCACACCAGCTAAAAACCATCAACAATAAAAACCTCCAGGTCATTTTCTAGTCCCATAAAAATGGATGGTACTCTGCAAGATCACAGCTCAAACCCCTCAAATGCACAAAGAGGAGAGCAGCTTCTCCCGCCGTACCCGTCTCCTCAGTGTTCCAACCATAGTTGCGAGAGTCTTGTAGGGCTTGTCCTAACAAAGCCGCTTGGTGCATCAGCTTCTTAGGTATGCAGCCCACATTCACACATGTTCCTCCAAGACCTGCAACAACAACCAGAAATCAATTTCCATCCAGTTTCACAATCCTTCAAAGAAGAGGTCAGTAATTATGAAAGATCATAATTTATTTGCTTAATGTAGCCAATACTGTTTCTACAAGTTTATTCCTAAGACTCATGGCATTTTTAAGCTCAGAGAGCCTTATATATCAAACACAGTGACACATCCTAGAACACAAGAAAAATGAGATTACCACAATTTCCATACTTCAAAGATTCAAAATTAACTGCTGATAAAGATGTCAGAAACTGAAATTTTACTTTGTGCACAATCTACACTCGCTACCACATCTACAAATAGAATTAAATGGTAAAGGGGTTGTTAAGCTGGCCACAGGGGACTGCAGTGGGTCTAGAACTGCATATAAAATCTGGTGTATGTGAGCTTGTTTTTTAAAGAGGGTGGTCGGGACGCCTGGTGGCTCAGTCAGTTAAGCGTCTGCCTTTGGCTCAGGTCATGATCCCAGCATCGGGGGATCAAGTCCCGCATCAGGCTCATTGCTCAGTGGGGAGTCTGCTTCTCCCTCTGCCTCTGCTTGAGCACGTACACGCTCTCTCTCTCTCTCTCTCTCTCTGACAAATAATCTTAAAAAGAAGAAGGTGGTCTACAGCTTTCGTGGATCCTCACAAAAGGATTCATGACCAAAACAAACAAGAAGTTTAGCATCTCTGAGCTTAAGAACATGGCGACAGACTGTCTCCATTAAAGCAAAATGCAGGCGGACGGGGAGGGAGACAACAGGGCAAAAGAGTGCTGGACCAGGCGGCTGCGGACTTCACAGCAGCCCTCTGAGGAGAGTGCTTCCAGACGGCGGCTGCGGAGAATAGGCTCCACAGCCGGAACGGCTATGCCCAACACAAGAACTGCGGCCGACACCAAACTGACTCCTAATAAATATCTGCTAAATGGATCAATTAGAAACTCAGACATTCTCTGAGCCAGAGTGCCTGCTTCTTGCTTCCTAATTGGAGCCGCTAAGTTATCTTGATGAAATTTACATATCACACCAATCCCCTCCTCACAGGCCTCCTACTGTGCTCCAGTTAGACCCAATCCTCACCTTGACCCGCCAGGACCAGGGCAGCCTGACACCTGCCCTCCTCTCCTCTCTTAGCTCCGCTCAGACCACGCGTGCTACGATCATGAAGGACTCCCACCTGCCTCACGGCCTTTGTATGTTCTATTCTGTGACAGAACCTGAGAAAAGTCCCTTGGAAGGTTCTTCCTCAGCTTTTGGCATAGCTGGTTCATTCTTATTCTTTTGGACTCATCTAAAAGCCACCTCTTCAGAGGCCTTCTCTGATAATTCTCTCAAAGTTAAACTCTTTTCTCTACCCAGTTCCTCTCTATTCCACCATATAATTTTTTTGTAGCACCACCTATCTTAATTCATAAAGTTCTTGCTTATCTTTTGTCTCCCCACTAGTATGTAAACCCACAAGGGCAGGAACTTCATGTCTACCAAGTCCACTGCTATATTCTCCAATGCCCTGGTTCATAGTAAGTGTTTACTATTTGTGGAATAAATGAGTAAGAACATTTAATTCACCAAGACTCAGAAGCAGCATGGGCTGTTCATTAAGATATCTAATTCCAGTTCTTGCTGAATGTAGGAACTGGTTTTAGAACAGAAATCCACAGGTAAGTGTTTAAACTTTCAGTTATAAAGCTCCCAAATTTACAAGGTTACTCAAATATTTAGCTTTAAATCATAACAGCTGAGGATAAGGTTTTGCATTATCTTGACTCTGCCAAAAAACCCCTAAATTTTCAACATTTTTTTTTAAAAGATTTTATTTATTTAGACAGAGAGATCACAAGTAGGTAGAGAGGCAGGCAAGCTCCCCACCGGGCAGAGAGCCTGATGCGGGGCTCGATCCCAGGACCCTGAGATCATGACCTGAGCCGAAGGCAGAGGCTTTAACCCATTGAGCCACCTAGGCGCCCCTAAATTTTCAACATTTAACTGGAGTCTGTTTTAACAGCATTAAGTGAAAGAGGTATATACATATTTTTTTTATTTTTCAATTTTTTATTGGGTTTTTAGCAGCCATTTTAAGCCAGTACCAGGGAAAAACCTGCTCTTACAAATTCACTTCTAAAATATGTTAAAGCTTACCCCATCTAGTTCCATGAGGAGTTGGAGTGACAAAATCTAGGACCATTATCTTCTTGTCATATTTGGCTGCCTCCTGGAAAATAGAAGTATTAACATCAATTGAAAAGGTGAACATGACAGACTAGAAATGGGCTTTTAAAACTCCAAGCTATTCTTATTAAGCTATAGTGCCTAAGGCATAACCAGTTATTACTGCTTTGGAATTTCATTTACAAAATGATCAGCATGATTCCAAGATAAAAATTAAGCAATATTCAGATAGTCATAAGGTAGTTTTAAAGAATATGCAGAGTACAGTTGTAAACCCGTCAGCTAGAAGCACTAGAAATCCTCTTACAAAATTCCACTCACACAATATATTAAGCAATAATCTGAAAAACCTGTGGTCATTTCTAAGCAAAAAGGGGAGTATCCAATTAAAAAGATTTATGACAGTCCATAGAAGTCTTTATTCAATCTGTAACCTGTAAGTATTTTGTAAAGTACTTTTAAGTTTTATCTAATTCAGTATCTAGGCAGAATATTGGAAACATTTTTCTTCTAAAGCTGTCAGATTTCTTAAAATTTCATGTGAAGAGCCAGTGAAAGAGTCGACGGTATCTATAAGGTTTCCAAATCAATTTTAGAGGAGTGATGACAACAGTCAGAAGTTCATTTTGCAGAGCACTCTGTATCCTTCTCAGAAAATAAGCTTTGTGTATTGGCAACTAGACCTCCAGGTTATTTGAAAGGACTGAGCCTACGTATCCTTTAAAACCACCGAACTAGAGTAAAATACATCTGGTATTACTCCTGTATCATTTACAACAGACGCTGGCCTGCTCCTCATTTGGGCTGCTTCATTTGACGCTACCTTTACTGATCCACAAGCTACCCCTCAGGGGAGTATAACCATCTCCTCTTTTAAAAGTACATGTTGGGGAAAGATGACAGTCCCCAGGCCCCTCACACACGGAAAATGTACCTCAATTTAGGGCCAGAAGCCTCACTCCTTAACCTCCCTTATATATACATCCTCTGCCCTCCTCACCCCCAAGGTGGAGTTAGTGGTCATTCTCCTTCAGTTCAGTTCACATGCATTTTTAATGATTAAGTTTAGAAATCCAACTGTTTTCCATTTTTCTACTGGGGATGAGGGGTGTGAATAGAGAAATCATCAAAGTAAAAACCTAATATTACTATTTATAAGGAATAGGGTACGGATATTTTTAAACCATTTCTATACACCTTTATTATCTTAGAAAAATCAGCCAAAAAAAAAAAAAAAAAATCAGCCAAACTTAAAATGAATCAAAATGTGTCCCAAAATATTGGGCCTGGTACAGCTATATAGAAGTACTTACATAAAGAAGATACAGTTCAACCCGGAAAAATGATTCATAAAATAGTTCCTTTATAAACATGTCCTGCCCAAGTTAATGTGCCAAATGCCACACGAGTGGCTCAAACTCCAGTCAGGAATATGGCTACTCCAACCATCATGCAGATAACACACAAGGAGCCTTGCCTTAGCAGCCGCCAGTCCTCCTGAGCCCCCTCCGATGATGATGAGGTCATAGTCATAGGCCTCAGGGAGATCCTCAGAACCATTCATTTTTAGTAGCTGTTGAAGTCTGCCCTCCTGATAAGCCTAAAGAAAAACAATGGCAGGGGAAATAATGTAACTTAAAAGTTGAAAAGTTTTGTGAGAAAACCTTTAAAGAAAAGCAAAAGGAATTTTCAAAGGGAAAATACCAATTTACGTTACAGCCCCCAAGTAGAAAGTGTGTAACCCTCCTTTCAAGTGGTGAGCCACGATTTGCTTCCGTTAGGACTATCCGAATACCTTTCACCTGACAGAGAGCTAACGCTGAGATGCTTCCACAGTACTTCTAACATACATTAGGGCCTGACATTCCAACAAAATCAACCTAGTCCTAAATCAGGTCTCATCATCAGTCCTTTTTTCCTAGAATTATTACACCAGGATTCAAACTAGGTTTTTAAAACATGAGTACTGTATTGTTTTTAATCAAAGTATCAATTCCAGGAACGCCTGGGTGGCTCAGCCGGTTAAATGTGTGCCTTCGGCTCAGGTCATGATCCCAGTGTCCTGGAATCCAGCCCCACATTGGGCTCCCTCTGCCTGCCACTCTCTCTCTCTCTGACAAATAAATAAATAAAATCTTAAAAAAACTATCACTACCAACTAGCAGCATCTTCACTTTCTATTGTCAAAGGAACCACAATGAGCAGGCTGAGGTCTCTAGTTAAGACAGGGGTCTGGTAAATGGCAACTGAAACAGATTGGCCAAATACTTAAGACTTTTCTACACTGTTTAGGTAAAAATTCAGAACGAAATCATGAGCTAACATTTCACTGCATGAAAAGTTAAATGTAAAAGTCCCTGATTTTCAAAGCCATTTTCAATAAGCAAAGAAAAAAAAGGAGGATGGAGGAGGCTAAATGCATAAACACAACTCTGTAAAGCTTACTTCTTTTTTTAAGAACACATTTTATTTTACTATATATATATTCTTAGTTTTTTAAGTAATCTCTCCATCCAACATGGGGCTCGAACTCACGACCCCAAGATACTCTACTAACTGAGACAGCCAGGCGCCCCTCAAGCTTACCTCTTTCATCTACCTGTGCACAAGGCCTCCTGCAATTTATTCAGGATTTAGTTTCCATGTACTTGGCACAGAACAAGCTTTATAATATAAATATTATAGACTTCTAATTTTAAAAACCATGTCATTCCACTAGCTTTTATACACATTTCATATTAGCTTGGAAGACTGTTTTGGTAATATATTTAATATTACCTTTTATTAAAACAAAAATCTGTGCTAACGTGAGACAATGTTTGGAAACACTGTTAAAAGGCACTAAAAAAGTCTTCGTAAAAATCAAATTTTAATCTCAATAGTCAAAAAGAGCACCCAAACTTACCAGCCCAGACTGTACATTTTTCTCCTGCCTACCATCAGCTGTAGGGGGTGAAAGGCAGAGCTTAGGGTCAGTAGAGCAGGATTCTTGGGATGTGGAGGGGGGTGCAGTGGAGGAAGGTGAAGGAGGAGGCTCGGCACTGTGGCCGGCTCTTGGCAGCGTGGCAGGTACACACGATGGCTTGGGGACTGAAGGGAGAACACGAGGAAACCAGCAACAATGGGGACCAGACGGCCTCACCCTGACCGTCTGTACAAAAGGTCTAACGTGAGAGGCTGGTAA
This sequence comes from Nasua narica, assembly GCA_028533885.1. Lineage (NCBI taxonomy): Eukaryota > Metazoa > Chordata > Mammalia > Carnivora > Procyonidae > Nasua > Nasua narica. Next base: position 105,019,591 of record CM052807.1, on the reverse strand, counting down.
ACACAGCCAGTATTCACGAACTTGCATTATGGCAGAGGCTCCTCCTTCAACAGAAGGCACTGTGGGCGGAAAAACAATTTGGTAATAACAATAGCCATTCAGATCAAAGGATCAATATAAGCTTCAGATAACAAGCATTACTCCCTAGCTGCTCTCAAGGAGCATAGGCTGACTTGCCGGCTTAAAAGAATTAACTAATAAATGCAGCCAGATGTTCTTCTGGGAAAATAACATGACGGTTTTTAATCTCAGCCTCAATTTTATCTGCAAGTACGTGACACAGGCAGTGGCAGAACACAGGCACTGGCTGTCTAAAGGGAAACTCCCCCCATTTCATAACCACCCCCCTAACAAATCTACTAGAAGAAAGAAAATGCACTGTCATGCTGAAAAGCCACATACGCCCTCCACCAATGTGTAATCTGTTCTGTGCTGAAATTCTGGATCACACTGGATTCTTACAGTTCAAGCAGGAAGTCAAACTGTATCAACCAGTGTACAGATTTTACAAAGAAAGCGGAGTGAGCCTGAACACTTAACTCTATGAAGTAAAATCAGTAAGACACAGGCAACTAAAGCATTCCACTGACCCCAGAACTAAACATGGTGTTTGAAAATTGTAATCCAACTTAAAACTGAAATTGATGTCAATAAGGTCCAAGTCAAGTGGTTTCCCACCTGAAATATAAATAAGATAGATAGTAGAAAACAGCTCCCCCAGGCAGGGTCAGGAAAGATCATACAGATGAGTAAGGAGAGAGGGAGAAAAACGCCCCCTCTTCTCCTACAATTATGAGTGCTAGAAATAGTGACCACTAACCATAGTAGCTAATAAGGAACAGGAGTTCTTCAACTTCTTAGTCTCAGGATCCCTTTAAAACCTTAAATTATTTATGACTCCAAAGAGCCTTGGTTAATGTGAGGCTTATTTATGAATTTTAGTGTACTAGAAATCAAAACTAAGAAAGAAATTTTAATATTAAAATATTTTAATTATTAAAATATTAAATACCTTAAGTATTACTGTTAAACATAACTTATTAACAATAATCTTTTTTTTTTAAAGATTTTATTTATTTGACAGAGAGAGACAAGCCAGAGAGAGAACACAAGCAGGGGGGAGTGGGAGAGGGAGAAGCAGGCTTCCTGGTGAGCAGGGAGCCTGATGCGGGGCTCGGATCAACCAGGATGCTGGGATCATGACCTGAGCCAAAGGCAGACACTTAACGACTGAGCACTACCCAGGCGCCCCTTAACAATAATCTTTTAATTAGTGGGAAGAGTGGTATTCATTATTTTATATCTTTATAATTCTCTTTAACGTCTTCTATTAAGAAGACCACTCCTGTCTTTTCTTCAGTCTATTACAACATCACCTGTCTGGAAAATTCCATGGCGACATGCTAAAGAATTGTAACGAAAAGGCATCTTAGTAGTATGGAAATAATTCTGACACCAAGGCCTTCCTCTTAGGGCCTCAGGAGGCCCCCAGAGGAAAGCAGACCACACTTTGAGGACCACTGCTTTAGGACTCAAGTGTAATTACACAAGACCTCACACCTGCAGGTGTCTGCCAGCCTTACACGCTGGCTATCCTTCCATTTCTTCCTTCCGTCTCTCTCAGGAACGCCTCTCCCCCACCCCACCCCTAGCGAAACACTGCTCCAGACTCACCTCTGAAAGGCACAACACACAAAGTAATTCTAGTGTACCAGATTTCTTTAAAATTAGAATAATGCTTATGTTCCCCTCCCCCCAAACATGAATGCTAGCCACTGGACACAGACATGTACTAGTTTTTACCATTATACATCAGCTCTGGTGTTGAACTGACCTGGGTTAAAATACGTGCTCTACCACTCTCTAAGCTAGGTGACGTGGGCTGATCACCTAATCCCTAGGAGTCTGTTTTTTCATTTTGTAAAATGAAGTTAACACACCCTTGTATTTAACCAACCTGGAGGGTTTAAGTGAAATAACGCCTATCAGCACAGTGGCTAGTAGGAAAAATCTCTTTAGCTTACTGACTCTCCCCTTCCTAAAGAAGGGGACCCCCTTGGTCAAAAAGCTCCTACAGAGTTCAACAGATTCCCCCGCACCTCCCTGCACCCACCTCACCTGAGATGCCCTCTTCCCATCACAATGATACAGTACATAAACCACGATGTTAAATTATTTTTATTCAGTGGACACACACACATTATCCTTTCCAAAGCAGTCCTTTAGAGCTGGAGGGGGAGGTTCTTTTACCAACATTCTAAGCCTCCAACACAATGCCCGTGTCTTCCATTAGGTCTCCCTCAAGTTCCCAAACAACATTCTCCTTTTGTTCCTTGCCACTCCGTTAACACATTACCATATCCTTATACAAGGCAGGCAGAGGGAGACTTCACTATGGTAGTAACTGTGAAGACAGACCTAAGAAGTTGCAATGGCGGCTTTGATAATGGAGGAATTATGTATAGGTGGCCTCCAAAAACCAGACCAGGCAAGAAAACAGATTCTCCCCTCAGAGCCTCAGCAGAACCAGCCCTGCTGACACCTTGATTTTAGCCCATGTAAACATATTTGAGACTTGTAACCTCCAGAGCTATCGGAGAATACATTCCTGTTTCAAGTCACCAGAAGTTTGGTAATTCATTACAGCAGCAAAAGGACACCAATACACACAGTGAATTATAAATTCATGAGAGATGGTCAATTTTCTGTCCACCGCTTTTTCCCCAGTGCCTAGAGCAGTGTCTGGTACAGCAAGCCCTCAAGCAATTGTTCAGTAAATCAACAAGTGCCGATTCCAAGATTCCATCGCTTGGACATGGAGTTCCCCAAACAAAAGCAAAAGCATGAAGAAGTCATGAGAAGGGAATCGAAGTCTCCCTCCCTCTTTGCCCCTCCTCCCTACTCATTCTCTCTCTCTCAAATAAATAAAAATCTTTTTTAAAAATTTTAAAAAGCTACAACTTCAGAGAAGGCCCCCAAAACTACCTTCCCCCTAAACCTGTATATGCTCTATTAATGCTTTTAGTCAAGTCTCCAATACTCTCGGTAAAGACACCGGCACTTAACAAAGCAACCTGGAGAGGAGTAAAAAAAAAAAAGAAAGAAAGAAAAGAGGCAGGATACTATTGCTACTAGGAAATTATTTCCTCTCATGGCAAATCTCTGAAAAACCCAAGGAACTTGGTTGGGAAAGACAGGCTCAAGTGAGGATCAGCATGACTAAATGATACTCCCATGACTGCTAAATAAACCAAAGGGTGCTAGACACCAGGAGAGTTAGCATTCCTTCACATGAAAAAGGGAAAGGAATGGCTACTTCAGAAAACAACTTTCATGAGAAATACCTATTCTGGCTAAAACCCTCAACTATTATTACTTAACTATTAAAAAAAACTTGCCCACACACACATTAAGATTGCTCCTGTCAATCTTGATCATTTATTTAGTCTTTGGACTTCCCTTCGCTGTACCACACTAGACTTAGTAGGAAAGTTTATTGTTACTTTTATGCAAAACAGGTATTTATCCATTTGCCAAATCATGCCTAATGGCAAAATCTACTACTATCAAAGATTAAGTTCCTATAGGGATCAAAAAAAGCAGCCTACAGGCGCCTGGCTTGTTGCATAGTCTGTAGAGCATACGATTCTTGATCTCTGGGTCCTGGGTTCAAGCCCCACAAAGAGCATGGAGCCTATTAAAAAAAAAGAAGAAAGAGAAGAAGAAGAAGAAAGAAAAGCAGCTTATTTAGGAATGCTCTGTACCTTCAAACTTGTTTTCTTAAAGATCCAAATTTTTGGCAAAACCTTAAAACAACTGCAAGCAACAAAAAGGAAAAAAAAAGCTTTCTATCATTAAGTAAAGAACATTTAGGTAAGTTAATTATCTATTTCAGTATAAAGAGAGATCATTTCCAGGCATTTAAAACCCTAACAAGAAACACAAAATTGAACTGGGAATATTCAAGGCTGTTATATAATGAAACACCACTAACTCTGAAGGTCACTCTGAGCACTAGCAGATATTACAAAGTGTTTAGAAACTAGAAGCTAGAGAAGAAATTAACCATGTAGATAAAGACTATAACTGGTTTTGTGTTTGAGATAATCTGACAAAAATATCTTCGACTTCTGAGAAAACTAATATATAAGGTAACTCAATTTTTGCCCAGTTTAACATTCAATGGAATAGTTTTCCAAAAAAAAAAAAAAAAACAAACTTGTGATTCTCTGGTGCCATAATTTCTCACAATTCCATGTATTTGACCTCTGTATTCCCCTGCCTAGAATACCTTTATCTTTGACCAATCCCTACTCACCTTTCAGCATGCACTTAATTGAAGTCTCACCTAACAAAAGTAGAATGTCTCTATAGTAGATAAGTCCAATCACAAGAGAAATTATTTAGAATATAGATACGCACTCATTAATCTTACTGAGTCCTCCTTGAAATGAAGCACGACATCTAGATTTTTTTTACAGTATAAACATCGCTTATTCACTGACCTATGGATAGTCTTTCTTGACTACCTTTTCCCTCACTCTTCCCCCAACCTTGTCAGAAGCCCCATATGGATTCCCTGTAACAGAGGAAACAATGCAGTATCAAAGAGTATCATAAAATTGACTTTTTGGTAAATTATCAAATGCCTCTTATGAATTTCAGAGCTGATTTTTATTGATAAAGTCTTAAAGGGCATTCAAAAAAAAAATCTTCCCGCAAACATGCCAGTGAATAATTTTTAATAACAGAAGATCATGACAACTTTATAAACTACCCAAAAAAATACACTGCACAGTAAAACAATTTCTGGTGTTTTTGAAAATACTTTTTCACTTTACATGAAATAGTTATGTGCTTCTGCTTGATTTCACTCTCCATTTTGAGATACTTTAGAAAAGCCACAAAATGCATCCTATACTAAGAACAAAAATCCCTAGTATGAGTTTGTGATCATAGCCTCTGAAATTTCAAAAGTTGCCACAATATTCTTCCAGTCCTGTAAACTCAAAGATATAACTCCTTGTTTCCTGCCATGGGAACTGGGATCATTTCCCTCACCCACTTGGTTAATATTAGTTGGCTCTAATATCGGCAGCCTGTCTTGGTCAAGCCTTATTCTCGCAAAACCATCTCTTATAATGAAAGAAACATAAAATATATTCTCCACAGTACGAGAAAAAGAGTGTGGATCAATCACAAACTCAAAATAGGACACAGGAGTATCAGGATACTTTCGAAAGTAAGTTTGCAACAATCCCAAGATTCTTTCTACTTCTTTTTCTGTTGCTTCCTGATTATTACTCAGGTCCAACTTCCTCAGCTTTGTAGGCATATCCCCATATTCTTCCATTTTGTGAGCTTTTTTGTGGTGTTCAAGCCGGGGCTTTGGTGGTTTGAACTTGAATGAACCAAAAATAAAGTGGAAGGTTTCAGCTTGCAAAATCCAGGATGTTGCTTCCTTCTGTACTGTGTCCCAGAAGGAAAGAACTATATTATCATCACAGCCATTCAATTCATCATGTTCATCTTCCATCCAGTTTAGACCCACAAATATAAACAGAAAGTCACAAAACGCTACTTGATTAAAAAAGCTCATATCACAATTTAGTTGCTTTGCTTTTTCTTTACCCAAATCAGAAGCCAAAACAAGAAACTGGGCATCGAGAGCTGCTTCTCTTGTTCGGCTCACTCCATCAAACAGGACATTGGCTTCTTCGAGAGCCTCGGTTAACGAGTCGCTTGCGGTGTTCACTATGTCATCACGGTTCTGCTGGACATTATAGATGAGCTGCCGGTACTGCTTGCGGATTTTCCGGCATTTCTCCTCGTCATCCGCTAGCCCTAGGAGGCTGGGGTCAATGTCGGCCTCCCCACAGCTGAGGTCGTCAGAGCAGCCATTAGCCCCCACCGCCACTTCCACCTTCATTGGCTCCTCCCCATCATCCACTTGCTTCACCGCGTATGCACTAGCAGCGATGGTCCCCACTGGCTCCTCTCCTTTCTCTACACCTTCCGCCAAGGAACCTTTCTCATCAGACATTTTGGTGACCGGCGCACTCAGCTGACACTCAGCTAACTGCCTTCGCAACGTTTTTCCGACAACAGCGGAAATTGAAGGGTGTCTGTCGGAGCTGAGTATGCCCGCCCATGCGCACTGGCTGTGGCCCGGAGGCCCCGCCCCCAACTCGCTCCGCCTCCCGGCGGCCCCGCCCCACGGAGCCCAGACCCAGCTCTTTGGCAACCAGCTCTCTGAGGCGCACAGAATGCACGCAATAATGGGCCCCCTCTCCACACTGGAATAATACCTGCTCTAGTGATAGCCATTATTTTTGCAATTACTGACAGTGTCATCTAGATTTCAAAGAAATACCTAAATACCTAGAAAATCTTATGCAAAAACTGGGGGCAGGCGGATTACGTGCTAAAGGCCCTGCACTTTAAAACATTTGCTGTCACATAATGCGGTTAGGTAAACCCATGTTCTTCGTTCTTACTATGATTAGAAGGTTGGCTCTCTTTTTTGAAAACTAAATCTGGCTACGTTGTAAATTGCCCATAAAGCCAAGCACCGGGAGTTGCAGAACATCCACCACCAACAGGCCGAATTCTCAAGGTTCCATTTGCAAGGTGGCTGTTTGGAATACATTCTTCATTATACAAATGTATATTAGGTTAATCACCTTCACAGCCATCAAAAGCCAGACCCCTTCCAGCCAATTGAGGAGGCAGACGCCAGGCAAGTAAGCGTCTGAGCCAGCGCAGGGACAAATGTGGGGAATGTTAGGCATTAACCAAGTGACCTTTCATTCTCCACAACCAAGGGTGGAAGAAAAAAGTGGGTACAGTCTCTGCAAAAGAGCAGTTTATCTGGAAACCTGCCAAAGGGTAAAGGCCACAAACTCTCAACGGAGATAAGTCTAAACCCTGAAAGGTGATTAAAGCTATAAAGATTTTAGACACAATCTGATATAAAGATATGAAAGTAAATGCTGTGACTCAAGTGACTACATTGGAAAAATTCACCCACTAGTTCAATGGAAATTCAGTACAGTTGGAAGAAAGGGCTTGGCTCATCAGTCTCATAAGCACCAAAGTATATGTAACAATAAAGAATAATACATTTTGGGGGCGCCTGGGTGGCTCAGTTGTTGGGCAACTGCTTTCAGCTTAGGTCATGATCCCGGAGTCCCGGGATCTAGTCCCGCATCGGGCTCCCAGCTCCATGGGGAGTCCGCTTCTCACTCTGACCTTCTCCCTTCTCATACTCTCTCTTTCCTAATAAACAAATAAATAAAATCTTTTAAATAAAATTAAAAAAAAAAGAATAATACATTTTGTTTTTAAAGACAACAAAAAAAGTGCACTCTCAACCCACAAGATCAAAAGCTTTTCAGTTCTACATGAGCCCTTTTAGTGGGGGTGGGGGACATCATCACAGCCTCAACATCACACTGTACCTGTCAACTTGGGTTTCAAGACACCGGGAAGTAAATTAGCCCTACATTCCTTCTTATGAATCTAAACTAGTTCATTTTTCCTCTTTAGCAGAAAGTTTCTTGCAAATGCATGAACAGCACAACCTAGTATTAAATTTCTCTAAACTGTATTATTCTTCACCCATCACAATTTTTTAAAGATTATTTATTTATTTGAGAGAGAGAGAGGAGCGGAGAGGGACAACCAGACTCCACACTGAGCCCCATGCAGGGGTCCGTCCCACAAGCCTGAGATCACAACCTGAGCCAAAATCAAGAGCTGGAAGCTCAAATGACTGAGCCAACCCACGGGCCCCCATCGAAATTTTCAAGGCAAAAACATGTATTTTCCAAAAACACCAGGCATTATGGTTATTCATGCATATATATTATCCTGCTCTATCAGACTGAACTTCTCTAAATCAAGAATCTGGTGTTAAATCTTCAAAGCAAAACTGTTTTCACAAGGATACATTTGAGTATGCACACTTGGAATACATAAATGAATGTAGATGAGAAACTCCGTTCCAGCAACTACTGCAAGTTATTTGGCATAAAAGATTAATTTCACAGATTAGTAGGAAAAAAAATAGATCCAATACACTGAAAATAAAAGTTGAATGCTTTTCAGAAAGTCAACCTTAACTCTTCTCTGAAATAAAGCAGCATCAAGAGAAAAGAAAAACAAAGGTGGGCCCCAATATCACCAAAGGACCATATTTCCTCCCCAAGTTTGGCCAATTACAAATATTTAAGTATGTTTTAAATCTTAGATGAAAACACCCAGCTAATTCCCAGTTCCAAAACCAAAAATGTTTCCTTTTATTATAGTTAACCATATTCTTGGGAGCTTCTGATATCCTTTTCAAATTCAATAAAAGCAATTTATAAAAGAACTCCAAAAGATAAGCCAACCTTCCCACCCTAGGATGCCTATTTTCTCCTGTCTCAGAGGAGGGAAAACAGGCACATACCAATTTGCTCTATACAGAGCCTTTCATCTAAGAATTTCAAAATGGTTTAGAAAAATAAATTAATTCTCCCAACCTACTTATAAAGTATTACTAATACCGTTTACAGGGATTTCTCAGGAGATAACAGCCCACACAACTTGCTCTGAGCAACAACACATTAAGGCAAGCATCATGTTATTAAGTAGTATTTCCAGTGCCAAATTCATTCATTCTATGCTAGTAGATCCCCGTCCCTAAGAACCTTGGTAACACGTAACTTAGATCACCCTCAGAAAGTCATACTTGCATTATATTCTGCCTTTTTAACTCTGCATTTAGAGCACAAAGTTTAAATGTTGCTACAAACTAAAAATCTCAAGTCTAACAATTTTCCTTAATCATTTAAAAAATGGGATTTCTACACTTGTGAATCCTGAAATCAGTAAATAGCGATTTTCTACCCTGAAGTCCAATTACTCATAATATTTAAATGCAGCCTAAAAAGAAGGAACAGCAATACATAATTTCAGTTATACTGGTAAATTTCTCTATGGATTGTACCAGAAAGCACAAGTGCACTAGTACTTCAAAGACATCACTAAAATCTACCATCCGAGTTCGGTCAGGCTAGTTCAGGCAACCTGACACACAGCTTGGCCTCCAAGGTAACTCAGCTCTTCTCCTCCTCCCTTTTCCTGTTTCAGGAGTTGCTGCCAAGAGCTCAACATGGCCCTACATTTCCTTTCTTCTTTTCTTCAGTTTTTTATATTTTATTTTCCAGTCCCTTTGCCCAAGTTCAGACTCATTCATTCCCAGGTCCTAGACTTTCTCCCACAACCCTCAGTGCTTGACACAAACATGAGATGGATATCACAGGTTAAAAACCTCTCTGTGGGGGTGCCTGGGTGGCTCAGTGGGTTAAGGCCTCTGCCTTCAGCTCAGGTCATGATCTCAGGGTCCTGGGATCGAGCCCCGCATCGGGCTCTCTTCTCGGTGGGGAGCCTGCTTCCCCCTCTCTCTCTGCCTGCCTCTCTGCCTACTTGTGATCTCTCTCCTCTCTGTCAAATAAATAAATAAAATCTTTAAAAAAAAAAAACAACAAAACAAAACAAAAAAAAAAACCTCTCTATGGCCAAATGAAAAAAAAAAAAACCTCACCTAGGGTCCGCGGTTTTTCCTGCAGGATTAATCTGTAACAAATGGGCACAAAAGAGACCTCTGGGCCACAGCCAATGGCCAATCAGGTTTGGGTCCCACACTCTAGCAGATATGCTTATCCTGCTATGAGCTACCTCCTTGAACTTTTCTGTTCCTTCTTTCACAGCAGTTTGCTCTCCCCTCATCCTGCCAGGGTATATCTATTTAACACTTAGCTGAGAAGAATCTTACTGATAAAAGTGTTAGTTTGATTTGTCAGAGTAGCAGAGTGTTAGGTATGTTTTCTCTTTCATCTTAATTTCCTTTAAGGTTATGTTTATGTGTATATGTTTTTGCTTTAGTTGGTGTTTTAATATTTAAGGTAAACTTTGCCATGATCAAGGCAGATACATATTTTTTTAAGTAACCATGAACAGGGGAAGGAGGCAAACCTGGGTTCCAATCTTGACCTATTATTAGTTATTAGGGTTCTCTTAGGTAGGACGCTTAACTGCTCAGCCTCCAGTTTCCTCACCTGAAATGTGGGAATACTACTACTTACACATCATAAAGCAACTGTAAGTATTGAAGAATTACGTGACAGATCTGATAATATTTTCAATTACTAAATAGTAAGTCTAAATCATCCCAAAGATAGCAAATGTTTATTAATAAACATTAGAAACTAAATAGAAAAAAGTATACAAACCAGGAACCTTACTCTTGCCTGTTGTTTTAGGGCAGAAAAATATTTTACTCCATATCCCATAACCATATATCCATAAGAAGGAATATAGGAATATATCCCACTATAACCAATTAACGGTGAAAAAAGTTTGCCATATAATGCGATTTAAAAACCTACTAAGGTTTCAACTAATGGAAGTATAGTACTTTAAGAGGTAAAACTCTGTACTAGATCATCTGAAGCAGGCTCTATTAAGAGTCTGAGGTTATTCTCATGAGTTGTTCCTTGGATTTCAGCAGATTCCTTAAAAACAACAACACAGTATCCAAAAGAGGCTTTGAATAACTGTTCTATTCAAACAACACGGCTTTACTGTTACTTAAGTAAAGATAAAATGACAGTCAAGTCCCACAAAATAATGCGGCCTCAAGCACTTCAATCCTTCAGAGCACATAAAGCCGCCACGCTCGCTTTGTGGTCAGACGCTTCACTGACACCACACGACCTGGCGCTGGCTGACTGAACGAGTCTCAAGAATTAACATAAACAAGGGTGTGAGTGGAGAACAGAACCTTTCAAGTTACAAGAGCAATTACCAACTCTCTTAGGACACACCTCAGAAGTCCGCAATGACCAGGAGCATCGTTTTGATAGACTGCGAGGAGGAAGGCACTGGCTATGTGGTTTTTAAGGTGGCAGCCTTGCAGGAACTCACTCTGGAGGCCTGGGCTCAAATCAAAACTAGTGCTGTATTTATTAGTTTCCACTGATTTTCTTCAGAGTCTGAGTTTCCTCCTTTGTCAAATGAGTCTATTGGATGTCTTCTCTGCCACAGAGAGGTTGTCACTCTTTATAAAAAATCATATACAAACATTTGCTGACAAATACATCTTTTTTTTAAAGATTTCATTTATTTATTTGACAGAGAGAGAGAGATCACAAGTAGCCAGAGAGGCAGGCAGAGAGAGAGGGGGAAGCAGGCTCCCCACTGAGCAGAGAGCCCGATGCAGGGTTCGATTCCAGGACCCTGAGATCATGACCTGAGGCAAAGGCAGAGGTCCTAACCCACTGAGCCACCCAGGCGCCCCTGCTGACAAATACATCTTAAATATATACATTGGCCCTGCAGTTTTGTGTTATAGAGAGCAGAGACAGTGCCTAGACCAAAGCTGAGGACACGGTACTCAATAAATAGTAGCTAAATAAAAGTAATGTGACTTCCTTCTCTACTGACCTGGACACACTTACATAAGACAACAAAGGTAGGCAAAGCTACTGTCATACAGCTCTTTAAAATTCGGAACTATTTATGTGCTGCCTAGAATCTCTCCAGAATATCTTAGGGGTTGGTCTCAGATAGAAACCCTCTCAAAATCAGAATACCTCACTTGAAATGAGTCTCCTCTGGCCCTACCATCATCCACTCATTCAGCAAATACCGAAAACAAACTAGGTGTTAAAACACACACACAACGGGCGCCTGGGTAGCTCAGTGGCTTAAGCCTCTGCCTTCAGCTCAGATCATCATCTCAGGGTCCTGGGATTGAGCCCTGCATTGGGCACTCTGCTCAGCATGGAGCCTGCTCCCCCTCTGCCTGCTTGCCTCTCTGCCTACTTGTGATCTCCCTCTCTCTGTCGAATAAATAAAATCTTTTTTAAAAATTAATAAATAAAAAATAAAACACACATACAAGATACAAAAATAAATCATTTTTGTCCTAAAGGAACACACAATTTAGTAGGCACGGAAGAATGCTGTCCCTCTCAGCAAGCATTTAATGAATGAATGCCATTTGTCAGAGCTATGTTGGAAATACCAAGATTTGCATGGGCTCAGGCCTGAATCATGAATACACAATCACACTGGGGAGGTTAGGCATGCATCCCAATAGCCATAACACAAAGTCAAATGCTGGCAAGTATGAGTACACCGTGAACTTCACAGACAGTCCTGGATTCCATTCCTGGTTCTGCCATTTAACTAGCTGTGAAATCTAGGCATGTTCCTTACATTCCCAAGGCCTCCACTCTCTCATCTGTAAAACTAGATAACACCCCCTTCTGCACAGGACTGTGAAAATTTAATCACTTAGGTATTACAGCATTTAGTCTAATGTATAGTAGACATTCAATAAATGGTAGTTACTATCGCTAAAAGGCATGCTCGTTTAAGTATCTGCTGAACTCTAACAGAGACACGGGATCTTAGACTCAAAGAATAAAGCTAACTCTCCACTTTTTTACACGTAATTCAAAAAATTATAATTGGCAGGATTCCTCCTTTTCCAGAGGTAAGAATTTGCAGGAAAGAATGGACAAAACTGGTCTTGTACTCTGAAACAGGTAGGCAGTTAGAAAAGTCAGTTTGAGCAGGAAGATAAATCAGAAACTGGAATAAAGAACTGCACAAAGGAGGGAAATCTTAGGGACTCTAGCTGCAATGGTAGTCCCACTTCGGTCGGTAAGGGAGCAGAACAAGAGATAACCAGAAAAGCAGGTGGGCATCAGGCCCTGGAGAAAACAGAATACCTAGCTAAGGAGTGTGCCCAGTACCCTGCATGCAGATCGGCGGGCAGGGAAGGAGAAACCAGAAGATGCCTCCAACATCCAATGCATGTGGACTGGAAGGGGCGGGAGATCAAAAGTGGGAGGCCTGTTAGAGACACTGCTGAAGCGGTTTAGGTAAGAGGAGCGGAGGACCTGGAACAGCCTCCGCAAAAGTTAATAGAGATAGTCAGCATGTACATGGGAAACAGTCAGGGCCTTGGCAAGTCAACAGTCAGGTGAGGCCAGAGGCAATCTGAAGCCAGGACCAGAATAGTGAAAGAACAGATGAAGAGAAAAAAGGTTTGTGCTGTCACTTAGTTCAAGTGGGAGGAAGAGGCATGGGGTCTCAACACGGATTCACCAACAACTAAAAATTTTGCTACATAAACAGCCCCAAAGAAATGTATTTGCAGTCCTAACAATCTAGGCCTCTTTTATTTATTTAAGATTTTATTTGTTTATTTATTTTTTTGACAGAGAGAGACACAGTGAGAGAGGGAACACAAGCAGGGGGAGTGGGAGAGGGAGAAGCAGGCCCCCTGCCGGGCAGGGAGCCAATGTGGGATCCCACTGGGATCACGACCGAGCCGAAGGCAGCCGCTTAACCAGGCGCCAGGCCACCCAGGCGCCCTCTAGACCTCTTTTAAATCTCATTAGTCCTTACTAAGTCCTTCTCAGGTCAGCCAGCCTATTCACTTCCCCCATCTTCAAAGCAGTCCTCCCATTCTCCTCAGGCCTCAACCTTCTCTCAGCCAAAGCACCTACACCCCTAATCTCCCCTGAACCATTATGTCAGGGGGAAGAATCAAAACAAATAAAGTTCCCTGCCAATTTTGGTAGAGTATTAAGAAAGGAAGGGGATGGTTGGAGAGTTATTAAATTACCATTCATTTCCCAATGTTTATTCGGTTAAGTGTCTGGTTTCTGGAAACTTCAGAACTGAGGCTTGAAAGGAGGAGATCTGCCTTTGTTTACGTGCCTACCCACAAGCCTCACAGCCACAGGATCACACCTGAGCTCTGCCCCCCCACTGTCTCCATAATTCACCTGGATGCCAATCAGACACTGCTTCCTGCCTGGCATCCTCCTACTGTTGCCTTGAAGAAATGAAGTCCCCTGTTGCTGGTTTTAGTCGTATCTCCCAAGACTATTATCTCAAACTATTAGTCTTAGTTATGCCCAGCACTCAGTAATGCCAATATATACTTTTCCATTCACTTCCCTTTTCCTCTCAATTTTCTCAATTCTAATTAGATAGCAACCAATCTTGACCAAACTACCTTATATATTAAAGTAAATCTCAAATGTGGTATTTATCCTAAAAATTACCTGAGGAAACTTGCTTAAAATAAAAATTAAAAGGCAGATCCTAGCCCTTTCAGAGAGTTTACTTAAGACCTCAAGTGAAGCACAGGCATGTACATTTATCAAGCATTCCAGGGGATTCTATGCAGGTGGATCACACACTAGTTTTTTGAAAATACACTTTCTTAAAGCAAGGTAGGTTTTGCTGCTGCTGCTACCACTGTGTTTACTGAGGAGAAAGGAAGACAAAGGAAGAAATGAGGAGAAAGGAAAAAAGTAGGCATAGTTTAAAGAGCTCCACCTCCCCTATTTATGTTACAATTAAAGTATAAAATCTTAACCCTTTTTTAGGTGTGGACTTTAGGATTATAACACTAATCCTATAAACACTCAATTCTCCACTAAATAAATGCCTTTTCTCCACTCAAGCCCAACGTTTCCTAAAGATTTTCAAAATCCACCATTTAGCCCCAAATGTGGGCAACAGTTGGCTGGAAATTCACAAACATTTCAAATCAGTAGTCCTTACTTCCTTGTGTCTCTTTTCCATGTCTTACTACTCATTAGAAACCAAAAATAAATGATACAAAGTAGAGCGGTAAACTTACTTAAAAGAGATGTGCTAAAAAGATTTTTTTAATTTTAATTATGACTTGATGGTATACTTTTCAATCTTGGCACTGCACTTCACTAAATGTCTGAAATTAACTACGATCGTATGGATTGAAAACATCAGATCATACCAATAAAGTGGATTCAAAACTTATAAAAACAGTGATTCTTTTTACTCCCACTGATGCTAAAACCAGAACAATCTGTAAAATTTATATTAAAGATCAAATGCCCACATAACTTTTTAAGTGCAAATTTATGACACAGGTAGGGAAAGCAGAACAATCAGACAGAAAGTATTCTTAATTGACCTTTGTCTCATCTTACTTGCAAACTAAAGGTCTAATACAATACACTTTAAATCAAACTAAAGGCCTTTTTATCCTTTATTTCCCATTAAGTTGCTATTTGTTTTTGAAGTCTCTGCATTTCCTATCCCATTGCTCATTCTTCAAAAATGGTAAATAAGATTCTCTTAGAAGAAAAAGTAGCAAATAAAAATGCAAATTAATATTCTTCCTCAATGTGCCTGTATCTAAGTAGGTTTTTACATTTAACAGAGGCCTCAGGTTTACTTCTAAGAAGGCGATGTTCAAATATGTGTTACATTTCTTAAAAATTACATGGATACAGGGATCCCTGGGTGGCTCAGTCGGCTAAGCCTCTGCCTTTGACTTGGGTCATGATCCCAGAGTCCTAGAATCGAGTCCCACACCCGGCTCCTTGCTCTGCTGGAAGCCTGCTTCTACCTCTGCCCGCCTGCGCTCTTGCGCTCGCTTGCTCTCTCTGACAAATAAAATCTTTAAAAAAATACATGGATACAGACAAGGACAAAAAGATAATAAGCAAACATTAAAGCAAATGTATCAAACTGATGAGATTAGAGGCTTTCTAACCTGGTTTTAGCCAACCACACCTGATCTATGTTGGGTATCCTCCTAAGCACGCACCCCGCCTCCAAGCATTCTGCCAGTACCGTATCCAGACCCATCCACCCTACCCCCTGGTGCATGGTCCTAAGTGAGGAGCGCCATCACGCTTGCCACCAGCCAAAGGAAGTATTTCTTTCTCTCCTTTTCCTCCACCCAATTGTTAACTCTGGGTTAGAAAGGAGATACGTGAAGGGAAATGAACTCGCTCCAGAAGCTTGCAGGTTGCTCTCCCCAGAGCCTGGGGCTTCTGGGTTTCCCTCCTAGAGAATTAAAGAGGAAGATGATAGGGATGGACGAAGATAGCCATTTCCTGATACCCTTTTCTCAGTACTTCTCCAAACAACTCACTTTCAGCAGCTTACACTGCTGCTGGGTATTTTAAGTTATCTAGATTGATGAGGAGGGGCCAAGGAAGGCAAAGTAGGAGGAAACAAATTTTCTGAACGCGTGTTTTAAACGATGAAAAGTTACATATTCCCTTCCAAGCTTCCCCAGTTCTGAATTTACCCGCCGACTCATCCACTTCCATCGATCCGTGAGCTGGCTCCTGTGTGCTGCTTTCTCGTTTTTCAGGACACGCTCCGTGTGGAGGTCCGTCACATCCACCGCGGCCTTGGAGGGAGGGCCGCGAGCGCGGCGGGCTCGACGGGCTCGACGGGCTCCCTCCCCGGGCGGGCGGGTAAAGAACGTTACAGTCCCCCACCTACCTTCAGGGTTGGACCATGGCCGCCGATCTCCCGCCGCTTCACGAACACCACGGGCACTTCGGTTTCCGAGGTCAGCTCCGAAAGCGCTCTCTCCAGGCCCCTGGAGTCTTCTGCCGCACAAAAGCAGAGAGGGGCGCGGGTCAGCCCCGCCGGCCGGGCCGCCGCGGGAAGTGCGCGGCAGGGGCGGGGCTTCGGCGTGCCCAACCACGCGGCGCGGGGCCGCCCCGCCCGCCGGTTCGCACGCCCGCCGGCAGGCCGCCCCGCGCTCCCGCCCGCCTCCCCGCACACCTGCGCGCCCCGGCCGCAGTGCTCCGCCGCTCCGAGCCGGCTGCCGACGCCGGAGGGCCTGCCGCGCTCTAATGGGGGCCGCCTCGCCGGAGTAGGCGCCCCGCATCCCGCTCTATCCCCCACGCACCCGGTCAACTCCGCTTCCAGGAAACGCCTCCCAGTGTAATCTGCCTTTGAACTCAGCATCTATACAGAACGCCAAAAGCCAACTTCCCAGGTTTCTTTGAAATTTGAAACCACGAGGCAAAATTAGGAACAGTCTGCCCTCTTAGAGTGCTTTCATTTCAGAACCTTGAAGCCACAGAGCAACACCTTGCTTGACAGCCCGGCAGCTAATGGCCCAATTTTACAAACGGGTGAACTCAGGTAAGGAGTGAGTCAGTGATGGAATTAAAAATAGACTCCAGTTACTCTAACATCATCAGGCCCATTCATGCGCCAGAAATCATACCAACACTCAGAAATGCGGCTGACAATAATGGCAGCTAGCACTTCTTCGGGGCTTTGCGCCTATCGACGCCTCATCCCCAAAACTGCTCTTCCGAAGGGGGTCCCAGCGGGTCCATTTCACCCGAGTTCAAGCGGCCAGAAAGTCCAGGCGGTGCCGTGCACGCTGTTCACCGCCAACCTATACTGCCCGATCCAGCGAAACACGCGCTGGGTCCCCTCGCTGCTGTCCCGGTTCAGAGGCTGAGGCCAGTCACTTGATTCTGAGCCTCGGTTTCCCCAAATGTAAACGGAGAGCTACAGACGATTTGCCAGCTGAGGATTTCCGGGGATTAAATGGTGCAAAAATTTCTTAAGAGTTCTCTTTAAATCGTTCTACTCCCTTAGTGCTGTCGAGGATCCGTCCGTCTACTCGTCCCATTATCATCCACGTTCCCGTACTCGTGCAGTAGGGAACGATACAAACACTCATTTTTTCACATTTCTGCGCACCCTCTCTACAGAGAGCTAGCGGAAGGAAGCCACCAGCCGACCGGGGCCGGCCAGTCCCACCTACCCCAGGCTAAGCTTTCACCGACCCACGCGCAACCGTGAACGCGGCCAAGAAGCTCGCCGCCTTAGAAAAGCTTCACCCCGGCTCAGGCACACCTCAAAACAGCTCCCCTTTCCGCCACCCAAAGCGCACCGGGCCGGCGGCGGCCCCCCCGTCCCCGGCCTCACGGCCCAGAGGCTCGGAGCTCTGCCGGGTGTCCGCGAACCCACCGCTGGCGTGAACCCGAGCGCGGGGCAGCAGGCTGTTCTCGCGGGCGGCCCCCCGCCGTCCGCTCCCAGGCGCTGCGGACTGCCGCAGAGCGAGGGAAAAGGGCGCCGGGCTCCCCGCGGCCCCCAGAAGCCACGCCCCGCCCTGAGCGGGCGGGCCAGCCGCCAGAGTCAGAATGACAAAGCAGAAATCCACTCCTGTGCAGCCCTGCCGACTACGCCGCCGGGCTTAGCGAAGTGGGACCTCCTAATTGGGTGACACCACATCCTCTTCCTGCTCCGAGCGCCCCCAACCCGAGAAAAGAGCAAAAACAACTCGAGGAATGTTTGGAACCAGAACCCAAAGCAGAGTGTTTTAACGAAACAAAACTGGACTATGCCCTGAGGCAGGGACTCCGGAACTTCGCTGCCCCTTGTCATCACGAGAGGCTCTTTAAAAATACTGACGCCTCGTTCCCCCTCCCAGACATTCTGAGGTAATGGGTATTGGGTGCGACCTGGGCCTCTAAGGTGGTTGGCTTTTTGTTTTAAAGTCCCTGGGTGATCCTAGTGAACAGCAAAGTTTGGGACCCATTGCCCTGATTAGTGAGTTTGGCAGTTCTCTAAAGGAAATTCCCAGGCTTTTAAGAGAAACATCTAACTCATGCCGAGTAATCCTGAAAAGTGACAAATTCTCACCAACACATGACTTCCCCTTACATCCTTCCTCCTTAAGCCCCTCAGGTTTTGGTTTGTTAGGTCTGTTTTAGGGAAAACAGTGAATTTGACTCCAGCCTTGGGAGTGAGCCGTGCTCTCCTGCTTCCCGCTCTTACTCACACTCTTACTCAGCACCTTGCATCAGTAGGTAGCTACGAATATTTGCTGAATAAATAAATGAGTGAACGGATGTCTCTCCCTCTTCTCTGTCTGGATGCTGGCAGAGGGAAGCAGGCTGGGGTGAAAGGATTGCTGGCTTCTTAAGGCTACCGAGGGGCCTTGCCATCTCTGAAGCGGCAGGCAAACCACAGTTCACTGGCTCCTGCGGGTCCCTTCTGAAGCCCAACTTAGAGGTTTGGTATGTAGCCTCTCAACTTTTGAACACACGTGCACTTGTGCAAACACACACATACACACACACAGCATACATAAATGGCCACTCTCCCTGCAGGTGGATTGTATACCTAAAAATGCATGCCTCACCTCTTCTGGGGGCTTCAAACAGAGTACCGGTCTAGCACAGGTGTTCAGGAAACGTGACTTAAGAAACAAAGGATGAATAATGGGAGGGCAAGAAAGCCAGGACTCCAGGGTAGAAAACAACATTTCCTCCTGGCTGCTGGGCCCAGCTCTGTTAACCGTTTTATATGCCTTAGCTCATTTAATCTATGCAATAATGACCCATGAATCAGGGTCATAAAATCCTCATTCCTAAAATATGTAGAAACTACAGCTTCCTTCAAAGGCATGTCTCAAGATAGAGAGGGACTGTAAAATCATTTAACTGGAAATAATATACTGAAAGCAAGTGATAAGGATTGATTTCTATGAGCCTCATATGATAGGTCAGAGTTGCCATAGTTCATATCTTCTAACAGCATATCAGAAAAAGGCATTTTTAACTTCACACTGTTCTTATGTGAGCAAATTATAGCACAAATAACCTAGAGTCGTTCTATGTAGCTTGTTTTTTAAGTTAAAAAAAAATCTCCATTTTTAAAAACCTTCACTTTTCTTTCAGAACTTTCTTGCAGTTAAGGGCCCAGATGCCTTACCCTTGTCACAAAATATAGAGAACTCCTCAGTTACTTAGTTTCTGGGTAATGGGACAAGTACCTCATCTCCCATTTCTCACCATGCAGCATTTGTTCTAGACTTAACTCTAACATCTCTTGACTGAGCTAATGTTATTCCGCTGCCTCAAATAAGCTTCCCTCCCTAAGCTACTCCTTCAAAGCTCATCTGAAATGTCTTGTCCTCAGGGAGGCCCTCCCTGGTTCCCACCCAATGTTGATAGCTCGTTCCCTATTCTGGGATCCCAAATACCTAAAAATAATTATAAATCATGTAAATTCAAGAGGGCTTTGGGAAGGCCAACCCTTGTTTGATTTATTTTGTCTTCCCAGAACCTGCTAATATATAGTAAGTTACTCAGGAAAGCCTGGAAAAGACCCTCAATGTCCCCGAGCTCTCCTGTAAGCACACTTTAAACAGAACTATGCAGGTATCTGACTGAGGGCCCTGTTGCATGAAACTACTATTCCTCCTACAATAAGTTTCTCTCTCACACACATATACCACACTGAGCTAGAACAATCTTTCTGACCTTCGAATCTTCTCTGCTCAAAACCTGTAGCTCTCCAGGACCCTCAAAATAAAGTCCAAACTCCTCAACTGTACTGACTTGGCCAGGCCCACCCTCGTTAAACCTAGCTCTCCATATGCTCTATACCCTATTTATACAACAAAACATTGCTGGAGAAAACACAGAAATGAAAAGTTATTTCACTTCAAATTTAAGATCGCAAACTTCAATGTGTCCCCAAAGCTGCCCAGCAGTCCTTTGTGTCGCTGGTAGATTTGTTTTCCTAGGTTCCAAAGTAAATATTTCACACTTATTCCTCTTTTCTCAAACCTCTAATACACCTCTACCTTGCCATTAACTCATGACCTGCTTTCTACTTTAAGAAAATAGAATCAATTGCCTGATTGATTATTCTGTCTAGAACTCCCTCCCATTTTCCTCTCAATCACCAAGCTGCCATATTCTCTACCTTCAGCCCTGTTTTAATGAAGGCCGACTTCTCCACTTGTGTACAGATTCTCATTTCTTCCTGCCTTTTCAGCCTTCAGTAACTTCACTCCTGAAATTAGCTTCCCTCTCTGGCATCATCAGTTTCGTGTTCTCTACCTGATCATTCTGTCATCATATATACTGTAGTTTTCCCATTTAACAACAACAAAAAAGCCTCCCGTGATCCCGTGTGCCCAATGCCATAGTTACCACCCCATTTCATTGTTCCCCTTCACAGGGGAGGAAAAAAACCATTTTGAAAGAATTCTTTGTACCCTGAAGAAGAAAGTAGAGTACAGAAGTCAAGAAAGATTTAAGAATATGGCACTTGAGCAGAGACCAGAGTGAAAGGAGGGAGCAAGACTTATGATGGGGGAGGTCTTTCTAAGCAGAGGAAGCAGGAAGCGCTAAAGTCCTAAGCTGGGAGCCTTCTCGACTTGTCCAAAGCTCCACAAGGGAAGCAGTGTGTCTAAAGCTCAGTGAACAAGGAAGAAAGTGGTAGATAATAAAGCCAGAGGAGTAGCCAGAGGTCAAAACCCAAAGGTCATACGACTTTGGATTTCATTCTAAATGTGATAAGAAGCCAAAGTATCACAAGATAGGACAGGGAAATAATCTAGTTTGTATCTCAAAAGGTTTCTTCTGTTGTGTGGAGAACAGACTAAGGCAGTAGGGACTTGGAATGGAGGAGCACAGACCCACAAGAAAGCTGTGGTGGTCCAAGCTAGAGATGAGGAAGGCTTGGATTAGGGGGTGAGAAGAGATATTTGAAGGTAAAGCTCATAAATTTTGTAGGTGGGTGAAATGAGGGGCATAAAAGAAGGAGAAGACTCAATAAGGACTCCAGAGTTTTAGCCTTGGCAACTGGGTAAACGAGGTTTGGAACAAATTCACGTAAGGTTTGAGAGACTTGTTGTTATCCAAATGGAGAGGCTGAGTAGGCAGCTGGTATGCAAATCTGGAGTCTGGGGGGAAGTCAGAGCTAGAAATAATAATCTGGGAGTCAAATATAAAATCTTTAATACCATGTCTATTAGTCAGGGCTCTCCAGCAAGACAGAACCAATAGCGTGCCGAGAGAGAAAGAGAAAGAGAAACAAATTGATTCTCAGGATTGTGGGGGTTGGTAAATCCAGACCTATAGGACAGGCCAACAGGCTGGCAATGCCTGCAGTCTTTTTTTGTTTTTTTTTAAAGATTTTATTTTTATTTATTTGACAGAGAGAGAGAATACAAACAGGCGGAGCAGTAGGCAGAGGCAGAGGAGGAAGCAGGCTCCCAATGAAGCAGGGAGCCCGATGGGGGGCTTGATCCTAGGACCCTGGGATCATGACCTGAGCCTAAGGCAGCCACTTCAGCTTCACTGCAGGCGCCCCGGTGGAAATGCCAGCAGTCTTAATGTGGCAGTCTTGAGTCTCAAGGCAGTCTCAATTCCTTCCTCTTCAAGAGACCTGAATCTTTTCTCTTAAGGCCTTCAACTGATTGAATGAAGCCCACTGGCATTAAGGGAGAGTAATCTGCCTCATTCAAAGTCTACTATTTTCAATGTTAATTGCATCAGAGAATACCTTCACAGCAACATCTACCCTGGTGTTTGGCTAAACAACAGGGCACAGAAAATTAACCATCACACATGAGACTGGATGAAATGACCCAGGGAGTTAATATATTTAAAGACATGAAGACAGTCGGGACTGAGCCCTGGCAGAGTGCAAAGGAGGAGAGAAGGGTCCATCAAAGGAGCCTGAGAACAAACTGGAGGGACGTGGGAGGAAAACCAAGAGAACGTGGGGTCTTAGAAACCAGTGAAGAAGTGTTGCTGAGAAATACTCCAAGATAAAAACTGAGTCATGGATATCGTTACTGATTTTTATGAAAATGAGGGAGGAAAGAAAGCCTGATTAGAGGAGGTTCAACAAGAAACAGAAAAAAGGACACGGAGGTAGTGAGTGTATAGCCAACTCTTTCAAGGGATTTTGCTATAAAAACAGAAAATGGGAAAGTAGCTGAAGAGGGATGTAGGATCAAGGAAGGTGTTTTGTTTAGTTTTGTCTAGGAAGAAAATTACTATAGCATGTATTTATGCTGAAAAGTCAATCTAAGAGGGAAATTTGGCAATTTTCTAAGAGGAAAGGAGTGCAAGGAGGTCATTACAGAGGCAAAGTCCTTTGAATATGCATCTGTGATGTAGCATGGACTTCGGTCAAACCCGGGATCTATCAGTGACTAGACCGTCCAGTTCCTCAGCCTCTCAGCTCCCTCATCTCCTCTCTACGAGATCCTCTGTGGTACTTCTACCCCCCTACCTCACCCAAACCTGCCCTCCATCTCTATATCCCAGCCATTAACCTTTTTTCAGTCTCTTTAACTAGCTAACCATAGGTCTGTGCTAATTCCTAATCGTTCAGCAGATCTGAATTCAAGCAAGTCTTCCTTGAGGAAGCCATCACAGAGGTCACATCTCCCTGTGAAATACTCCTCTGTTACCACGTATTCTTTCTGATTGCTCCTTCTCACGGTTGCAATTATATTTCTATTGATGATTATTTGATCAAAATCAGCCTCCCCCTAGGACAGCACAGTTCAACAGAATTTTCTATGATGATGGAAATGTTCTGTATCAGCAACGTCCAACGCAACCACTGTCCAGCCGGCACTGTCCCACTAACCACATGTGACTACTGAGCACTTAAAATACGGCTAGTGCAATTGCGCATCTGATGCTTTTATTTTCTCTAAATTTAATTTGTCTAGATGTAGGTTGCCCCATGTAGGCTAGTTCCAGGATTTTTTATGCTCACCACAGTGTTCACCAAAATGTGGTGGTCCATCAACTTCAAAGAGGGAAAGCAAATAATGGTATGGGAAAATTGGGGAAGGCCTCACAAAACAAGTGATACTTGAACCATATCTTGAGGAATAATGAAGGTAGAAGTAATAGGAGTGGGAGAAGTGCCTGAGAATGTTTCAGTGCTTGCCAAAAAAACCCTGAGGTATAGAAAGGATAATTACCTTGCCCACGGCCGCCTAAATAACAACTGGCAGAGCTGAGACTGACTGTCGGTCCTTGGCAATCACCATGATGCTGTTCTACCTCTTCAACAGAATTTGTTCTAGGCAGAGAGCAATGCATACAAAGGCACAGCCACTGGAAAGAAATGGTGTGTTTCTGCATAAGGGGAGATGAAGCTATAAATATATGTTGGGTTCTCTTTGGGGTTCACAAGGCAGCTAAGTGTCTGGTTCTTTTCCCTACAGTCTCAGTTAATCCTCAAAAATGATCTAAGTATTATACCATATTAAAAATTAGAAACTGAAATTTCAGGAACTTAAGAATCTTGCCAAAGTTCACAAAACAGGTGTATTGGAGTTAGGATATAAATCCAGGTGTGCCTGGGACAGCTGGGTGGCTCAGTCAGTTAAGTGTCTGCCTTGGGTTTAGGTCATGATTCCAGGGTCCTGGGATCTAGTCCTACATCCGGATCCTTGCTCAGCGGGGAGTCTGCTTCTCCCTCTGCCTGCCGCTCCACCTGCTTGTGCACTCTCTCTCTCTCTCTCTCTGATGAATAAATAAATAGAATCTTAAAAAAAAAGAAATCCAAGTGTGCCTATCTCCAAATACATTGTTTGTCTTACAATTCAATAATATCTAGTGAGGTAGGAGCCAAAAAGAGGCAAAAGCAACATGCTGTAGGGACAAAAACAAAACGAAACAAACACCCAAGCAAAAAAATCCCATTAACTTCCCGACAAAGACCAGGGCAGACTTCATCCATGAAACATCCACCCTGAAAACGTCAAAATCCTGCCTGGGGGATCGTGAGCTCTGTGATGCCTTCTCTGATCAAACACAGTGCATTGACAAGTCACTCTTTAATTTCTTACATCGATCTACATTAAACTGTTTACATGTCTGCCGTGCTGAGAAGGGTCACTTACAGAGCTCCTCTGTGCCAGGTGCTCTTTACGAATTCTCCTTAATCACTGCAATAACCCTTTGCGATGTGTATTACCATTTCCATTCGCAGACGAGGAAAGCAAGGTTAAGAGAGCAGCCCAGGTAAGGTCTGACAGCTAGTGCAGAATTTCCGTCTCATACTCTTCTCTCTCCACTACAGTAATTTTTCACCTGAGGGCCCTGTCTTTGTCACCCCAGTACCTGGTACAGTGCCTTTCCCACGGTAGGGTAGCTCATTAGCTCGCACTTGAGGTTTGAATTCAACTGGCACTAGAGCAGGCTTTCAAATGTTAATGAAGTGGAGAAGTCCAAAGTGTTCTGGTAAACCAGCTGGGGGGGAGCGGGGGAGGGGGGGCAGAATTTGTAGCATTTGCCAATTTCTGAGGTATAAATGCTCCCACTTTGGCTGATTTCAAGCTGTCAACCTGCTTGCAGAATTCCTCACTGTTTAACAATGGAGCAGCTCCAGCACAACCCCCAAGGGCTCAAGGTTATCAGGTAGTAGCTCCTTTCCCTCCTACATCTCTTCACTGCAGTTCTCTATTCTTACACCTGACTGTCTCAGAAGACTAAGGATCGTTCTACCTCTCTGTTTAAGCACATCTTTACCAGAGCCCCACAACCTATCCCTAGTCTAATTCCAGGCGGTGTTAGGGGACCCCACATCCCTTACACATCCTCTCCCTATCTTCTATCCAAGATTATTCAAGCCCTCCTATTTTCAAACATGCCCAGGTCTCCTCTTTTGTAAATATCTGACTGACCCCATAGCCTCATCCAGCTTTCCACTTACAAGTAGTTTGGCCCAATAGTTGGGAAACCTCCTCTGAAGTCACACAATCTGGCCTTTCTGCCCACGATGCATCCCCTTAGGTAAGTTCTGTTCCCTGTTTACTCATCTGTAAAACGGTGATAAATATAGCACCCCCACTTCATGGGGTAGCAGCGGGAATCACATGAGTAAGTAGATGTAAAAGGCTCAGAATGTGGTAGGTATTCAATATCCGAGTTATTATCATCATTATGTCCTTACGCACAGTGTAAATCCAGGAAGACCACAGAGTGGTTAAGAGTTTAGATTTCTTCCTTTGACAAAGTATTCACAGTAATCATCAATAATGTGTTACACAAGACGCTATTCAAAACTTAATTCTAGGGCAACCTATTCATCTTCTTTTAATTAGCAATCTATGGCTAAACATGCCATTTTCCCACAGCTATCTATCCTCATTACTCAGAACTTGTTTTTCACCTGCAGGAAGAAAAATGTAATTTCCTTAAACAACTTGCTAAAAGAAATGGAAAAGACATGAGGAACTTCTAAAAGAATCAGTACGTGGATCTCGAATTGCACATCGGTACACACAAAGTGTACACACACTAGAGCACCCAGAAAGAGTCCCCTTCTGTACTCCATTTGGTCTCTTGGTGTGTCATCCCAATTCTAGAGGAAAGAGAATGGTTTTTTGTTTCCTGTTTTTTGTTTTTTATTAACATATGAAGTATCATTTGTTTCAGGGTCTGGGTCTGTGATTCAGGGTACGGGTCTGTGATTCATCAGTCTTACACAATTCAGGGCGCTCACTATAGCACATACCCTCCCCAACGTCCATAGCCCAGCCACCCCATCCCTCCCACCTGAATCTCCAGCAACCCTCAGTTTGTTTCCTGGGATTAAAAGTCTCTTATAGTTTGCCTCCCTCTCTGGTTTCATCTTGTTGCATTTTTCCCTCCCTTCCCCTATGATCCTCTGTCTTGTTTCTCAAATCCCTCATATCAGTGAGATCATATGATAATTGTCTTTCTCTGGTTGACTTATTTCGCTTAGGGTAATACCCTCTAGTTCCTGCCACATTGTTGCAAATGGCAAGATTTCACGGTTGTTTTTTTTTTGATAGTTGCATATTATATAGATATATACAGATATATCTATCTATATATATATATATATCTCACATCTTCTTTATACATTCATCTGTTGATGACATCTAGGCTTTTTCCATAGTCTGGCTATTGTGGACATTGATGCTATAAACATTGGGGTGCACGTGCCCCTTCAGATCACTACATTTGTATCTCTGGGGTAAATACCCAGTAGTGCAATTGCTGGGTCGTAGGGTAGCTCTATTTTCAATTTTTTGAGGAACCTACATACTGTTTTCCACAGTGGCTGCACCAGCTTGCATTCCCGCCAACAGTGTAGGAGGGTTCCCCTTTCTCCGCATCCTCAGCAACACCTGCCGTTTCCTGACTTGTTAATTTTAGCCATTCTTACTGGTGTGAGGTGGTATTTCACTGTGGTTTTGATTTGTAAAGAAAATGTTTTTAATGCAGAAAACCACTGGCTAGCAGAACCTCAGGAGACACAGGCTCTCTTGAAGTCAACTCTTAGATGTCTCATCTGAAAAAACTGGAGACCAGCCACCCTTACCAGACGCCAAGGAGTGGTATGAGTACTAATTAATAGTGGTAAATAGCTTTTAGATCCTATAGATGAAAGAAGAGCCATACAGTTTATTACTATTGTTAACCTCTAAATTCTTAAACCCTATTAGGTAGTTGATACTAAGAACATCCGCCTCTGGGGCGCCCAGGTGGCTCAGTCAGTTAAGCATCTGCCTTCGGCTCAGGTCATGATCCTAGGGTCCCGGGACTAAGTCCTGCATCAGGCTCCTTGCTCAGTGGGGAGCCTGCCTCTCCCTCTGCCTGCTGTTCCCCCTGCGTATGCTGTTTCTCTCTCTGACAAATAAATAAATAATGTCTTTATTAAAAAAAAAAAAAAAAGGAAAGAAAGAAGAGGAACATCTGCCTCTCATTATCCCAGGAGCCCAAATTCTAGAATCCCTAGGCAGTTGATGACTACAAGTCATTGGTGGAGGACTACTATCACCTCATGAAGTGGTCTTGGATCTTCCTGGATGGCAACTGATCATCCAGACTGATTTGAGCTGAGAGTGATCTATGTCTCATTCACAACCGTAGATGTGTTAAGACCAACTTTTCCACTATAAAGACAAATGAGAACACTGTAGTTCTCCAGCAAAAGATTTCTGAACTTCTTTATCTACGGATTTACAATATCTGTAATAATTCAGAAACTCTTTTGAGGCTGTGTTTTAACAGACAAGGCTGGACTACCTCCTACCCACCCCTTGATAAGTCAGGTTCAGTGTTAACCATTAAGTGAGATAACTAGACCTCTAGTTCAGTCATTGTTCAGTCATTGGCCTTCCTAAGACCGCAAAATATTTTCCAGCTCACTACCATCATTTAATGCCCACAGCAGGGTGCCTCTATACTTAGGATTTAAATAGGAGACAAATGTATGGTTTATATGGAAATTACTATACCAATCTTAGATGAACCAACCTCAGCTATTCTGCAGGCAAAACCAAGATGTTATTAACATCACTAACTGGACTCTGGATTTTTAACTGTGCACTTGACTCCCAAAATAAAGGTTTCATTTCCCTGTCTCCTTTCAGCATATATATGGCTAAGTGACTAAATTATGATGAATAAGACATCAGCAAACTGTCAAGTGCAACTTTCAGGAAACGTCCTTAAACGGAAAGAACAAGTCCCTTCCTTCAGCTCTTCTATCAACTGATGGCTGAAGTTTAGACCCCCCCTTTTTGGAACATAAGAAGGAAGACAAATGTTGAGGAGTGTGGAACATGAACACAGGACTCAACATTGGATCCACCACTGTGGGTATCATACAAGCCCTGAACAGACTACACTGTCTAGACTTCTTTGAGGTGAGAGAGAAATAAGCTTTTTTCCCTTAAAAAAAAATATATATATATATATATATATATATTTTTTTTTTTGAGCTAGGGAGAGCTAGCTAGGGAGCTAGGGAGAGCACAGGAAAGAGAGCGAGCAGGGGGGTGGGGTAGAGGGTGAGAGAGAAGCAGACTCCCCGCTGAGCAGGAAGCCCGACAGGGGACTCGATTCCAGGACCCCGGGATCATGACCTGAGCCAAAGGCTGGCGCTTAACCGACTGAGCCACCCTGAGAAATATGCTTGTGTCCAGTATAGGCCACTGTTATTTTGGGTTTGCTGTCACATGTGACCAAAACAAATCCTAACTAAAACACTTATATTACATTGTAGGAAATGCATTTACATTATAGGAATTTTTTAAAAATACATAAATAAAGCAAAGGAAGAAAAAAAAGTCATTCAGAATCTCACCATCTGGATGTAGTCAAGATCTAAGTCTTTTGTTTCACTCCACAGACTTTCCCTGAGTGCTCTTCTTCACCTCACCTAGAGATTCAACCCGCCCAAATCTCTATCTCCCACTCAGCCAGACCTATATACCTAACCAGCCTACATATCCACGTTAGACAATCATAACATGTCCAAAACCGAATCCATCATCTTCCCTAGACAAAATCCTGTCTCCTTTCTCAATGAATGCTACCGCCATCCTCCATTCTTCCTAGCAGAAATTGAAGTAGCATGTTTGACTTCTCCCTCTACTTCATCCTACACTGGATTGGGACTGTCTCCCTTATTAAAACTTCCCCCCCCCCCAAAAAAAAGAAGAAAAAGAAGAAGAAAGTCTTTTCCCTAGGGCGCCTGGATAGCTCAGTTGGTTAAGCGTCCAACTCTTGATTTCAGCTCAGGTCATGATGGCAGGGTCTTGGCCCCACGTTCAGCATGGCGTCTGCTTGAGATTCTCCCTCCCTCTCACTCTTCCTCTCCCCCTACTCTCTCTCTCTCAAATAAATAAATAAAATCTTAAAAAAAAAAAAAAAAAAACTTTTCCCTGATGAAAAACCAGATCTCACTCACCTGTATTTCCTCAATGCCTATTTGCACTAGCAAGGTAGATACACAAATATTTGAGGGATTATTCATATCTTCTGTATTGCTTTTTAGTCCTTTCCCTATATTTTTAAAAGCAAGATGGGACTATTCTATAAAAACTATTTTTAAACTCTTTGCTTTTTTCATTAAAAATTATAGTACAGAAAATTTCCCCATGCTATTAAAAACCCTGTGGATTTTTTAAGGTTT
Organism: Nasua narica; assembly: GCA_028533885.1. Taxonomy (NCBI): domain Eukaryota; kingdom Metazoa; phylum Chordata; class Mammalia; order Carnivora; family Procyonidae; genus Nasua; species Nasua narica. The sequence goes on along the minus strand of CM052807.1, from coordinate 104,989,978 downwards.
ATTTATTTACTTATTTGTCAGAGAGCGAGAGAGAGGGAGAGAGCACAAGCAGGAGGAGCGGCAAGCAGAGGGAGAACTCGACCCCAGGACCCTGGGATCATGACCTGAGCCGAAAGGCAGCCTCTGAACCAACTGAGGCACCCAGGCGTCCGAGCAGGAGACCCTTTTATGGCAGTCTGAGCCGCTGCCCTAAGCACGGCCAGTGTTAACCAGTTTAACCAAGCAGTTCTGTGAGGCAGATATTTCTATTATCTCCATTTCACAGATGAGGAATGTAAGCACAACAAGGTCAGAGAACTTGCTCGAGGTCATAGAACCAGGCTCTTTCTGCTGAACTCTGATCTAACCCACGCTAATGATCTTGTAGGCCCTAGTGCTCCTCACTAACTTCTATACACACAGCACGCCGCCCCCCCAAGCCAAGCCTGCTTTTTATGCCTGTTTTAGCACTGCTTGTGGAGAGAGCCGCTGCACTGAAGGCACCGCTTGTGTACGCTTTGCTCCTACATAAAGAGCACTGAGAGGACGGAGACCAGTGGTTCTGTAGCATTCACATAAGAATCTGTACATATACACCTCTATTCAAGTACATTCTGTTTTGGAAAGAATGCAAGGTGGGTGGGGAAGCTGATTATTGAAGAAAACAACTCACGCCTTTTAGAATTTCTCTTAAGAAGCAGAAAATATAGTTTGGTATCACGTAGACATTCAAATCCATGCTAGGTGGGATAATGTTGTCCCTCTGAGTTGCAAGGATCAAATAGGATAATGTTTGCTTCTTAAGTACAGAGAACAAACTGGCAGTTGTCAGAGGGAGGGAAGTGGGGGGGATGGGTGAAATACATAAAGGGGATTAAAACTGTAGTGAGTAATGTATAGAATTGTTGAATAATTATATTGTACACTTGAAACTAATATAATACTGTATGTTAATTATACTTCAATAAAGATAAATTTAGAAAGATAAAAAATAAATAGGATAATGTATATAACACATCCAACATAGTGTTTAATTAATGTCTTCTTCCCAATGTACTTGGGTTTGAAAAAGCTAGATTTATTTTTTTTATTTTATTTATTTATTTATTTTTAAGATTTTATTTATTTATTTGAGAGACAGAGAAAGTGAGAGAGAGCATGAGAAGAGAGAAGGTTAGAGGAAGAAGCAGACTCCCCGCAGAGCTGGGAGCCCGATGTGGGACTCGATCCTGGAACTCAAGGATCATGACCTGAGCCGAAGGCAGTTGCTCAACCACTGAGCCACCCAGGCGCTCCAATTTATTATTTTTTTTAAAGATTTTATTTATTCATTTGTTCCAGAGAGAAAGAGAGTACAAGCAGGGGAAAGGCAGGCAGAGGGAGAAGCAGGCTACCTCCTGCTGAGCAAGGAGCCCAGTGCGGGACGTGATCCCAAAACCCTGAAATCATGACCTGAGCTGAAGGCAGACACTCAATCAACTGAGCCACCCAGGCACCCCTAATGCATGTAATATTATGCAGCCATTAAAAAAGATTCACAGAGGGATGCCTCGGTGGCTCAGGTGGTTAAGTGTCTGCCTTCAGCTTAGGTCATGATCCCAGAGTCCTAGGCCTTCATCAGGCTCTTTGCTTGGCAAGAAGCCTGCTTCTCCCTCTGCCTGCCGCTCCCCCTGCTTGTGCGTGTGCGTGCTCTCTCTAGTAAATAAATAATTCTTGAAAAAAAAAGGGAGGGGTTCTGCTATTGTTATTATTCCATGAGGAACATGAACACACAATTCAGATAATGAAATAAAATTCAGATAATGTGCTACAACATATAGAAAAAAACTGCCTCATTAATAATCAAAGAAATACGAATGAAAACACTTTTTTTTACCTCTCAAACTGGCAAATGATAAATTTTAAAAACTTCTTATTTCTTGGGGTGCCTGGGTGGCTCAGTGGGTTAAAGCCTCCACCTTCAGCTCAGGTCATGATCTCATCAGGGGCCTGGGATGGAGCCCTGCATCAGGCTCTCTGCTCAGTAGGGAGCCTGCTTCCCCTCTCTCTCTGCCTGCCTCTCTGCCTATTTGTGATCTCTCTCTCTCTCTCTCCGTTAAATAAATAAATAAAATCTTTTTAAAAAAAACTTCTTATTTTCTTAATACCCACTAAGTATGGGAAAAACTCACTGGATTTATGGAGTTATCAATTAGTTTAAAAGGCTCTAGAAATTTAGAAATGTTATGTCTCTGAGCCAGGTATCAATTCTAGTAATCTATCCTACAAAAAGAATTCTAAATACAACAAAAAATTTACGTACAAAGAAAAATATTTCTAACCTACTATTCCGTAATAGCAAAAACACTGGCAAAAACACTTTGTCCAAACAAAGTGGAATAGCTAAATAAAAATATTATGTGGAATATTTTACAGCAACTGGGAAAAATATTAAGAACTTTTAATAACATGCAAAAATATCTTAAATTAACAAAACAGACATACAAAAATATTAAATAGGAGTTCTTCTCTGGATGTAACTATATGTGGTTTTTGTGTTTTATTTTCCTGCATTCTACATAATCTCTAAAATGAACATTTTTATGGGCAAAATCAAAGAACATTTTGAGCCTCACTCATTGAAGTAAACAGAACAACCTACTACGAACCCCCACTTCTATAGCATAAAGGCTCTTTACTTTTCCACTTTTATCTCTCTCATCATTCTCCCTGCCGGGCACTCCTTGCTAGAGTCACTCTTAATGAACAAGCCAGGATGTTCTCTGATTTGGTTTGTTCGCAGCCATGAATTCCTTACTCACCACTTTGTTCTATCAGCGAAACACCTGTGGGACATGCTATCACAAGTACTCTGTGATCCTGCCGCCTTTCCAAGTACCAGATCATACTGAAATTAGAAGGGAGGCAGATGCAAACACATAGAATGATCTTAAAGAATGAGGCTGTGCCTTCTTCATCTTTTTGCTCCTGCCAGAGCTTAGCACATAAATAGGTGCCCAAAACATACCTGTCAAATGAACATGCATCAATACTGGAGTGATGAGGCTGCGCTGGCCTAGGGTACCTCGGAACATGAGGGGGTTTTGTTTGTTTAAAGAAAGCAATCCCTGGAGAGGCAGTTGGGGAACCAGACAGGCCTGGGCTTGACACAGCAACACCAAGCAAGTTACTAAAATGCTGAGTATCTGCTTCCTTGCTCAGAAAGCAGAATTAAATCCAGCAACCTCACAAGGTCATCTTGAGATTAAGTAAGAGAGATGTGAAACATAGGCATTAAAAAAAATGCCCATCAATATAACTTAAATGTGAGTAAGTCAAGGTCCGTTCCTTTCCCTCTTGCTGAAGGCATTAGAGCCGGGCCCTCTGTAAGCGGCCAGGGACATGGCTGACCCCCGAGCCAGTGAGTGGCATATGGCATCCAGATATACTTCTGGCAATGGTGACACGAGTCCTCTCAAACCTTCTATCTGTTTTCCACATCGACAGCTGAAGAGCGGCAAGCAGCTACCCGACCAAATGACTACACTGATGTTGTCAGTTTCTCAGATCAAAGCCACTGGGCAGAAACTCAAGGCCAAGAGCAAGGCTTCCTAGGCCAATGAGCCCCCTGAGTGACGGCGCATCCACAGGGCTACCTGAGGTGCAGCTAGCACGGTGGTAGGCTGCACCACCTCCAGTCACAAGAAGCCACCAGCCCATCCGGGAACACCCATCATAGCATCAATGCCGGGAACATCACACATGCGGCAGACGGGGTGAGTCACGAAAACCTCTGAGGAGGTTAATGGGAGGACACTGAGGGGAGATATCAGGAATTACCAGTGGGGTCACTAGTAAGCCAACCATCCTCTGTATGAATACTTTTTCACATTTTGTTTCCTCATCATAAGAAGGTGATATCACTACCTACCTCACTGATGGTATTGGGAAGATTAAGTGGGAGGATGTGCATAAGCCTCTGGCCCAGGGAGGATGGCATTCGTGCCCATTACCGCTGCCCACACACAGATCCGAATGCCCTGCCTTCTGGGTTCGGCGCTCTTCTCTCTGATACCAATCCTGGTTGATCTGAGTTGATCCGGATGGCTGCTCTCAAATAATAACCTTAATGTATAGAGACTGGTCCAAGTACAGCCCAAAATAAGGAAGAAGAAACTGTCAGGTTGGGAGGGGAGGTTCCCGGCAGCACAGCTTCCCTTCTTGATTTTCCCTAAGAGATGATACCATGGCCACCAGGAACTCAGTGCGCAGCCGCCCGTCACGGGTGCGACGGGAGGGGGGGGGGGCACGCTGTGCAGGCTGCGCAGAGGCTCAGCTCTAAAAGAGGACGGGGATTTTTCGGGGGGGGGGGAGGGAGGGGTGGAAGGCAAGTCTAACTTCACAAGAGCGCAGTTCCCTACTCTCTTTCCCGTGCTTCGTGCTTCGTACTGTGCCTAGCACTCTGCAAGTACTCAGTAAACACGCTGAATGAAAAAATGCACCCACCTGATTCTATCCCTAACAGCGCCGCCTACAAAATGACCCTCTGGCTCCATGAGACTCTACTGAGATCCAAACACTGGGGAGATTAGGTAGCCAAGACTAGCGAGAAAGTAATGCCTGGGGAGCACTCTTGGCGGAGCCAAGCAGAAACAGATAAGAAGCTGCTCCTTGAGCAAACCAGCACTTAGAGACCACAGCAGCAATTCCAGCTTCGTAGTGACCAGCTGCTTGCAGACACGGACCCGACCCCCTACCTCTCCCGCGCAGCTGGCTGAGGGCCAGTGCCTGTTGTACAGTGAGCTAGAGACCGTGCTAGAGACCGGTAAATCACACAGAACCCAAAGTTCTCGGATTTTTTTTTTAAGTTTTTTTTTCTTTCTTTTAAGCAATCTCTACACCCAACATCGGGCTTGAACTCACAACCTGAGATGCAGCGTCGCACACTCTTCCCAACCAGCCAGCTGCCCCCAAAGTTCTTAGAGTAACACACTTCCTACTTGCCTTAGAACTCAAGATGTCAAACTTTTGGTGTCAGTACCCCTTTATACTCTTAAATAATTATGGAGGACCCCAAAGAATTTTTGTTTATATGTTTTGTTTATAGCTATTAATATTATCCACATTAAAAATTAAAACTGAGACATCTTAGAAATATTTTTTATTCTCTTAAAATTAATAATAGTAAACCCATTACATGTTATAAATAACATGCTTTAATTAAAAAATAACTATATTTTCCAGGACAAAAAAAATATAATGAGAAGGCTAGCACTATTTTACATTTTTGCAATTCTTCACCTGTTTGGTTTAATACAGGACAGATTCCCATATCTGCTTATGCATTCAATATATTGCAACATATATTGTATGTTGTATTAGTAGAAGTATATGAAAAACCCACTCTCACAAACACGAGTAATTGGAAAGTAGTTGATTTTTCAGATAACTGCAGATATTCCTTGATACTGCACCAAAACTCCACAAGTAATAGTTGATTAAGGTAAGTTGCAATGTAGATTCTGAAACCACATCAGTGAGCTTTTCATACTCTATCACATTAAAACCCATTGGTCTATCTTCTGCTTTGAATGGCTCTTTTACCCATGAATGACTTTGTAAGATCATACATTGATCGTTCAGAAAATATCCGCTCATTGAGTTATACAGATCTTCCAAACGTTGACATAATTTAATCCACAATATCAAAAAATCACGTTCCTAAATATTACATCCAACCTCATCAGAAAAATCTCTAAGTACTGAAAAGCTATTGAGCTCACACGCCAGGTACAACTTCCAAAATTCTTATTTTCACCTGAAAGCTCAAATTTTATCATGGGCAACAAATATTGTCAGTAGTTTTCCTTGAAGTGACAGACTTGCTTTGTTCATTTGAGGGGAAATGTCTGCCAGATACCCAAGTCTGAATAATCCAAATCATTTGAATAATTTGGCTGCCACTCGTTCTTTCAAGTATATACGGTGTTCCATGAGAAAAGTAGCTAGTGCAGTTTGCAATGCAAACTGTTAACTGCACAAGTGCTTTTCCTTGAGAGAACCATCGTGCTTCGTGCAACAAAAACACTTTAGTACACCTCCCTCAACACACAGAATGAAAAGATGTGCACTCAAAACGGTCGACATTTAATAAAGATAATGATTTTTACTTCTTCCCCCAGAAATTCTGTATTCCCACAGAATAATCTTAGGTAAAGTCGCCATTTTCTTTTCTTTATCAGCTTGGTGGTGAAGACTATAACAAAAACCAGCACCATCTGGCGCCCCAGTTTGCTTCACGCCAAGCCCTGGCAGTTTTACCCACAACTGCTTTTGCACCATCAGTGAAAATGTCAAAACAGTAAATAATATCTTAAACATTATCAGATAACAGTTTTGAGTTTGAAGACCCCCCAAAAAGTCACAGGCACCCCCAGGGGTGTACAGACATTTTGAGAACCGCTACCTTACTCTATAAATCCTGATGTATTCCTACAAGCTGCCCAGGCTCTAAGTAAGCATGAGGGGAAGAAGACAGCTTCTTCTGGGGGAAGAAGCAGCAAATGAGGACACAGAGGATCATCAGCTCCCTCACCCAGCAAGAGGCTCCCCTCTTTCAACTACAGAAGCTGGTTCAGGTCAAACCTATCCCAGCTCACATACTTCAGGTTTTCTTAGGTAGGACTTTACCAAGGGGTGAGTGGGAGCTCCCAGCTGTGACCTGTAGATCCACAGCCAATTCCGCAACAAAGGGAAAGAGCTTCCCATCTGAGTAGTGTTGCCAGAATTCTGTCAGAGTAGTTGACACTTGCCTTTACTGATCTCCCATCTACCTTTGGCACTTTGGCTTCTTACTCATGGCCCCACAACACCTGGTACCTCTGTAGTGCCTGTCCTCTTCCATTATTACCTCCTGTCATTTTCCCATCCTTAACAGATAGGTTCATTTGCTTTATCTTGTTGGTTTTAATTAGCTTGTTGGGAGCTTTCTGATTCACATCAAGCTGCAAGTTGACTTAACTCTCCCAGGAAAACATACATTTTTAAAAGTCTACTTTTGGGCCCAGGTGAAATTTTAATTATTGGGCTTTCCTTCCATATACTACAGAGTGTTGGGGGCAAGAAGTTTCCCTGACAGAGAAACAGGAAGGTCATGCAGTCGTGCTAGGGAAGACAGCACGGTATTATAGGAAGAACACAGCCTTAGGAATTAAGCCATGTCCAAACTACATATCCACTACTTACATGACTTTAGGAAATCTGATTTTCCTGGGACTCAATTTCCTCATCTGTGAAATGGGGATAAGTTCCTTGCAGAGTTCTTGTGAGGATTAAGGGCTTTGCATACAAGCCCAGCACAGTCCCTAGGAAACACCGGCCCTCGATAGGTGGCAGCTATTACCTGAGTCTCTGTGTTCGGGAACCTGTCTTTAGAAGCATCAAATAAGAGTTTCCTGCCCCACAACTACCTCCTTCCTGACCCTAGAAATGAGCTTTCTATCCCAAATACCATATCTCTCTAGCTGAGGCTCTTCTCTTTTACTTTCAAATACTATTTGGTATGACTTACCAGAAAGGTGGCAAATTTGCAAAAATAATAAAGTTACTATGAAACCAGCAAATACTGTACCTGTAACTAGACTCAAGGTTAATAGGAAGAATGGTTTTAATAACAGCAAGCTCCTAACAAGGCTATAAACGAGGTAGACTAAAGGCAAATATGATCATTAGTCCCAGGGAATGGCCTAGCTGAAGGGTCAAAAAGAGGAAAGCGCTCACTAAACAATAAAAAACCTCAAAGGAAAAAAATAAAAGCCAGACAAAGTAGATTAAATAAAATGTACAGTCAGCAGATATAATTCACATATTAAGCGGAATCTTACCTGCTTGATCAAGTTCGAGCAAAAAATAAGGAACACACATCAACTTAAATAGCTTCTTTACCTGTAAAAACAAGGGGGAGAATTTTTTTTAAGCCTTCTCTCCAGCTTTTTACTTTCCTTTTTAATCAGCTTCTCCTCTGCAAACTTACCAGCCCATTTTTATACAACCCACAAGACTCTCCCTATTGACAGTAATGATAATTAATGGGTATTTGAAGTCTGTTGATTCTACTCTATGTTCGGTGATTCACCCACATGGTTTCATAAAATACATTTTAAGTGTTTAGTGACTCCATCTACCCCACTATAAAATGGGCTTAATACTAACCATGTTTTAAAAGGTACTGGAATATGTAATATTTCCAAAACATATGTAGAAACTCTAAGGAAAAAACCACATCCTACAGTAGTATTATTTATTTTTTAGCTGAGTAAACCTCAACCAACAAATCAATTACAAAAGTCATACATCCAAGATTACACAAATTATTTTTTTTAAAGATTTTGTTTATTTATTTTATTAGGAAAGAGAGGGAATGAGAGAGAGCATGAGAAGGGAGAAGGTCAGAGTGAGAAGCAGACTCCCCATGGAGCTGGAAGCCCGATGTGGGACTCAATCCCGGGACTCCGGGATCATGACCTGAGCCGTAGGCAGTTGCTTAACCAACTGAGCCACCCAGGTGCCCTACACAAATTATTTTTTAAAGATTTCATTTATTTGTTAGAGAGCGCACATAAGCAGGGGGAGCGGCAGGCAGAGGGAGAAGAAGGCTCCCCCCTAAGCAAGGAACCCAATGTGGGACTCAATTCCAGGACCCTGGGATCATGACCTGAGCTGAAGGCAGGATGCTCAACCAACTGACCCACCCAGGCATCCCAAGATTACACAAATTATAATGGTAAAAAAAATTTTACTGGAAGGATTAAGAGTTACTTTTGCCAAATTTGCACTACTAAATAATATTTAATTACTGATAAAAGAGACTTTAAAATGACATTTGTATATACGACACAAGACCTATCATTAATGCCTTAGGACAGCTTAGAACCACATTTCCTCCAGCTTCTACAATAAAATGACAAAGGTCAGAACTATGGCCTGGAGTTCACAGAAATTAACAATCTAGAGAATGTACTCTTGTCCCATTCTAATTTAACTACTAAGACAGTAGGTTGAAAGATTTCTATCAATTGTATAGGGCCGAAGACAACATTTTGATAAAAATGGGAGAATAAGTTCATTCACACACCTTCAGTGGCCCTCCTCTGATGTTCCCCAGAGCAGTATCTGCACCCTAGTAGAAATTTAGCTTCGCTGGCAACACACAATTAAAAAGATAAGAATCCTTTTGAAGAGTGGTGGGGTGAGTAAAGAGGAACTTTAAGGAAAGGGCAAGGATAGCTACAGCTGGGAGACCATCTGGACAAAAGTCAACTCATATTCCAATGCTCATTTTCTAAGACGAAAAATAAAAAAGTTCAAACATATATAAAATCATGGAGCCTTAAGGCTTCCTCAGCCACTTAATTTTAGAAATAAACCATTTGCAGTTTGTTACAAAAAACAAGTTTTCCAGATTTAGAGAGTAACCCTAAAAACAGCTCCTAAAAGTATCAAAGTTTGACAATATGTGAAATGTAGAAAATATTAGCTCTAGATTCCAGAGTAAACACGTGACCCCACTTCAAGAAACTCTTTGGTAGGTTATTTTAGCTCTGTGAAACTTTCAGATGGCTCCACAGTACAAGATTAAAGATCTGTATTGAATATCATTAGCACTGGTTTCCAGAATATTCTAATTGACAAAAGTAGAGGATGATCAATTTTGCCTGTAAAACACACACACTATGGGGAAATGGCAGTAGATCTGGGTGTCAGGCAACAGATAAGCTATGAGACATCATTTGCTAATTCCAACTTCATACTTCTAACTTCTCATTGAAATATCCGTAAGAAACAAGTATTGCATTTTCTGAAAAGGTAGGGAGTTGTCTTTGCATTTTAAAACCCAGTCTTCACAGCAGGATGCAGGCAAATCACACACCACCATAATGTGTTATGCAACAAACAGGAAACTAACTTACGTAGAAGCTCATTTCTTTATGGGCATTTCCCAACTTGAATCAATGCAAATTACATTACTCATCCCAGAGAGAAATATAAATCCATCAGGCCAAGTACAGATATAAAAATGAAGTTTCTCCATCCTGATTTACTCACATCACAACTGTTAAAGGATAAGATCAGAACTGAAGGAAGTAACCTGAGGAAATGCTACTTCGAGGTAATTTTGAAAAATAATAAAATTAAAAATTAAAATTAAAAAAAACATGAACAGTCAAGTCTATAAGTTGTACCCTCACAGAAGAAAATCACTATTTTTACAAGAAGAGACACCTAGGGGCACCTGGGTGGCTCAGTGGGTTAAAGCCTCTGCCTTCGACTCAGGTCATGATCTCAGGGTCCCGGGATCAAGTCCCGCATCAGGCTCTCTGCTCAGCAGGGAGCCTGCTTTCCCTTCTCTCTCTGCCTGCCTCTCTGCCTACTTGTGATCTCTCTCTCTCTGTCAAATAAATAAATAAAATCTTAAAAAAAGAAGAAGAAGAAGAAGAAAAGACACCTAACCAGCCTTCACAGCCAAAGACATTGAAAGTTAATTTCCATATTAATTGGCATAAATCTGAAAACAGCTTATATATTATGTATTCAGAAAAGCTATGGAACTGGTACTTGTCAAGGTAAAACCAGAGGATGCTTATCCGAAAGACCTGGCATACCCAGGAATCACTCAGATGACATTAAATAAAGTTTCCAGAATTACTATACATTTTAATACAAAAGATAGGCAAATACCTACCACAAATCTTACAGGAAATGTTCATCATTCCTAGAGTATATTTAATTGAGGGAAATAAAAGGGCTTTGCCTTTTTAGAGTCAGGGAGAGTTAGGAAATGAAGGAGTTAGTAGCGTTCAGGGAGAAGTTAGGAGAAATGAGAGTGATTATAAGTCAAAGAGATGGGCTGCCTATCACTGTCAGCAACCTTGACCAGGCTAGCCCAGTCCTTCACTGCAGGCCTAGAGCAGAGTCACAACTGCCTTTTCCAATTCTTTAGCAATGTTGGGCGCCTGGCTAGCTCAGCTGGTTAAGAGTCCTACTCTTGGTTTCAGCTTAGGTCATGATCTCCGGGTCGTGAGACGGAGCCCCTTGTCAGGCTCCGTGCTCAGCTCGGAGTCTGCTCGAGATTCTCTCTCCTGCTGCCCCTCCCCTCCACACACGTGCATGCAATCTCTCTCTCGCTCGCTCGCTCTCTCTCAAATAAACAAATATAAAAAAAAAATCAGGAGAGTGACCAAGCATCGCCTGGCACATAGTAGGCACTCAATAGTGGCTCCTAATACAAGCCTACACTACAAGCTTCCAAGTGCTTTCACATAGGTTCCAAATTATTTGGTTCTCATAATGAAGCTGTGTATTTAACAGGTATAGCGGATAAGGTGGCATTGTCAACCTTATTGTTGAGGGAACTGATTTACAGAATGAGAACCAAGCCTTTTTAACAGCAGATGTTCCTTCCATTACATCACCATGTACATAGAGTTTCGAAGGGAGAGGTTAGTTTAGGAAAAAAAAAAAAAACCAGTCACTTTTTAATAGGAGTAACTATACTGGGAATAGAGTCAGATATTTGTTGATTTCCACTTGACTGAGGCTCAGTATTGATGAAGGAAGATCACCATCCAGGGTGTGAAGTCCTGATAGGGAAACAGGAAGGGCAGATGGTTCCTTCAATTAAAGAATATTAGGGAGCATTTACTATGTGCCAGGCATGTTCTGTGGCTTCGGTAAATATCAGCTAATTTGATCCTCCTGACAAACTTATGAGATAGGAGTATCATTACTCACATTTTACAGATGAGAAAACTGAGACACAACAGGTAAAAACGTAACCAGGTTCACATGGCTAATAAGTCACAGAGGCGAAGTCAAAACTGACTTCAGAGCTCAGGCTCTGCACCATTATTTGGAAACAGAAATGACTAGATGACTCCATGATTTCGGAACTAAAAGGAATCTCAGTAGTCACTAGTCCAAGCAAGGATTTTATTCATTTATTTGAGAGAGACAAAGAGATCACAGGTGGGGAGCGGGGCAGAGGGAGGGGGAGAAACAGACTCCCCACTGAGGGCAGAGCCCAACATGGGGATCTATTCCAGGACCCAGAGATCATGACCTGAACCAAAATCCAGAGCTGGATGCCTGACTGAGCCACCCAGGTGTTCTAGATCATTTTTCTTTTCAAGGCGAAGGTCTGCCTTCTCAGGTTGACTAAACCCCCTAGAGATTTGTGTCTCCTACCTCTTCACAACCCGGTTCCCAACATAATGTCCTGAGCAAAAGTCTCCACAATGGCTCTAGCAGGAATGAAGCCCCAGGTGGCAATGAAGCCGACTATGTTGGGTGAGAAACAGAGATGAAAGATTCTGCCTACTTTCAGAGTTTCCACGGCTTGCCCACCTTCCCTTTTTCCTTATTTAGAACAAGGGAACACACACACGCACACGCACACACACACACACACACGGAGTCCAAGAAGTGTGTCTCTGTGTAAGCCTTCCAGAATAAAAGGCTTCTGAGGTCAACCTCTCTGAGAGCTAGAAAATAAGTCAAGAGAGAGACAAACTAAGAGAAAATTGAACTTAATAAATTACCCTACAGGTGAACCCTGACAGAAGGCCAGTTATGTTGATTTAAGAATCCACGTGTCTAGTCCTAGAGCTACCCTGAGTATAATTTAAAGCTAAGCTTCAGTGACATTAAAATATCCTCAACCTTCCCCTAAAACACCCGATCGGGTTTGTCTTTCAATTCTCCACATCATTCTGTGGTTAAATTGGGGTGGACTAAACCAACCTTCCCCACAGCTGTGATCACTGACCTTTTCTCTCAGAAAATCTAAAACTAAGAACCAAGGAGGAAGCACAGTTTTTTTTCTTTGGGAAGTCATTTTCCCCATAATGAGCATGAAGAGATACTTATCAAAATTTTGGCGTACCTTAAGTAACAGCTCCTTAGAAAATACTCTCTATAGAAGTGCCTCAAAGAGCATCCAGTCACCTGGTTTGGGAGCTCGCCCACCCCTAACCTGCCTGATCTTGAGAAAACATCTAGTAGTTTGCAAGAGCTCAGGAGATTACTCCAGCCACATTTTGTTCTCAAAGCATCATTGTCCAAGGACTCTGAAGCAACTTACACCCACACAAACCCCTTCCCCAGGTAAAATCCAACTGCTTAGGGCAAAGCTCAGAAGTCTTGACTTTCTCCAAGGCAACAATGTGTCGCCGCTGCTGGAGGCTGAAGCCTTACCTCAGCACAGCGCTTGCACGTGGACTTGCTGAAGATGACTACAGGGTGGCTGTCGATACAGGCCCTGAGCCGGGCTCTCGGGTCCGAGATGCTTGGGCTGCTGGACCCTGAGGGGCCACTCACACCAGTGGTTGGGTTTTCTGGCAAGGGTTGACTAGGGAGACAATCCTTAACTAGAAGTAATGGAAGCAAAGACAGTAATTATCAGAAAGGAAAACATGATGATGCATTTCATAATATTAGATTCACCCGGCAAGCCTTACAATTTTAGCCCCAACCACCAAAATAAGGAGTCTGAGGAAGGACTCGAAAATAGATTACACATGAAGTTCTGTCATCTGACTGCAGACTCCTGGCAAATCACTGGGTATTTCCAATTTGTTTTTGCTACATTCGAGGCCAGTCCTCAGGGGCCCCTGACAAATGATAGTGGGACTAAGTCACGGGCTCTGACACTGAGAGCCACATTCTCCCTCGCCGCCCCCGCCCCCGTGGGAAGCCCCATGGTTTAAATGCAGAGGGGCCAAAGATGAGAGACCGCCTCCCCTTCTCACACAACCTTGCTCAGAGACAGGATTGGGCAACTCGAGCCAAGGCTTACTCCTTTTTCTCCAGTTAACTTCTGGACAAGCAGACACAGGCTCTTCAGGCCACAGGCACAGCAAGATTAAAAAAAAAAAAAAAAACAACGACTTTCTTCAGATTCTCTGTTTTCCTCTCCAGGATTTTTCTGCAGCCAAATCTGGCAGCATAACAAACGTGACCCAGCTCAGTGGTATGTTACCCCACACGACACCCCTATTATCCTGGGCATCATCACCAGCCCAAACCACCGAGAGATTGCTACCTCTGGCTTGTAAATATTTTAAACTAGCTATCTTCTCCAGAGCCACAAACAAAACCAGCTCAAACCTACCCTTATTATCTACTCCACAAGTTATTTCCTCTCATTTCTGCTTGTCTAAGACCTACCCATTCTTCCTCAATCTCCTCATCATCTTCATAGTTGATATTAATGTTTACCCAGAACTAGACGGGAGTTGATATTTGTATGCATCATCTCATTTAATCTTTACAAGGATATCATTATATAAATACATCATCCCTATTTTGCAAATAAGGAAACAGACTCAGAGAGGTTAAGCAACTTCTCCAAGGTTGCACAGCTTACAGTAAGCAATGGAACTGGGTTCAAACGTACATTCTAATTCTCTAGAATTCATACTTTTTTAAAAAAACAGCTTTACTGACATATAATCCACCAACGGGGGGCCTCTAGGGTGGCTAAGTCGGTTAAGTGTCTGCCTTTGGCTCAGGTCATGACCCTAGGGTCCTGGGATTGAGACCTGGGTCAGGCTCCCTGCTCTATGAGAAGCCTGCTTCTCTCCTGCCCTCTGCCACTCCCCCTGCTTGTGCTCTCTCTCTTAAATAAATAAAATCTTTTTTTTTAAAGAATTCACCAATGGAAAGCATACAATTCAATGGTTTTTAGTCAAAGTCGTGCAACCACATCACTATCAAATCTAGAACATTTTCATCACCCCAAAAAGAAGCCCTATAGTCATTAAAAGTTGCTCCCCATTTTCCCCCAGCCAGCCCTTCCCCCTTCCCTATGTCTAGGCAATCCCTCCTCTTATTTACGGAGTCACACAATATGTAGTTTTCTGTAACTGAGTTCTTTCACTTAGCATTATATTTTTTAAGGTCCATCTGTGCTGTAGCATGTATCAGTGCTTCATTTCCTTTTCATTGCCAGATAATATTCCATTGTATGAATATAGCACATTTTCAAATCTGTTCATCAGTGGATGGACACTTGGGTTGTTTCTGTATTTGGGCTGTTTCCGCTTTTTGTTGTGAGCAGAGCCGCTAGGAACATTTGTGCACTGGTTTTTGTTTTGAATACCTGTTTTTAATGGTTTTGAGTAAATACGTAGGAGTAGAAATGGGTAATGCCAAATCTTCTGAGGAACCACCAAACTGTTTTCCAAAGCATCAACACCATTTTACATTCCTACCAGCAGGTGTATGAGGGCCCCAATTTCTCCACAGCCTTGCCAACACTTATGATCTGCTTTTTTATTCTAGCCGTCCCAGTGGATGTGAAGTAGTGTCTCACTGTAGTTTGATGTGCGTCTCTCTGATGGCTGATAATGCTGAGCAACTTTTCATGTGCTTATTGATTATTTGTGCATATATCTTTGGAGAAATGTCCAGATCCTTTCCCCATTTTCAAATTGGGCTATTTGTCTTTTTATTGCTAAGTTGTAAGAGTTCTTTTTTTATTAATTTTTAAAAATTTATTTTATTTTGACACAGAGAGAATTCAAGGACAAGCAGGGGGAGCAGCAGGCAGAAGGGGAGGGAGAAGCAGGCTCCTTGCTGAGCAGGGAGCCCAATGGGGGGCTCATCCCAGGACTCTGGGATCATGACCTGAGCTGAAAGCAGCTGCTTAACCAACTGAGCCACCCAGGTGGCCCTATAGAAAGTTTTTTTAAGCTAGTTAATTATAATTTTTTAAAAAATAACCCCTTGACCATGGTCAAGACAGGGTCAAAAAGTAAGTGACTGTTTCTTCATATACCAAACATTCAAATATTACTAATATCTGAAATATAGGTAAAGTAAAAAGGGATATAGAAATGCCCATATCTAGGGGCGCCTGGGTGGCTCGGTGGGTTAAAGCCTCTGTCTTCGGTTCAGGTCATGATCTCAGGGTCCTGGCATCAAGCTCCGCATCCACCTCTCTGCTCAGCAGGGAGCCTGCTTCCCCCGCCCCCCTGCCCCCGCCTGCCTCTCTGCCTACTTGTGATCTCTCTCTTTGTCAAATAGATAAATAAAATCTTTAAAAAATAATAACAATAAAAATAAATGTCCATATCTAATATGAAGAATGGGTGCATCTTAAAGAAAAACTAAAATCTACGCCAATTAATTACAGATCCCAAAAGAGCAATGGGGCTTGGTATTTGCTGTAGAATATTCCAGACCAGACCAGACCTTTCACATCTGCCACCCATAAGCTTCACCAATGCCCTCCAGCCTCACCAATGACACTTGAAATTTTTTTAATTAAACTCTGGTTTTCATATTCTCTTTTCCATGTTGCTTATTTTAGAAGACAACATGGAAATGAGGATTCTTAGTGGTAACATCTCATGGAAAGAGAATCACAGAATTTCAACATGGGAAAAACACTGGGGGTCAGTAGGCCAACATATTCATTCAACTAATGAGGAAACTGAGCTCGACAGGTAATTAATTGGTGTCAGAGTCAGGGCTGCCACACAAAACTCTTGATTCCATTATGTCTTACTGACTCCTTTGGCTTCATGGGATGACTGACTCTAAAGGAAGGTGACAATTCCTTCCATAACATCTAGGCTAAGGTCATCACCCACCTAGTAAGCTCAGATATCTGCCAGTACATGGAACACAGAAATCAAGGCCATCACAGGGAAAGGCAGATCTTCTGTAATCAAAAAGAGCTGCAGTATTACTGGGGAGAGACTGTTCACCCAAAAGAAACATAAACAAATGAACAGGTAGATAAGAGATTGCCCAACTAATCAAAATTAGAATTTTTCCTTAAACTCTGCCTCTAACAAAATGGCAAATTTTATTTTTAAATGTTTCCCCTCATTTTGAAATAAAATTTGAATCAGCATTCAAAGAAATATGGTAAGTAAATGTGGCAAGAACAGCACATAACCATGCGGCCAGAAAAACTCAGATAAAGTACTCATTATGAGTTCCTTTATTTTGCCCCAACTCTTATGCCTAAGATCAGTTCCTAATTTTTGGATCAATGAAATACCTACTGTCCACTTGTAAAAACTCAAACCAAAAGTTAATAATAAAAGTTCTCCATACTTAACACTCATAAAAATTATGTACATCAATGAAAGAGATTAGAGAGCCCAGAAATAGACAAATATAGAAGAATTTATGATAAAAAGACATCACAAAGCAATAAGGGAAAAAATGTTGGGTTTTTTTTAAAAAATGTATTTTTAAAAGTAGTATGGTAATGGATCATCTGGGTGGCTGAGTTGGTTAACCATTCTACTCTCGACTTACACTCAGGTCATGATCCCAGGGTCATGAGATGGAGCCCTGTGTCAGGCTCTGCATGGGACATGGAGCCTACATGGGATTCTCTCTCTTCTTCTCCCTCTGCCCTACCTCCTCCCTCTCTAAAAAAAGAGAGAGAGAGAGAGAGAGAGAGAGAGAAAGAAAAAATTAAAGTAGCATGGTAATGATGGCTTGATAATTTGGAAAAAATTTTTCACTTATCTCTTACTATATAACAAAGCATGTTAAATGGACTCGTTACCAGATCTCTAATGAGATGATAACTTCCTAAACTTAGAAGTAAATACAAAGGAAAAGAGCAACAGATTATATTGCAAAATAATAGTAGTAATAATAATATTTTTTTAAAAAGATTCTATTTACTTGACAGAGAGAAAGAGATCACAAGTAGGCAGAGAGGGAGGCAGAGAGGGGGAAACAGGCTCCCCGAGAAGCAGAAAGGCCAATGCGGGGCTCGATCCCAGGATCCTGAGACCATGACCCGGGCCAAAGGCAGAGGCCTTCACCCACTGAGCCACCCAGGCAGCCCATAATAATAACTTTTTTAAGGCAAAAGAACAGCCTAGAGAAAATACCTACATACAAAAAAAAAGAACCAAAGAACAAAAAGAACTCAAGAAAATTGGTAAAGAAACAGCAGGACACAAATGATAAAGTGAATAAAGAACAGGAACAACTAATTCATTAGGAAAAAAAGAGTGAACCTAGAGTAAAATGTCTACTTTACTTTTCTTTCAAAATCAGAAACACCGATTAAAGCAATGAAGTATCATTTCTTCTATATTAAAAATGGAAATTCCCAATGTGGTAAATGTACATGGAAGCCAGTCCATGAACATAAGGGGGTATATAATATAAGCTGTTACTATTCTTTTTGAAAACAATTTGCAAGTGTGGATCAAAAACCACTGAAATAGCCATACCTTTTAACCAAGAATTATTATATGAATTTATCTTAAAAACAAAAAAATTAAACTAATGAAAACATTATATTTATAAAAATGACCCTTACCTAATTCATCTTCTCATAGAAAAAGCTTCGAGTAATTTTTATTAATTAGCATCATCTAGTTAATGGGAAAATTCCCAAATCTCTTTTCAATATGAGTTCCACAGCATTAGGAATAATCATGTTAACTTCCTGTGAAATCCAACACAACAAAATAGGCCAGTGACCTATCAACTTTCTCCACTCCCTACCTCCTGAACATGTGTATCACCTTCCTAGGGCAGGGACAAAGTTATGTCCTGCCTCTGCTGCCTTTCTCTCTCCAAAGGCTAAATTGCAAACATTGTACTCCTAGTCTCCAGGCTCTTTCGCCCTTTTCTATTCCCATCCTCAATCCACTTTTTTGGGGTTTTTTTAGATTTTATTTATGTATTTTTGAGAGAGAGAGAGCGAGAACACAAGTGAGGAGGGGCAGAGGGAGAAGCAGACTCCCCACTGAGCAGGGAGCCTGATGCAGGACTCAATCCAGATCCTGAGATCATGACCTGAGCTGAAGGCAGAGGCTCAACTGACTGAGCCACCCAGGCGCCCTCAATCCACACTTTTTATCTACATATTACCAACACAGCATCATTGGTTATAGTAAAAAATTGGAAAACACATGTCCAACATTAGGAGAATGGCTAAATTATAGTAGCTTTCTTGTTCTTCAATAATTTTACTGGTTCTATACTGAGCAAGATTCAAAACAACATGGAAATGGTTTGACATGTTACTTGCAAAGAAACAGAACCACTATATCCTATGTACCATAGCTTTATAATTATGTGAAACTCTACATACAGGAATCCTGAAAAGGGACATGTAATACAGTCATAGAAGTTATAGGGGCATGATAGAATTATGAATGACTTTTCCTTGTTGTATTTCTCAGACCTAAAAATTTTTTTTGCAAGACATAATAATTGGCCATAAATTGCAATATATGATCCTTAACTAAAGGGTCCAGCTCACATCCCCAAGATCAAGAGTTGGATGCTTGCTCCATGGACTGAGCCAGCCGGGTACCCCACAACTGAGTAAACTTTCATATGAACTGACATAGGATGGTGTTATCATGTTAAGACCACTTGGTTTATGTAGAAAAGTACTTGTTTTTAGGAGACACATCCCGAAATTCTTAGAATTCTTAGGGCTGAAAGTCATGATGTCTAGAACTTACTTCAAATGGTTCAGGATAAAAGTGTGTGTGTGTGTGTGTGTGTGTGTGTGTAGAAAGAAAGAGAAAGAGATTGACTGGGAGAGAAAAGAGGATGTAGGGAAGAAAAACAAAACAAATGTAGCAAAAGGTGAATCTTAAGACAAGAATAAGGGTATTTATTATATTAGTCTTTCAACCTTTCTGTTTACTGTGGGAACTGCTAGAAATGCTGGAATGATAGCTTTCAAAGCTCTTCTCCAGAGCCCATAATAGTATATTCCTCTTCAGATTCGCGGGAAAAGTCTGGCCCATTCATCTTCATTCTACCACCTTCAGTCATGTCTCTGCATATGGCTGGTTTGATTTTGAAAAACTCGGGGGTTGCAAGTCAGCCCACTTTGGGTACATCAATTGGTAGGTAATAAGGAATCTCTGAAACTGATTTCTTGATTTCCTTTGTTAGGCAACATAAATATCTCCTAGACTAGTGGCCCTCGAGATGTGGTAGGCATACCTCTGGAATCCCTGAGGTCAATACTGTTTTCATAATAATAAGATATATTTGCCTTTTTCACTGTTGGCATCCTTAATGATGTGAAGGGGGGCACCAAGTCCAAAAGTTAGAAAAACACCAACCTTGACATTTTGAAAAATTTGAAAAAATGAAAAGTAGAGTTTCCATAGGAGCTAAATTTTTTTTTATCTAAGACTAAAAAAAAAAAAAAAAATTCTTCTCTTAAAACTAAATAAAGTGAACACAACTCGGCCTCTCTTCCAAAGCCTCCAAAACTAATAGATGGGGTAGTCCTTCAATCTAGTCCTCTCTTTAAAAAAAATTTTTTAAGATGCTTTTGTTGTTGCTGTTAGCTCTAATTCCATGCCACTTTAATTAAATGTAGCCAGAAGAGGAGGAGAAAGGGGAAGAAGAAAAAGAAGGAGGAGCAGGAGGAGGAGGGGAAGGAGGAAGGAGGGAGGGAAAAGGAGAAGGGGTGGCTTGACTCCTACTAAAGAACAAACAGATTCAACATTCCCCTCCTTTCTTGATCCTTACACGTTGCATGAGGTTCCAGAGGCCTGCCTTTCTACGCTGTGGTTCCAAGGACAAAAAACCAGTAGCAAATCATTATTGGAGTTGACTGCTTAGACTTCTGAGAGGACCAGGTCAAGGCTGTCAAAAGGTGAGCGAAGTAGCTCATAAATTTCAGAGCAGAGAAACAAGGGGGAAAGCAAAGGGAAGCCCAGCAAAAGAAAGCAAAATGGCAAAGTTAAACACAGCCTAAAACTGCCACTTGTTAGAACTTGAATTTCTGCCATTAATAAGCAACACGATCACTTCAAATGAGATGATAAAAATTTTATAGTGCTCCACTCTGCCTGCTGTCATCACTTTCTGGTTTGTAGACGTCACACGCATGTTTTTACCCTGTTGCCTGCAGTTAAAAGCACCTGGACTGTAAGACATCAGAAGAAATCAAGGATTTCTGCAACTCCTATAGCTCTTAAACTTTTTATTCAGCTCAAGAGTTTTGCAAACACACCACTACTCCAGGATTTCTTTTTTTTTTTTTTTTAAGATTTTATTCATTTATTTGACAGAGAGAGAAGTCACAAGTAGGCAGAGAGGCAGGCAGAGAGAAAGGGGGAAGCAGGTTCCGTGCTGAGCAGAGAGCCCGATGCTGCGGGCTTGATCCCAGGACTCTGAGATCATGACCTGAGCCGAAGGCAGAGGCTTTAACCCACTGAGCCACCCAGGTGCCCCTAAGATTTCTTTTAACAAATTAACAATATTAATAGTATTTTATTCAATCCACAAGACACACAGACTATTATTACACTTGGGTCTGACAAGACTCCATGAAATAACAAGTTATTCCATAAAAAACCTAGGAGTGGGGAAGCTTTAATGGGGAAGCATAACATGATCTATAAAGTGAGAAGACAAGATAATTATGTGTGCTTTTTAAAGTCTGCAGGGTATGAGACA
Source organism: Nasua narica (assembly GCA_028533885.1). Classification (NCBI taxonomy): domain Eukaryota; kingdom Metazoa; phylum Chordata; class Mammalia; order Carnivora; family Procyonidae; genus Nasua; species Nasua narica. The sequence goes on along the minus strand of CM052807.1, from coordinate 104,968,540 downwards.
TTCTAGAAAAATAAAACATAAGAACATAAGAAGGAAGACTAAAGACTCCTTAATAAGACATGATGATGACTTCTCTGATGCTGAATATAATAAATATATCTTAGCTTTTAGTACTATTTATTTTCCAAATTAAAACAAAACACTAGGATGCTTTTTTAAGCCTCAAAGGGATTTTTAGTTCTCACAAAGAACTTGTCATGTAAACTACTTACTATGTTCCAGGCAAGCTGCTGCAAACAGGCCTCCATCATCCTGATTATAGCTCTTCTTCGTTATCTCCTTCAGAGGAATCTCACTGGAAGGTTAAAATTAAACCCCAGGTGTGTTAAGGGTCCTACTTACTAGGAATTTTCTACTTGCCTTACCCCACAGTTATATGCTACTGTGATTATAGGCCATGCCCAGGATTCAGTAGCCTGAGAATATGCATTTGAAAGGAAATATGTCTTCCCTAAAGGATTGGATTCTGGAATGATTTATGATGGGAGAAAATATGCCATAAACTCAAGTGTGTTGTCACTAGAAACTGACTCTTCCTGTGGGGTAGCAGTGAGGTTAGTCTTATTTACTGGATCACTCAGCCCCGAGATTATCTGTCAGGGTTAGGGTCTACTACAGGGACCTTAGAAGGCCCTCTGAAGGACTAAATGGAAGAAGAAGAAAATCCAACTTCTTTTTATTTAGTTGTTAAATTTCATATGGATGCTATTTTTTTTTTAAGATTTTATTTATTTATTTGAGAGAGAGAGAGAGAGAATGAGAGGGGAGAAGGTCAGAGGGTGAAGCAGACTCCCCGTGGAGCCGGGAGCCCGACGTGGGACTCGATCCCAGGACTCCGGGATCATGACCTGAGCCGAAGGCAGTTGCTCAACAACTGAGCCACCCAGGCGCCCCATATGGATGCTATTAATAAGAAAATCATTTTAAAGGAAATGCTGTAGAATTTTTTTAATCAGCAGAAGTGTAAAAACATAAAAGATGTTGCATTAAAGAATAAAATTGAGAACTTTCCCTTAGTATGTTCTTTAAAAAAATGACTTTCAATGACTTGAGAGATATATCTTTGATTTAATAATGGCTTCTGGATTTCAATTTCTTCAGCTGTGATATGAGTTGGTCTAGATACACACAAAACTTCTGCAAATATGCCCTTCGTGAACATAAAGCATCTACATGGAAGCAAACGTAGGTGCTACCTTTGGTTGTATAACATACCCACTAGGAAACCTGAGTTACAGTCATTAAGATATAAAAAGAATCTGTGGAGAATGACACAAGTGATTCCTCACATGCATGTATGTGCACGCGCATGTGCACACACACACACTCTCCCACTAAATACCACTTAAGAGCTAGCTAAGAAGCTCTCAACTACACTAGACCATTAATTCTCATAATTTCAATAAACATGCTTGAAACATTTATACAGAAAATATTTTGCAGGGCACCTGGGTGGCTCAGCGGGTTAAGCCTCTGCCTTGGGCTCGGGTCCTGATCGCAGGGTCCTGGGATCAAGCCCCACATGGGGCTGTCTGCTCGGAGGGGAGTCTGCTTCCCCCTCTCTCTCTGTCTGCCTCTCTGCCTACTTGTGATCTCTCTCTCTCTCTCTCTCTCTCTGTCAAATAAATAAATAAAATCCAAAAAAAAATAAAAAAATAAAAATAAATTTTGCATTTTCCATATTCTTTGTTACCTAATGAGTGTTAAAATAGCCAATGAATGAAGTAATCATAGTACTTGAAAATGTCCAGTCAATGTGAGCAACACTAGAATTTTGAAAAAACTGTCTCAATCTTTCCAATTCCCTCAAAAAGGTTTAGAAACAAAAGATAAGGTTGCATTCTATTTAAACGGATTTTTTTTCTAACCCCAGGGCTTAAGAGAAAACTATAGAAAGCAGATATACTTAGAAGTTCCTCTGATTCAGCAACATTTTCACATGTACACACACACATACACACACAGGCATGCACATCAAAGAATACCAGGAGGAGAAAAAGAATTAATAAAAGATACTCTACCAATCTATACAATCTTGTCCAGAAAATACAAGAGGAAGGATTATTTTCCAACTCATTTTATGAAGCCAGTATTACCTTGATACCCAAATTAGACAAGGATATTACAAGTTAAGAAAACCATTGACCAATATCCCTCATAAACAAATATAAAATTTCTCCACAAAATAATGGCAAATTAAGTCTAGCAATATATTAAAAAAATAACATACCATGAACTAATAGTGTTTATCCTGGGGATATAAGGCTCATCCAATATTCAAAATTCAATCAATGTAATCTACCATATTAATGGTCTAAAAAAAAAAAAACCATGATCAATTGTATGTCAACATACTACATATCCTGCATGAAATGCACAAATTCCTAGAAAGGTATGCTACCCAAACTGACTCAAAAAGAAATGCAAATCTGAATAGACCTATAACAAGTGAAGAGTTGAGTTAAAAATCAAGAAAACTTTCCACAAAGAAAAGCCTAGGCTCAGATGACTTCGTTAGTGAATTCTTTTTTTTTTTTTTTTTTAAGATTTTATTTATTTATTTGAGAGAGTGAGAGAGAGAGCGCACAAACAGAGGGAGCCGCAGGCAAAGAGAGAGGGAGAAGCAGGCTCCCTTGCGTGCGGGGCTCCATTCCAGGATCCTGGAATCATGACCTGAGCTGAAGGCAGATGCTTAACCAACTAAACCACCCAGGCATCCCTCATTAGTAAATTCTAACAAACATCCAGAGGAGAATTAATACCAAATCTTCATAAACTCTTCCCAAGAAAAACAGAAAAGGAAGGAATATTTCCCGACTCAATTTATGAGATCACTATTACCCTGAAAACCAGACAGAACATTACATGAAAAGAAAAACAAAAAATAATATTCCCTATCAACACAAAAATCCTCCACAAAATATTAGCAAACCAACTCCAGCAACATATAGAAATAATTATATATCAATGATCAAGTGGCATTTATCCCAGGATTAACTTTGCATAGGTTGATTTAACATATGAAAAATATCAACTGATGTAATCTTATATTAACAGAATAAGAAACAAAAACCCCATGATCATCTCAATAGGTGCAGGAAAAACATTCGACAAAATCTAATAATCTTTCATGATAAAAAAAAATACTCAACAAACTAGGAATAGAAGGAAACTTTCTCAACCTGACAAAAGCCATCTATGAAAAAACATAGCTAACATCCTTTTTTTTTTTTGCTAACATCCTACTTAATGGTGAAAGATGGAATGCCTTCCCCCTCATATCAGGAACAAGATAAGGATGTTTTCTCTTGTCACTTCTATTCAACACTGTACTGGAAGTTATAGCCAGGGCAATTAGGCAAAGAAATAAAAGGTATCCAAGTTGAAAAGAAAGAATAAGGCTATCTATAGTCACAGATAACACAATCTTCTATGTAGAAAATCCTCAGGAAAATACACACACACACACACACACACACACACACCTCTCTTAGAATGAATAAGCAAGTTCTGCAAGGTCGTAAGATACGAGACTAAAATAGAAAAATCGATTATATTCTTCTATATGAACAATCTGAAAATGAAATTAGGCAAGCACTTTTTTTTCCATTTACAATAACTTCAAAAAGAACAAACTACTTCGGAAAAAGTTTAACAAGAGTGCAAGACCTGTACTTTGAAAAGTACATTGAAAGAATTTAAAGAACTAACTAAATGGAACACATCTCAAGTTCACTGACTGTAAGACTCAACATTGTTAAGATGGCAATATATAGATTCAGTGCAGCCTTTATCAAAATCCTAGATTTTTTTTTGCAGAAATTGACAAGCAGGTACTAAAATTCATAATGGAAATATAAGGGAACCAAAAACGCCAAAACAACCTTGAAAAACAACAAAGTAGGAGTACTCACACACCCTAACTTCAAAACTCACTATAAATCAATAGTAATCAAGATAGTGTGAGACCAGCATCTGTCTACATACAGATCAATGTAATAGAATTGAGAATCCAGAAATAAGCTATTACATTGATTTTTTTACAAGGGTGTCAAGACAATTCAACAGGGAAAGTGTTGTCTTTTCAGCAAATGGTGCTGACACAACAGGATATCCATAAGCAAAAGAATGGACTTGGACCCTTTCCTCATACCGTACTTAAAAATTAACTCAAAATAGCTCATAAAACTAAATATAAGAATTAAAACTATAAAAATCTTGGGGCATCTGGATGACATAGATGGTTAAGTACCCAACTCTTTTTTTTTTTATTTGACAGAGAGAGAGAGAGAGAGAGAGAGAGAGAGAGAGGACACAAGCGGGGGAGTGGGAAAGGGAGAAGCAGGCTTCCCATTGAGCAGAGAGCCCTATTTGAGGCTCGATCCCAAGACCCTGGGATCATGACCTGAGCTGAAGGCAGATGCTTAAGGACTGAGCCACCCAGGTGCCCCTAAGTGCTTGACTTTTGGTTTCAGCTCAGGTCAAGGTCCAGGGTCATGAGAATGAGCCCTGTGTTGGGCTCTGCCCTTAGTGTGGAGTCTGCTTGAGATTCTCTTTCCCTCTTCCTTTGTTCTTTCCACTTGGGCTCTCTCTAAGTAAATAAATCAATCTTAAAATTTTTTTTTTTTTTACAAAACTGTAAGTTTCTTGGAAAAAACATGATAGCAAATCTTTGTGACCTTGGATAGTTTTTTTTTTTTAATTTTATTTATTGATTAGAGAGAGAGAGAGAACACAAGCAGGGGGAGTGGCAGAGGGAGAAGCAGGCTTCCTGCCGAGCAGGGAACCCGATGCGGGGCCTGATCCCAGGACCCCGGGACCATGACCCGAGCCGAAGGCAGCTGCCCAACCACTAAGCCACCCAGGTGCCCCTCGGATAGTTTCTTAGATACAACATCAAAAACACAAGCAAAAAGAAAACAACACACTGGACTTCATCAAAATTTTAAAAGTTTTGTGCTTCAAAAGACACCATGAAGTAATAAAAAAAAAAAACCCTCCAGAATGGGAGAAAATATTCATAAATCACATATCTGATAAAGGGCTTGGTGTCGAGAATATGTTAAAAACTCTTAGAACTCAGCAATAAGAAGACAAATAGCCCATCACAAAATGGGAAAAGGGTTTGAACAGATATTTTTCCAAAGAAGATATATAAATAATCGAAAAGCACATGAAACGATGTTCAACATCATTAGTCATTAGGGAAATGCAGATCAAAACCACAGTGAGATGCCACTTCACAACCCATCCAACCACTCGGACGGCTAAAATAAAAGACAGACAATAGCTAGTGTTGTCAAGGATGTGGAGAATTTGGAACTCTCATACATTGCTGGTGAGAATGTAAAATGGTGTGGAACCTTTGGAAAACAGCCTGGCAATGGCTCAAAAAGTTACATGCAGTTATCATATGATCCATATAACCCCCCAAAAAGAAAATGTGCCCCTACAAAATTTGTACACAGTTCACAGCAGCATTATACATAACTGCTAAAAAGTAAACACAACCCAAATGTCCATCCACTGATGAATAAAATGTGGTATATCCATACAACGGAGTATTATTTGGCAATAAAAGTCAATGAAGTACTGATAACATGCTATAGCATGGATAAATCTTGAAAACATACTAAGTGAAAGAAGCCGGTCACAAAAGAATATACAGTATATGATTCAATTTCTTTGAAATATCCAGAAGGTGCAAATCAACAGGGACAGAAGGTAGGCTGGTGGTTGACAGGGTTGGCAGGGTGCGGGGTGGCTAGTATTTACTGTACTGGGTACAAGGTTTCCTCTGGGGTAGTGAAAATTACGTGGTTGCGCACTGAACTATGCACTTTTAAATGGTGATTTTTATGGTATGCTAGTTATATCTCAATTTTTTAAAACACACCAATGTTTATAGCAGCTCTATTTATAATTTAAAAAATAAAAAGTCCAAATATGCTTCAATGAATGAAAGGTAAATTATGGTACATTCACACAATGTAATAAATGCAATAAAATGGAATAAACTGTAGTTGCACACAACAAATTGGATGAATCTCTAAGACATTATACCATGTGAAAAAAAATCTCAAAAGGTTACCTATTGTTTAATTCTATTTATACGGCATTCCTAAAAATGTAAAACTATATTGATGGAGAACAGATAGTGGTTCCCAGAAGTTAGAAGTGGAGGTTGGTTGTGTCCACAAAAGGACAGCATAAGGGAGTTTTTTGAGGGTTACGGAACTGTTATGTATCCTGATTGTGTATACATGTGTTAAAACAAACATCAAAAATGTCAATTTTACTTGTATGTTAAATTAAAAAATAACATTTAAAAAGATATGCCAAAAGATATACTCATTTCCTGTGCAGTTGTTATAAAATAAAAACAAGGGGCACCTGGGTGGCTCAGTCATTAAGCATCTGCCTTCAGCTCAGGTCATGATCCCAGGGTTCTGTGATTGAGCCTCACATCCGGTTCCTTGCTTAGTGGGGAGCCTGTTTCTTCCTCTCCCACTCCCCCTGCTTGTGTTTCCTCTCCCTCCATGTCTCTCTCTGTCAAATAAATAAATAAGATCTTTAAAATACAAAAAACAAAAACACAACAACAAAAAAAACAAGACTGCAATAGAGATCTTCTTATGTAGAAGAGGGACATGAATTTAAGGATCATTCCTTTCATATACTTGAATTTATGCACACTCCTCTCCTGAAATCTTTTAAAAATGCAATTAAGACATTATTTGGATCTTAGTACATTTATTACTTTAAAACAAGTTCTCTCCTGCTATGTCAGAAGTTACTGACTTGCCCACGTAAAATGAAGTGAATGAGTTAAAAACCTTAGTAGTTATTCAGGCACGCATTCTAGCAGCCAAGATCAGAAAAAAGACATGTCTTAGATAATACATGTGAAATTACCTTGTATATTGTGGAATCCTATAAAATGCTAGGTATTTTTATTTGGAGTTATTACACGTGTTCGGGAACTCGATGATTAACATTCCTGGGAGACAGATCCACAGAATATTAGAGCTGGAAAGGACTTAATGTTTATCAATCCATTTGACTTTGGAAAGGAAATCAAGGCCCAAAAATGCTATGGAACTTGTCTAAGATCAGACAGCCAGTTGATGGTACAACAAGAACTAAAAATTTGTTTTCTTGACTCTAATTCTCTTTCCATGCCCCTCAAGTGACCTGTGGAGCCATAATCTCAATAAGCAGCCCTCAAATACACCATCACTGTAATGACGGTGACTATACTGGGGACCTACCTTGAAAACTAAGTTGTTTTATATCAAGTTCTTCCAGTCAGTTCAAGGTTATATTCCAGGGACACAATTGATCTTGTGGACATGACAATGGCAATTCTACCTGCCTGAGATGTCCCATTTGTAGGATTCCAAAGAGTTGGGAAGAGAGAATTAGATAAAAGAGGAAAAGGGAAAAAAGACGGCCCTGGGTTGACTGTTACTGGGATAGAAAAATCAGACAGGAAGAGCACCTGGGTGGCTCAGTTGGTTAATCGTCCAACTCTTGGTTTCTGCTCAGGTCATGATCTCAGGGTCATGAGACCAAGCCCTGCCTCAGGCTCCATTCTCAGCGTAGAGCCTGCTTAAGATTCTCTCCCTCCCTCTCCCTCTGCTTCTCCCATGCTTGTGCGGGTGCATGGGCTCTCTCTCTCTCTCTCCCTCGAAAAGGAAGGAAGGAAGGAAGGAAGGAAGGAAGGAAGGAAGGAAGGAAGGAAGGAAGGAAGGAAGGGAAATATCAGATAAAAGGAATAACTTGACTCACTGCATTCAAGCATTTATTGAGCATCTACTATGCGCCATGATACACCATCCCAAACAGGGACTTCAACTGTGAGCAAGACATCCTTGCTCTAGAAGTCAATCTAGGAGAGCACACTAAACAACGCACTGTATGTCCTACAACAGAAACGGAAAGGGCCATAGGTGTCCACAAAGAGCAACACTAACTCTACCTGGGGAATCACAAAATTGTCATTTGGAATGGGTCTTGATGGGTAAGGACAGTTTGTGCAGCAAAGAGGAGAAGGAAGAGTATTCCAGGCAGAAAACCAAATGTTCAAAAATAGATGAATGAGGGAGCTTGGCAAGGTCAGGGAACAGGGGGAAAAAAAATGTGCCAAATGTAAGAGAGAAGGGCTTAAAAGAGGCCTAAACCTGTCAAATCTCTTTTGTTCTTTTTTTTTTTTTTTAGATTTATTTATTTATTTATTTATTTATTTGACACACAGAGAGAGATCACAAGTAGGCAGAGAGGCAGGCAGAGAGAGAGGGGGAAGCAGGCTCCCTGCTGAGCAGAGAGCCCGATGCGGGGCTCGATCCCAGGACCCTGAGTTCATGACTTGAGCCAAAGGCAGAGGCTTTAACGCACTGAGCCACCCAGGCGCCCCAAATTCTTTTGTTCTTAAAAGAAACTTCACTAGGGGTTCCAGCATTGGTCTAATCTAGCAAGAATGATTATTAATCAGTACCTATGCAAAAAGAAAAGATCTGACTTACAACTTTCTTTAAAATCTACCCCCTCCTGGGGTGCCTGGGTGGCTCAGTCAGTTAAGCATTGGACTCTTGGTTTCGGCTCAGGTTATGATCTCATGTGTTATGGGATCAAGCCCTGCATCAGGCTCCCCACTCAGCAGGGGAGTCTGCTCCAGAGCCGCCCCTCCCCCATGCTCGCTCGCACTCTCTCTCTCTCTCTCTCTCTCTCAAAATAAATAAATCAGGGGCTTAGTCATTAGGCATCTGCCTTTGGCTTGAGTCAGGATCCCAGAGTCCTAGGATCCAGCCCCCCATCCGGCTCCCTGCTTAGTGGGAAACCTGCTTCTCCCTCTCCCACTCCCCCTGCTTGTAGTCCCTCTCTTGCTGTCTCTCTGTCAAAGAAATAAATAAAATATTTTTTAAAAAAATAAAGTAAAAATCAACAATCTTTAAAAAAAAATCTTCTCCCTCCCCTTCCCACACTACTCTTTGGCCCAGAGCCAAAGATGTTGATTTGACTTTGTTTTGTTGTGTTGCTTTACTAGATACAATTAGCGCTCTTTAGCAAGTCTGTTCTAGCGGTTGTGCCTGAAAACCAGCCGCCAGACACACACTGGCCCAAGCTTTTCTCCTCCGTCTTTGCCGGGCCTACCCTCAGCCGCCTCTTAGTGATACCAGAGAGCTATTACTGCTATTCCCTGTGCTTGACTGAGGACCAAATCCCCATTCAGCTTCCGTCTCATTTCAATTTGGCCTGGACACCCCACCCCCTCCCGCCCAGCCAGATCGGCCCCATCAAACCCCGAGGCTCGTATTACCAGTCTAGCAGATGAAATCACATCCAGAAAGAGACCCATGGGATCCTACGACAAACAGGTACAAGGAAACCTTGCTTCCTGCTCTCCCAGCATAAAGATTGCTTAGCCCCGTATTACATTTCTGAAAAAATCTGACGGGGTGGAGAGCCATTTACCAAGTTCCAGCTCCTTCTACTACCCCCCACCCCGACGACTTCTTTGATCTCACTGCATACAAAAAAAGAAAAAAGCAAGAAACCTAGCCGTTGCTCAAATACATACAATTACATCCATAAACCTAAAGCAAACATGGTGACCAAGAGCTTGGTATCCACTTCAGAGTAAATCCTGGTGATAAAGCATTCAACGAAACAATCATTAACTGGATGTAGAGGGGCATGAGTCTTCAGTATGCTCCCAGTGGTTTAAGCCTTTTGCAGGCTGCGGCACATACCTGAAAAAGTAGTTGAAACTTGGGCAGCACTTTGGGGAAGGAGAAATGAGCAGCTTAAAATACCACAAAATAAGTGAGCGATAACTCCATGGTAATCCTAACTATGGTATAATATCCATGATCTTAAGAAAAAGTATCCAAAACTTGGAAATAAAGGAAGACGACGACAATGGCATTTCAATGTCATATTGGGGCATTGTTTAACTATCCCACTGAAGGATCATTTAATCCTTTAAGAGAATGTACCTGTTCTTGACTTTGCTATTTACTATTTCATTAGTGTCCAGACACTGAAGTTTTGTTGTTTTTTAAAGATGTTATTTTTTTAAAGATTTTATTTGTTTGTTTGAGAGACAGAGAAAGTGAGAGAGAGCATGAGAGGAGAGAAGGTCAGAGGAAGAAGCAGACTCCCCGTGGAGCTGGGAGCCCGATGTGGGACTAGATCCCAGAACTCAAGGATCTGAGTCGAAGGCAGTTGCCCAACCAACTGAGCCACCCAGGCGCCCTTCAAGATGTTATTTTTAAGTAATCTCTACACCCAGTGTGGGCTCAAACTCACAACCCCAAGATCAAGAGTCACATGCTCTACCCCCTGAGCCAGCCAGATGCCCCCAGGGACATCTTATGTTAACTTGTATGTGTCTGACCAGCGATACCAGAGGTTACAGTTTTATTGTCCTGTGGGACATTAACCAGTTTTGAAACTACTAGGAAATTCAATTCCGCAATTCTTTCACTGATTAAGTCTCCATTCCTTGGCTTCTCCTTCACATCAGTAGCTTTACCACCTATTGATTCCTTCATACATTGTTTAATAAATTTCTTATGCTTAATATATTTTTTAAATATGTTCATCTTATTTTTTACAAGAATCATGTTTTTAACTTTTTAAAAAAATCACACTTTGGTCATTACATTGTTCATTCAGTCATTCTCTGTGTTGCGTTACTATCTATGAAAAACTGGGTTCTGCTCTGGCAGAGAGCAGAACTTTCTCTGCTCAGCGGGGAGCCTACTTCCCCCTCCCTCTCTGCCTGCCTCTCTGCCTACTTGTGCTCTCTCTCTCTCTCTCTCTCTTCTACACAGTCAAAAGGCCCCATCCTTTCTTTCCTTAACATACGCCAGTTTCACACTACACATTCGCAGACCAGAATGACCTGCCATTGCATCTTGTTTGGCCCTCAGTGCTTTATTTAACTGACTTATTGCTGACATTTACAAACGGGAAGAAGTCACAGAAACAATACATAAATATGGATTTCTAGTTTCTCTTGAAAAAATCTGAAGGTCTGGCAACACTAGAGTCATCCTCCCACCCCACAAAGGAGAGCTGAGCCCCTTTTAGCACATTCTGTCCCCTGTTCATCCCGGTCTCTACCACTCCCTCGTTACCTGCCTGTCCTTGCAGTGAATTTAAACTTTCAATCCCTCAACTGTGGCCTGTCCATTCTTCTCATAACAAGCTCCCACCACCTGCTCAACTCAGCTTTTCATCCAATAGACACTGACATCTGAAATGCATGGGTCTGTGTGTGTATACGTACCACACACACACACACACACACACACACACATTCACTTGTGGCAAAAAAATAAATATTGGTCGAGGGGCACTTGGGTGGCTCAGTGGGTTAAGGCCTCTGCCTTCGACTCAGGTCATGATCTCAGGGTCCTGGGCTCGAGCCCTGCGTTGGGCTCTCTGCTCAGCGGAGAGCCTGCTTCTGCCTGTCTCTCTGCCTGCTTGTGATCCCTCTCTCTCTGTCAAAATAAATAAATAAATAAAAATTCTTAAAAAAAAAACAACAACAGGATATAAGGAATATTCATGAAATACTCCATGATAGTGTATGAAGTTTAAAGAAACAAAAACAACAACCTTACACATTTGTCCCTCCTTTCAAGGGTCTAATCCAGCTGCAAATCCAAAATATAATTTAAAAAAAAAGACAAATTTAAAAGCTTTAAATACTCAGAAATCATTAATACAAAGAAGTGAACATTCAAGTGTGAAGATTCAAACAATGACCAAAGACTTTTATTTAAATTGTCAGGCTAATGTGGGCTAAGAGCAAGTTTTCCCTTGAATTATCAATAGCAAATTATGCAATACTAATTTCTGACTGCAGATTCCTAGCATGTCAATCAGGATGACCTTATTTCCTACACCACAGATTTCAATTTCCTCTTACTACATCTTCCACCCAAACCTCAACCCCACTCCTGAGGACAAGAGCCTCTCCCCAGGAAAAGGTGGGTTCATTCCGGCTCAAACATCTCACTCCCGTGTTCTCAGACCTTGGTTCAAACAGAAATCACCTGCAGCACCAAACATGGCGGTTCCAGGTCCAATATCCCGAGACCTGATTTCATAGGTCTGGGCTGAAGGCCAGGAAAACAAACTTTTGACTTACACATACCCACCCTTTATGGAATTAATTCTCTTGCGGGTGGTCTTAAGATACACATTGACAAACACTGTCTCCCTGCCTCACTGGAGAAGCTGGCTGTAGAGAGCAAGATGGAGTCACTCATGTCAAGCAGGGGCCTGTGTCATGCGATGACGCAAGTACTTAAGGGGACGGCAGCTAAGAGATATCACTGAGACCAGTAGCAGCTGACACCCCAGAACTGATAACAAGCAGAAGCAGAGGAGGTCTGCAGGGGCCCAAGACTGATTAAATTGCTCTAAAAAGAGAGGATTTTTGCAGCAAACTCTCAGACTCCTCAGACGTGACCCCTCCATGTCTGGCCACTTTAAAAAGGCAGCTGCTGGGGCGCCTGGGTGGCTCAGTAGATTAAAGCCTCTGCCTTCGGCTCAGGTCATGATCTCAGGGCCCTGGGATCGGGCCCCACAACGGGCTCTCTGCTCAGCGGGGAGCCTACTTCCCCCTCCCTCTCTGCCTGCCTCTCTGCCTACTTGTGCTCTCTCTCTCTCTCTCTCTCTGTCAAATAAGTAAATAAAATCTTTAAAAAAAAAAAAAAAAAGGCAGCTGCCACCCAAGGCTCTCCGCCTGGTTGATCTCTGAACAGGCCTGAGATCTTTCACTGCTTGAACCTCACAAGCAGTAAGTGTGGAGAGCTGAGCTGGCCCGGAGAAGGCTCTCACTGCGTGCCCATAGGCTGACTTCATGATTGGTTTGCTAACTTCTACCCATTCTGTCATCTTGTTTATTGTGTGCTGTGTAAGAAGCCAAGTCAATCATATCGTGACATGTCACTGAGTCTGGAATCCTGAACCTGCTTTATCATTATGTTAAGCCTGCTTTATGACTGAATAAAGCTGACATTGCAGAAAGACACAACTCGTGTGTGCACCTCCATAATGTGCATGGGACAGTGGTCAATGTTAGTAACACTGGCTTTTGGAAACCTTCTTGCTCACAAAAAGTTGTCCTTTGTCATATGGACCATATGGATACATTTACTGAGTCCCAACCATCTGTAAGCAGTGTGTCAAGGACTGTGGCAGATAAACTAATGAACAAAATGCATTCCTAACTCTCACAAATCCATAAAATAAATGTTTACCAGTTTATTAAAATAGAATGGAATATATGTCATGGTGGCAAGAATAGAAATTAAACTCTAAGCACCCAGAAGTTGACTCCTTCTACCATTCTCTGCCAGCATCTTTATGATTACACATGATGACACAGCATTTTCCGTGCCCTCGCTGCCCACGAGACTCTATGTTCAAGGGCTGAGATCATGCCTTGCTCACTCCTGAGTTGTTAGTGCCTGGTAAATAATAAATGCTGGGTTGAAGAGTCATTTAATCATGACATTCTTCATCATTACAACTTGGCCCAGATTGTGAGAAACTTCACATTCTAATCTGGCTGCTCATTTAGGAAGTCAGTCCCTTGAAACCTAACCGTGTAATTTCACATTTGGAGGGAACTTTAAAGAACAGGTGGTCCAGCATGTCACTAAATTTGGTGTGGCGATCACTGGTGGTACTCAAGGAAGATAGCTAGAATGTTTATGGGTGATATATTTAAAAATTTCTTTTAAATTTCAATAGAAGGCATATCTACGTGTGTATAGAAAATATCTAGAACAAAGCAGTGTTCATAGATTAATGCTTAAAACAGTGCTTAATTTATTTCAAAAAGTAAATGTAGAACAGGTGAAACTTATGCTTTTAGAAATCCTAGTGGTTGCCATTGGTATGAGAGTAAGAGGCATGAGGGAGGCTTCTGGGGTACAGGAAATGTTTCTTGCTGCACAGGGATGGTCAGTGATAAGCTGTATTATGGCAACTGCTCTTTTCTGTATGTACAGTATATTTCCAATCCAAAAGTATTTTCTTAAGTGGATGTAAATAGTAAATAAATGATAGCACATGGACACTGGAAAAATCCCGAAGGTGGAAAAGGAAAGGTAAATTTGGGACACAGGGACTCAAATTCCATTGTGTAGATGAGAAGAAACTCAAGTGATTGCCACAAATTAGCAGCCTGACCTTCAGCAGGGGCTGCCCCCACCCCATCTTCTCTCCCCTCTCCCTTACCCCCACCTCATGTCCTCAGTTCCAGCAGGATATGCCCCCTCACTGTCTCCACCATGGTTTTATCAGCTGCTCCCGGCTCAGACATCCCTCCCAAATCCAACTCTTCCAAGGGAGTTGCCTTCCCCACTTGGCTGTTTTTATCATTCCTCGAAGCCCTTGGCCATATGCTGCCTTGTAACTAAATTGTAAGCCACGGAAAGACACAGATCGATCCTACAAGCATTTAACAATTCCATCTCTTGGGCAAATCACTTTTCTGGGTCTCACTTTTATCACCTGTAAATCCAGGGGGTGGAGGGGGCAGTACAGAGATTGTGATCCGGGGGTTTGGAGTCAACAACTGCCAGTATCCCAGCTCAACCGCTTACTACTACGGAACTTTGGGCACGTTTCATCGTCGTTTTGTGCCTTAGCCGCTTCAACTGTAAAACCGGGGTTATGATAAACCTATCTTTTAGTGTTGTCGGTAAAGTGAAACAAGATTATCCGTGTGGAGTGCCTGAAACAGTGTTTAGTAACTGTTAGCCATTATTACCATTATCTGCAAAGTGGAGAAAATACAAGCGCCTTTCCCATGCCGGAGTCATTGAAAGGACAGAGTGGGCTGGCGCTGTCAGAAATGAGCCCAAGACTCAAGGGGGAGAAGCCGGGGGAGGACAGGAAGATCCTCCTTCACAAGATTGATGATTCTTGAAGGCGGAGGGTGTGTGTGGGCAAGGAGGGTACAAGACCTGCCGAGTCAGAATCTCGGGTTAAAATGGCCCAAGTTGGCGCTTGAGCTCCTTTGATCTGGGTTCCCGTCCCACTGCCCCCGGGGTCCTGGCTCCTTGAGAGGTGAAGGTGAATTCCCCTTTGAAACACGGTGCTTGGAACAAGGGAACATCAACAGCCCGCGCCCCAAAACAGCCGGGTAACCGCCTCCGGTCTCGCTCGTTCGGGAGCCGTCTTCGGGCAGGTCCTCCGGCCGGCACGCTCCTTTTCCGTCCCCTACCTCTCGGAGAGCTACTGGCCGGGCGACCCCTTCTCGGGGCAAATTTGCGGAGGCCGCTCCGCGCTGGCGGCGGGGCACCCCGGACGCCTCTCGACTCCCCCGCGTGGCGCGCGTCGGCCGAGGCCCGGGGCGGCGCGGGCGGTCTCGGGGGCGCTTCCCGGTCACCGCACGCCCCAAGCCAGTCCGGCCCCGCGCCCTGGGGCTGCGCCTTCGCCCTCGCTCGTACCTGGCGGTGGGCTGCCCCGGCCGCCGCGGCTGTTGGCTTCCCGCCGGGGGCGCGTGGCCGCCTTCATCTTCTTGCTCTTCGCGCAGCCCATGGCGCGCAGGGCCCTGTGGGAATTCCCGGCTGAGGGCCGCCGCAACCGAGCGGGGGCCGCGCGCCCCCTGCCGGCAGTGAACGGGGCGGGGCGGGGCGGGGCGGGGCGGGGCGGGGCGGGGCGGGGCGGGGCGGGGCGGGGCGGGGCGGGGCGGGGCGGGGCGGGGCGGGCCACACCCTGATGCCTCCCGCCTCCTCTCTTTCAAGCAGGTGGATTTTTTTTCACATTGAAATACACTCACTAAAGATAAGTAGGAACACGTAAAGTGGAAAGAAGTGGAAAAAAGGCATCATCCACAATCTTATCTTTCAAATTACTGTTGCCGCATTTACTATTTCTTTCCAGGTTTTTTTTCACCTCAATATTTAGTTTTGCACCCAGGTTTTCACTTAATAGTAGCATTTTCCATGCATAGTCCTGTAAGCCCCCCAGATAACTTCCTCGCTCTCACTCTCGTCTTAGGCTTTGCCAGTGGATGAGACTGACAATGACCATTTTATTGGGAAGAATTTATTTATTGAGAGAGAGAGTGCCTATGAGTCTGGGGTGAGGGAGAGGGAGAGAGAGAATCTCAAGCAGACTCCCAGCTGAGCACCTAGCCCACCCCTGGCTTGATCTTGGCCCTGAGATCATGACCGGCAGGGAAGTCAAGAGTCCATCACTCAACTGACTGAGCCATCAAGGTCCCCCTGATCATTTTATTTTAGACAGAAACTTGCTCTCCCTATCTTCACCTCACCTGCACCACTTACCATATTCTTCCCTTTTATATAGCACTAAAAGCCTTCTAACTTACCCTCTGTTCTCTATCTCCTGCTCTCACTTCCCTCCTTCCACCAGAATAACATCTTGCGATTTTGTGTTTTTTTTTATGTATCCCAAAAGCTTAGAACAGTGCCTGAGACACTGTAGGAATTGAATATTGAGGTGAAGAAGGAAGGAAACATTATCTTTAATAAATATCAGTATAAAAGTCCTCCCAATACAGCTATTGTACTAGGCTTACCTAGTCCTCTATTGATAGGCATTTGATTTGTTTCTTATTTTAAAATAATATTAATAAGACTACAGTGAGGGGTTGGGCACCTGGGTGGCTCAGTTGGTTGAGCAACTGCCTTTGGCTCAGGTCATGATCCCGGAGTCCCGGGATCGAGTCCCATATCGGACTCCCGGCTCTGCGGGAAGTCTGCTTCTCCCTCTGACCTTCTCCCCTCTCATTCTCAGTCTCTCGCTCTCTAATAAATAAATAAATAAATAAAAATCTTTAAAAAAAAAAAAAAGACTACAGTGAGGGGCACCTGGGTGGCTCAGTTGGTTAAGCAACTGCCTTCGGCTTAGGTCATGATCCTGGAATCCCAGGATCGAGTCCCACATTGGGCTCCCTGCTCGGCGGGGATTCTGCTTCTCCCTCTGATCTCTCCCCTCTCATGCTCTCTCTCTCTCTCTCTGTGTCTCAAATAAATAAATAAATAAATAAATAAATAAATAAATAAATAAAATCTAAAAAAAAAAAAGATGACAGTGAAGATCTTTATGCTTAGAGCTTTAAGGCTCTCCTTACACATTACCATATTGCTTTCCAAAATGGTGGTCCCCATTTGTACTACCAGCAGTAAGGAATGAAAGTTCCATGCTACCTAAGAGTGATTTTTAACACCAAAGCCACATTGTGCCACATCAGATGGGGTCACTGCTCTCAGTGCAGTGCTTGGTTTTTCCTTCTCTCAATGAATTAACATATGTTAAGCATCCAATCCATATCTGGCTTTGTTCTAGGGTTACAAGGCATCTAAAACAAGTTTCCTGCTCTTGAGGAACTTCCATCCCAGCTGAGATTTAGTGACCTTGTCTGGTCACCAGATGTGCGGCAGTGGTGCAGGCCTGTTTTCATCTGAATTTGTGGGCAAGCTTATTTCCTGCTTTTCTTGGGAGCAACCCAGAGTCAAATGCTCTTGAAAGATATTGGGTGTTTGTTTGCTTAAATACAGAAAGTGAAGGCTGAACAAAACTTTTTTAAAACAGACACTGCACAAAGCCAAACAATCTCATCCAGGCGTTTGCAATCTGTTGGGATGGTAAGTAATCTAACTAAGCCAGGAACTTTTAAATGCAAAGAAAAGTTCCCTACTTCTTTGAGCCAGGTCTATAATTCCTTTGGCTGGAATGATTATTTCAGAGATTTTTTTTAAACATGCTGTTCAACTTATTGCTAAAATGGCTATATATTTTGTCAGCAAAATCCCAATTGTGGTGTCTTTTCTTTTTCCCTATTTAAAGCACACATTAAATTAAGATGATGGCTTTTCCATTTTTTTAATACCTAGGCAAGAGTAGCTAAGAATCATGTGCTTGCCTGCGTCATCTTACCATATATCAACAATTTGTTGGACACTGAAGATGAGCTGGGCACCCTGCTTGCTGCTTTTCTCACATCATCTTATGTTATCTACACAAGAGCCCTACGTGGCAGGGACGGTCATTATTCCTGTCTTATAGCAAGAATCCTGAGGCTGGTAGGTTAACCCAGATTCCCAGAGCCTGGTATACAAACCCGTCTTCTTACTCCGAGGCCTCTCTGCTCTTAACTACTAACTTACGTAATCGCTGTGATACTGCAATCCACTAATCACTGTACATGGAGGGACTCGTCTTTGGGAAATGTTTTGAGTGTTGATTTAATTATATATGGTCTGTTTAAAGGGCATCTCTCTTTCACCCAGTGATAGTCAATGTTCAGGCCTCGGCTTACTTGACCTCCCCATTCCATGTGACCCCCATTTATCATCCCCTCCTCCTGGGAAGAGTTGGCTTCTAGGATACCATACTCTCCCATTTCCTCCTCTTTCTGACTGCCCCCTCGGGCTCTTCTTTGCTGGTTCCTTCTCAATCTCCCAGGCACTTGGTACGTAAGTGCCCTAGCGCTCAGTCCTTAAACTTTCTCTGCCCTTCTCCTCCATTCTCAATCTGCATTCACTTCCTCAGTGACTTCATCCAGAGTCCCAGAGCTTTCCAGGCAATCTGCCAAATTTACCTCCATTTACCTCTCCTGCCTTGACAATCATCTGTACTTGAGTGTCTAATAAACCTCTCAAACCTAAAGTGTCCAGAGACATGGTCCCCTCCCCAAACCTATATGTCTCTTGGTCTTCCCCTGCTCAAAAAAAGACAACTCTGTTTTTCCAGGGGCTCGGATTGAGCTCCTTGGTGTCATCCTTGACCCCTTTCTCACATACGCCACATTCAGTTTGCCAGAAAATCCTGTCCATTCTTCCTTCAAGTGATATGTCAAAATAAACAAACAACTCCCCCCAAAAAGCAAACAAAAAGTCCCTCTCTCTACCTACCAGTTTATAGGAAGGACAAAGGAACACGTTAAACAATACACAGAGATGATGTAATCAGCAATATTCACAATGTACTGATTTCATCAACAAATAATGATGAGAGAAGAAAAAGAAGTGCACTTATCATTGCAGAGAGACTAAGGCTATACGAGATATCTAAGAGGAGTCAAATTCATAAAGACAGAAAGTAGAATGGTGGTTGCCAGGGCCCAGAGGAGGGGGAGTTAGTGTTTAACGGAGACAGAGTTCTAGTTTGGGAAGATGATAAAGTTCAGGAGATGAACAGTGGTGGGGGTTGCCGATGATGTAAATATACCTGATGCCACAGAACTGTATACTTTGAAATGCTCCAAATGGTCAATTTCTCATGTTACGTATATTTCAGTAGGAGGCAATGTGTGGACTTTGGATCCCTATGTGGACAAACCAACTGTAAAAACCTTTACGTATATAAAATACAGAGTAGGTATTTACATATTGTCAGTGTTTTAATTGTGATTCCATTATTGTAGCGATTTTTTCAAAAGTTCTTATCTTTTAGAGATACACTTTAAAATATTTACAACTGAAATTATATATCTGGGTTTTTCTTTCAAATAATCCAGTGCATGGGGGCACCTGGGCGGCTCAGTCCATTTAGCCTCTGACTCTTGATTCCCGCTCAGGTCATGATCACAGGGTCGTGAGATCGCACCCCAAGTCATGCTCCACAATCGGCATAGTCTTCTGGAGATTCTCTCTCTCTCTCTCTCTCTCTCTGACCCTCCCCCTGCTTGAGTGTGCACGCTAAATAAATAAAGAAAATATTTTTTAAACAGTCAGTAAAATGAAATAATCTAGTGTATTGGATAGAAACATAGATAAAATACCTTTGGCCAGGTGTGCATTGTTGAAGCTGGCTGATGGGAACGTGGGGATTCCCTCCGCATTGCCTCTAATTTGTATGTTTGTAATTTCCCATAGTAAAAGGGTATTTTAAAAAATATTTTTGAAAGACATTTTTAAAAATCCAAAAATTGATTATGTCTTATTCCGATCATCACAACGGCCTCCTAATCGTCTCCCGGCTTCCCCCCTGCCCCACCCCCTCCTCCTGCTATGGCAACGGGCCAACCAGAAGCATTGTGTTAAAATCACGTCATTCAGTTTAAAACCATTCAGTTTAGAAACTGCTGTGGCTCCCGATCTCTTCAGAGTGAAACCCGGCCTAAAAGTTCCTGTGCGAGGCATCCCCAACACATATCTCTGACCTCCCTTCCTGCTCTTCTCTTTGCTCACTCCCTCTGGCCACACTGGTTTTCTTCTTTCCTTGAAACACAGCAAGCACACTCCCATCTGGAGACTTTGCACTGGCTGTTCCTTCTGATGGAACCATACTCCCCTCCTGCACTCCTGTGGCTCATTCCCCCGCCATCCTCCGATCTTCAAACACACCTTCTCAATGAAGAGTTCCCCGCCACTCTACCTTTTTCTTTCACTCCTGCTCTGCTGCTGACCCCAATACCTCCTTTCCCTCTTCCAGGCCTCAATTTTCTCCTTAGAAATTATCACCATATGAGGCGCCTGGATGGCTCAGTTGGTTTCGACTCAGGACATGATCTCAGGGTCTTGAGATGGAGCCCCATACTGGACTCCACATTGAGTGTGGAGCCTGCTCGAGGTTCTCTCCCTTCTTCTCCCTCTGCCCCTCATGCTCTCTGCTCATGCTCTCTCTCTCTAAAAAAAAAAAAAAGAAATTAGCATCATTTAATAATAGAACAGAAAATGATAATATGTCAACATAAAGTATTCTTATATAACGTTAATAATATAGTACATTCTATGCATTTTACTTAATCATCTCGTTTATTGTCTGCCTCTCTCAAAAGAAGATAAACTTGAGGAGAGGAATTTACCCAGAGCAGCATCTGGCTCTAGCAAGGCAATCACTAAATATTTGCTGAAAGAAAGAAGGAACATCAACCTGATTACAAATTGGTGATCTTGGGGCAGTAGCCATTCATTCCTACAGAAAATACTTATGGAGCCCCTGCTGTGTGCAGGGGCATCATTTACTATGAGGCCTATGATTACCTATTATCATAGGATAATAATTTATGGATTTCCCCCGCTACCATATTTGTAATTTTCATTATGGCAAAGCTGCTGTCAGATCAAAGTCAGAATACCTCATTTACTTTAAACCATCAGTCCACCTCAGAGGGCCACTCCATAAATGGAGTTTATGAACAGAGTCTTAAAGTCCCAACAATCAGGGTTCTACAATTATTTGATTGATTTAATCTCTAGGTGTTGGCAATGCAGGTGCAATCAATCCATTCCTCATCCAGAAGAGGGATTCCCTTTTCCAGTTAACTCCGTGTGCCTTGCCCGGCTTGTCCTCCTGCCTATTCCTGGTCCCACAGCCAGAGGTCACCAGCAGGTTCTACTCTCTGAATCCCTCTGCTGTTCCCAGCCCTGCCTCCAGAGCCTTGGTGGCCCAACCCCAACCCCACCATTTTCCCTGCGCCATGGTGAATGCATGGAGGGTGGGTCTTTGTCTGATTCACCTGTGTCCCCAGCACATGGCTCAGTGTCTAAGAGAATTAATGTGAAAATAATATAACACAACACCCATGATCAATTATGCATTGAAAAGCATCACCGGTCATTAATTATACATTGAAAAACATCCTAGTTTTTTGAGTTTTCCAGTTGTTCAGATTTGCAAAAAATTTACATTTTATTTTTTTTTAAAGATTTTATTTATTTATTTAACAGAGAGAGAACACAAGCAGGCAGAGAGGCAGGCAGAGGCAGAGAGAGGAGCAGGCTCCCCATGGAGCAAGGAGCCCGATGCGGGACTCGATCCCAAGACGCCGGGATCATGACCTGAGCAAAAGGCAGCCGCTCAACCAACTGAGCCACCCAGGCGTCCCGCAAAAAATTTACATTTTAAAGCAATTTTCCTAAATTCAATTTCTCTACTATTAGAACTTTTTGCTTGAGTCTCACACGAACTCCACGGTCCATTTTAAAGGTGATTGTAACAGTGGGTCACCCATTCGTAGGACTGTCTGTTTACTCAAGAGAATTAACTAAGTATGCCAGGTGAGATGAAAGGCAGATGAGATAAAAAAAAAAAAAGGTGCGCTGGTTTTGCTCTGGATGGTAACGTAGGCTCAAAAACTACCTGGGGCAGGGCGTTGGGCGATGTAGCTACAAAGTGCTCCTCCTCAGGATTGCTCCTTGCCTTAATTGTTCCCACAGTGCCTGTCCTTGGGCTTGAAGTCCAGGCAAACAGAGTGGAGAACCGGGCTTCGTTATGGGACAGACCCACATTCATACCCTGCTCTGTCACTCTTAGCTGTGAGATTTTGAGCAAGTTACTGACCTTCTCTGAGCTTCCACCCTTTCTATAAAATGAGAAGGATTCTAGTATCTACCTGGCATGATAGCTATGAAGATTAAATACAAGTGAACCCTCAACTTGATCATCAGCCCCTGACAGAGGAAACTTCCTGTCTTCCTTTGGGAGCTGTGTTCTTCAAAGTTCCCCTGAGAGAAAACACCAAATAACCCTTACAACATTCGTAATAACGGATGGGCAGTATTATCCCCATTTTGTGCATGAGGGAACTAAAACTTGAACCCGGCAGACAGGCTACAAAGTAGCAAAACTAGAATCTACTCCCAATTCTATTCCATTCCCACCTTGTTTGTTGGCGGGCCTTACACAGTGTTGCCTCTAAAGCAACTTCATCTGCTTGGTAATTTTCTTTGGGCTGGTTTTAGTTTCTGAGTCAAGCACTGTTTCCTCTGCCATTTTCATCTTTCTCTCCCCCAACAACTCAGAGTTGAATGAACACATGGTTAGTATTTGTTGTTGCTTCAAGAAGAGTGTTTTTATTTTTAAAGTAAAACACAATATGTTTCCCCTGAAAAAAATTCAGAAAAGTTTATACTAAATAATAGGCTCTCTTCCACATTAGCCCAGGGCCCAAATCTTCCTGCCTCAGGGCAATTATTATTAGGTTCTTGCAGATCTTTCCAGAAAGAATCTTCATATTTATAATCAGAGCACAACTGTAAGGTGGGAAATGAGTTTTCCTCTATGGGGCAAATGAGGAATTAGTGTCAATGATATTGCACATCCGTCAACTTCTGGGGTGAAAAATCAGATTAGTCTGAAAGAATACTGAGGATTAAGGATAACCAAAGACGAACCATTTGGGGAACAGATTGGATTTTTATTTCATCAAAGTGGGCTTTCAGCTCGGGGCTTCTGGACCCAGGTGTCCCACGAAAAGTTACTCCTGTGACTGGCTTCTATATAAAAATCCAAAGAATACGGTCCTGAGGAATCTTTAGGTCCAGAGTAAGCCAGGAGCTGGGAAAAGGACTTAAGCAGCCCCACAATTGTTGTTTCTGCCTCCCTCTTTATCCGTCTTTCCAGCCACTTCATTTTCATTATTTTATTTGAGCTTCCCAGAAGGCCCGAGGTTTGGAGACCATGTAGCTGACACGTGGCCGAACCGTGAGCTCAATCCACATCTTCAGCCGCGCATCCAGTGTGTTCCTCTCCTGACGTGGCTGCAACTCTTAGAGCCCTGGATCTAAATGCTAGAACAAAGTCTTCCATTGCTCCAGGTGAATTACCAATAAAATGCTGACTCTACACCCATGTTCATAGCAGCACGATTCACAATGGCCAGACGGCGGAGACAACCCGTGTTCTTTCCCCGAAGGTGGGATAAACACAATGTGATATGTACATACGGGGACTATTATTAGCTTAAAAAGGAAGAAACTTCTGACACCTGGTATGACTTGGATGAACAGAGGACATTATGACAGGTGAAATAAGCCAGTCCTAGAAGGACGAACACAGTAGGATTCCACCTGTAGGAAGTATGTACCGAAGACAGATTCATAGAGACACAGGGTAGCATGGCCATTACCAGTGCTGCAGGGAGACCATCCGGGAGGTATTGCTTCATGGATACAGAGTTTCGGTCTGGGAAGATGAAGAATTCTGGGGATGGATGCTGGCCTGGGTCACGCAACAATGTGAACAAGCTTAAGGCACTGAAATGTACACTTAAAATGGTTACAATGGGGGCGCCTGGGTGGGTCTGTCCCTGAAGCCTTTAGCTCAGGTGGTGATCCCGGGGTCCTGGGATCCAGCCCCAAGTCAGGCTCTGTGCACAGCTCGGAGTCTGCTGGAAGATTCTCTGCCCCTCCCCCTGAACATGCTCTCTTTCTCACGCTCTCTGTCTCGTATCAATACATAAAACCTTTTCCAAAAAATGGTTAAAATAATGACATTTGTTATGTGTATTTTACCACAATTTTTAAAAACTGACAATGAAAACAGGTCAAATGAAAATATGCTGAGACTCCCCTCCAACGAAGTCGGACACAACAAGGGGCGATGCCTCTGCTGGAGTGTGTTCATGTTGGCACTTGCTGAAATCACAGCGATGTGGGCAGCGGGCACCTGGACACATCTGGCGGGCTGGCATCGCCTTCCCCGTCCTCCTGAAAACAGAATCCTTCTTTCTGGGGGCGGGAACCATACCATGACGTTCAGGGATGCCCAGAGCAGGCCAGTCACATATGTCACTCCTCCGGTCACTGTCATTTGAGCAAACAGAAGCTTGGAAAAATTAAGTCGTTTTTATTAGAAATTGTTCCTATGTAAGTTCAAATGCTAGAGTGGTTTTAAAATACGTCTACAAATTCTTAAACACTAGTCTCTTCAAAAGGTGCAGACTAATATCCCTGTCCTGAGTATGAGTTAGACTCAGTGACTCACTTCTGACAAAGATGTTGCATAAATTATAAATTTGTCTCATCATGATGGGTGTGTGGCTAGATCATAAACGATGAGGCTCCTCCCTCTCTCTCTCTCTCTCTCAACTTGGCTTGCTCCAGGGGATCCCAGCTGCAATGTTATGAGAACACTCAAGCAGCCCTGAGGAAAGGTCCGTGTGCTGAGAAATTTCAGCTCCCTGCCAACAACTGGTGTGGAATGAAGACCTCCAGCCAACCATGGGTGGAGCCATCTTGGAAGCAGACCCTCCCGCCCCAGTTAAGCCTTCGGATGTTCAGAATGACTATGACCCCAGCCAACATCCAAATACAACTTTATGAGGCCTTGAGCCAGAACCATCTAGCTAAGCTGCTCCATTTCTAACCCACAGAAATAGTGAGACAATCGAAGGTTCTTTTTTTTTAAGTTTTAAATTTATTTTTAATTATAGTAAAATGCACATAACACAATTCAGTGGCATTAAATGCATTCACATTGCTGTGCAACTATCACCATCATCCATCTCCAAAACTTTTTTCATTTTGCAGAATCTTTGGACTTCATCTCCATTATCAGCTCTCCTAGGGCTTGAGCCCACTGGCCCACACTCTTATTTTGGACTTGCCAGCCCCCATAATTGCATAAGCCAAGTCTTTATAAGTTTCTTAAATCTCTCTCTCTCTCTCCCCATATAAATACATATCTGTATGTATATACACACATATATATATTACACACACACACACACACACACACACACACACACACACACACACACACACATCCTGCCCATTTGGTTCAGTTTCTCTGATTCGGATCCTCAGTCCTGTGCCAGCAAGGATGGGCTGTGTTGACTGTAGGTGAGCTTTGTAGTATCTCTGTGCATGGATTTTCCTCATTTGAAGAATGGGGGTAATAAGAACAGCGCTTACTTCCTAGGGTGTTTATGAGACTGAATAAGTAATACATGTAAAATACTTAGAATAGAATATAGTAATATATTAGTCTGCTTGGGCTGCCATAAAAAAGACCATAAAATGGGCGGCTTAAACAACAGAAATTTACATTCTCAATGATCTGGAGGCTGAAAGTATGCCATCAGGATGCCAGCAGGGCTAGATCTTGATCTTGGCGAGAGAGGACTGCCTCTCACTCTGCTCATATGGCCTTTCCTCTGGGCGTGTGTAAGGAGAGACAGAGACAGAAAGAGAGGTAGAAGAAGGGAGAGGGAGGGAGAGAAAGGGAAGGAGGGAGGCAGAGGGAGGGAGAGGAAGGGAGGAACGGAGAGAAGGGAGGCAGATAGACAGGGAGAGAAAGATCTCACTTTGTTTTCTTAGAAAGCCAACAATCCCGTTAGATTAGGACCCCACCCAGTCACATTGGGGGTTGAAGCTTCAATGAGTGAATAGCAGGGATGGGGAAGGCACACAATTCAATCCTTAGCAGTAACCATCAGCTGGTTTTATTGTTATTGTGTTTTTCCTATTGAATTTCCTGAAGGTAACTGACATCCTACCACTTTTTTGAGAGCAGGTTTTGATAGAGAGAAAGTGGCAGGTCGATGGAGGAAAAGGTAAAGTCTTTGGTTGCCTGAGGATGAGGACCATGAAGAAGAAGAAAAAGAAGCAGGGTTAGCTTTCCAGAAAGCCCCCTCGCAATGGCCCTCTAGGTCTTGTCCTAAATTGTATTTTTCCCTGGAAGCAGTGCACTTAAGCTGTTCACACAGATATTTTAAGATAAATAAGTAGGGATTTTGCACATTAGGGGAAAAAAAATGGAAAACAGGGAAAAATGGAGGAAGAGAAAACACCCATACTGCACCTCCTGGAGACAAGCGCTAAGAAGAATTCGGTGTCAAAAAAAAAAAAAAAGAAGAAGAATTCGGTCTTTCTGTGCAGACAGGAGGCATCCCACGGACGCATGAGGCAAGGAGGGAAGGGTTATTAGGTTATTTGCTGCCACGTCAGGGCTCTTGTGAACCGCTCCTGTTACCACTGGGCAGACAGATCCCTGCTGCCCACGACTCTAGAAACTTCTATACTCTTGTCCCCTTTCCACCTGGGTCTACAGCTTTGCTCCACTGTGGGGTGGCCTCGGCCCCCAACATCTTTCCACAAGTCCTCTCTTACTTAAGTGGGCCAAAGACAATCAACAAACACTAGCTGATAAACCTAAGCTGTCAATTTTTTTTGAAAATTGAGTTTTCGGGGCACCTGTGTGACTCAGTTGGTTGAGCAACTGCCTTCGGCTCAGGTCATGATCCTTGAGTTCCGGGATCGAGTCCCACATCGGGCTCCCAGCTCCACGGGGAGTCTGCTTCTTCCTCTAACCTTCTCTCCTCTCATGCTCTCTCTCACTTTCTCTGTCTCTCAAATAAATAAATAAAGTCTTTAAAAAAAAAAAGGAAAAGAAAATTGAGTTTTCGATGGCTACGTGATCTTCCATTTCAGGGCGGTCCCCCAGTGCTCTTAGCCAGGTCTGTTTTGCTAGACACTTAGGTTAGATAAAGAGCTTTATGCACGTGTTGGGCTGAATGATTGTAGACCCCAAAACTCACACGTTGATCGCACTCCAATGTGATTGTACTTGGAGATGGGGCTTTGGGGAGTTAATTAGGCTTAGATGAGGTCATAAGAGTGGGGCTCTCATGGGATTAGTACCTTTCTAGGAAGAGACACCATAGAGCCCTCAACCAACCTCTCTCTCTCTCTCTTTCTCTGTCTCTCCTTCTGGGCCATGTGAGCCCGCAGTGAGAGGGCAGCCTATCTACAAGCCGGGAAGGGGGGTCCTCACCAGAAATTGCGGGCACCCTGATCGCAGAACTCCAGCCTCCAGAACTATAAGGAAATTAGTTTCTGTTTAAACCACCCAGTCTAGGGTATTTTGTTTGGCCCAACCCAACTAAGACAACGCAAAAAGCTTTTTCAATATGTAAATTACCTCCTTAGAATGGAGTGTCTGAGGCCACCCAGTTTCCAGGCATCTCTAGGCCTTGAGTCATCCCTTCCCTGGGCATGGTTCCTTGCTTCTCCGGCTCCCCTAGCCGCTCACCACCAGCACTGAGCTCTGCAGCTTAGAAATCACGCAACCCCAGTTCCACCTGCATGGGAGTTTCTTGGCTTTTTGCCTAGTGTGTCCCTAAAACACGTGTCCTGTAGGTGCAGTCGCACAGGTGCAAAGTGATAATGAGGTTTTTTGTAACGCAAGATGAGAAACGATCTAAATGTCCAGTGTCTTCATCCTGTTGGGGCCGCTGTGGCAAAACACCAGAGCCTGGGCAGTTTATAAACAATGTAACCTTATTTTTCACATTTCTGGGGGCTGGAAGTTCCAAATCAAGTTACCAGCAAATCTGGTGTCTGGTATAGGTCTGCTTTCCCATTCATAGAGAGCCATCTTCTCGCTGTGCCCTCACCTGGTACAGGGGGCAAGGGAGCTCTGGGGTCTGTGTTATAAGGGCACTAATGCCATTCATGGGGGCTCCCCACTTATGGCCTAATCACCTCCCAAGGCCCACCTCCCAACACCATCACATTGGACATTAGGATTTAACATGTGAATTTGGGGCGGTGGGGGCAGGGAATACACAAACGTTCAGGGTAGAGCATCCAGCAAGAGGGCATGGGTTAAATAAATTCTGACAGATCCATAAAATGGAAAACTAAGACCGCATAATGAGAATGAGCAAGATCTCATGTAGTCATATGCACGTAGGTAGTCTTATGTAGTCGTACGCACGTTCTCCAAAATAGTCTTTAGGTACAATAAAGCCAGAGCACAGCATGTAGCCATAAGCATAGCATACTATTATTAAAAAAAAAAAAAAGTGGGGGGTTGGCGCGCCTGGGTGCCTCAGTCAGTTAGGCGTCTGCCTTCAGTTCAGGTCATGACCCCAGGGTCCCAGGATTGAGTCCCACGGTGGCAGTGGCAGGCTCCTTGCTCAGAGGGAAATCTGCTTCACCCTCTCCCTCTGCCCTTCCCCCAGCTTGTGCTCTCTCTCACTCACTCTCTCGAATAAATAAATAAGATATTTTTAAAAAGAAGAAGAAGAAGAAACCCGGACTCCACATCCAGTTTGGACATTGATTCTAAGATGTTGCGTGCACATGTTAGTAGGTCCTGAGCGGGAAGGGAAAGCACACCCGTTCAGGCAAAGAGAGGACGGTGGTGCCCACGTGTGGCCTCCTCAGACCCTTTGTTGCGATGCAGACTCCGGCTACTCCCTGTGCATGACCCGGCTTTAGTGCTATTGCTGTATCTTAGCCTTTTCCTGCAACCTTGTCATTGGGGGCCCTATTAGGCTTCTCTAGGGATCAACCCGTCTAACTGCCACCATGATGCCAAAGACGAATGACCGGTTCTACGGTTTCCCAGCGCCCGGCAAAATATGCCTGTGTCATAAATATTTGTTGACTAGTCCAGGTTAGAGGTGGTGAGGCATGGAGAGTGGGGACCGGAGCTCTACAACCCAGCTCCTTCTGTCCCCACAGAGTCACCCAAGCCTGCTCATCAGTGCCTCGCCGTAATAGAAATAACATTTCTCAAATGAGTAAGTAAATGTAAGAAGAAATAAATGTGCTATTTACTTGGACTCAGCAATGATCTCAAGGTGCTACAGAAAAAAAGAAAGGAAGGTTGATGAGCAAGCCTCGTGAAGGTTGTTTTTCTCTAGGCCTCCTGGACATTTCTCTCTCTTCTT
Source organism: Nasua narica (assembly GCA_028533885.1). Lineage (NCBI taxonomy): Eukaryota > Metazoa > Chordata > Mammalia > Carnivora > Procyonidae > Nasua > Nasua narica. Next base: position 104,939,130 of record CM052807.1, on the reverse strand, counting down.
TTCTTTTCTTTTTTCTTTTCTTTTCTTTTTTTTCTTTCAAGAGAGAGGGCAAGCGCACGTGAAGGCTGGAGATGGGAGGGGTAGAGGGAGAAGGAGAGAGAGAATCTCAAGCAGGCTCCATGCTCCCCATAGAGCCCCATGCAAGGCTCAATCCCACGACCCTGAGATCATAACCTTGAGCCAAAATCAAGAGCCTGATGTTTAACCAACTGAGCCACTAGGTGCCGCCTGCACACACCTTTCTAAGGACAGCTTCTCACAGGTCCTTTAATTTATTTTTTATTTTTAAAGATTTTATTTATTTAGTTGAAAGAGAGAGAAAGTGGGAGAGAGCATGAGAGGAGAGAAGTTCAGAGGGAGAAGCAGACTCCCCATGGAGCTGGGACCCCGATGCGGCACTCAATCCCAGAACTCCAGGATCGTGACCTGAGCCAAAGGCAGTCGCTTAACCAACTGAGTCACCCAGGTGCCCTCTCATGGGCATGCCCTTTAGACAAGTTGTTCTGAACTTACTAACTTGTCCTGAAGTTGATGCTCAGTGAGAGGGTCCAGCTGATTTTATTCTCACAGACATCTCACTCATGCTCCTTTCTCAACATCGCTGTATGGGTTCACTGGCCATTTTTGAACTGTCAATAATGGTTTAAAAACAGATTTTTTCCTACTGGTTTATTCTTGTCAGTCCTGCTTTTTTAACAATTTCCCTTTTCCCAAAATGGTCCATAATTTTGCTTTGCCCTAAAAACCTCTAAATAGAGAAATTCTCCACTTTAAAAAATGTCTTTTGAAGTCCTAGATAGAAAGAGATCTTAACGTACCGCCATTTCTTGGGCTTCTCTCCTTTTTATCTTCCTTAAGTACCACTGGTGCCCCAAAATGTGTGAGGTTTTTCTCAACATCCATTTTATTTCTATTCAGTAGCCATGAAACACCTTTTGTGCTTGAGATGGGCTTTAACAGAAAGATTTAGGAAGTAAGTGTTCATTTTAGATTTTTTTTCTGGGGATACGTAAGAATGACCTCAATGGTTCACTGAAATTCTTGGAAGTGGGGAGTGGAATTGCCCCTGGCTTTAGTCCTCGGAAAATGAGTGCCAGGCTTCTTAACCCAGCCCTTTTTTTTTTTTTTTAACCCAGCCCTTTTAAAACAGCTGTACACACATTTGTAACAACAATAATAATTAAGGTGTTAGTAATGCCAAAGAGAACCAAACCAAAGAGCTTAGCTTGGGCAAAGGAATGCATTTTGGTATTTATATTTGGAAATGGGTTTGCCTGATTTCTGGCAACTTCCTTGCCACATATCCAGACAAGAACGAAGCTGCTCTGTGAGACCCTGACTCAAGAAGGGCTGGAGAGATGCACAGTTTCTTCACCCAAAGATTCTGCCTCAGTCGTATTTCCTAACCCTTGCTATGAGGCCAGGGTCTTACTTTTCATGTCTATCCACACCTCCTCTGAGTAAACCTGAGATAATAATGAAGCACCTTTTTTGTTTTAAAGGTATAAAACTTTGGAAGAAACTCAAAACTAACTAGATTAAATGAAAAGACAATTTATTGGCTCATGGAAAGGAAAGTCATCTGGCTTCAGGCACAGCTTGATCCAGGAGCTCAAATGATATCATCAGGACTTCCTTTCTCTTAAATAGGCCTTCTCTACTAGAGATCATAAGGATCACTGGAAGCCCAGACTTATATTCTATTAGCTTAGCGTCCTCAGAGAAAGGAGAGCATCTCCCCAATTTTCTTTGGCCAAAAGTTCTCAAGGAGGATTTTGAATGGTCTAATTTGGATCAGGTGCCCAATTTTCCATTCATTATGTCCAAGGGCATGGAGTTCTTTGGGAGGTGGCTATGATCAAAGCCACTAAAACTACACAGGGCAGATTTTCCCACGGAAGGAGAATGTCATTTTCATTTTGTGATGAGCACTAGGTGTTATATGCAAGTAATGAATTATTGAACCACTACATCAAAAACTAATGATGTTAGAATATAAGGAATAACATGGAGGACATTAGGGGAAGGAAAGGAAAAGAGAAGGGGGGAAATTGGAAGAGGAGACGAACCACAAGAGACTGGACTCTGAGAAAGAAACTGAGGGTTTTAGAAGGGAGTGGGTGGGGGGAAGGGTGAGCCTGGTGATGGATATTAAGGAGGGCGTGGATTGCGTGGAGCACCGGGTGTATACGTAAACAATGTATCTTGGAACACTACAGCAAAAACTAATGATGTATTGTATGGTGACTAACATAACACAATAAAAAAATAAATTTAAAAAACCCTAATGATGTACTCTATGTGTTGGCTAATTGAACATAATAATAAGAAAGAAAGAAAGAAAGAAAGAAAGAAAGAAAGAAAGAAAGAAAGAAAGAAAGAAAGAAAGAAAGAAAGCTCCCCTCCCAAAGAACGTCATTTCTAGAGAGAGAAGGGATGTCAGGCAGAAAAATATAACAGATAATTTCCACAAAAGGCCTTTCAGAGTAACTTAGTAGAAGAGAGGGGTGGAAGGGGGCGCCTGGGTGGCTCAGTTGGTTGGGCGACTGCCTTCGGCTCGGGTCATGGTCCCGGAGTCCCGGGATCGAGTCCCATATCGGGCTCCCGGCTCTGCGGGAAGTCTGCTTCTCCCTCTGACCTTCTCCCTTCTCATTCTCAGTCTCTCTCTCTAATAAATAAATAAAATCTTTAAAAAAAAAGAGAGAGAGGGGTGGAAGGAAGGAAGTCGGGGATGGGTGCCAACTGTGGGACACAATTTTTTTTCCTCTTCCAATTTTTTCCTTTCCTCCTCCCTTCCTTCATCTCTTCCAACAATGCTTCTCCCTTGCTGGAAACAGCAGCAGCAGGAGCTTTGACTGCAGACTCGAGACACATTAAAATGAAGATTTTTCAGAGATAGGAACAGTGGAAACTGAGCAGGCTCTGGGAGAATGAGATTTTGAGTCAGGAGGGAGATTGCTGGCTGCAGGGGGCGCAGTGAAGACAGGCCAGGTAAAGGACATGCCTGGCATCAAATGATGGCCCTGCAGCACGGGTGGCAAGTTCATGCAGTACTGGAACCTTCCATTGGCTGGGCAGAGGCTGCATGGGAGGATAGGGGACCTTGGGAGACGAGTTTGGAGAGGGACTCCAGGGGAGACTCCTTGAACCTCACGGCAAAATGTTTGAACACGACCTTATCTCTAGAGAGCTGGGGAGGTCTTTAACCCTAGAATTCGTTTTTCAAATATTTTGATGATGATCTCCCTGGCAGCAGAGGGGGAGGTGGGGCAGGATTGGGCAAGACTGTTGGCAACTGAGCCCAGTTAGAAATCTGGGGTGGGAATCCCGGCAAGAAGTGACAAAGACCCCTAAAGCAGCAGCAGGAAGGGTGGGATTCCAGAGGCAGAGCTCAGCTCGAATCCATGGGATTTGGTTTTGCCACAGTTCGGGGAAGAACTGATTTACAGAAGAAGTATGTGGAGACAAGAATTTGAAGCAAGGAGCTACTGCCCTCCCCTGGCAAATTATTGATAGAATGAATCATCCGTAAGAGACAAAGTTCATTGTGTTCTCAGAACAGAAGATGCCTGTCACTGGGAAACAACATGAGGAGGTACTTGTTGGGTAAGTGTAGCTTATCATCTCCTTCACTTCTCAACAAATATTTATTAGGCTCCTATTATGTGCCAGTTCCTATGCTGGACTCTGGGTATAAGCTGGGGAATGAAACAGACATCGGTCCTGTCATCACGGAGCTTTGTACATACCGTTCTGGGGGAGAAAGACTACAAACAAATGTGTGTATAACTGAAATTTACAAACTGTGTTAAGTGTATGAAGGCAGTTGATTCTGGGAGCAATGAGAAAGCATGAAGAGTTAGGGAGCAGAGAATGTCCCAATGAGAGGTCAAACTGAAGTTGGGTTCTAAGTGGGATTGTTCACAGCTCCTTCATCTGGCGAGGGCATTTTTGAAATAAGAAAAATTTTGATATATTGATAAACTTCATTTTTTCCCCAAGTACCTTGCAGTTTTAAATGCACCCTGAGTAACAACACTTGTTTTGCCCTCAAGGGTTTATGACTATAACTCGCTTGGTTTATAACTATAACTTACTTGGTATTTCAAAATTTACATTATGCCTCTTCATATCTGCTGATTGATTTATGAGATGTCCCGGTGGTAGATGGCTACAACAGCGACCTCCATTCAATGAGGTTTTCCTAGAGTCAACCTCTTGAGTAGACCCCTCCCACACGGATGTGCGGTGTGGCCCTGTGACTTGCTTACTTGCTTTGACCAATGGGACATTCGGAGGCATGATGCAGGGTTTGACCCCTGGGTTTGCTTTCTCTTCTCTTGTTCTCAGAGAACGGCATGTGAGGAAGCCCAAGCCTATTTCCTGGAAATTAAGGAGCAGAGGTGAGTAACCCAGCAAGGTTTCCTAGGTCCATCAGCTCTCAGCCAACCTACATGAGGGAACTCAGATGAACCCTGCAGAAAAACTACCTAGCTCAGAACATCTATCTAGCTGACCTTAGTCCAAATTCCTAACCCAAAGAAACTCTGACAAACTCTGACAAGGTTAAAGGATTGCTGTCTTAAGCCACTACACTTTAGGGTAGTTTTTTTATGCACCAATAGATAACTCATAGGGTGTAATCTTCAAACAGCTTAATTATTTTTGTTTTGTAAACAAGGAACAAAAGCCACAAAGGTGGGGGGCGTCTAGGTGGCTCAGTCGGTTAAGTGTCTGCCTTCAGCTCAGGTTATGATCCCAGGGTCATGGGATGGAGCCCCACATTGGGCTCCCACTCAGCAGGAAGCCTGCTTCTCTCCCTCCCACCCCCCTGCTTGTGTTCTTTTTCTCCATGTATTTCTCTTTGACAATTAAATAAATAATCTTAATTTTTTAAAAAAAAGCCACAAAGGTAAATGACTCCTAAGATCTCACCACAAGTTGGGAGGAGATCATAATTCTTACATTACTTCCTAGATTCTAAAGACCTTATTGTGTGAGCCACCCAGTTGGGGTTCTCTTGCAGCAGAAAGTATTACCACTGATACAGTTACCCTCCGATTTCACTTTCTCGGAAGGAACTTTGGATAACAGTTTACTATGAACTTTTCTGGTACATTTACCAACATACATACCACATTGCAACTTGATTTATTTTGTAACCATGAATATACTATGTACATCCTTCCACATCGTTACATATAGATCTCCCTTCTTCTTTTTTCATGGCCACATAGAATTCTATAAAGGGATGTGCCCTGATAAATGTGCAATGTGCTTTTATCCATAATCATTTATCCCGTACCCTTTTTCTGAGTCAAAAGACAGGAAGAGAGACCCATTGGCAGAACCTTCCCAAGAGATCAAATTACTATGTCCTTCCTCTTCCCATTAGAAATGGGGCCACGATTAACGCAGGGGAAATATACTTTTAAATGAAGACCAAAGACAGTTCGAACAAATAAATGGCTTAAGAACAAGAGAGGGCAGATGTTTTCTGCAAGACAAGATCTCTCAGCAAGGCCATGTCGCAAAGATGCAGCCTGAGACTATGTGCGGAAGAGGGTTATTCCAGACTATTCGAGCCACCGGAGTCACGTCCTGCCCTTTCCTCTTCCCTTCCTTGCTGCTCCACTCGGTTCACCTAGATTCCTTGTCCGCCTTCTGGCGTGCAGGGCTCTGGGGGCCCCCGAGGGAGATGCGGAGTGAGCTGGCTTAGCCAGACAAATCATCCTGCAGGAAGAGGCTGGGATGCGGGCAAGATGCGATCTACTAGACCCCAGCCTGGTGGGCCTCCTGCGGCGTCTCCCTCTGGGCGCCCGGCCCCGCCTCCAACACGGTCAGGCCCCGCCTCCAACACGGCCAGGCCCCACCCATGCCCCGCCCATATCCGCCCACCGCCCCGCCCCCTGCTCTCTTCCTGGAACCCCGACCTCTGGCACTGATGGTCCACATCCCTAATCGCTCCATTTGGGGTTATTTTGAGTCTGTAAACAAAAAAAAGCAAGCGAAACAAAACAAAACTACCAGGAAGGATTCATTGTAACGCGCTGTTATTGTTAGAGCCAAACAGCTAACGCGGTTCACCTAAGGTGAGCCTCCACCTTACCTTCTGAGAGATGGAAGGGCCCTCAAATCCTAACCCCATCACGAAGGTCCGACGTTCAAGACTCAGCTCTGCACCCTGATCCTCACGGGAACTGCTTCTGGCAAGAACCGCACTTCCTCGCCATCCCAGGATGCTTCCCACGTTCGGCCAGCTGATTGCAATCTTTTATCAACCTCAAACTGGCCCGGCTCAGAGGTAGATTTTGTCTGGGTGGGAAGATAGAATCAGCTGGCTTGACGTTTTCTGGGCTGTTGTAAGCCTGCCTACCTGTTATGGCAAAATTAGAAGAGCACCGGACCACTTCACACATTAAATGTGCTTTTTGAGTTTTGCTGTCAATGTTATTTGATCAAAATGGAGACAAGTGAGTAGATTATGCCAGTGTTTATATAAAAAGTGGGAGAGGGACGCCTGGGTGGCTCAGTTGGTTAAGCAACTGCCTTTGGCTCAGGTCATGATCCCAGCATCTTGGGATCGAGTCCCACATCCGGCTCCTTGCTCCGCAGGGAGCTTGCTCCTCTCTCTGCCTCTGCCTGCCTCTCTGCCTGCTTGTGTTCTCTCTCTGTTAAATGAATAAATAAAATCTTTAAAAAAAAAAAAAAAAAAAAGAGGGAGAAGGGCGCCTGGGTGGCTCCATGGGTTAAAGCCTCTGTTTTCAGCTCAGGTCATGATCTCAGGGTCCTGGGATGGAGCCCCACATCGGGCTCTCTGCTCAGCGGGGAGCCTGCTTCCCCCTCTCTCTGCCTGCCTCTCTGCCTACTTGTGATTTCTCTCTCTCTATCAAATAAATAAATAAAATTTAAAAAAATAAATAAAAAAGAGGGAGACACAAAAATAAATGTATATTTACTTATTTGGAACAGAAAGGGATAATAGAACTGCATGCCATCAAAAGGAACAGTTTTCTTTAGGAAAAGGGAAGAAATGAATTAGAATAGAAATAAAAGCTGACTTCTTTGAATGTGCCTTGTTTTGTAGATTCAAGGAACCATGTAATATTTTATATAGCTGTAAAAAAATTAAATGATAAAAAAGCAATATCTAATACTACAAGTGAAATTTTTTTTTAAGATTTTATTTATTTATTTGAGAGACAGAGAAAGTGAGAGAGAGCATGAGAGGAGAAAGGTTAGAGGAAGAAGCAGACTCCCTGTGGAGCTGGGAGCCCGATGTAGGACTCGATCCCAGAACTCAAGGATCATGACCTGAGCCGAAGGCAGTTGCTCAACCAACTAAGCCACCTAGGCGCCCTACAAGTGAAATTTTTAAATTGCCTGCGTAACCCCATAGTGAAGAACTAAGACCAAGATAACAACCAACACTTGGGGCACCATCAGAGGGGACTAGAGGACCAACTCATGATTTGGAAAACTAGCAAGTAAAAGAAAAGAATCAAACATGTCTCTTACCTTTTCTATACAAATTCTACTTCATGGTAACCAAATAATTGATGAGGGGGTATTTATTTTTCTAGTATCCCAACTATTAGAGGAATGATAACATTAAAATCTAACCATTTTCCAACTTTTAATGATTTGATGGATCTAGCCAGCGATCACCAATGGTTGCAAATATCTCAAAAAGAACAACCAGACAAGGTGTGGCCCCGAGGGAGATGCCTCTGAAGGAGGATTCCAAAAACCCTGCATCTGAGTCCAGTCAAGTCTCTAGACGGGTCCAGTTCGTCATATGTTAAATGACGCCATAAGGTGCCAAATAGCAAAATCCAGACTATAGTAGACTCCACAGGACAAGCAACCTAGTTTATTCAACAAGAAAAACTGCAACTAAAAAGAGAGGTGAAGGGGGCGCCTGAGTGGCTCAGTGGGTTAAAGCCTCTGCCTTCAGCTCAGGTCATGATCTCAGGATCCTGGGATTGAGCCCCGCATCCATCGGGGTCTCTGCTCAGCAGGGAGCCTGCTTCCCCCCCACCTCTGCCTGCCTCTCTGCCTGCTTATAATCTCTCTCTCTGTCAAATAAATAAATAAAAATTAAAAAAAAAAAAAGAAGAGAGGTGAAGGAAAAATCCTAAAATCCTATCAGATTAGAAGTATTTGAGATATTCATTTGCAATGAACTGACTTTATTTGGCTCCTGATTCAAACATTCAAAAAGTCAATTCTAGAGCGCCTGGGTGGCTCAGTCGGTTAAGCCATCTGCCTTTAGCTCACGTCATGATCCCAGGGTCCTGGGATGGAGCCCTGGCTCAGGCTCCCTACTCAGCGGGGAGTCTTCTCTCCCCATCCCGCTCCCGGCCCCCCCCCCCCCCGCCGAGCTTGCTCTCTCTCCTCTTTTGCTCACTCTCAAATAAATAAATAAAATCTTTTTTAAAAAAATTTTTAAAAATCAATTCTATAAATAAGCACAAACGTTTTAACACTGGCTGGCTATTTGATGGTATTAATTTTTTAAGTTGTTTTTGGGGTTTTGTGGTTATGGTTTTAAAATATTTAGAAATGTTGAAATATTTACAAATGAAAGGATAGGATGTCTGGCTTCCTCCCCCAATAATCCTGGGTTGAGGGGCAGGGGAAGGGGCAGAGGTGTAGATGAAGTAAGAGTAGCTGTGTGTTGGGCCCCCGGGTGGCGCAGTTGGTTGAGCGACTGTCTTCCGCTCAGGTCATGATCCCGGAGTCCCGGGATCGAGTCCCACATCGAGCTCCCAGCTCCATGGGGAGTCTGCTTCTCACTCTGACCTGCTCTCTCTCACTCTCTCTCTTTCCTAATAAATAAATAAATAAAATCTTTAAAAAAAAATAAAGTTTAAAAAACAAAACAAAAAGAGTAGCTGTGTGTTGATAACTATTGAAGTGGAGTGGAAGGTACTAAGGTTCATTATATGCTATTTACATTCGTATTTGCTGGGAAATTTCGGTGATAAAAATGTTTTACGAAATCCTTTGGAAAGAGTTTTTAGAATTTTGCTTTTGAAATGACTTAAGTTGAGTAATTCATTTAATTTGGCTATGATTTATTAGAAACCCATTCGTATTTTGTAATGCTTTCCAAGAGGGAAAGTAATGGTAATAACAGCAATTAGCACACATCCAGTACTTAGAGAGTATGTGCCGAGCTCAGTATTTTGCTCATTTAAATCTTGTCAACAGTCTTCAAGTTTGGTGGTATCGTTTTCCCATTTTTCCCATAGAACTACAGAAGAGGAGGAAACTGAAGCTCAGAGAGATTGAGTAACTTGCGGGAAGTCACACAGTAAGTGGAGGAGTCAGGATTTGAACACAGGCAGTTTGGTTTCACAGTCCATGCTCTTAACCACTATGTTAATCTACAAATTATTTTCCAACAGAAGAACATTTTTATGAACACTGGATTGAACAATTAATGAAGTTGACAAATGTGATACTTCGCACATATTTAACATTTATTAACTTTTGAGATTTTTTTCTTTGTATTTTAGAGCAATATTTTTTTGCAAGGTCCCAAATATTTTCATCGGCCCAACTATCTCACAGGCCCTGTGCCTGGAGCCTCTCCTGTGCGGCATATAAGACAGCCTGAGACCTGGCGCAGAAACTGATGAATTACTAGTACTTTAGCCTCATCCTCTCGTCCTGCAGATCTCTAGGTTTTGTCAACTTTCAATATCCTTCCTGATTGTTTCCATCGGCCCCCTTTAGTATCCACAACTCAGCTTCTTGAGTGGACCCCAGTCCATTCTGATCACTGATTCTGAGCAGCTACTCTCAGTTTGCCCCCAGAGAATGTGTTTTGGCTTTCCCAGTGTCCCGTGTCCCCCCACCCTCTGGCTCACAGGCTGCCTGGCCACTCTTTGGTCAGAATTCATAGCATCTGGCCCAGAGAAAGGCCGTGAGAGGATGAGAGCACATCTCACTTCAAATTGTCTTCCCAGTCCCCACTGATAGTTTATTTTTTTCTCAAAGATTTTATTTATTTATTTGAGAGAGAGAGAGAGAGCATAATTGGGGTAGGGGTTGGGGGATGGGGTGGGAAAGGGCAGAGAGAGAAGCTGACTCCCTGCTGAGCAGGGAGCTGGACCACAGGGGGCTCGATGCCAGGACTCTGGGATCATGACCTGAGCTAAACCCAGACGTTCAACCAACTGAGCTACCCAGGTGCGCCCCCTCGCCCACCTGGTAGTTCAGTCTGTGCCTTAGGACTTTGAAAGGTTCAATCCAATGGGATTCCAGGCTCTAGCTTCTATGTAGTGGCCAATGGGGTATGGCAATAGGCTAACCAGTGGGCAATAGAAAAATTAAAAGGGCTCCACACAGTCTGCCCTCAGTCTGTGGATTCCTCCAACACTGCAAGGGGGGCAGGGAGGTTAGGGGACCCTGGGCTCCCTCCTACCCCTCAGTCATCTTGTTGTGTCTTATCTCCCACCTGAGGCAGTCTGGTGCATTAATTTTAGTATCAGTTAATTTACCGTAAAGGTTTTGAGCTGGGAGGAAGGGACAGAATGTACTTTTCCCTGGGCCCTCACCTGCTAGGGAGAGCTACTAGCCGCTGACACTCCTGAAAGGCAACTCTGAACAAGGGATGAGAGTGCATTCTAAGCATGATTATTTTATTTTATTTTTTTTAAAGATTTTACTTATTTATTTGACGGAGAGGAGAGAGATCACAGGTAGGTAGAGAGGCGGGGGGGGGGAGGGGGGAAGCAGGCTCCCTGCTGAGCAGAGAGCCCAATGCGGGGTTTGATCCCAGGACCCTGAGATCATGACCCAAGCCGAAGGCAGAGGCTTTAACCCACTGAGCCACCCAAGCGCCCCTCTAAAAATGATTTAATGAGAATTCTGTGATGTACCAAAAAATAAAAAGATAAACGTAGACTGATTTAAAGATCAAAATGGTAGAAAAACTTTGACTTCCAGATCAATCCTTCCTCCAAAACGTATGTTTAAAAATCTTTATTGATAGCAAACCTGAAAGATTTTGGTTCTGTGGTCTCATATGCAAGTGTATTGACCATTCCAACAGCTAAGGCCTTCCAGCATTGGTTTTCTCCTTCATTAAAGAATAAATAAAGTACCTCTTGTTGAGTTGCCTCTCTTGGTCCCTACACTGCCCCTAGAACCTTAAGAGGTCTCTGGGGGGGAAAAAAAAGAGGTCTCTGGAATTCAACAATTGACCTGTTCAATCCTATCTAGCTAAGGAAATTTTAAAATGGCCCAAGGCAAATAAGACTCAGCTGTCAGAAACACAGCCTGATATCACTGAGAAGAAAAACAAGAAAAGGACAAACCCATGCTGCATTTTATCTTGCAAATACCTGTGTTGCTATTTGCATCATGCCAATTGAAAGAGGGCTGGTACACAAATTAAGTTGCCTATGTTCTTGTGAAAGAGTCCCGAGTGTGCTAGGCAACGGTTTTCTGAGCATGGTGATGGTGTGGTATGGGGAGGGATGAGTTAAAATGAAAAACGAGATATGACAGGTGGAGGAAGCGGGGTGAGCCACCATGTTGCACAACCACGGGGGATTCCATTCACTGGAGTCTAAGTGAATGTTGCCCCCTGGGATTGATTGTGCAGTGCACTACATGAGCCCCGGCACACAGGATAGACACTCGGTAAATGTTGGTTGAACCTCGCTGAACGCAAAGGATGGTTTCATCTTCTTTTAAATTCAAATCTAGAGATAAGATAAGCATTGCCTAAAGTATAGCCCATAGGCCAGTAGTCCTAGAGAAATGTTTTCCCAGAAAGGGGAAGGGCTGCCAGCAAATTAACCTGTCCTGAGAATCGTAAGGCAGTAAGGCATGTAATACAGGGTCTACAAGGTCCTGCAATTAAAATAATTTTTTTCACTTAGTTTTGAACTCAGAATTTCCCCTCTCATTTGAGCATAGGATTCCCCCTTCCCTCCTTTTCTGGGTAACATAATGTTTCTATAGACACATAAGAAACACTCTACCAGGGCATCTCGACGTGTGTAAACTGTGCTTTATTCACAATCCTCAAATCCAAATTTGAAGGCTGTTTTCTGAGTTTGCCCATGGGAAAAAAAAAATCATGTTATTCATTTATTCATTTATATATTCATTTAACTAACATTTATGGAGTGTCTATATTGGTCCCTATGCTAGGAATAACAAAAGATGCCCTAGCCTTCCAAGAATTCATGGTGAAGAGAAGAAGACAGAATGCTGAGCAATTACAACACGACTGGAAAGACTGCGCGATAGAACGTGCTTCCCCACACTCTCCGTTGTTCACGTGGTCCTCCAGAGGAGCTGGGAGGGGGCAGGGAGAATCCGCCTGGCCAGGGTGTCTCGAGCTATTTGTGGTGAAGATCCAGTTGGGTTTTGTGATCTTCTGATTTATTATAAGCAATAGAGATCTGGTTATCCTCAAACCCTTAGAATTGTTTAAGTAATAAGAGGAGAGAAGCATCTTGATGTTCGTAACCAAACCCCTTTCAAACACATCTGAGTTTATGTCATCGAGTGACTTTTGGGAAGCCCCTAAGGATGGGGGCTGGTTGCCAGGGGAACCAACCAGGTGCTTACACAGGTGCAACTCTCAGTGCGGACACCACCTACCCCCACCCACCTTCAGAGAGGAGAGAAAGGCTGGAGATCGAGTTCAATCACCAATGGCCAAATGTAATTAGTCGAGCCAATGTGTAATGAAGCCTGGTAAAATCCCCAAAGGTCTGAGTTTGGAAACCTTCCAGGTTGGTGACCCTGTGGAGGTTCTGGGAGAATGGCACCCCCAGAGAGGTCGCAGAAGCTCTGCACCCCTTCCCATGTAGCTTGCCCTATGCTTCTCTTTGCTCAGACTGATCATCTGTTTCCTTTACAATGTCCTTTAAAATAAACTGGTAAATGTCAGTAAATGTTCCTCGAGTTCTGTGAGCTGCTCTAGCAAATTAATGGAACCCAAGGAGGGGGGTCATGGAAATCTCCAACCTACAGTCCATGGTCAGAAGCACAAGTGACAACACGGACTTCCAACTGGCAACTGGAAGGGAATAGAGACCGTCTTGTGGGACTGAGCCCTTCCCCTGTGGGATCTGACACTATCTTCAGGTAGGTGGTGTCAGAACTCAGTTGAATTGTAGGACACTCATTTGATGTTGGAGAATTGTTTATTGAGGTTGGAAACACACACACACACACACACACACACACACACACATTGGGGTTTCTCTTTTTCAATCCACTGTGAATTGATACCTTTGCAAAATACATTAAAAGTGTATTACGAAGTCAGTGTGATAATGCCATAAAGACATATAGATTAATGGAACAGAATTGAGAGTCCAGGAATAAACCTTCATGTTTATGGTTAATTGCTTTTCTGTTTGTTGTTCCTGTGCCAAAACAGTTCAATGGGGAAACAGTACTCTTTTTAACAAAAGGTGCTGGAACAACCAGATATTTACATGTAAAAGAATGAAGCTGGATCCCTCCTTACACCATTGCAAAAATCAACTCAATACTGACTTAAATGTAAAAGTTATTTTTTTTTTAGGATTTTATTTATTTATTTGAGAGAGAGAGAGAAAGCGCGCGCGCATGCCAGAGAGCATGAATGGGGGGTAGGGAGGGCAGAGGCAGAGGGGAAGCAGACTCCCTGCTGAGCAGGGAGCCCTGGCAACAGCAGAGGCTCCATCCCAGGACCCTGGGATCATGACTTGAGCCAAACGCTGACGCTTAACTGACTGAGCCACCCAGGTGCCCCTAAATGTAAAGGCTATTCTTAGAAGAAAATACAGGAGTAAATTTTGAAATCTTGGGTTAGGCAAGTTCTTCCTAGATGTAGCACCAAAGCACTCGAGACAAAAGAGAAAAAAATAGATATTCCATTAAAATGAAAATCTGTGCTTTGAAGGGCACCATCAAGAAAATGGGAAAAAATTTTTAAAAATCCATAGAATGGAAGAAGGTATTTGCAAATCTCATATCTGATAGTGGATCTATACCCAGGATATGTAAAGAATTCGTACCACTCAATAATAAAAAGGATAAATAACCCATTTTAAAAATGGGCAAAGGGTCCAAATAGACATTTCTCGAAAGAAGATATACAGAGGGCCAAAGATATGAGCAGGGCTTAGGAAAACTGATAGGAGACAAGGTATTTCCCCCATGTCTGCCACATCGGGAAACAATTAGCTCCCCGAGACCTCAAGGAACAAGGAGACGGAATCAATAGTTCTAGAATCTATGGAGAATAGCAGAATGTAAGGGCTGCTCAGACAGGAGTATGCTTCGGTAGGAGGGGGAGGCAAACCCTCAGCTTCCAGCAGGAAAGCACGGGGTGGTGGGGAATAAATACCCCAAGCCCCACTCCTCCTGCCTTTGATCTCCTGCTAATACCTCCCCCATTGGCAAACCTAAGCATGAGCCTGAGTTGCACAGTTGGAAGAATGTGGTGGAAACAGGCCGGGGCTGGGTGAGTATGGGATTTAGGGAGTAGGGGGCAGAGGTAACGTGCATGCACGGGCTATGGACGTGGAAGATTGCAATGAAGGAAATATTAAGGTGAGTTGCAGGGAAAGTAGGAACAAAACATAAGGCTGATTTGGATGTGATAATATTCGCTCTCAGAGCACCAAGATGTTTTCCAATGGGCAGACCCAAAGGGTAGTTCAGCTTGCGCAGAACTGACCCCAACACTGTTATGTAGGCTGCCGACTTCTGTAGGTTTCAAGCATTGCCCTCGGCCAGAGTCAACAGGCTTTTTCTCAAAGGGACAAGTAGGAAATATTTTAAAGTTCTGCAACACAACTCCTCAATGGCCACAGCCATAGATAGCACATAAATGAATCACGTGGGCGATCCAACACAACTTTCTTTATAAACACAGGCAGCGGGCCTGCAGGCCCTCATTTGCCAAGCCCTGCTCTGGACCCCTCGGAGCGTTTCCATCATTTTGCCTTCAGATGGGTTTGAATGGGCCTTTCCCCGGTCTGGCTTCTCCCAGGTAAGCGGCAGGACCTGTTCCGGAGAACCAGGCGCAGGAGTTCGGGCTTGAATTCCCACGGCGGTGTGAGGAAGAAGGCGCGTGTAGCTGACCAGCCGCTAAGAAGGGAGGCGGGGCAGGGATTTCCAGCTCCAACATCTTGATTTCAAATATTTTCCTGAAAAAAATGTTACTTAAAGGAAGGTTTCCTTTTCTTGCCGGGAACATACCCTAGTTTGGTGAAATGAAGATGAAACTTTGAAATCATGCAGACGGGAGTCAAACCTGTCATTTTTCTCGCTGTTTGGCCTCAGGGAGGTGAGGGAACCAACTCATGGGTAACCAGAACTATGATGATTAAATGTTTGGAATGAAAGGCCAGTTCACAGTCTCTTCCCCTCTGGACTCCTTTCAGTGCATCTCTCATTCTCTGTATGCTGCCACCTTCCTTGGCTCTGTCTTGGATACCAGCCAGCCTCCTCTCCCTCCTTATAAGCTCTGTAATGATTTCTTGTGCAGTGCGCATCACCCACAACAGTGGTGGAGAGGTGGGAATATATATTAACTCAGATGAAAGGAGCTGGCAAGCAGAATTGCAATGGACAAAATTAACTTCCCCTTTGTAGTTATCATTCCTGGGACCTTGCTAGGCCTGGGGCGTGTTACTCAGGACTTATTTTCAAAGGAAGAAAACCTAACTTGGGCTGGAGGAGACAACACAGAGAACCCGAAACCAGACCTCTTAGAGACTGTCCTCTGTTTCTCCTCTCTACTTCTCTCTGTGTGCATCCTTCCCGCCCGGGGCTGGTGGCCAGGCACATAGGGGCCACCAGGCCAGCTCCTCCCCGCTTTGACACCAGAGAGTTTGACACCTGCTCGCCTTGGTGTCAAGTTTACAGTCCTGGGTAAGGAAGAGTTTTTTTTTTTTAACTCTTTATTTATTTAATTAATTATTTGTTAGAGAGAGAGAGATGACGAGTAGGCAGAGAGGCAGGCAGAGAGAGAGGGGGAAGCAGGCTCCCTGCTGAGCAGAGAGCCCAATGTGGGGCTCGATCCCACGACCCTGAGATCATGACCCGAGCCGAAGGCAGAGGCTTTAACCCACGGAGCCACGCAGGTGCCCCTAAGGAAGGGTTTTTATCTGTAGTTGGAGGTCCAACTAGCATCAGTGGACAAAACTCAGGTCTGACACCAGAGGTCAGTTTGCATAAATGCAAGGAAGAGCCTCATAGAAGCAAGGTTTGGGGCCTGGGGAAAACAAAAGAAACCATCACCCCCAAATGACTTAAATTCCTCCCTCCCCACCCAAGGCTTGGAGAGATCCAATGAAGAATGTGTGCTGCCTCCAAACACCACACGGACTGGGTAAGGAGTTCATAACCTTTGAGCTAGAAGACCTCAAGAATTTCTTAGCAATTCAGCAGATGAATCTGTGACATTGACAGTAAGCAAACAAAGGCAAGGGAGGCCTTTCCAGGCAACACAGTGCTATTTCAGAAGGATAATTAAGGCAGGGGATGTGCCAAGTTGGGAGGAACATCCTTCATAAAACTCAGAGGCTTCTTGGAGTGAGGTCATAAATGCCTTTTAAAAAGAGTATCACTCTAGGCTCAGAAAATTCAGTCCTGTAAATCCAGTCTGTGCTTATACTTTTGTACCCTTTGATCGGATTGGGCTCTCGTTGAACTCCGTCAGCGTCAAGTCAAAGGTCTGGGTGGTGGAATGGTCTCTCGCCCCGAGACCTCCTCCAAGGGAAAGTATTAGAGCCCTGGAGACAGGTGATTGTAACCTCCGCAGGACCTGCCAGATAACTTTGTCCAGTCGCTTGGCAGTGGCCAGAACTTTCCAGGTGGAATCACCTATCATGCAAACCGAGAATGAGCTTAGGTGCCCATAAAGTTGGAATATAAAGAAATGGGACCCATGAAATGAGGGGAAAATATTTGGGAGGAAGAATATGATATTGAAAAACATATCAAGGTGCCCATTTTGGAGAGAGCCAGAACCTTTGGGGACTTTCATCCACGCCTTTTGTAGTGAAGTGTCCTTTTTATTTTGAATCATATATGGGAGACATGGCATCATAATCCTTTTGGTGCTTAGTGCGGCTAAAAGAGCTCATGGGGCGCCTGGGTGGCGCAGTCGGTTAAGCATCTGCCTTTGGCTCTGGTCATGATCCCAGGGTCCGGGTATGGAGCCCCGCATGGGGGGCTCCCTGTGCCGCCGGGAGCCTGCTTCTCTCTCTGCCTCTGCTTCTGCCTGCCGCTCCCCTGCTTGTGCCTGTGCTCTTGCTCTCTCCCTCTCTCTCTGTCAAATACATAAAATCTTAAAAGAAAATAAAAGCTTATTAGGAGCTGTCCTGGACCCAGAGGCGGGAGGGAGGTCTGTGGCCTCCCATTTCCTCCCCTCCAGGGACCTCCCTCAGCAGTTCCTTCCCCTCCGGGGCTCAGCCTGCCTCATCACCCCTCCCTGGTAGGACCATTCCCTAGAGTCCCTATTAAAATTTACTGCCCTTTTATTCCTTCCCCAGGCACCTCTAATCCACAGTGATGATTGTGTTAATGATGACATAGCATATAAATTACTCCCCTAACTAGGTAAACTAGATAACCTCTAAAGATGGCAGGATTCCAATGTAATAAAGAAGTATTATTAATAGCTGTTACACTTCCTAAGGAGTCACAGTCATTCTCAGTTTTGATTTTTTTTTCAGTTGTCCCCATCTCAATAATTCTAATGGTAACAATGGCTAACAATTTTGGTCATTTTTCAATGTTTCAGTGTCTCAATCTTCAGGCACTCTTCTAAGCTCTTCACACTAACTCATGCCTCCCCACAATCCTGAGTTAGGTGGCTACCTCCAGAAGGGACCAGGAAAGGCATCACTTCCCAGATAAGGAGATGAGGCATGCAGAGGTTATGGAGCCCGCGGACAAGAGCTCAGCCACTGGTAGTCGATTGCACCAGGATATCATACCAAGGAGTCTGGCTCCTTGCCAGGAATGCTCCATGCGAGGTAGCCAAGCCAATAACTCAAGAGTAAACCCTATTTCTTCACTATTCCTTTCTGGCACAAAAATGTTCTAACTCTAGAAAAAAATTGAACCAAGATGAAACCAGAGAGGGAGACAAACCATAAGGGACTCTTAATCTTAGGAAACAAATTGAGGGTTGCTGGAAGGGAGGGGCTGGGGGGGAATGGAGTAACTGGGTGATGGACTTTGGGGAGGGTATGTGTTGTGATGAGACTGAGTATTCTATAAGACCGATGAATCACAGACCTGTACCCCTGAAACAAATAACCCATTATATGTTAATGAATTGATTTTAAATTTAAAAAAATGTCCTACCTCTAAAATGTATTGCCTGTCTATCTACTACTCTCCATCTCTCTATCTCCAGCACCGCCACCAAAGGAGAAATCACTGTAAGATATCATCAAGAGATGAGTTCTACCAGTACGGGGTCTTAGTCTTGTTCCTCTCTGTCTCCCCAGGGCTGGCTGACACATTGTAGACATTCAATAAAGATGGACAGCGTAAATGATTTCCTAGCTGAAATAAGGAGCATGCATTGAACACCCATTCAGTTTTCAGAGAAAACCTGATTTTCAACATATTTACTTGCAGGTCTTCCCTTGTAAGTGTTCATATAAACGTAGACTTACAAAACTGGGGTCGCGTTATGTATCTTTTTGTAGTTTGCTTTATTCTCAATGTTGTATTTTGAACATCTCCCCATGTTATTACAAGTTCTTAAAATTTTTAAATAGTAGTATAATATTCTACTACTTCAGAAACCCCGTTGTATTAGTTATCTAGTTCTGCGTAACAAATTACCCCAAAACTCGATGGCTTAAAACAACAAATGATTATTACATCACAGTTTCTGTGGGGCAGGAATCTGGGAGTGGCTTTGGCTCAGGGCTTCTCAAAGAAGCAACCAAGATGTTGGGTGGGCTGCAGTGATCTCAAGGTTCAAACGGGGGTGGGGTGGTGGGGGTGGGTGGGGAACCATTTCCAAGCTTACTTGGCTATTGGCAGAGTTCACTTCCTTGGTGGCTGCGGGTTGGAGACATCAGTTCCTTTCTCTCACTATCAACAGATAGATGGATAGATAGATATCTACAGATATCTGCCTATCATCTACCTGAAGAGAAAGTGAGAAAGGGTACTCAAGAAAATTCAGAGTCTTGGGGTGCCTGGGTGGCTCTATGGGTTAAGCCTCTGCCTTCGGCTCAGGTCATGATCTCGGGGTCCTGTGGGTTAAGCCTCTGCCTTCTGATCTCAGGGTCCTGGGATTGAGCCCCGCATCGGGCTCTCTGCTCAGCCGGGAGCCTGCTTCCCATTCTCTCTCTGCCTACTTGTGATCTCTGTCTGTCAAATAAATGAATAAACTCTTTAAAAAAAAAGAAAAGAAAATTCAGAGTCTTTTTATAATCTAATTGTGCCCGATGTACTCTATTTATTAGAAGTGAGTCAGTAAGTCTGACCTGCACTCTAGGGGAGGGGATTACACAAAAGTGTGAATACCGGGAGGTGGGGATCACTGGGGGCCATTTTGGAGTCTGCCTACCACAAAGTTTTTCCTACTGCTAACATGCTCTTCTGAATATCTTATTTCCTACTGCTAACATGCTCTTCTGAATATCTTATTACCTGCATTACATATTATTTCCTTATGATGCATTTATTGACCAGAAGGGTAAGAATATTTTTTTAAAAGATTTATTTATTTATTTTAGAGAGCGAGCATGAGCAGGGGGAGGGGAAGAAGGAGAGGGAACGAGGCATGCTCCCTGATGAGTGCAAAGCCCCACATGGGGTTCCATCCCCGGACCCTGAGATCGTGACCTGAGTGGAACACTCAACCACCCAGATGCCCTGAAAGGTAAGAACATCTCAAAGGCTTCAAATGCACGCTGACTAATAATTGCTTTCTAGAAAGCTTCTCCTCATCAGTGGATGGGAACACTCATCTCACCATGTCTTCATCATCTTTGTTTTAAAATTCTTTGCTTATTTGAAAGATTTATTTTTCTTTCAATTTGCATTTGAGGGTACCTTCCCCCCCAGACAAGTTTGTTAGCCATTTGTATTTTTTCCTGAGTTTTCTATTTTATATCCTGTGCTTATTTATCATTGGAGATTTAGTGGTTTTCTTATTAATTTGTATGTATTTCACACATAAAGATATTGACAATGGCTAGAATTTGGGGGGGGAGGTAATGGCTTTATTGAGATATGATTTACAGACACCGCAATTAATTTTGGACTATTTTCATCACCTCAGAAAGAAACCCCATACCCTATAGCTACCACTCTTTACTTTCTCATCCCCCCTTCCAGCCCTAAGGGGTCAACTCTCTGTGTCAATGGATTTGCCTATTTTGGGCATTTATTTATTTATGTATTTATTTATTTAATTTTTTAAAAGGCTTATTTATTCATTTGAGAGAGAGAGAGAGAGACAGACCGTGTGGGGAGAGGGGCAGAGGGAGAGAATCTCAAGCAGACTCCCCACTGAACAGGAAGCCAGATGTGGCCACTCAATCCCAAGACCCCAAGATCACAACCCGAGTGGAACCCAAGAGCCAGATGCTCAACCAACTGAGCCATGGAGGCGCCCGTATTCTGGGTGTTGAATATAAATGAAATGACATACTCTGTGGTCTTGTGTCTGGTTTCTTTCCCTTTGATGCTTTCAAGGTTCACTCTCGTTGGAGCGTGTATCCGAACTTCATTCCTTTCTGTGGCTGAATAACGTTTCATCGTCTGGATCGACCACACTCTGTTTATCCATTCATCAGCAGATGGACATTTGGGTTGTTTCCACTTTCTGGCTATATGAATAATACTGCTATGAACCTTCACGTATGAGTTTTTGTGTGGATACATATTTTTTTCACTTTCCTTGGGCGTATGCCTAGGAATTAGAATTGTGGCGTCAGTTGGTAACTCTATGTTGAACTGTTTGAGGAACAGTCAGAGCCTTTTCCCCCAATGGCTGCCCAGTACTGCACTTCCTTCCACCAGCAGCGTAGGAGAGCTCTGATTTCTCCCCGTCCTCAACGACACTTGCTACTGTTTATCTTTTTTATTATCGCTCAGCTAATGAGTATGAAGTAGTATCTTATTGTGGTTTTCATGTGGATTTCCCTGATGGTTAATGCTTTTGAGCATCTTTCCAGGTGCTTGCCGGCCATCTGTATATCTTAGCGGAGAAATGTCTGTTCAGACCCTGTGAAGGGGAAGGATTTTATCAGAGAGCTCTATCGGGGCCAGAAGACCAAGACAGAGCGGAAGGTTTGAGACTTAGCTCCCCCTGCTTCCAGCTGTGTGATTTCTGGGTTTCTGGAGCTCTTTGCCTGTTTGCAAGTCTCTTAGATGGGGATAATAATACGTATTTCATGAGGTCATTGCGGGGCTGACATGAGAAAACACACATGTAGGATTTAGCAGAGGACCTGATATGCTGAAAACACACAGTAAATGCGAGCTCTTCTCATGATTTGTAAAGGTAACAACATGCTAAGGACTGTGTTTCCGGAAGATTAATCTGGCTGTACTATTATAGTAAGTAGATTAAAGAGGGATTGCAGACAGGGTCGCCAGTGCAGAGGAGACCCCACAGTTGAAGCAAGGACGTTTTCTGGCCTTCTTCCCTATTAAAGATAAGTTTTCCTCTAGTCTATGGCCTCAGCAGCCCTGGAAGCAAGGGATCTTGTTGGTTTTTCAGGTTGATCAAAGATATTTTCAAAGATATTTAATTAACTCACTAATCCAGGGGGAAATAGTGATGAATATGTTTTGAGTATTTTGATTAACACTTCATAATAACTTGAAGAATTTTAAATATGTTTATGAACTGCTTCTCCAGAGAGAGATGACATAGCAGGCTTTAGTAATTTCAGGGTCATTTACATTAACAATTAAAATACAGCTTTAGGGGCGCCTGGGTGGCTCAGTGGGTTAAAGCCTCTGCCTTCGGTTCAGGTCATGATCTCAGGGTCCTGGGATCAAGCCCCACATTGGGCTCTCTGCTCAGCAGGGAGCCTGCTTCCCCTTCTCTGCCTGCCTCTCTGCCTACTTATGATCTCTGTCTCTCTCTCTGTGTCAAATAAATAAATAAAATCTTAAAAAAAAATACAGCTTTATCCAATGCCTGCTCATGCATTCAATTTCATACAGACCCAGAGAGTTCCCAGTATGTGCCAGGCACTTTTCTGGGCACCAAGTATACAGTGGTGAACACAACGTCTTTGCACTCAAAGAGTTCATATCTTGATAAGGTGAAATATTAAAAATCTATTCAGTCAACAAATATTTATTAAGTACCTCCTATGTGCTTGGGATGCATCGGTGAACAAAATGAGCAAAAATCTTTGTCCTCATAGAACTTACATCCTAATGGGAAGTGATAGAAAATAAACCATAAGCAAAATAAATGAGGAAACTCTACAGTTTGTTAAAGGTGATAAGTATCATTGAAAAAGAAAATAAAGCAGTTAAGGCAGAGTGGGGATAGGGAGCTAGAATTACAACTTTTAGATCATGGTCAGCCTCACGGAGAAATGGAAGGAGCTGAGAGAATGAGCTATGTGGATGTCTGACAGAAGAAGGTACCAGGCAGATGAACAACAAAAGCAAAGGTCCTGAGGCAGGAGCATTCCCGTTAGAAATAAGGACAAGAAGTGGAGTGAGCAAAGGAAAAAGTAAAAGTTAGAGGGAGAGTGGAGAGAGGATAGATCGTAGATCCCATAGGGCCTTACCCGGTGAAAAGGCCACCATTCATTTCTGAAAGAAGCAAATACAAAGTGTGGAATATATTTCTTGCTAAGCAAAGTGCACAGCTAAGCTGCACAGTGTAAGCAAAGCTACAGCTGCACTGTAAAGGCAGAGCCTGTGAACAAAGGAATCTGCGGTCTTACGGGGTGTTTTGGGAAGCGTGGGTTCAGAGATTCCCACTTTTAGAAGCTGGACTGTTTGGGGGATGAGTTGACCTTTAGCTAAGGAAGCGGGATTACTGGAGTGTGGCTGTCGCTGGTTGGCTGATGTCTGAAGCGGGAGCTGTCACTGAGTGAGAGGTTGCCACTGAGTGATGAAAAGATTCCGGTTGTTAGTTGTACTACGACCAAAGAACAATTAGTCTTTTCCTTTGTTCAACTTAGAATGAACACACTTGTCACCCTCCGCTTTGCAAGGCTTTGTCTTTGACTCTGAGGGAACCGGGGAGCTACCGAAGGATTTCTGAGCAGAAGGGTGACAGGATCTCCTTTGCATTTTCAGAGGATCACTCTGGCTGCTGTGTAGGCAAGGGGAAAGCAGGGAGACAAGTTAGAAGGTCACTGCCGTCATCCCGGCGAGAGGAGATGTGGCATGAACCAGGGTGGTAGTCATGGGGGGAAATGAGAAGGGCCCCCGTCTGGGATATATTTACAGACCATAAATAAACAAGATAATCCAATTTGGCTGAGTAGACTGGCATGAGGAGAATAGTATTTACCTTCACGTGAGGTGACGTGACTGGAGGACATTACTGAGTAACCAGGCGGGGCTACTGTAGGAGGGCTGAGGGAAAGCCTCTTTGAAGAGTCAGATCTCAAAGATGAAAAGGAGCCAGTTAAGACCTTAAGACAAGAGCCGTGTGTGTGTGTGTGTGTGTGTGTGTGTGTGGCAGAGTCAAGACTAGTGTGTGTTGAAGGTGGAAGGGGGTGAGGGTAGAGGTAGGAGTGGGGGAGGGAGAGAAAAGCAGAAGCCAGAACCTTCCAGGCCTTGACTTGAGAGAATGGACTGAGAAGAGAGGGGCAAGAATAGAATCAGGAAGTTGGAAACAGAGACCATTCATTCTATACTAGACGCTATCATCATGGAAATTCTATGAGGCCTCATTAAAGTCATAAAGTAAAATCCAACCGGGAAGTCTTTCTTGTGCCAAGGATTCTGCTTTGTTGTTTGCCGAATTATGACTCATACAAATGATGGTCTAAGTTGAGGGGCAGCTATGGCGTGTGGACCAGCAAAAGAGACAATTGCCTATCCTCTAAACTTTAATGAAAAGTCTAGATTAGTCTAGAAGCAATAAAACATCTGAACAGTCAAGGAGAAAAAAAAAAAAGGAAAAGTCCGGATTCGTCTAGATAATGTTTTCCATAACTAAAACATTTCCTGTGATACACGTCTTCCATCACGTGATCGTGAAAAATGGGGATAACATTTTCTGGGGGGCTTCCTAAATGCAGGTGAAGAGGACACAGAGAACACAGGTTGTCAAGCCAGCATGACCTGGGATTCAACAGCAGAGGGGCATGGACTAGGTCCCCTATCTTTTAGAGTTGGCTCCCCAGGGTAAGGAGAGTGCTTTATCCACCCTTGCAGCCCTGGGGCTCCTGGCACAGCCCTTGGTAAACAGTGGGAGTTGACTAACCTTTTTGTTGCATCAGAACTAAGCATGTTAGTTAGACCAACAGTACTGAAATAAGAGCATATTAACTCAGGAAAAGCAGTCATCTTGCATCTTTTGGTTCATCATCCAGTGTGTGGATTAGTCATACTTCTCTCAATCCTACTACTTCCTTTTTTATATTTCCTGTCTTTGAGCACATCACTTCACTCTGAAAACTCCACTTGCATGGGTCATCTTCAAGGGAGAGGTCCAAGGCAGGCCAATTTTAGTCCCTTTTAGCAAGTAACAGTTTTTAAAAGTTTGATGGAGATTGAAATTCATATCATATAAAGATCTTAAGATAGGGGGCCAACTTTTTTTTTTTTTTTTTTTTTTAGGGTTTTCCCTGTGTATTTTCTTTAATTCTAAACATTCCTAAGAAGTAGCGCGCTACTACTAGTCTCCTTACAGAGGTGAAGAAACTACCACGGAGGGGCAAAGAAATGTGGCCGGGGTCAAAAGCCAGTCCTACAGGAGGTGGAATTCAAGTCGGGGTGTTGGGCCACTTGTTTAGTGGAAGTAAAGGGAGCGCGATTGCCGGCTCCGGTTGCAGAAATCCTGTCGCCCTTTGCAGCGAGCGGCGGTATCTGGCTCACCGCCCATCTGTGATGGTCGCAGCCAAGGGAAGTCTGACCCACACTGCAGTCAGGGAAAGACAGCGGGGGTGCCTGGCTGCAGAGGCAAGAACCGGCCCTGGAGTCTTGCAGCCCAAATAATCATCTGGTTGGGAAAAGCCACATGTCAGGTAGCAACTATTGGGGTGCGGGGCGGGCGCGCTGGAGGGGGAGACAGGAAATGCAACATTTTAAATTCTGGGTGAAGAAGGCTGGCTAGACTGACCAACCTGTTAAACCCGAAGGAGAGGATTGTATCTTTAGATGAAATCTGAACAACGAACATCCGAGCTCAGTGACCGAGAGGGAGCCGTAGTGCATTTGGCAACATTTACAGGCACACAAGGAAAACACGAGGTACTGAAGGCATTCCAGGAGGTAGCCGTCATTCAAATCCACCCGGTAGCTCGAGTGTCGCCCTGGCGGGCGGTTTCTGCCCTTGGTTTCCCCTTCTAAAAAATCGTCGGGCGGGTGAGACGCTTTCACGTGGGGGAGGGAGGGGACGTCAAAGGGAGGGAAGCCTGAGAAATCACGCTTCGCAGAGGCCCGGGAAAACACCGTGGGAAGAAAACCCGCATAGACTCAAGAGCGTGCCCGAGTCCCGGCCCCGGGAAGCCCCCGCCGAGCACGGAGCCGACCCCGCGCAGTCTTTGCAGGACCCATCCGCCGCGGCCCACAGCCCCGCTCCGCAGGCTCCCGCTGCCGCTGCTGATCTGCACACCCGGCGGAGGCGGGGCGGGCCGGGGCGGGGCCGCGGCCGGGGGCGGGGCCGGGGCGGGGCCACGGCGGACGGGCACGCGGGAGGCGCGGAGGGAGGGTGTCGCGCCGAGGGAAGCGGCCCGCGGCGGAGGGAGGGGAGGCCGAGTCCTGGAAGCGGAGCTCCGCGCTGGGACTGGTTCCTTCGCAGCCATTTTCTGTCCAACCAAACAGCCGATTGGAGACGGGAGCCAACCAGGGCTGCATTGGAGGTTTGTGTCTCGCTTCGGCCAATGATCGCTCCTAAACCGACTCCACTTTAGCTCGAATGAAATGTCCGTCTCCTCCCGGCGCCGTCCCCGCCGCCAACGCCGCCGCGGCCGGGGCCACTTGCCTCTCTCCCGCCCGCCCTCCCGCCCGGGGCCGGGGCCGGGGCCGGGCCGGCGCCTGCGAGGCCGCTCCCGCTGCGGGCCCGGCCGGGGAGCGGGTGCGGGGCCGCGGCGCGGCTCTTTGTGCTCCGGGCCGAGGAGCAGCGGGACTCGGGCCAGGCCGCCTCCTGCTCGCCGCCGCCGAGCTCCGGGGCCGAGGCCGAGGAGGGGGCGCCGGGGCAACGTCGGGCCCCCTCTCGGCGGCGCCCCAGCCGGCTCCATTTTGTGCGGGCAGCCGCGCAGGGGGCACTGGCCCGGACCCCGGTCCCGACCCTGCGCCCTTGGCCGGGCTGCCGCGCGGAGTCCCGGGGGCGCCCCCTGCCCGCCCGCTCTCCCGCCCGCTGGTCCGCGGGGGCATGGCGGGGCCGGGCCGGGCCGCTTTGTCTGCCCCGGCGCCCGGAGCGGGCGGGCGGCCGGCAGGCGTTGGGCGCGGGCCCGGGGCCTGGGCGGGCGAGTCGGGGGATGCGCGCCAGGGGCGGCCGCCCCGCACCGGCGGGACTGACAGTCGGCCGGGCCAGGCGGTGGGGCCGGGGCCAGCCCGCGCACCTTCGTGGGGAGGAAGCCAGGTCCCCGGGAGGAAGGAGTGGATTTGGTTTCCCCGCAGTCTGGCTTACACGTAAAGAATGCAGCCATCTGGCGGCTTGCGGTCCCTGGACTTGCCCCGAAGGTGGGAAAGAAGCCTTTCGGATTGGACTAAGGTTTTAATCTTCGGTGGGAGGTGGGGAGGATCGGCCGGGCCTGAGGAGCAGTAGTCTTCGAGAACAAAGAATTACAGAGCACCCACAAGTCGTAATCTTGCCCAAAGTACTGTAACAAGATAATTTAAACAAGGTTAGGTAGCATACGACCTTAAAAAAAAAAATAGCACCCCACTAACCCGCATGGACTCTACGGTGCCATGGTTCGTGCCATAGGGTGGTTTGGGCTTTCTTAGTACGGAAACTAATCGGCAAAATAAAGTGGTAAGATAAACTGATCGATATAAGTGGCATTAATAAATAAGGGTTTTACTTGTAAAGTATTGAAAGTTTAACCAGAATTCCTTAAAAGGCGATTATTCCTTCCCCGCACTGCTCCTGTAGCTTAATTTAAGGATTCTATTGATGCAAAACTCTGGTTGTTGATGCCAAAGAATGGAGGGTGGAGGAAGGGTCTGCTGCTTTTCTTGGATACAAATTTGCATTTCTTCAAACATTAAACAGATGTATGCATTCCCTTGAGCTTTCACATATATCATAACCTGCCTTTAGGAAAATATATACCATATGAGGTGACAGTGTTTATCTTTAATATATTGACTCTAAATATAATACTGAGTCAACTATTTGGGTGAGAGTGTGGTGAGGTGTGCCCGCCCCCCCCAAGCAAAATACATAAAGATATATAGCCCCATTATTTTAAGTGTACTGAGGGTTTTCTTTTTCAAAGACACCCTTAAAAAAACGCTTCTAGCTATAAGGAAGTCATCATCTGGGCGGTGTGGGGGTTAGAGGACAATATTTAAAAAAGAAATTAGACATCGCTTTTAAGATTATAGCAGAGTAGACAATGTCGGCCAGTCTTTGCTGCCTGGACTGACATTTAAAAAATTCAATTCAGTGGCTACAATTTTTTTCTTCTGTTTACTAGATTTCATGCTTGAATGCATAGCATTATTTTCTCTTCCTTTAAAATTAACACTGAAAGGATATGTTTTTGTTTTGCCCCTCCCCCAGTTTAATTGCTTCACTTAAAAAAAAAGGAAAAGAGCAAATGAGAAATGGAGATTTGTAACATTGTAATTGATACCAATTTATTCAGCTATTTATGCCTTACAGTGAAAATGAAGTACTATTCAGATGCAATTTTAGTCCAAAATGGTGGTGCTTTAAAATGATAAATAAAGGTCCTAATTGATTGTGTTCCACGTATGTTCTCTGGGCAGCATGTATCTTTTCAGTATCACCCAAGGTGTTTAATTTAAAAGCATTGTATTCTGAGATATTCTTCTCCCCTTTTGAGCTTTTGGACTCCTAAATCTCACTCTAAAACATTAAGAAAATCATCACTGAAAAATTAAGTTGGGGTGTTTGTGTCTTGGGTGTTAATATTTTGAAGAATTTAGATATGTTAATTTTGGTTTCATGCATATAATTTGGGGTGCTGTGATGAATATTTATGATGAACATGACTAAGTTCTGGGTTAAGTTAGGAAAGCAGTTCCTCTCTGCCATAGAATTAACTTTTTTGCCAGGTCTCCAAAATATATCTGCCAATTTAGAAAACCTTTATTGGGCGCCTGCTTTTTTGCACTCTGTTGAATAAGAATAGTAGGTGAAATTATACACGCCTTTTAAATTTTTACTAGGAAGAAAGCCTGTAGGCAGTACGTTGTTACTACTAATAGATGTTTATCTTCTAGGTTGAAGTTGGGCGAAGATTAGCCCCCTTTTTAGAAAGGTGTTCCAGAACACCACTGACAACACGGTTCTGACAGTATTTCATGACAGTGAGTATGTCTTACCATTTTGGTTGTTAATTAGATTTGAACAGTCATTAGCTGGAAACAAAATTATACCTAATGTCTTATTGGAGATCCCAAGTAGAATGAAATGTCCTTCAAGTCTAGACAGACAGTACCTCTACTCACTCATTCCTGTTGCTTCTTTCTTTTTAGTGACTTGCATGTATTGTTTCCTGTGGCCCCCTGAGTGCTGTGGAGGCTACGAGATAAAAAGCTTGTCCCGGCTCTTAAGAGGCTGTTTTGCTAGAAGGGCTTCAGCACTGAATGCTTAGAGGACAATTATGCAGGGAATGGGAAATGCTGGTTCTAAGGGTGGCGGAGATGCAAAGAGCAGTGGTGTGGTGGGCCTGGGTAGTTGCGAATGTCGTGGACTTGGCCTTGAAGGATGAGTGGGATTTGGCTGGGTGGAGGGTATCACCGAAAGCCTGAAGGCAGGGATGAGTAACTGATGTTTAGGGGATGGGAAGTAGCTTTGCGTCGTCCAAGTGGAGATTTCATAGGATAATCTAGTGAGAGATACCACTTTTCCTGTCTGGATTCTTAGTTCTGGATCTGCTACTGTATTTGTCATGTCAGGCCTGTCACAACTTCCTTGAGCCATGTCTCATGCCTCAGTCCTAAAGTAAAAGAGCTGTACCTGGTGATCCTTAAATAAGGCACATTCTAGCACTAAGATTTTTATCAGCCCTGAAGATAGAGTTGGAAACAAGTTTAGTTAAGTGGGGGATCCACTCATGAAAAGCCGTGGAAAAACTAGGTTTGGATTTGATGCTAAAGACTTTTAGAACCGGTCGAGGTTCAGGAGCTATAGAAACGGTGTTTGAGTGAGATCCCCGTTAAAACAGTATGTCCCCTGGTGGGTTGGATAGTAATGCAGTGGCAGCAGAGAAAGGAAGGGCATATCCAGGAAACTTATTAAAAGAGGTAACGGCTTAGGTGGAACTTGGAGGAGACAGAAGAATCCAAGATAACACTGGTATAATTAGCCTGGGAGGGTGAGATCACAGTAGCTGGAAAACAGATGAGGAGCTCTCATCCATTGCCTCCTTGCAGGACATGGGGGAGGGTGAGTTTCATTTTCCTAAATCTTCAGTTGGCAGTGATGGGATATCAGACACGTTCTCCGGGCATGGCTTACTGGGGTGGCAGGCAGGATATGGTTGTACACTTAGGACTTCTAAGCATAGAAGTGGTATTTAATGAGTTCATTAAGAGAGTAAGGGATGAAAGAGGAAGGATAACCTTGGATGAAACTAACAACTGGGAGGTGGGGAGGAAGAAAAAACCAGGAAAGGATATTGTTTGGAAATCAAGGGAGAAGAGAATTTCACGCGAAAGTGTGGGGTCCTCAGTGGCCGGCACTACCAACAACAGCCAAGTAGGAATGAAGTCAGGATTACTGGCAACTTCCAAGAGCGGGTTCAGTATCCTGGTGGGGTGGAGAGGCACATGCCAGGGAGTTGCAATAGGAATGCGGAGATGCGTGAGGACTGTCAGGGTGACCGTGATAGCTAGCCAAGGGTGTGGAGCGGAATTACGGTTTTCCAGGGCTGTGTGTACTTCTGTGTGTTTGGTGAGGGAGCCGACGCATGTTGAAGAAAGAGTGAAGCAGCTGGTCTGGGAGGACTGAGGATCCCTTAGAGAGGAGGAGTCTTCGTGTTACTTCTTATCCTCAAAGAGATAAAAGGAATTGGTCCAGGGAACAGGTGAAAGGGGTTATGGGAGAGAGAAAACCGTGTCTGGAAAGAAGGCTGAGAACTGTATTTGAAGGGACAAAAATAATATTAGGTTACGTTCGTGGAGTTCTTTTTATGTATCGTACACTTTGCTAAGTGCTTTTTATATAATAACTTCACTTCTCATAGCAACTTCATTTTAAAAATGGGGAAGCTCAAGGACTAAGAGGAGAGTAAGTAAAGACACACAGCTACTAAGTTTCTCAAGAACCCCGCCTCAAACCTGGGTGGTCTGTCCTAAGGGCCCGTGCTCTTAATCCTGAGCCCCAAACGAAGTGCACTGCTTACATCTCACAGATATTGTCCTGGCTTGAGAAGCAACTTTAAATGTTTTTAATATACGGTCATTAGACCTAGAATTTAGAGAGGGCAAAGTAAAGATTTAGGCTTATGGACTATAGGAAAAACTATTAGGAACAAATACCGTAAAGTACTTGGCATCTGAGATTCTGGATTTAAATCCCATTTACTCTGCCACCTTTAGCAAGTCATTAGCCTTCTATAACCTCAATTTTCCCATCTGCTTCACGGGGTCATGAACATTGCATGAGATATTTAGAAAGTGTTCAATAAATGTTCAGCCTCTTAAAGAGGGAACTATTTCCTGCATTTGCAACAAATCATTAGTGTAATTTAAATACTGCTACATCACAAAATTATTGTATTAGCCAGCTGACCACTGATTTCACATATTTTAGAGAACACTATCCGTTCAACTAAGTAGACAGAATAGTCAGTCACGTTAATGGGATCGAAGTACTCTTTGTCAATAGTTATCAGTTCTCTTGGATCTAATGATTCGCCCTTTTAGCCATTGTCTTGTTGCTCTCCTACATGCCCTTCCCTCTGTTGTCTGGAAAAGGCCCCGCACTTTAGCTTCTCTCCTCTTCCACCAGCTGTGGGTGTGTCACGACTGTGCCGCTGCGCGTCTGCGGTCACCGCCTCCTGCTTGGCTCTCATTGGCCAGCGCTCCCATTCCCTGCCTTCCTCAAGAACCCCAGCGGCATCCCCTCGGTCCTTCCTCTGGTTCATTTTCACTCCATCACCAGGTCTGTTGATTTGATCTCCTAAAAGAGTCTTTCCTCTGCTCCCCTTGATCTGCATTGCTGTTGTCCTGGACGGACCTGAGGAATGATGTTCACCATCTTGCCTGAATTCGTGCTCTGACTGCAGCCTCGTGGTCGGTCATGGTCTCCCGCCCCCGTTCTTGCTCCCCTCCGCGCATTCCTACCCTGGACTGCAGCCCGAGTTTTGACAGAACTGTGCAAGTCGGACTCCCCTTCGATCTGCTCTTGTCCATGAGGCGCCGCTTCATCTAGCCTCGCATTCGTTCATTCTAGTCCACTAGTCCTAGATTTCTGTTTCCTTTGCCTGGAACATTCTTTTCCCATTCTTCCTTGCCTGACTGATTTCTGTCTACCTTTCGGTCTATTTAAATGTCATTTCCTATGACCGCCTCCTTGACTCCCCAGACTAGTGTGGCCCCTTTTGCATTAAGCTCTCAAAGCATATAACAAAACACCTTTGTTTTCCTTAGCACTTGGCACTAGCAATTACTTAGTTGTAATTATTTAATAGCTATACATAACATCTACTGAGCACTCCTGTGACACTATGCTCAGTCTTTCTGTGGTAAGCCCTGGCTCTTTCCACTTGCTCAGGCTCTCATGGCAAGTAAGTAGGAAGGAATTCAAACCAGGTGATAGGATTCCAGAGCCTGTGCCTTAGAAGCATTGATAGACTACACTCCCCATCCCTTTCCCCTAGCCCTGGCTTACATAATACTTGTCTTCCCTGCAAGATGAGGACAGAGATCTTGTCTATGTTGTCGCCTAGGCCACATCCCCAGCACATAGCGCGGACCTGATAAACACCAGGTGCTTACTTGGAAAGTATTTGTTGACTGGCTTACTTCAAATCTCCGGCCGATTTTGAATATTTTTATAGGAAGTTTAGAGTTTGAAAAAGCCTCTGGGTTGTATCTAGCAAGTATCTCTGCCTCATTTCCCCACTCATATTCTACATATGTGAGCGGCTAGCACAGTGTAAACATCAAAGAGGAGGCTTGATTTGTTACCAATTACCTTGGGGATTCAAAGAAGGAGACACTAATTTTGGGCTTGCAGAATAGGGTAAATCAGAAAGATTTCAGGAGCGGGGGAGAACACTGGGATTAAAGTATGGGGCAGGGGGTGCCTGGGTGGCTCAGTGGGTTAAAGCCTCGGCCTTCGGCTCGGGTCCTGATCTCAGGGTCCTGGGATCGTGCCCCGCATCGGGCTTTCTGCTCAGCAGGGAGTCTGCTTCCCGCCCCCCGCCCTCCTGCCTCTCTGCCTACTTGTGATCTCTCTCTCTCTCTCTCTCTCTCTGTCAAATAAATAAAATCTTAAAAAAAAAAAAAGTATGGGGCGGGATTTTAGGGTAGAAAGATAGAGAAGAGGAAGACAAGTGTGATGAAATGACAAGAAGGGCTACAGCTTACAGACCCAAAGACACACACAGGGAAGCCTGCAACATGTAGCTTTTTCTCAAGAAGGGAGGATGGGCTCACCATCTCCTGAGTACACAGCTCTCTAGCAGGTTTCCATTCTTTCATTCTGACAACTCCGAAATACTTTCAGAAGTATTTTTTAGAAGACTGAGGTTTAGAGGCTAATGCTGTGAATCCAAATGATAATCTTGCTACTAATTCCAGTGTATGACAAGAAAATGTGATTTAAACTTTTTGCCTTTAATACTTTTTTTTATATTCTATTTATAAATTAATTGATCTCCCAGACAGACACGCCCCTGCCCTGCCCCAATAAAGATTTGTTTCCAGTTGCAGGTTCTGAAACAACCACTTTGGTCCTTTCTCCTAAACCTTGATCACCCTAATCTCCCTTAGGGCATTATAAAAACTAGTCAGTTCACAGTTGTCCTAATTGAGTTCTCTTTCATGGCTAATAAATCCATCATCATATCTCTTAAAGACCATTCTCCTAGTATCTTGTTAGCATTTTAGGATTAAAATAGCATTTTTATTTTTGGGTAATGTTTCACATTAGCTGTTTAAGATGGGGAAGGTGATACTATTTCCATTTTATATAGAAACACATTTAATGGGTAGGGATGCTCTTTTCAGGGATCAGCAGGAGAGTCAGAATCAGAACTCACTGTTGTTTACTACCTTTTAGAAGCCACTAAGAAGTATCAATAAATAGGTACCCTGTAGGTGTGCAAATTATTTAAATTAGGTGAACTCTATTCTCTAGCCCCTTAGAAAACTATATAGATTATGGAAATGTATCTTTATCTACAATTAAATTAGACACCACAGTCAACAGATGTGTCAAAGAAATGCCATGTTATTGAAGACTTGGAAACTGGCCTGCTGTTTTACCAGTAGATGAAAATCCAACTGAGCGGGAGAACGCAGTGTGGCAAACAAGGACTTAAATAGTGCAGTTAATAACATTAAACTTGTTATCAAGGCCCTGGCCCTTGATAAACATGTAGGATCAAGTGTCTCTTTTTGATCTGGACTGAAAGCATGCATAGATTGTACTTAATTTTTGCTACGCTTTTTATTCAGGTAATGTATTTACAATTTTGCCACCCACAGATAGCTAGCTAGTCCCTTATTGTTTTGAATAGTATTATTTGCAAAGCGGAAAGACTCCCAAGGTTTGCCCTGTTGGTGAAACGAAATGGAGACAGTTCAGGGCTTATGGTTCAGTTTTCTCTAGGTTTTCCCTCTTAGAATTCTTTTAGCTCTGAGCAAACTTAATTAAGCAGGCTTCTTTTAAAATAGTCATTTTAATTCTCACTCTTGTCTACGTTTATAATTTTACTGTCCTCATATGCAGATCTCAAGTCTCCCTGACCCTTCCTTTTCTTTTTTCTTCAAAGAATCTGAGGTTTGAGGGTGGGGGCAGGAGGGGGAATTGTTGAGCAGAATTAGAGATGATGGGCTAGTTCAGAGTAGAGTGTGCTTTCAGGTTGTGTGGGCCCAGACTTGGGCAAGGGACCCGTAGGGTTCTCGTACCAAATAGCACTTTGAACCAAGACATTGCCCCTTGCGGCTCTTCTGTGACACAGCAGAGAAAGGATGAAGCAGGAGCGAAAGGATTTGCATAGGACTCTCAGGCTGTAGCAGGAGAGTGGAAAGTGATGGAAATCGGTGACTTTAGGCGACTACTAAGCTGACTTTGGCTTTGCTTGTCATTCCAGGGACAAGCTAGGTTGTGAGTCAGGGTTGTCTGCACTATATGTGAGGATTATGCAATTGCAAAGAAAGAGGTGTGTGTTTTAGGTTCATTTCCTTGTTTTGCTCTCCGGTTGGTCTTCATGCTTATCACCTACAGAGAATAGACAGGGGGATCTTGAAACATTGGAAAATTATCAAAAGATTTCCAAATCAAGAGATATAAATGTTATCTTTTAGTAAGCTTAATGCCTTGAAAACTACTTGACCCATCCTATGACAGTTTATGAGTATCGCATTAGGTTTTTTAGACAAGTTTTATTGAAGAGTATGGCAAAACTTCTTTCCTCAGATGGATGGCGACAGTGCTACCACAGATGCTTCCCAACTAGGCATCTCTGCAGACTACATCGGAGGAAGCCACTATGTGATACAGCCTCATGACGGTGAGAAAGCCACAATTAAAGACATTGTCTTTACAGGAAAATTAGCAATCTTGTGTCAAAGTTCGGTGATAGTCTAAAACAAGGCTGTTTTTATTAGAAATAGCAAAAGAGTGATGAGTTCTGGATAATTCTAGAAAAGAGTTCTAAAAAAGCATGTTTTTTAGGCACCTGTGTGGCTCAGTCAGTTAAGCATCCGACTCTGGATTATCAGTTCAGATCTTGATCTCAGGGCTGTGAGTTCAAGCCCTTCATTGGGCTCCATGCTGGGTGGGGAGCCTACTTAAAAAAAAAAAAAAGTATGCTTTTTTTTTTTTCTTTTGAGAGAGCTCGTGTGTGAGTGGGGGAGGGGCAGAAGGAGAGAGAGAGACTCCAAGTAGGCCCCATGTGCAGCACAGAGCCCTGTGCAGGGTTTGATCTCACGACCCTGAGATCAAGACCTGAGCTGTTATCAAGAGTTGGATGCTTAACCGATTGAGCCACCCAGATGCCCCCTAAGATATATTTTTTGGTAGGCAGTTGGGGGTGGGTGATTTGTTACTTCATCCTGAAACAGATACACATAAAAATGTAACTTGAAAAAAAATTGTAACTTGAATCAGCTTAAGCGCCTTTCTTTTTTTAATACACAGAAAGAGTACATATTACTTACAGGATATTGCATTTAGTTAAAAAAGGCTATTACTGGTACTGTGAAAGCTACAGTTATATATGAGTCTATATAATTTGAGGACTCACTTTTTGCAAGAACATCAGATCAGTGCTACAGCTTTGTTCAAAAACTTACTACATTAGTCTTAATCCAACTGGGTCAGTAATATTCAAGTCCACTTTTTACATTCTATATAAACTTGGCTTTGTAGAATATAACCTCTTAATCTGGCAATATGTAAGGAACCATAGGTCATACATAGTCTGTAAATATTCTAGCTAATTTATGTAACAAGTATTTATGAGTACTTCTTCTGTGAAAGATGCTATAAGAAGTTCTAGGAAGTACACAGAGCTGATCCCTGGCCCAAGGTAGCACATTTCTAAAAGGGAGGATGAAAAATAGAAAGAATTATAAAACGTATCAGAAAAGAGAGAAGCACTTTGCAATATTTTGTGAAAGGAGACCTCGCTTCTGAAGGTGCTGTAGAGATGTTTTTGAGCTTTTTTGAGAACGGAGAGGTAATGTAGTAGGCAGAGTTGAGGATCAAAGGATTTGAGGCAGTGGGTTTGAAACTAATGAGTAGGTTCGGTTCTGGCTGTGAGAAAATTATGAAAAGAACTGCTATCCTCCTCCCTAAAAATGATTAGGAAATGAACCAGGATGGTTCTTATCTTAGATCATTTCAGGTAGTCTTCTCTATCTTGAAGTAAAAATGATAAGAAACTTTAAACCTAAGACATTTTTATTTCTTCAGATACTGAGGACAGCATGAATGATCATGAAGACACAAATGGTTCAAAAGAAAGTTTCAGAGAACAAGATATCTATCTTCCAATTGCAAATGTAGCAAGGATAATGAAAAATGCCATACCTCAAACGGGAAAGGTAATACGGAGGAGACATTTTACCCGGGCTTATTTTTCCAGGGACGAGGGGAACATGGACCTACGTGAGCGTGTAGTTCTGAATATGGTCAGCTGTTGATTTCAGCCCTTCAGCCTTCCTGCAGGTCCTGCAACTCTTTCCGTGCTACACGCTTAGTTCCTGAGCAGGAACCCATGTGCACTTCCCATGCTCCCCCTTCCCCCGCGTGAAGCAGATAAAATAGAATTAAGAATCTCTCTAAAACAGGTACATTATCAGAACTATCAGATTTGAGCATATGGAGTTGTGACTTCTATAATGTTGCAGCAAAACTGGGTCATTTTGGACTGATATGGAAAAAATCCGTACATTTGGAAGCAACTATTTTTATATAATCATAAATATTAATGTACATTTAAATTTAACTGGCATGATTTTTTTAAAGTAGTTCTGTCTTGAGACAGACAATCATATAGACAGTTATTTATAACAACTTTAAAAAAACTCATCACTCTACTCATCACTTGATTTGAATTAAAAGCTACTTTTTTTATATATTTCGTAATAAACTTTTTTCTCATCATAGCCTATAAAGTGCTCGTGAAAGTAATAAAGCTCGCAAAGAAATATAATATTAAAATACAGAGCTAAGCCTAGAAGTTCCAATATGAGAGGTCTTTCCTATGCTTTAAGGGGAAATAAAGCACGACTGCTGATTACGGTTTCTGCTGCTAGCCCTGCACCTCCCGGCACCTCAGGCCACGGGCCCCATGTGTTTCTTGAGCACTTGAAATGTGCGAGTCTGAATTAAGGTGCGCTGTAAATGTAAAACATAACTTCAGACTGTGTAGGCTTAGTATGAAAAAAAGAATTAAAACACCTCAGTTTTAAAATAGGTTCTTTGGGCACTTGGGTGGCTCAGTCAGTTATGCCTCTGCCTTCGGCTCAGGTCATGATTCTGGAGTCCTGGGAGGGAGCCCTGCATCGGGCTGCCTACTCAGCAGGGAGCCTGCTTCTCCCTCTCCTCTACTCATCCTCCCTGCTCGTGCTTTCTCTCAAGTAAATAAAATCTTTTCAAAAAATCAATTCTCTGTTTAAATGATAATATTTTGGATTTGTTGGGCTGAATAAAATCTATCATCAAAATTAATTTCACCTTTTTTTAAGCATAGCTACTAGAAAATCTTAAGTTACACGTACAGCTAGCATGATATTATCTTGACTGCAGCTCTTGTTTTTCTCCAGGATGTAAAATAGGCATGGAGGTAGAAGACAGTATGTTTCAGCAAGCATTTTTGTTCTGTTAGAAGTGGCTTTGAAATTGCATGCTTTAATTCATTAGTTTGACTTTGAAACCCCACACCCTTAAAAGAAGAAGTTGCTTTCATTGCTTTTAAAATGAAGTGGCAGGTGTGTGCTACTT
Source organism: Nasua narica (assembly GCA_028533885.1). NCBI lineage: Eukaryota > Metazoa > Chordata > Mammalia > Carnivora > Procyonidae > Nasua > Nasua narica. Next base: position 104,901,143 of record CM052807.1, on the reverse strand, counting down.
TTTAATAAACTCAAAACCTGTACCTGACACTTGGTATCTTCAGTAATAAAAATGTCACCAGATGTCATTATTTCATTCCCTTGTAAGCCTTACATGAATTCAGTGTTTGGTCCTCTTAAGATTTTCTGATGTCCTTATTTGTGGAAATGCTAAGGCAGAAGAGTGATATCTGAGTCGCCCACAGTATACTACATACACCACGGGTCTGATTTTCTTGGGGCACTTGGTTAGTAAGATTTCATCTTTATGGGATGGTAGGGACATCCAATGATTGCTCTTTTACGTAAATTATACCTGTTTTCGGTGAAGAGTTGTCAAGACTTCTCTTACTGGTATTCGAGTTTTTATTCCCACTCCAAGGGTTGGAATTTTGATAGCACACATTGTGTCAATGTAATTAGCATATTATTTCAGAGATGAAATGTTAACAGCCACAAACTGAAACTTGTATTCTTCTGAATAGCTTTTTATTTTTATAGGTTGTTAGGAAGGGGATGATTATAGTCCCTGCAAATTTACCTGTGATTTTTCTCTTCAGATTGCAAAAGATGCCAAAGAGTGTGTTCAAGAATGTGTAAGTGAGTTCATCAGTTTTATAACATCTGAAGCAAGTGAAAGATGCCATCAAGAGAAACGAAAGACAATCAACGGAGAAGATATTCTCTTTGCCATGTCGACCTTAGGCTTTGACAGTTATGTAGAACCTCTAAAATTATACCTTCAGAAATTCAGAGAGGTAAGTAGAATGCCTTCCATTATGCTTTTAAGAAACTAAGATATACTATTCACTTTAATGTATCATTCATCAGAAGAAATATGTAATCACTTACATTACTGTATTAAATAGTATGTCCTTTCTTTTTCCCTTGGTTACTAATGACATCATAGTTGTGTAATGATTGAGAGCCTGGACTCCGGATTCCAGCCACCTGAGGCGGAGTCCCAGCTCTACCACATGTGACCTTGGGCAGATTATTTAAATATGTTAGGCCTTGGTTTCCTAACTTGGTAAAGTTAGGTGAGTAATAATAGTACCTACCTCCCAGGGTAATTGAGAGAAGTAAAATAATCTATGTACAGCCCTTAGCTTGGCATGTAGTGAGCAATCTATAATGGTAACACATGCTGTGTTTATTATTAATTTAGAAGAGGTAGCGCCTCAAAGCTTGGGGCCTTCTAGATAAGAAAAAGGGAATTCTAACTGTATCCTTTTCTTATTAAATTCTTTTGCATTCCTTTTGGGTTTATCTTTGCCCATGGTATGAATTTTGTGGAAATAAATTGAGATCAGCATATTTATTTCCAACTCCAACTTGGTGTCAGATTCACATTGCTTTCAAAATACCTTCTTAATAGCTTTAATGTTAGAATCTCATTGAATTAGTGTTATATGCATCGTCACATGATTAAAGTAGGGAGAGAATGTAGAAATTCTTCACGGTACTTTTCCAAATCTTTTGCATCATAGAACCTTAGAGTGAGTGGATGGAAACTTAGAGCTCTTTGGTCTAAACTGTAATTTTGATTTGATTTAGGAATTTAAGACTTTAAATTTGCTGTTCTAGGACTGCCCATTTGGCTCAGAGCTACACACACACACACACACACACACACACACACAGTTAAATGATAATTTGGATCATTTATAGTAGATGTATGAGCTGAATATTTATAGTATTTTGCAGACTACTTCATCTGTAAGTAGACTTCTATTTTCCTTTTGATGTATTTTGGAATTAGAATAATTTTATTTTTATCCATAAATATTTTAGATTTTCTAGGTCATTACTTAACACTGTCTTGTGATGATTACTGCTTATATAAAAAGTTAGCATTTTAAAGGGCCTCTTCATATATAATTAACCAAAAGTGTAAATAAATACTCTGTGCAGTGTTTGTAATAATAGAAGCTCCTAATTTTAGGAAATAAGCATTCTCATCTAGAAAACAGTTTCTTGAATACCAGTGATTACTTTTTTGATTCTCCTTTCCACAGGCTATGAAAGGAGAGAAAGGAATGGGTGGGACAGTCACAGCTACGGACGGACTAAGTGAAGAACTCACAGAGGAGGCATTTAGTAAGCAGAGTTACGATACATTTATGCAACTGAATTTGTTCTTACAAGTCATGTAGTTAGCAGTTATTCATACTAAATGTAATGGTACTCCTGGAATATCCGCCCTGAGTATTTTGACACAGCACTAGTTTGAATAGTTCTTATTAGTTCATACCCTTATGTTTGAAGTCAGCGAGGGATAAGTGTAGAGATTTAAATTCCGCAGACATAATCTTTCTCCCATAGTTCTCATTTCCATAGCCCCGAGTTTTTGGTTTAAGATTCACATGAGATAGGAATATTGAGAATCGGAGCTTATAATATAAAATCTTGTGATTTAAATAAATTTGAACTGAAGGGTGTTTAAAAAAATTGAGTCGGGGCGCCTGGCTGGCTCCGTTGGAGGACCGACCGTATGACTCTTGATTTCAGGGTTGTGAGTTCGGGCCCCACGTTGGGTGTAGAGATGACTTAAAAATAAAAAATCTTAAAAAAATAAAAAGAGTATTGTCATGTTGATGAAATAAAAGGTCTGTGGTGACTCTGTTTCTCATTTAAAATTTATAGGTATGTAGTTTGTATTTCTCATACATAAAATACATGTAGCTTAGTTAATGTAAGTGTGGGTCCCAGCTCAGCCTCATGGTGGAGGTCTGTTTATGAATTAGAAACCCCATCTAGTCTCTGCAGATTTGTACACATGGGCAGTCAGCTCAAGTACATTTTAGAGAAATGAAGATTCAGAAAATTGAACACTTGCCATAGGAAAAATGTGCTTTTTAGGGAGTCTTTCTTTAAAAAAAATGCTAGATTTGAGGGTTTATGATTTTGTTCAAGATTACATTGATTAATGACAGAATTGCAATTAGACTTCAGTGGCACCACTTTTGAGTTCAGATCCAGAGAGGAGATGCAGTTCTTTTCCTGGTTTAACTTTTTTTTTGTTTTCTAGCTAACCAGTTACCAGCTGGCTTAATAACTGCAGATGGTCAGCAACAAAATGTTATGGTTTATACAACGTCATATCAACAGGTAAAATACAACCTTCTTTGTAGTTTAAATTATTTAAAAAATTGGTTGTGTCCACTGACTTTTATGACAGGTAGTTAGTTTGAGCACATTACAGTTGACCCTTGGACCACATGGGTTTGAATTGCACCCACTTAAGTGCGGACGTTTTTCGGTGCCGGAGGTGTGGTTTTCTCCTCCTTATGATTTTCTTAATAACATTTACTTTCCTCTCATGTGGTTTTAAGAATGCAGTATATAATACATATACCAAGTATGTGTTAGTTGACTGTTTATATTCTTGGTAAGGCTTCTGGTCAACGGGAGGCTATTAAGTTTTTGGAGGGGGCAGAAGTTATGTGAGCATTTTCAACTGTGCAGTTTGGCGCACCAGCCCGTGTTGTTCAAGGACCCGACTGTGTTATTATTAAGGACCTGATCAAGAAATATGTAATCGTGTATTTTCTTAGTGATGTGTATTCTCTTACTGATTAAAAATATGTACACCCGCATATTTGCATAGATTTCTAGAAAGATGCATAAGAAATGATTAAAGTAGCTCCCTTGGGTAGACAGATTGGAGATTTGGAAGTGGGAAGTAGACTTACTTTTCATTGTCTATTGTTTTTACTCTTTGAATGTTTATAATTTATTTTTAAAATAATATATATTTTATTTAAAAAATTTTTTTTTCTTTAATTCTGTTCTATTTAAATTTTCTGACCTTAGATTTCTGGTGTTCAACAAATTCAGTTTTCATGATCTGAAGAAATGGTGGCATGGGGAGTGGAGAGAAGCATAAGAGTCTGTACGATTCTGGAAAACAGAGACATTAAGAAGGAAGTGACTGGGGAAACGATGTCTCTTTGTATATTAAATAGCTGTAATGTAGCTTCCTGATGCTTGACTAATTGAGGTGTTAATTCTGACTTGAGAATCTTTTTCATGAATGATTTTAAAGAAAAATTTGGATTTTAAAGGTATTAAAATATTTTTGTTTTGTACGAGAGTTTGTTGCTCTGTATGACTCCTGTATGCATTGTATATTGCAATTTATTACTGTCAGAGATTTGTAGACAGTTTCTTATTTTCATATTGAATCATGTTACTTTTGTAATTCAAGTAAGCAGCTGGGTTAATTCATGATGTTTGCCCTTTTAATAAAATATAAGGGTAGAGTTCATTTTGAATGCAAGTTGCCTTTATTATAAATTTGAGTTTGTCTTGGTTATATAATATCTTGCATGGTAACCTAGCTAGATTTTTAGCATTTGCCATATTTATTAAAATTAACTTTTTGTAAAACATACATAGCTTAAGCAGCACCATTTTTTAAAAATGTGATTGAAAAATTAAGTGTGAATGCAGAAGCAAACATTGTCTGCCCTATTAAACTTGGTGCCCAGTAACAGTGTTTTACACTGTTCATTGTGCCTGTTAAGATAGTTTTAGTTTATTGGAGCTTTTGTTAAGACCAAATTTGTTTCTGAGTTACATTATTATGAGTGTTGGAATTCATTTAAGTTTAATGTGGTCCTAGTGCTCTTGAAATGGTGCCCTTTTCATTTTTATATGATTTTTCCAAAGCATATCTTCAAATACTATAGTATCCTCTTCCAGAAGAGGAATTTTATAGTCTGATGGTAAATGTCCTCATTTTACCTTTTTAATTGAAGTGTCAAGTTTCCTAATTATACTATGGGAACCAAGAAACATCAGACATCATTGTGTGTATACAGACCTTTCTCTGCATGGGTGAGTGAATGCAGTGGAGAACAGAGTGAGTGCTGCGAATGGTGTGAAACAGAAGCCCCAACTTCTAGTGCGCTGTCTTGATCTTTGCAATAAACTAAACTTAGATAAGTAACTTTGTATAATTTAGTAGTATGTACTTGGGTTGTTCCTTTTTTAAAGTGAGGATTTGTATTTTCTCATCTATTCTTTTTGGTGGTAATTAACCTGAGTGTTTTGTTTTTTTTTTTTAAATATCAACAATTGCTATTGTATAGTTTGCCTAAAAGACAATGTAGTCTTGGAAGGACACTCAAAATTTATAAAACAGAAGCAATTTCATAGATATAGGCTGAACAGAAATATTTTACCTTGCCAGAAGGAGACTTTGGGGGCACACCTGGGCTAATCTGAGGTTAGTAACTCCCTCACTACCTTCTCATTTAAAAAATAATCTTCGTTACAGAAAATTCAAATAGGCAAAAAAGGGGAGGCGTTAAGCAAAATCAACTATCATCCTATTGTGCTGAAATAACCTATGTTAATATTTTGGTAAAAATCATTTGTCATTTTACTTTGCTAAATATGTATATTTTTATAAAAATGGGCTCATACTTGCATACTGTTTTGTAACCTGCTTTTTTCATTTAACAATATATTGTAAACACTTTCCCAGGTCATTACATAGTCTTTTATTTTTATTCATTTATTATTCTATTGTATGGCTGAACCATAATTTATTTAATCCTCTATTGGACATTTTGACTATATGCATCTTTTCACAGTTATAAAACAACACTTCACTGAATCTTGTGTACATCCATGACTGTTTTCTTAAAATAAGTTCTTAGAAGTGAATTGCTCTAAGTTAACAGATACACAAAATTTTAAGGCTTTCGGTATTTCCATGTTAGTGTGTTTCTGAAATAGTTTCCATTTGATCCAGGCAGTATATCAGTATATAACTGATAAAAGCACTTGGTCTTTGTTTATCAGATTCTTTCTCTAAAATTAAAGATTGGGTTATGTTTAATTATCAAGGAATTAGACAACTTTAAGATTTATATCAATATAAATCAAAACAAATGTCTAAACTTAGTAATTTGTTGGTAGTACTAAGACTTTAGGTGAAATCAGGTCAACTTTGGGGTTATATGGCCTTCCTCCTCCAAAAGAACACTCGCCTTCTGCATGTGTCAGGTACATACTCTCTGTTTATGCGTGTTCGAGGGAGTGTCGGCTTCTTACTCGGCCTGTGTTGCATTTCACTGACTGTCATGTGTTCTTCCCTTGGAACTTCTTAAGTAGATAATAAGCTCCTACATTAACTTAAAAGTGTTTTCTTTATAACTTTGTAGTTATTGCTTTTATGAGTCCCTGAGAGAGAAATGGGCTTCAGTGACTAAGTCAAGTCATAAACAGGACTTTAGTAGCTTCTGTCTCTCCCCTCACTGCCTCATAACAGAGATGCTTTAGTCCAGAGAGAATTATAATTTTTTTTAATGCTACCTTCCCACTGTCATACACTTGGGTATGATGATGTAATAAGCTGTTTGTATTTCTTCTCCTACAATATCTATACAGTATCTTCTTTTCCTAAAAAATAAGCCTTATTGCCTCTTCTAGATTGCTTTAGTGGGTTATAGGAATACCAGTTTCCTTTAATAAAGCAAATTGAACATAGTTGTTTGAGGGCCAACTAAAAGGATTTCTGCAGCAGTACCAATTAAGCATGATAAATGAAAAAAATAGTTTCTGCCATTCGCCAAGAATAAAATCTTGTAGTACAAGATTTTTAAGATCTATATATTTTCTCTTTAGGGAAAGTTATTTTATCAACAATCCAAAACAAGACAATATTTGTTGCTTTATGTGATAAAATACATTTCTGAATCATTCAAATGATAGCCAGGTAAGATCTATACTAAAAACTAGGCTATCCTAAATGTTTATTTTTGGTTTTTCTGTATTAGACAACTTATATATGTTTATGTAATCATTTATGTATATTGACCTTGAACTCATATTAAGTCATAGTGTATTCATGAGTAAAAAATAGAACAATCTCAACTAATCTTATTTCTTAAGGGACTACACTATATGGTCTGGAAAATATTTAGGTTTAATTTATGGTTTCTTTTAGAGCTGCAAATGTTACTTTCCTTACTTCCCCAAGTTTCGCTTCCTCTTGCTTGTTACGCTCCAGTCACCCTGGTCTCTTGGCTCCTTGTGCCATGTTCTTTGCCTCCTCTACCCACGTATACTTCCCTCTGCCTAGAACATTCTTTCTCCTCCTGTGCCTGGCTAAGTCTCACTCATCCTTCAGGTTTTAGTTTAAGCTTCATCAGGAAAGCCTTTAGAAACTTTTGTTACACCTTCATACTAATTACCAAATACAGAAAATACCACCACCCAAAACTGAGTAGGTTTGTACACAGTATTTGCTGCTTAGACATTTCTTTGAAGACTACTTTTCTTTTTATACCTGATTTTAAGGATTTTAAAACCATAAGGCAGAATCTCTTCAAATCATGGGCCACAGATGGCACTGGGACGGATGCTTTTCCTTGGCTTCTGGCCATCACCTTTCAAAATGTAAACTTGCCTAAAAACAGTTACAGCTGTCTCTGACTTACTCCAGAGACGGTTTCCTTCTGCACTGCATAGTGTGTGTGTGTGTGTGTGTGTGTGTCTGCACTGCATAGTGTGTGTGTGTGTGTGTGTGTGTGCACTGCATAGTGTGTGTGTGTGTTTGTGTGTGTGTGTGTGTGTGTGTCTACCATAGTAGATAGACACCTGCGAAAGGCACCTTACTGTAAACACTCCTTTGCCAAGGTTAATGCCAGCAAGGTGCCAAATAAAGTCAGTAAACATGTACTGGCTTCGTCTGTAGAATTTTAGGGGTGGATACAAGTTGATAGGTAATTCCTCCATCTTCCACAACAATACCTAAGATTAAAATATCCCGACACTGTAGCATAAACATTGCCTCTCTCAGGTATAATTTGGGTTGTCCTTGAGAGTCCCCTAAGAGCAAAGAGTAAGTTTTCTACGCCTATTTTCCAGGCTCAATTTCAGAGGATATCCGAATGAAAAAGATTGCAGAACCTTAAGCACCAGGTACTTGGTTGAAAACACTGCTAGGCAAAGACAAGCCCCAATAGACCGTGCCTTCCAGCCTGAGCAGCTATCCCAAGGCCTAGTCATGCATCTGTAACGCCCAGTGTTGGGTTTTGCCAGAAACCAAGATCAAATCCCCCTTTCAGACCAAAGCAAACGCGTCAAAGAACACAAAGGATATTTGGGCTGACAGCCGTTTAAGGAAATGGCAGAGCCAGCCGTTCCTTACTTTGGAGGAAAAGTATAACTTTTAAAACACGGTTTCTTTGTGTATATTTTTCTTTTTTTTAAATAGGTTTTATTTTGGGGCGCGTGGGTGGCTCCGTGGGTTAAAGCCTCTGCCTTCGGCTCAGGTCATGGTCTCAGGGTCCTGGGATCGAGCCCCACATCGGGCTCTCTGCTCGGCGGGGAGCCTGCTTCCCCCTCTCTCTCTGCCTGCCTCTCTGCCTACTTAGGATCTCTCTTTCTCTGTCAAATAAATAAATAAATAGGGTTTATTTTATTTCTAACCCCTCAAGTAGCAATGCCCACAGCACTGGAGTGCTACCTTGCAGACAGAGCAAAAGGCAGAACTAAGCATCCCATAATTCTTTATAGACTACAAACTGCCATGTGAGTAGGAATACTCACACCAAGGGCAAAGTAAAACAAATTTTAATTAAGTAATTTTTAGAAGGTGAGAGGGGTGAGGGAGGAGCAGAGGAGGAGAGCGAATCTTAAGCAGGCTCCACCATCAGCTTTTGCCCCAGGGGTTCTGTTGAACTCTGGAGACTGAACTAGCAGTAGTTGTGGGGGGGGGGGGGAATGGACATTTATTTGTCAGAGAAAGAGAGAGAGCACAAGTCGGGAGCGGCAGGCAGAGGGAGAAGCAGGCTCCCCGCTGAGCAAGGAGCCTGATGCAGGACTCAATCCCAGGACCCTGGGATCATGACCTGAGCCGAAGGCAGAGGCTTTAACGCACGGAGCCAGCCAGGCGTCCCAGGGAGGACTGGACATGGAGCCTCAGGCTCACCTAGACTGGAGTCTGGTAGGACCACCACCACAGAGAAATGGGCAGCAAGGAAACTTGCCTATCTCAATTTTGGCGCTGGGTGGGGGAGGATAAATAACCGCCACCCTCAAATTCATAATCACAGGCCAGTCCTCAAGGTTTGCGATCTGAAGTCACAGAACCTTCAAGCTGATAATGTAAAGTGCTCTCAGTTGGGTACTCACCGGGTACCTGGCAGAGCCCACATTCTCTTAAGTGTCTCGATTTTAGCCCCTACTTCAAATAATCCCTATTTTCCAACAAAAGTAAGTTTAAAGGAAAATGGCACCATGAGTGGGAAAACAACAACACAGCTTATACAACAGATAGTAGAAACCCCCAGAAAGACTCGGTATTGGTATCAATACAGGAAAATTACTGGTATGTACAGGAATAGAAAGAGGCACAGAAAATATGAATAAGGAGCAAAAGAATACACAGAGAACAAGATCTATAAGCCAAATAGAACTCCTAAGAAAAAAATAATTGCAATAAGAAACCAACAAATGGAGGAGGGGAGAAAAGAATAAGAAAATGAAAAAAGACAAGGCAAGAAGTGGTGAGTGAACAAAAAAAAGAAGACATTTATGATGAGGATCTAGAAATAAATCCAACTTATATTTATAATCACTATAGATATAAACGTACTTAACTCTCCAGTTAAAAAGGCAAATTTTCTCTGGCCCTATCTTTGTATGAGTCTCCTGCAAACTTAAAATATAAGGCCAAAGAAAGATCTCAGATATTCAGATTAAGACTAATCATTGCTACAGTAACAACAATAATGAAGATGAAGGCAATAAGCATTCATAGAGATAAGAGTCACTACATAATTCTAAAAGGTTTAATTCACCAACAAAGAGTCAAAAATTCTAAATTAGTATGCATCTAATGATAAAGCCAACAGAAAAAGCAAATACAACTCAAAGAGAAATTGAGAAACCTAGTTATCATGCTGGGATCTTGAGACTCTTTTGTAAATAAATCAGGTGTAAAGTTCTCAACAACTGGGGGTACACACACACATACTCTATTCAAGTACACATGAGCGTACATGAAAACTGATCACATAAATCAGAAAGCTAGTCTCAAATTTCAGAAAGTTAAATTATCTAGCTCATATTCTCTGACAAAATATTATAAGTAACGAGTAAGACAACCATAACCCACCCTTAGCATTTAGAAATCTACTTTTAAAATAACGATGGGTCAACTATTCAACCCTCTGGCAGGATTAATCAAATGAGAAGGCACAAAATAAACTAACAGGAATGAAAGTGGGTCATAACTACAGATGCTGTGGAAACTGAAAATGGAAAAATAATATGGATAACTTCATATCAAAAAAATTTTAATGGAAGTGGAGAAATCTTTAGAAAAATTTATTAAATTTAACAAAACTGGACTCAAGAATAATATAAAATCCTAATGTTCCCTGTGATCTATAAAGAAATGGAATCAAAGTTAAAAATAATTAAAATAGTTTAAAAAACCAAGTGGTTTTCTTTACTTTTTAAGACTTTATTTATTTGTCAGAGAGAGAGAGAGAGAGTGAGCACGCAAATAGGGGGAGCAGCAGACAAAAGGAGAAGCTGGCTCCCCAGTGAGCAAGGAGCCTGAAGTGGGACTCGATCCCAGGACCCTGAGATCATGACCTGAGTGGAAGGTAGAGGCTTAACTGACTGAGCCACCCAGGCGTCCGACCAAAGGTTTTAAAAACTAGTTTCAATCTTAAACTCTTCCCAGACAATCGAAAAACTGATTTCATGAGGCTAGTATACTGAAAAAAAACAATGACAGGACATAAAAGTAGAGTACTATAAAGCTAGTTTTACTGATGAACACAGAAGCAAAAGTCCTAAACAAAATATTGGCAAATTGAATCCAGCAATACATTATAAAATATACATCATGACCAAGTTGGGCTTATCCTAGAATTAAAGGTCGGTTCAATATTAAAGTCAACCACCATAATTTAATAACATTAAAAAACATTCAGTCATTTCAATAGATGAGAAAAAAAGCATTCAATAAAATACAACATCCATTCAAAATAAAACCATTAGCAATCTAGAAATAGAAAAGAATCTTCTTAACTGATCAAAGACCATTTATGAAAAAAATACTGAGATGACATGTTGAAAGCATTCCCTTAAAACTGGGGCTAAAATAAGGATGTTCACTATCAGTTCTTTTCAATGACTTGTACTACAAGTCATAGCCAGTGCAGAAATGAAGGAAGGAATTTCTTAAAAGTAAAAGGATCAGAAAGCAAGAAAACTGCCACTATTTTTTGATAATGGTTATATAAAAAACTCAAAAGAACATCTAGATACATTATTAGAACGAATAAAAATTTAGCATGGTTGCTGGATCCAAAATCAACACGTAAGCAACATTATTTATATTAGTAACAACCAGTTAGAATAGAAATTGTAATTTTAAAAAATTTACCATAGCATTAAAAATACACAGAATTCCTAGGAAGAAATTTAATATAATACATAAAGGCCTTTATGGAAGAAAAATCATTAAAGTTTATTGAGAGATATTAAAAGAAGACCAAATAAATGGAAACACAGTGTTTTGGCTAGGAAGACTTATTGCTGAAAAGATACCCATTTTCTCCAGGCTGACCAACAGATTCGATATAATTACAAAAGATAATAAGCAAACTGGGAGAAGATATATACATGTTTAACTGACAAAGGATTGGTATCCAGAATGTATAAAGAAATCATATGAATTAATGAAAAAAAGACACACATCTAACAGAAAAATGAGGAAAAGACATATGAATAAGTATTTCACACAAGAGAAAACACATTCCTTTATGAAAAAAACACTCAAATTTCATTAGTAATCAGGGAAATGCAAACTAAACTCACAGTAAGACACCATACAATCACCACCCAATTGGCAAATAAATATGAAAGAGAGTCAGGACCATACATTTGCTAAGATGTGGAGCGACGGCCCTCAACCATTGTCAAGGGAACATAAACTGCTACGAAGGCTTGAAGAAACGGTTCAGCAGGACCAAGTAAAACCTGCTACTTAGAGCAGTGGTTCTCAAATTTTTGGTCTCAGAACCTCCTTACAGCCTTCAGAAATAATGAGGACCTCCAAGAGCTGGGGTTCATGTGGGTTATTATACTTATCAATTTTTACCATAACAGAAATTAAAACAGGCATTTTTAAAACACAGTAACACACAAGTACACACTTGATTAGCCGTCAGAGTGAAGAGGTCATCATATCTGGAAGATATTTAAACCCATGAAAAATGAGAGTGAAAAAGGACAAATAATGTTTTAGTAGTTTTATGAAAATAACTTTGTCCTCATAGACTCCCTGGAAAGGTCTCAGGGACCCTAAGTATGCCTGGGCCACACTCTGAAAACACACTTCTCTGGAGCAAATCTTGTACATGTGCACCAGGAGACACATACAAGAATTCAATCATTCCTCAAATATTTACGGAGCATCTCCCGTGGGCTCTGCATTGTTCTAGACACTGTGAATGTCTCAAGACAACATCAGACAAAATCCCTGCCCGCACAGAGCTTACATTGTAATTGGCAGAATGTTCAGAGCAGCATTGTTTGATAGCCCCAAATGGAAAACAATACCAATCTCCATAAACAGAAGAACAGATAAACTGTGGTTTAGCATACAATGGAATACTGTACAGCAGTGAAAACAAATGAAATACAGTTACATGCATAAACAGGGATGGGAATCTCAAAAACAATGATCAGAAAAAAGTCACCGAAGGATGTCATGCAGCATGGTATCATTAACATGAAAGTTCAAAAACAGGTAAGTCTAAACAACATACTATTAGAGATACATACATAGATGGTAGAACCATAAATAAAAACATAGGAATTATTAACAAAAAATCCAGAATAATGTTTGCCCTGTGTGGTATGTAGGTTGAGGACAAATGGGGGAATTCTGGGTATCTGAGAATGTTCTAGTTCTTAAGCTGAAGGTTAAGTACGTGTCTGATCATTTTATTTATTTTCCAAGAAATATTTTAAAAGAAAAAAGATATGTGATTATTTACTCCATAATTTCATCAACCAAGAGAGCGAACATCGCCCCATATTTCACCACTACTGTGCACTGCCAATCAGCTAATTATTTTAACTGGTGGGGAGTAAGTACCTGATAATAGGAAAAGAGGAAAAAGTATGAGCTATTAGGAAAAAGAGGAAAAAGTATGGGTTATTCCTCAGAGACGTTAACTAGGTACCCAAAGGGCAGGATCCAACAGGATGGCAGTATTACAGGGCTGCTCTGCCAAGTTGACTCAGAGTCACCGGCCTGATTCTGGTTAGCTGGTTACTTTATTCACTGGGTATAACCATTTGTATAAAGCAGAGAATAAAGATAGGTGATACAAATCCCAAAATAAGTGGATGAAGACCCTGCCTCTTTACTGAATTCTGCTGACTCTCAAAAGTACAGATTCCCTTTGGCACATTCTCCTAATAATGTACTTCTGTACTAAGGAATCCAAAAATCCAGAAAAAGCATGGTACTTATTGTTTCTCCATACTGATCAATAACAGGTGTCAGGCGGACCACGCAAATGTCATAACAATTTTGCAATCCTGTCTTTGCCAAGGTCATTGCTGGCAGTGCCACTGTGCAGATTAAATAGGACACAGTTAAGGCATAATTTTTCCTGATTCAAAAATAGCTATTAACTTGGTATATAATTTCAAAATTTGAAAAGAAAAGAAAAAAAAAGATCTTGAAACATTTGATCCAGCCCCTTTACCCAAACGGGGCAAGCTGAAGTTATTATCTTGGGTGAGGGAGTTGGGAGGTGTTGCAAGAGGTAGAGAGTAGGCCTGGCAGCAAGAGGCCTGTAACCCATTTCTAGGAAATGGGGAAGTCGAAGGTGTATTCTCCAGGTCCAGACTCCCCAACTGGGTCTAACACAGGGGTGCCAACTCATCAGAAAGTTCCAGACATTGCTGTAGCTATTATAAAAGTCCCAGGCAGCTTTAAGACCTAAAATCTCACCCGTATTTAAGCTGGAAAAGACCTGCCACCAGGGGGAGCTACACTGCAACTGGTGGCAGGAGGACCTCGTAAACCTGGGATGGGCTGAGCTTAGGGTCCCGCTACTCCACCATCTCGCAGCTCCCCGCCCCCACCCCGGCCACGACTCCGGATCAGAAAGTCGGACCTTCAGAACGCTGCTGTCTCACACACTATGCTGCCCCAAGTGGCACACCTACACCTATGTTATTCTGGATGGTCAGTATGAACACCTGCAGCTTTTTCCTCCTCCAATAAGAAACAGAGAAATTAGGAGGGAACCTTTCTCAAGTTCTTAAGGAACTTTCACTCTATCTCCCCAGACTCAAGAAATGAATAATCCTCTTGGTCAGAGCTGGATATTTATTGGATCATGATTTACCAGTGGAGTTATCCCATGTTCAAAAACATACCAGCTCCTTTAATTTGCAACCTGTATATGCTCAGACACAATGGGTTCTCCTGTGCTTTCCTCAGTTCTCATGCTGAGGAATGATGGGTCCTTGAGCTTTTCATCCCTGGGTGCTAAGGAGACCAGGAATGGGGAGTGGGTAGGAAGGGGGCCATTTCCTTCTCTGCAATAGCTTTGATCTCTGATATGACACTGACTCATACTTTTTACGCTTTTATCTTCAGGAGTAAACACCCTGACGCCCCTAAATATTCTGCAAAGACTTTTTGTTGAACCAGCAAAATCAAATCAGGAAATAGTGAATCCTTCTGTTGCTTCCACAGTCTTCTAGCAAAGGCCAAAGGCTTTGTAGCCCCATATTCTCAAGACTTGAATGTGAGGCTCTGGCAGGAGTGGTAGTCAGATTGCGAATATGATGACCTTTAAATACCAGGCCCCCCAATTCAACTCACCTAAGATACTAAATACACAAAAGAACCTCACACTCAGTTTCAGATGACCTTGCTGAAATTAACAATCTCACGAGTGGACTTTTAAATTTTTTTTCTTAATTTTAGTTCCTCAGAGGACAGGAAAGAAGCAAAGAGATACTAGCAAGATACAGAAATCTATTTTTAGAATTTTTTTTTTTTTTTTTTAGATTTTTTATTTATCTATTAGAGAGAGAGAGAGACTGAGAATGAGAGGGAGAAGGTCAGAGGGAGAAGCAGACTCCCAGAGCCGGGAGTCTGATATGGGACTCGATCCCGGGACTCCGGGACCACGACCCGAGCCGAAGGCAGTCGCCCAACCAACTAAGCCACCCAGGCGCCCCCAGAAATCTATTTTTAACAAGGAGGTTGGTATCCTTGGATTTTATAGCCTTTTCTTTCTTCATTCAGTTCATAGAATTTATATCTCCCCAGAATGGTGTAGTTCATATTTTTCTAGGTGTGACCAAAACAAAACAAAACAAAACAAAAAACCAAGACAGGGACTCCCGACTATAACTGGGAAATGTGGAAGGAAGTTGTGCCAATGTCATGTTGTTTTCTAGTAGGGTAAGAAATAAGCTCGGAGGTGACTACAGTGGCCTGACTTGGTACGTGTCAGTGCTCGTGTTCCGTGTCTTCCGGCAGTCCCTGCGCTTAGGTATAAGTAGGTAGGTATTTTTTTCCTAATGCTAGACAACTGTCCATGGCTTTCCTACAAGGAAATAGTTTGGAAATATTTTTAGCTCATTTTCTGGATCATCCAATGTTAAAAATCATGATTCAGCAATATCCAAGAATCTCACTAAATGCTCAGATCTTTTTAGAACAAAAACTTCTGCTTGAGATCTATACATACCTAGGTTAAATCCCTTTTAGCTCAGTATATATGTGACACATCATTTATTTATCCCAGACCTTCTCTTAGGAACCTAAGTAAGAGCAGGGTAGGGTAAGAAAAAGCTGGAGTTAGTATTTCCTCTAGAGGCTTACTACCTTGCTAAAATCTCTTTCCCTATCAAAGCCTCCCTCCCATTTTCATCCCAATTTGGGAGAGGGAGTGAGAATATGGAGAGATGTAAAAATGACAATTTTCTTTAACCATGTGTTAATATATTTAAGTACCAGCAAAATGGCTGATATGTAAGAAATATAAAGACCCAGTCTCTACCTCAAAGACCTACCACCTTTCTGGCAGAGATAACAATGCTAACAAGTAAGGGTTCAATGTTTTTTAGGCTGCTATGACAGAATATTTGACAAAGGATAGTGGGGCACAAGAAGAAGGGGCAAATCTACCTAGATATGGAGCATGTCAAGAAAGGCTCCATATTGGGTGCCTGGGTGGCTCAGTGGGTTAAAGCCTCTGCCTTCGGCTCAGGTCATGATCTCAGGGTCCTGGGATCAAGCCCCCATCGGGCTCTCTGCTCAGTGGGGAGCCTGGCTTCCCCCTCTCTCTCTGCCTGCCTCTCTGCCTACTTGTGATCTCTCTCTCTCTCTCTCTCTCTGTGTGTCAAATAAATAAAGAAAATCTTTTAAAAAAAAAAGTCTCCATATTGAAATCTTGAAAAAGGACCTGAGCCTTGGGGAAAAAAAAAAAAAAAAAAGAATGACGGCACGTGCAAGTGGAAAAGGGGATTATAGACAGAAGAAAGTATGGAAAGAGAGAGGGAGCAGTATCACAGAAACCAAGAAAATGTCCAAGTGTCCAGGGAGTGACTGAGTTACGAAGGACAAGAGTAATCACCAGATTTGGGAAATAAGAAGTTATCCCCAACCTTTGCTAGAGCCATTTTGATGGAGTAGCAGGACAGAAGTCTGGCTGCTGTGAAAAGTGGGTGCAAAGCATAAAGACAAAAGATTAGGAGTGAATAGAGGACAAAAAAAGAGATGGCAACAGTTTGGATCTGTTTCCTGGAGCCGTGTGCCTTTTCACTTATGAGCTCAGCCACAAAAGGGTTTAGAGAGATACAGGCTTTACATTTCGATGACAACATGACTCCTGAACACAACCCATTAACCTAAAAACAAGTTTTGGGAGACAATCTATTCTTTATGAGACTGCCTATCTTAAGTGAACAATATAAAGTCAACATTTCTACAGATTTACTCTGCAATCACTAATTTTTCTCTCATAGAGGTCAAAATAAATAACATCTGTAATTGATTATAATAGATAGGGTGCTTTATTTTACATATCATTGGTACATAATACATAAAACTGCCTAAAATCAACTGCCTGAAACTTGACTGTCAGTTATACCTTAAGCAGTCAAAGACCAAGTCTATTTTGCAACCTATTTCATTCATGGTCAGATTACTACAATAACTTTGAATATTAATTATCTCTTCATAGCCAATGTTACAAATGGTTTTTATGCTACAAATGCTGCAATTTTTTAGAATAAAAATACCTTCAGTTATAGTAGAGCATATCTCTA
This sequence comes from Nasua narica, assembly GCA_028533885.1. NCBI lineage: Eukaryota > Metazoa > Chordata > Mammalia > Carnivora > Procyonidae > Nasua > Nasua narica. Next base: position 104,883,816 of record CM052807.1, on the reverse strand, counting down.
ACCAGAACATATCTTTGCTAGGCTACAAGTCTTTGAAATAATGGATCGACAGTTTTACTTTCTTATAGATGATTGTATTTATGTAATTGAGTTTAGGGCAAGGGGGCGTCATACATGCAATCGGATTATTTCTGTTGTTTTTTTTTAATGCAGATAAAAATGAGTTTATGATACCCTATTTCTAGTTAAATTGCCTAAAACAGTTTACTAAACTAAAATGAAGCCAATACAATATTTTAGAAAACATAATTCTAAGAGCATGCAATATCAAAATCTTTTTACTACACATGTGAACCAAAGTTTTAGAGCCCAGGAAAGGACTGTGGCACAAAGGCTTGTACATCTGAATTGTCTATCCAGTAGGAAGGAGAAAGAAAGTCATTTAACTCAGCATAAATCCTCTTATGAAAGGTATCTGCATGATCGAGCCCACTGCTACTCAGGGATCTTCACTTAGAAAATGTGCAAATCATAGGACGCTAAATGCACTTCTCTTGTTATTTACCCTAGTCCATTCTATTCATGAACACGCAGCTTGAAGATCTATTATTAACTATTAATGTCAAGCCACAGAGATTTCTCAACGGCATTTTTCATTCACCCATATATGTGACCACTGCTTAATGTACAAACGCCAAAAAATGATAACAGAATCTGGGCTAATCCTTAAAGTAAAAACATTTGTTATTTTCACAAATCCCTTGGTATAGAAAGACTGCTTTTCTCTCTAGAAAATAAAATGTATGTAGAGCCACAGGTTGACAGCACAGCTGAGGCATGTAAGCAAAGTAAACCAAACTGAACACTAAATAGGTGTAAATGTGCACACTCAAATATTCTATTCTTTGCTTAAAGTCAACTTAGTCCTTGTCATTAAGAGAAATGCTTCGAGACGCAAATTGTTAATTAATAGAGAATAAGGAGTTAAAAGCATGACCTTTTTCTAATAAAGCAAACAGATCATTAAAATAATTGGATTTGAAACATATACTCTAACTTTCCATTCTTACTCTTTTTATAACTAAACACACACATATACACAACAAATCCTAGCATTTAATATGTGCAAAATTGCTTACCATTTATTTTAACTTTGGTTAAATATTTGTTTAGCCTATATCAGACATATTATGTAAGCTATACAAATGATTACAAACATAATAATGAGGTAAGTTAAAATTCTACTAGTGCAAAAAGCAAGCATATGCTAAAAGCAAAGCATATGAATTTAACAAATGCAGAATGAAGCTCTCACCAAGGGAGGTGCTGACATAACAAACAAGAGAAGCTCCTTGTAAACATTGTTTGTAAAATACACATTTAAAGATTAAGGATTCATACAGCCACAAAAAAGGTATTCTAACAACACCAGAGTAGTGCATTTATTTTACCTTTAGAGTTTGGAAATCACTCATTACGTGTCTAACAGTTTGCATATTTTCTTCAAGAGAAACTTAATTAGTGAGACACGTTAATTACAAATACTGTAGTATAAAAAATCCCAGTTCTTTACAAAAATTATATATTAAAATACTCTATACACTTTAAATTAGTAACTGGAACATACATATATATCAATTCTGCACAATTAAACCCATCTTGGCTGGGAGTATTCTATGTGAAGCTTGAGGACACAGCTACTCAGTCAACCTACACTGGCATAAGGTTACATGGTATAACAATGATAGGCCTGGGCCTGTGCGGTTAGTGCAGCTCGTAGTGTGAACTATCTTTTCTGCACTTATTGCTCTGTATTTCCATTCCAGATCTCAGCAGGCAGTGGAACCACAACATTCTGAAAAGGTTCAAAACAAGCTACCTGTGGCAGAGGATCCATCATGCCTATCTGCATCCTTAAGGTTGCAATGGGACCTGAGTGAGCTGTCTAATGCTTATATTTCAGTTGTAAAAAAGTTTATACAATTTTGAGGTAAAAACAATGCAAAAATAAAACATTTAGAGCATTTACAAAAATCTTACAAATGTTTAAAACACTATTTCAAAACTTGTGATCTGTTAAGGTGCTTCTTTCTTTCTGCAATAAGGAGGACAGATATACTTCAATTTTGAATTTTAAATTATGAAGGTTTTATTAATTTCAGCAAAAGCAAAGTTAGAGCCATTAAGACAGATGTTAAAATGTTCACAGATACACTTTGCTTCTGACGAAAATACCAAATTTCAGTGCTGAAAGAAACCTTAAATGTAAATTCTTTTAACTCTGTCTTCTATTTATGAGGAAACAAAGGACCAGGTAAGTTAAGGGCTTTGGCCAAAAATGTATTCCAATATACCAGGTATGAATCAAGAAAACCCATTATTCTTTTTGTATTTTGCCATGATTCTTGGAAAATAATAAAATTCAAAATCAGAGTTTCTAAACTTGCCTCTTTCTTTCTTTTGTAATTTTTTAAGCTCTGTGCTAACTGTAGACAAAGAAATGAATCAAATAGTGGCTACTAAAATTAGTATCACAAATATTATCCAATAGAAGATAGTTGTTAGAGGACCGCTGCTCATCTAGAATAATAAAGTTAGAGGGAGTACTCAAAGACGGGTCCTTGACAACGAAGAGAACATCTACTGTGTAAGACAGCACAGTGTACAGCAGCCAGTTACTAGAATCATCTCAATAACTCTAGGATGACTGAGTTACATGGCCTTTAGAAAAGATATTGGGGTAATAAAGCCTTCTAGCTTTTATCTTAATTTTCCTTTATAAAAAAGCAGTTATATAACTATAAGGACGAATCCATATACTAATTTTCAGAGAGTCTTTGCTTCTTTTCTATTTTTATTTGGATCTAAAATTGAGCAAATACATTTTAAGAACAACTTACAAACTCAAACTCATAAGTGCTAGAAATACAGTCAGAGAATACTCTTTTAAATGACAAATCTTCAAAACCAGTTACTAATAAATAATCATCACAATAGCTTCAGTAAAAAAAAAAAAAATTCAATTTAAAGGTGCTTTTTTATTGTTACCTTGAAGCCATCGAACTTGCGTAGCCGGTCCATATCCCTTTTCATTCTTTGCCGATATCCTGAACACAATGGCAGGCCTGGATGTATAATCAATATGTGCATTTGCAAGTTGCCCGGCAGTTACTATACATGATGTCTTAAGACCACAATAAATCCTCATAAACACAAGTTGACTTGGATTATCTTGTATTTGTGCTGTGCGGATAGCCAAGTAGGCTGAATATTCCAAAATATTTCCAGAAGGGGAAGTTGGAGGTTCCCAGGAGAGATGGATACCCTCAACATTCTTGAAGAGAGGAGAAAAAAAAAAAAAAAAACCAAACCAGGTAAAGGTTCTGAAAAGAGTTTTCTCTAGTATCACTTACAATGTCGAGTCTATCTTTAGAACACAAAGTACTGCTTTCCGCTAAAGTAATTGCATTAGATAGAATTTGTACTATTGATTTTTAAAAACCTAATAGGATCTACAATATTTAATTCATGCCCACTTTTCAATATCATAACTAGCCTTAAATGTCTGCCTGTAACATCCTAAGAAAGGGATTTCTCTTACCTGAAAGCAGATCTTTTCTTCTCTAAAGAGGGGCAGGACCTTAGGATAAAATATAATTCAATTTCATGTGTTCTATTAAAATTCTCCAGCACAAACTTTTTGGTTCCATACAATAAGAACAAAGTTAATACTAAGAAGAATACCAGATTTCCCTGACTTTCTATAATTTGGATGCTGTAATTGTGCTTGAAATTTGGTCCTTAAAATTATGAGTGATTAGCAAACATTTTTTAAACTTATAATCCACCCCTTTTATTTATGTATTTAAGTCCTAAATTTTTTTTTAATTGAAGTACTATTGACACACATGTTACATTACTTTCAGGTGTACATTAACCCACCCCTTTTAGATACCTTTCATTTTATCAGATACTAACAAGAATCTCTAAACTGACAGTTTTACTTCATGTACAAAATTTCAATAATTAAATCACCAAGCCTTGACCTGACATCTCACCTTTGAAATTCTGACTGCAGAAGGAGCGCCAGGAAAACCAGGAATACAAGTTTTAAATTCACTGATTTTGCTGAAAGGGCCTATTCCACAACCATTGATGGCAGCAACCCTGAATCTGTATCCTGTGCCTGGAACCAGATCTTGTTTCTTAAGTAAACTGTAGTCAGGTGCGTCTGCATTTCCTATCTAAAATGTAATACATGCAAAAGTCAAAAGGTGCAATTCATCATTTTGTCATTCAACAAGAAAACTTTTAAAGAATTAATTATGTTTTAAGGTTTTAGTTCACATTTATTTCCCTTTTTTACATATGGAATAAACCTTCCAATACAAAAGCGGTTAAGCCCATGGACTGGTGATTCTTATGCATAGGAAAAGGGTCGTTTCCAGTTAAAAATCACTAATCATAAAAAGAAATTGAAGTGTGTTCTGCACAATATGAAGGTAGAAAAAAATTGACAACCACTATAAACAAAGTAACAACTATCCATGTAAACTTAATTAGAGTAGAAATCTCAGAAGAATTACTCTCAAATAGTCTAGCCAGGAACAATATCCTTTGGATACAGGCAAGCAAGCTTGACAGAAGAGAAGTGACTAGCATGTAGTATAGAGCATTTTAAAAATTAATATTAGCAGATGCTGAATAAATGTTAAATAACTGGAATGCATATTCTGGGTAGGAAGTTCATAACATTCACAGCTTTTAATTTTTACATGTTCTCCCTAACTCTCACTGCACCACTGTGAGGCAGGTAGTGCTAATGTATCATTCCCATTTTTAAGGGAGCGATATCATTTTTATTTTATAGATGAGGAAACTGAGTCTCAGAGAGGTTAAATAGGTGACTTGTCTGAGGTCACACTGTCGAGTACTAGAACTAAGGATTCAAACCCAAGTTTACTGGTTCTAAATTTTATGCTCTATTTTTCTTTTGGGAAAAACAGGTAGTTACTAAGCCCTTAGGTATTGTTATTTCCTTATATAGAAAATCAAACTATAGCCAGAAATTTCATTAGGTATAATACTAAAAAATTATTAATGAGAATTTCTATTTTTGTCAAGAATTGGAAGAATTCTATATGAAAAAGAGAGATATCGGCAGTAATATTAGAGAAACTAAAATATAATGATAAATGATAAGTTCTCCATTTGTGTACGTATAGGCAATTCACTCTCTGAAATTCCCTATTCCAGAAAAGAACCAGTTCAATGTGCTTTGGAGCTGTTACTGATTTCATAATTCTTAGGGTTAATGTCTCATATATATATGAGTTCTTCTTTAAGAGGTTTCAGAATCAAGAGAATATTAGATTGCATTCAATAACCTACAGGGGCTCTTAAATTTTTTAAGTTGTGAAATCAAGAATTTAAAAAAGTTCTCAGTAAAGGGACACCTGGGTGGCTCAGTTAAGCGTCAGACTCTTGATTTCAGCTCAGGTCATGATCTCCAGGTCTTGAGATCGAGGCTCCATGCTCCATGTGGAGACTACTTCTCTCCCTCTGCCCCTCCCCTGATGTGTGCACTCACATGCTAAATAAATAAATACATTAAAAAAAAAAAAGTTCTCAGTAAGAAAACATGTTTCATTCTCTAAACACATCAGGTAACAAAATTAGAGATCTTTCAAAAAATCCTTATTTGTACTGGCCAGACCATATTATTTATGACTCAAAATCCAGCCCAGTGATTGTGTAAGGTATTTTAAGTGGCCTGCTTGTGATATATCCCATAAAAGTGCCTTAATAAAGAATACAAGATAATTAGGCATATAGATAGAACTCTCAATTACAGATTGTGAACAGATCCCAATTTCATGCATTCAAGTGACTTGAATCAGGGTTATAAAAAAGATCTCATTTATGAAATTTATTAACTCACAAGGTAGGAAATATATCAATAGTTACCTTTGAGATGCTTTGCTTTCCTTTTGGCAGCAAATAAAACTGGCTCACCAAAGCTGTATTATTTTTAAAAATTCCTACATCACACCACTGTCGTTCTCCTGCTTTCATTGTGGCCACTGGATTTGAAGGAGTCTCTTTCTAATTTCAGAGAAAGAAAAATTTATCAGGACTCTTACTGTGCAAATAAGAAACTTCAAGATGTAATAAATCCATGCAGTGATCTACACATAGGTATATGGGTAAACACCACAACATCAAAAGCTCATAAGTAAATAAACTCTTGACAGATTAGGTCAACTGACAGTGAAACAGGGATGCCAATTCCAACACAGGGAGTGACAGGCATTCTGCAAGTCAGTAGCTCTGACTATCAACCTAGCTGGAGTTAGCATGCTTTCCAATCAGTGATATGTTAAAATGCCAGCTGTTTTATAGAACATTGTCATTTCAGAGACCTTCTCAGAAAATGTAATCCCTTTAGTGTGACATTATACCTTGCTCCAAAAGGAGCAAATAAGGAAAAATTCATTCCAAGCTGGCTTATTTCTAGATTCAAAAACAACTAGCAGAAATTCAGTGATCTTTGCACTTGAAATACCTGTGATTCTCCAAACCTAAAAGGAGAAAAAATGTTCAAAACTAAAATGCAATTTGAATATACTTTAGTATACACTAAAGAGGAGCAGATTAAACAGTTTTACATTTTTTACCTTGCTTTAAAACAAAGAAACTTCCTCTACCTTAAGCTACTTTTAGTGGTAAGTGAATTATACTTATCCCTGGAACTAACCTTTTTTAAGCCATCTTCTTTATAAATGAGACACTGTTTCCAGAAGCTCAAAACAAATGTGCACTTCAGTTACTTATTTCTGTCTTAAATATATAACAGCAGAGGTACATGCTTACAATTCACATTATTTATTATTTAGGCTATCACACATGACAAAGTGAGATACCTAGAAAAAGTCTTTAAGGTTTTTTTTTTTTTTAAAAGGAATATCTTTAAACTTGCTTTCATTTTTAAAGTTGTAAAAACTCTCTTCAACAACTTTTATAAAACAACTGGCTCCAACTGAAATAATAAATACCATTCTGGCTGACGTGTTGCAAAACAGATTTAGGAGAAAAGAAATTCCCTTAAATAATTCTTCCCTGAGAAGAGTCTAAGAACTTTAGGACTTAACATTCTGGAAAGGTGAAAGCTGATAAAGGTAAATATCTGATTAAAATCTATAAAATCGTGATTGAAAGAAAACTAAAACTACAGACAATTTCTAAAGATACCAAGAGGTAAATATTAGGTCAAATAAAAACTCTTGCTCATAGCAATAAAGCTGAAATGACTGCTAATTTTAAAATAAATTAAAAAGTATATACACACACATGCACAAACACATATGTATTACCCTTATATTTACCTCATTAGGACAATCATGGTATATTTGTGAGGCATTTTAAGTTTGGTGCCAGGCAAACAATTTTGGCCTTTCATGAAATGTCAGAGATTACTGGGCTACCCTACAGGTATGCTTATCCCAATACTGCAATATTCTGCTGTTCTCCCAATGAACAGCTAAGCAATAGAGCCACTGAAATTTTATATTCTGTAGTATGTCCTTTTACTCTTTAAGGGATTAGTGTAACTTACATATATACATATATATATGTACACACACACACACTCATATTTCTGATTATAGAAGCAGCACATTTCACTAAACAAAAATATTGAAGGCCTAGAGAGATTAAGTAAAAATTATCTGTGGCCACAGAGCCTGGAGAAAGTCGTCTAGAATTATAGTGTGGATGTGCGTGGATTCACATGAGAGTAAGAATGTATGTATTGTGTGTATCTTTTAATAAAATTGGGACCACAGTATATATATAAATATATTAAATATATTAAATATAAATATATTTATATATATATACACGTATATAATTTTTATGCAGCTTTTTTCACTTAACGTTACATTGTAAACATTTTTTCTATTTAAGTCTTCATTTCTCAATCTTTGGCAAGTCATTACTAGAGGACACCCAAGAATCTTTTCATGAATTTATGCTGAAGTTGCTCACCATTCCACCTTTAAACACACATGATATTCAGGTCATATACTTACAGAAAACGGCATCGCTGTAGCATGTGCTTCTACACGGCTGATCTTAGTTGCAGGCAATGCACATGCTTCATCAACTAAAAACCAAACAATTCATTATATAAGATTTATGTAATCACTTAGCAAACAGACACATTAAAATATAATTTATAAACATACAAAAAAGAGCCAGAGGGAAAAAAGCACAATAATTAGAAATATGGACCCTCTAACTTGAACTAATTCACAAAGTTCACTTCTCAAGGGTTAGATGACTAGCTAGAACTTCAGAGAATGTTTACCAAAGATGAAACACGAGTCCTACTGCAAAAGAATGAAATGAGAATTTACAAAGTCACAAATCAATCAAGCTGGGAGAATTGTTACTCCACAGTCTAAAGAGTGAATCTTTTCTATGGGAAAAAAATCTGCTGAATATATTCACAGTAGGAAAAATACATTCTGAATGTATTTCAGTGTGTGCTGATTTAAATATTTTATGGAAGGCAGCGAAGGATATAATAATTTTAATTGAAATGTTTTATCTGTTTATATATGATTCAATCCAAGATGAAATGCAATTCCCATCTAAACAAATAAGTTTGATGAATTTATATACAAAAATGGTTCAAAATACAGTATGTGAAACACATTTCAAACCTTCAGATTTGGTACTGAATGTTGTTAGTGAAGTTTCATCTTTAACAACTGCCCCATTTGTACTGGATGATTCAGTTTTAATGGTCTGCTGGGTTACCATAGTTTGTGCGCTGGAAACAGAACTGGATACAGAAGTTTCAGGGACTACTGTTCTTAAGTCCAGGCAACTACTTAGAACACCTATAGTTGCTGAAGTATGAGGACCTAAAATTAAAGTGAAAAGATCAATTATTAACATAATGCCTGCAAGAACTGTGCTGTCTTATGGTTCTTGTCATACAATTCTCGGTATTTTCAATTTTAAAAATACAAACATGAGTACCATACGTATCATTCATATGAATCAACCACTAGGCATAAAATGTTTAGAAAAATAAATCGCATTACACAGACAGCAGATGTCCAATGTCTCAGCTCCTTCTTCCACTCTAAACATTGAATCATTGTTCTTGGACTCTCCTAAATCAGAGGTCAAACGCCCTGTTTCCCATTTTAGGGGAAAATACAGAAGTCATCAGGAATGCAGGCCCTCAGTTTTCTGCCTCTCCTGCCCTAAACTAGAAATGTATTTGTGATTGTGCCCATCCTTTGTCTTCTCTTCCATTTCAGAGGATGAACTGACCTCTCTCCTGAGAAGGACAATTTATTCTGCGGTAGCTCTTGGCCCCATTTCTTCCCATTTTGGTACCCTCTTTCATCAATCATTCCTCTCTCTTCAGGGTTTTCAGATTCTTTTTCATTAGTAGTTTTTGGACATTGGTCCATAAACATTATCAGGTCTCTCAAGCAAACAAACATGCATCCTCTCTGACCCCACAAATCTCCTCCAGTCACCGAAGCATCTCACTAATTCCCTTCAGAGAAGTCCGTACTTCCTTGACCTCCTTAAGCTTGGTTTCTAGCCCACTACTCTAATGAAATGGCTCTGGCAAATGTCAATGATTTCTAAGGGATGCCTTTCGATTTCCATTTACTTGACCTTTCTGCAATGTAAACAATGCTGACCACATACTCCTTTTTGAAGCTGTTTCTTTCTATGATTTATAATTACTCATTCCATAATACTGAAGATTTACTATTTACCAGATATGTGCTTGTTTCTACAATGTTGAAACAAAGCAGGCATGGTTAATACCTCATCAAGCTATAATCATGTGGTAGAGAGAGACACACATATACAATAAATATATAGTCACAAACTGTGATGCCCAGAAAAAGTAGGACACCAATGTCTTTAGTTCTTTTCTTGACCTTCTAGGAATCCCTTTTCAATCTCTTAAGCTGGTTTCTTCTCTTCAAATGACTCTTTAAATGCAGGTGTTCCCAAGCCCTTCCTTTTCTCCATTTACATATCTTCCTATGTCTTAACTACCACTTACAAATCATAAATATCTCAAATACATATGTCCTGGGCATTGTGCTAGGCGCTAGAAATCTCACAGTAAACAAGTCAGACAAGATCCCTGCTCTTGTAGAGCTCGTATTTTAAATGCCCTTAACTTCTAAATTTTACTTCCAGTCAAAAACTACTACCTAAACTCTACACCTAAGTATCCAAATGCATATTAGAAATCTTTACCAATATGTTCTTCAAGTGCCTCAAAAATACTAAGTTCAAAGTTGAACTTACCTTTTACTACGTCTATTCTTGGTTCTATATATCATATCTTGATAAAGAGTATCACTATTCATTGAATTTCCAACCCAAAAAACTGGGAGTCATGGTCAGCTCATTTTTATTTCTCATATCCAACTAATTTCCAAGGCTAATAATGGATGCTAGTTTCTGAAAGTCTGAGAAATGCTATATTCTGTCCTCTCCATCCCACCCACTGCTTTAGTCTCTGTGTCTCTTGTAGTCCTAAAGGAATACCCTAACAGGTCTTCCAATAATTTCCTACTACAGTTCTGATGGTGAGGCCAGAGCGTTCTTTTCAAACAACAACAACAACAACTAATCATGTCACTCTTCACACTTTTGAAACATACCAGCTACTCTAACCTACAGAGAAAAAAAATCCAATCCTCTCTTGTTAACCTGACATTTGGTAGCCATTCATTCATATATTTGAATGTCTATGATCTACCAGATACTGTCATTGTACAACCACTATGGTTTTCCAATTTGCCTACTACTGATCTTATCCAAACTCCCTTACAACATAGGATTTAGAGTGCATCTAAAATTTCAAAGCTCTTATTTGTTTTCTAAGAATATAAACTTCTTTATAAGACAGACATAGAAAATCAGTATAAGAAAGAAAAATAGGGGTGCCTGGGTGGCTCAGTTCGTTAAACATCTGCCTTTAGCTCAGGTCATGAGCCCAGGGTCCTAGGACTGAGCCCCTCATCGGGCTCCCTGCTCAGCGGAAAGCTTGCTTCTCCCTCCCCCCTTGCCTGCTGTTCCCCTGCTTGTGCTCTCTCTCGCTCGCTCGCTCGCTCTGTATTAAGTAAAATAAATAAAATCTCAAAAAAAAAAAAATAAAAAGAAATATAAGCTGCAGCCCAGGGCCAGCCTTTTATAATTTTGACCAAATGAATCCATCAGAAAATCAAGAAAACAAAAGTGTTCTTTTTTTCTACACATAATGAAAGAAGGAAAAATGACAGCAAATTATTTTCCTTGAATACTTGTATCTATCATGGACTTATAAAGAAAAATGAAAATAAAAATAATATTCATATTGTTAAGTTTGCATCATAGAAGAGGATTTAGATTTTTATCAGATGTCATGATGTTTTCAAATTAAAAATACAATGACATGTGTCTATGTCACAGGCATATCAGAATGAGATTTATAAAATAATTTTAGATATTTAAATCAGGCACAATGCTTAATGTATCTCAAATGGCATGAGAATATTCAAATGAACTCACTTTAAATTTAAAGTTCACCAAATTACAAGCTGTTCCATGAATGTAATCAACAGTTCTCATAAGTGAATTCTTTCTGAGGATAATCCAATTACTTGCTAAACAAATATTTACTAAGGGACTAGTATTAACCAGGCATGGATTCGGGTGCTGAGGAAATAGAGATGAACAAGAAAATCCCTGCCCAAAATAAATAATTTCAGATCATTCTACGTGCTAAGAAAATTCAGTAATGGGAGAGGGACACTGCAACACTGGCCAATCTCAAACGTCATACAAGAGCTTGCCTCATCTGAATTTTGTAGCTCATAACTAAGTGTTACTATTCAGGTAAGTGCTTCGTTGGTATCTTGGTATTTCTAACTAGAGTCAATATGAAAGGCTTATTATTATTTTGAAAACGGATCAAAACCATAGTCTTTTTCAAAGACTAAAATTCCCTACTATTGTAAAAAGCTTTAGCTTTATTTAAAGCGCTATCCTTATACCTTCATTTTTCCTTAGCATATCCACGACACAACTATTATGATTAGAAGCATTAGTTGCCAAAGATGAATGTAAAGTAGCATTAGAATCAGTTGATGCTTGGAGATCTGGTCTGTTTTTCACAGAAGTTCCTTTCATAGTTGTATGTTCAGTTTTTGTACTGTTCATTGTATCACTGATCTATAAGAAATAAAATAGTTTATTGTAGCAAGCAATGTTCAATTGAATAAAAATACATGTAAAAAACAAGCAAAATCATTTACAACTTAAATGCTTTTGAAAATAAATTTACCAAGATATAAAACAGTTTAAAGTATATTCTTAATTTGTATGGGATTATTCTTTAAATTTTACAATAGCTTAAGAAAACAATTTCTTCACTTAATCTCCATTCTCAATAGACCAGTTCTGAAGGGGAATGGGAGGGTATATTCTGAGGGGAAAAAAACCCTACATTTTTGTAAGTGGTAGTTAGTATTCAAGTAAAAATGTATGTAATACAGGAGATAATGCCAAAGCTACCGAGTTTAACATTTTTGTCAAATTTTCTAAACAAGGTCAATATGGATATTAAAGATCTGATGACTGCTAAAAACAAAATCTCAGTTCAAGCAAATGAATTATTCTGTATGACTGAGTTTTCCAAAGAGACATCAAGATTTAATACATACATATATCAATATTCTTTCTCATTAAACATTTTAGACAGAAATCTTTCCAATTCTGTTTTTCTTTGTCTTCTTATACACACTATAATGAATACATTTAAACTTTTTGATAATTCAGGTCATCAATGTGAATATCAGTTATGACTACACAGCAAAACCTAAGGATTTACTGCACCGTAAAAGTGATCTGGCTTCATTCAAAAACCCCAATATTGCTGCCCCTTTTTATTTACCTGTTTTTTGTTACTTTTCTGTCTCCATCTTGATTGTTAATTATAACTCTACAGTCAGCTATAACTTCTTATGGCACTAAAGATACTTGTCCATCATAGCCATGTTCATGCGCTTATCCCTACATGATTTTCCTTGAAAGAATCTACTGTATATTTAGATAGCAGTTTACCATATAAAACCAGTGTAAATCCTAGTAAGCTTATTCATTAGTCTCTACAAATATCTATTTTGAAACCCTTCATAAGCAAGAAGGAATCTCACAAACATCAGTGCTCAATTTAGCAACTCATATTCTTTGGTTGGCAAAGTACATAGCAAAGAAATATATTTCATATCCATTTTCGAAGTATTAGTTGAAATTTAAAATGAGTGTGTATGACCTTTAGAAATGTCAAAAAGATGGATTTCAAGATACTGTAAGTATAAATTCTAAGGGATTAGCCTCTGATGCTATGTGTAATGAGGGTAGACTTCAATCTTTTGGTTAGGGGTTCTTAATCTAGGCTACTGTCATAGTGATTTATGGAGTGTTCCTTAAAACCACAGTGACCTGGCCATCATCCTAAAGTTTCTTTTTCTTTTTTTATTGTGTTATGTTAGTCACCATAAAACACATCATTAGTTTTTGATGCAGTGTTCCAAGATTCATTGTTTATGTACAACACCCAGTGCTCCATGCAATATGTGCCCTCCTTAATGTCCACAACAGCCAAACTGTGGGAAAGAGCTGAGATGCCCTTCAACAGATGAATAGATAAAGATGATGTGGTCCATATATACAATGGAATATTACTCAGCCATCAGAAAGGATGAATATCCAACTTTTGCATCAACATGGATGGGACTGGAGGAGATTATGCTGAGTGAAATAAGTCAAGCAGAGAAAGTCAATTATCATATGGTTTCACTTACTTGTGGAACATAAGGAATAACATGGAGGACATCCTAAAAATTCTGCTTCACTAAATCTGGAGAAAGGCTAGGATTCTGTGTATGCTTGTTTTTTAATCTCAGAGGTGATTCTAATATGCAGCCAGAGTTGAGAACCTCTGTCCTAGGGTAATATGCTAAAAATATGAATAAAAATTGGGACTCTAACCTTAAACATTCATTTGTCATCATACATTTTTTTTAACTTACACTGTTAGGAATGGTGCTATTATTGCCTTGTCTGTGAGGGTCCATTCTGACTCCTGTAGGAATAAGAAAGTTCAGACTGACATGCTCTAAATTAGCTTCAATAAAATATATTACAATCAGTATTTCCGGAAGTTATATATTAAAGGTTAAAAAGTATCTTTATCAAAATTTATCTATTTTCTTTTTTTTTTTAACATTTTATTTATTTATTTGACAGAGAGAGATACAGCAAGAGAGGGAACACAAGCTAGGGGAGTGGGAGAGGGAGAAGCAGGCTTCCCACTGAGCAGAGAGCCTGATGTGGGGTTGATCCCAGGACCCCGGGATCATGACCTGAGCCAAGGCAGACGCGTAATGACTGAGCCACCCAGGTGCCCTAAAATTTATCTATTTTCTTAATAGCTTGCTTAAGAGTTGACTAAAATCATTTCTAAAAGAACATGTAAAATTAAAAGTGTTTTTACTTTCCAAATGCCTGTTACTGTACAAAAATACTTTTGAAAAAAGCTGAAATATTTATAAGCTAATTAAAACCATCTCCTGAAGTCAAATATCATATCAAATTAAGAAAGTATATCAGAATGAACTACAGAAAAAACATTGTATCCTACATGTCTATGCATTCTACCACAACATAATGATAGGACAGGTAAGTTTCAGAGTTGAAATGCAACATACTTGATTAACCAGGCAGGAAACATCATACCATAAAAAAATTTAAAACTAAGCCATAATCACTGGCTTTCCTGCAGTAACTTTTTTTTTTTAAGATTTTATTTATTTATTTGACAGAGAGAGAGAGATCACAAGTAGGCAGAGAGGCAGGCAGAGAGAGAAGGAAGCAGGTTCTCCGCTGAGCGGAGAGCCCGAAGTGGGACTAGGTCCCAGGATCCTGAGATCATGACCTGAGCCGAAGGCAGAGGCCTTAACCCACTGAGCCACCCAGGCACCCCCGCAGTAACTTTTTTAACAGCATATGAGCATGCACGCTCTAAGATGAAAATTATGTTACCTTGCATATTTGGTGCTGCTGAAGAATCTGATGATGCAGCTTGGTAGGGTAAGTCTGTATTCAGCTGCAAAAGATAGCCCTCAACTGTAGGCACTTCATCCCATTTGACATGGAAAGAGTTGGTAGTGGCTTTGATCAGTTGCACTTGTGATGGTGCCGGTGGTTTCTCTAAAGAACAATATTGATATTATACATTGATGTTTCAAATGTATCAATAGTTTGCCTATATAGTTTGTGTGGGCCTAGGGCTCTGAAAACACCAGCAATTGAGTATTTCAACTGTTTACCAAGAGGGAGAAAATTTACTCAGATAAACATAGCTATCGTAGGTTTGGGGTTTTGATTCTATTTATTTATTTAATTCCGTATACAAATAGCTCTACACACAAAACAACCCAGTTCCGAGCTATTTGTGTCATCAGAATCAGAAAGAAATGTTTAATCATAGAAGTGCAGGGAAGAGGGGGGAAGCAAATATTTTATAGTTATAGCTACATTACCTTCTTTGTAAGTTTTTTTTAAATTTTAATGAGGCAATTTTCAGCCAATAGCACACATGTCAGAAATGATGTTAATGTTAGCAAAGATGATTTGGACGTGATATTTTGGAAAATCCTAACTTCTTGAAGTTAATACCCTCACACCAAAACTTGTACTACCACAAACAAGTAATTAGTTTGGTATAAAATATTACCAACATTTCCAAAACAAATAACAATCATAGAGTTTTAGAACTGGGAAAAAGAATCTGAGATTGTTTCTACAATATCCTTGTCCTCCTTTTGTTTACCTACCAATTCTGAGAACTCACAATAATTCCTAAAGGAGTGTATTTAATCTTTAGACAGTTATATAAGAAAATTTATTCTTCTAGTGAGTTGATATCTGTAAGCTATAATTTAATCCTTATAGAACAAGTCTAATTAATTTGTCTTTTTGTATCTTTTAGAGAAGGGGTCAGCAAACTGGCTGGCTTATGGGCTGTTTTGGTAAATAAAGTTTTATTGAAACACAGCAATGCTCATTTGTTTATGTGTTAGTTATGACTGCTTTTTCTACAGCAGCAGAACTGCATCATTATAATAGAGACCATATGGCCTAGAAAGTCTAAAATATTTACTATCTAGCCTTTTAGAGAAAAATTTGATGACTGTGTTTTAGAGGATAAGTAAACCTAGTTCCTCCAACTATTTCCCATGTAGATTTCTCCATAATCCTATTCACAATCCAGTTTATTTACATTTCTTAAAGTAAGACAACCCATACAAGCAAATAATAAGAAAAGTCCAAGAGGTACACCACCCACATAATAGAAGTTACATGAAGAGAAAACAGAGAAAACGGAAGGGTACAAATCAATGAAATAAATCAAGAAAATTTCCAGAACTAAAGAACATGAGTTTTTAGACTGAAAGGGCTGAATAAGTACTCAACACAATGGGTTAAAAATAGATGCACAATGAAATTTAAGAACAGTAGGGCCAAAAAAAAAAAAAAATCACCATGAAATTTAAGAATAGTAGGGAAAAAAAAAAAGAAAAATCCTGAAAGCTATGAAGAGTGAGGGAGAAGATCACATTTAAGAACAAAAATCAGAAGTGCTTTGGGTTTCTCAAAAAAACTAGAAGCTTGAATACAGTGTAACAATGCTTTCAAAATTCTGAAGGGTAATGACTTCCAGTGTAGAATTCTATTTCCATGCAAATGGCCAATTAAGTGGAAGAAAGACTGAACATATTTCCAAACAATGCGAAATCTCAAAATAAATTTATCACCTATGCACCCTTTTCCTGGGATGTGTTCCACAAAAAATGAAAAAGTAAACTAAGAAAGGGAAAAAATATAGGATCCAGGAAACAGGGAATCCGGCACAGGTGAGAGACAAAAGATATCCCCAGGAAAATGATGAAAGGAGACTCCAAGATGATAGCTGGGCTCGATTTGTGGAAGGCAATCATCCCAGATTGGAGCAGGAGAAATTTCTTCAAGACGATGAAATTTGATAGAATATCTGATGCATCTAACCATAATGAGAGAAGATTTAAACAAATAACAGAGTATGGATTCAATTAGTGGTAGATAGGTACAAATATAAAACAAACAAAAGTAACAATTATTAATCCTTGGCAAATAAAAAATTGTGCAAGGAAAGTATCACAATATTCTACATGGCTAACCATGCACATGGTGAACAGTGTTTATGTGGTCATAATGTAAACAATGAATACTCATCTAACAAAATTATGGTATAACCATATTGAGAGAATGGGGTAGGAAAGGAAAATAGGAGAGAGGCGAGGAATGATGGGAAGAAGAGATAAATCCTTAATTTCCAGAGTAGAAAGTGAAAATAAAAAATAAAAGTAACAATATATTCATGTTATATGGAAATATGGAAGTAAATACTTCCATACTTGTTTAACAGAGTTGAAAGCAGATGCTTGTGAAGCAAAGAAAACGAGAGGAAGGTTGTAGCAAAGGATTGCTATTTTTCATAAAAAGCTTTATGGAATTAACCACTCTTTTCAATATTAACAAATTCACAAAGATTAACTAAAAGTGCAAAAAGGCAAGATGAAGAGCCCTCATTTCCCCAATCCCCAAAATTCAAGCCAACTTATCCAGAGGAGAAGCAAAATCTAAATTTTGACCTTATGACAGTGGCCATGATTACTTTTAGATAGATATTCATGTCTAAAGAAAAGGTTTACAGAGAAACTGGCCATTCAGAGTCAGTAATTTTTAACCTTTTAAAGTCAAAGACCCCTTAGTTAATCTGTTGAAAGTGATGTATACAGCCAAGAAAAATTTATACACACATATTTTTCTTCCAATCTCAGAGACTAAAGTTTATCCTTGGACTTCAGGCAATAACTCCCAATTTCAAAGATGCATCAGTAAGTTGGATTTTCTATATTTCTTTCCTGCTTGCTAGTATGTGCTTCTTCCACAGAAAGTATTCAGTCTCTAACTTAGTTGTTCCTTTTATTATTTTTAATTATCTTAATTCTAAAATTAAACTGTTTTTACATTACCAAACCAATGCATGGCTCTGTAGAAAATACAGATGAGAGAAAAACCTTTCAGAAAATGTTGAGTGTATAATACCTTTTAGATAACACTTTGGTACATAATGTATCCTTCAGATTTTTCTGTTTCTATACTTAAAAGAAACTGGAATCATAGGTATGTTTTATAATCTGCTTTTCTCTTGTAACAACATACTTACATCTCCAGATCTGATTTCTTGACTGACCTCCATATTTCTTTACTCATCAATTATATATTTAATCTCCTTATTTCAAATTTAGCACAGTCTAAATGAAACTTAATTTTCTCCACAAACTGGTTTTCTCCTCAGTCTTCCCCACTGCAGTAAATGGAAATACCACCAAACTTTTCAAGCTAAAAACTTCCCCATCCACTCCTCTTTGTGCCACATGCTACACCCAAATTCGTCAGCCAGTTCTGTCAACAAGAACTCCAAAACATATCCAGAATTCATCCACTCCTCCCCATCTCCTCTGGCACCACTGGAGTCTGAGACTTCTCTGACTCCTGTAAAGCCTCTTAACTGGTCTCCCGGTGTGCACTTTTGCCCACCTACAATTTATTTTCCATACAAATGCAGTGCCCATTCCAAAATGTACATCTGATCACGACACATTTCTCCTTCCAACTAATAAACTACTCTTGTACTTTATAAACAACCTAAACTCTACCATGATGTGCGAGGCCTTACATGACCTGTCCTGCTGTCACTTCTCTAACCTCCATTCCTAAGCTCTCCTCTTCCATTCAGCTCAAATCTGTTCCCAGATGTATTACTATCTCAGGGCCCCTGTACTTGCTGTTCACCCTTGCTACAGTGTTTCTCCCTTAGTTTTTTCCATGGATAGCATCTTCTCTCCATTTGGATTATATCCCAAAATGTCGTCTCATATTTTTCTAACTACCCACCCTGAAGTTATTAACCCCACTTCCCCATACCAGTACCTCTCATCACTGCCCCACTGGTCTATCTTACTATCTTTACACGCTAACCAGAAATGGAATTTATTTTGTTAATTTGTCTGATTAGTGCCTGTCATCCTGCTGCCCTCATATTCTCTAAGAATAGAAGTTCTTTGATATCAGGGACATTATCAGTCCCTTTCACTGCTGTAACATTTCACCTCTCAGCATGTAAAACAACCCAGAAAAATTCCTGATAGACAGGTATCAATCAGTATTTATATTAAATATAAATATTTATATTTAATATTTATTTATTATATATAATATATGTTATAAATATTTATTGAAAAAATGGATGACTTCCATATTTTAAAATTTTTAGTGTTGTAATACTTTCATAAAAATCTTTTTAGGGGCAGCTGGGTGGCTCAGTTGGTTGGGCATCTGACTCTTGATTTTGGCTCGGGTCATGATCTTAGGGTCATGGGACTGAGACCCACCTTGGGCTCCATGCTCAACCGGGAGACTGCTTGGGATTCTCTCTCTCCCTCTCCCTCTATCTGCCCCCCTCCCCATGCTCTCTATGCAGTCTCTCTTTAAAAATAAATAAATATTTTTTAAAAATCTTTTTATTTTGGAATACTTTTAGATTTACAGAAAAAATGCAGAGTTCCCATATACTCTTTACTGTTTCCCTTGGTGCTAACATATAAGAAATTAACTGGAATAATACTATTAACTAAACCACAGACTATTCAGATTTCACCAGTTTTCCAACTAATATGCTTTTTTTGTTCCAATCCAATCTAGGGTACCACCTTGCATTAAGTCTTCATGTCTCCTTAGTCTCCTCCAATTTGTGACTATTTCTCACTTTCTTTGTTTTTGTGTTTTTTTTTTTTTTAAGATTTTATTCATTTATCTGAGAGAAAGCAAATGTGAGAGATCACAGAGGGAGAGGGAGAAGCAAGGAGCCCAATGCAGGGCTGAATCCCAGGACCCTGAGATCACGACCTGAATCGAAGGCAGACACTTAACTGACTGAGCCACCCAAGCGCCCCTTGCTTTCCTTATTTTCCATCACTTGAAGTTTCTGAAGAGCACCATTCACATAGAATGTCCAGGATGTCCCTCAATTTGGGTTTGCTAGTAATATTCTTTAGAGTGAGGTTATGGGTTTTGCAGTAACACAGAGGTGAAGTTTCTTCTCATCACATGATATGAGAAGCAGGGCTAAATGATTCAACATGACTATCACTAGTACTATTAACACTGATTACTTGATTAAGATGTTATTTTCCAGGTTTCTCCACTAATAAGCTACTACGGGTCCCTCTCCATCATCTGTGCTTTGGAAGGGAGACATTAAATCCAGTCTATACTCAAGGACAGTCTATACTCAAGAAACTCTCTTGGGAAAAAAAAAACACAAGAAAATTCTCTTGGAGTGGTAAGTATCTATACATATTTCTTCCATTCATTTTTAATTATGAAAAAGAGAGGCAGTGGCATTTACACTAAATCTCAAAAGACAGGTAGTGTTCAAGTATTTATCTACCTGAAGGAAAAATAGTTGTTGAATACTCTTACCTACCAGTATCAAGATACCAAAGATCCTTGCAGCAAACTTGACTATTCAGTGCTTTTTTGTAGCCATCTCTTCCACTCCAAAAATATAATCGAGTGCCAATTGCAACAGCACAGTGTCCAGCTCTTGGTCTTGGTCTTGAATTTTTCTTATCTTCCTGAGAATCTGATACTAGGGTGGTCCACTCTGCTGTATCTAAAAGACAGAAATACCCATGATTACTATTGTTCTTAACAAAATAACAAAAATTATTTTATTAATAAATTTTAGCTCAGTAAGTAACTCTTAAAAGACTCACCGAGATTTAGGTAAGAAAATGAACTAGTACATCTCCATTCACAATCATGAGGTGAAGTCTCAATATTCTCCCCCTTATGTGGAACCCATCCACCAAAAATGTACATCCTGAACAACAAAAAGAGAGAACATAAAGCGGTTGACTTTTTTCCTAAAGCTTCAATTTTTCTTTTCTTTTTTTTTAGATTTAAAATGCTAAGAATAGATGTAAATTTCTTATTTGTTGACTCAAAGCTTCAGGTCTATTCACTTACTTATCATAATCAAGGTAATGGGAATAAGATACTGATTAAAGTGGTCTTCTTTGAAGAGTTTACAATTTCGTGAAGCAATACAGAATCAAATTATTTCTCTCTGGCAAATTACATAAAGTGGGGGAATATTTCACTTATAATACATTTGAAAATCAATATTATATATAATATACTAAATGTACTTCTGTCAGAAAGAAAGTCAAATGACCTATGACACCCAAAATCAAATTCAGAGTTAT
The DNA here is from genome assembly GCA_028533885.1 of Nasua narica. Lineage (NCBI taxonomy): Eukaryota > Metazoa > Chordata > Mammalia > Carnivora > Procyonidae > Nasua > Nasua narica. The sequence continues at coordinate 104,862,400 of CM052807.1, read as the reverse complement.
ATGCATACAGTAACCAACGAGGATTAAGTTTCTTATAACTTTTGTCATTGATATCACTCAAATAAAAAACTTTAAACTATGTCCCTCAGGGCCCTAAGGGTTTTTGAGACATGCCTAATAGCTGCTGAAGGAGAAAGGTTCATCAGGCAGTGCTTAGGGCCCACGTGACCTCACATCAACTAGACAAGCTCAATTTTCTATTTTGCATATTAGAGTTCCAACGGAAAACCACATTTTATAAAAAGGTTCTGATTTTCTAAAAAATATAGCTTATTAGATTTTGTTTATGGCTATTTTTTAAAAAAAGAACTAATGAGGTTCTCATTGTTTCCTAAAACATTACTTATAGGAAAAAATCCCTACACAAAGAAAATAATTAATTTCTATTTACCCAGTAATGCACAAATAAGGGAACTTGTTGATGACCGTAATAGCTAACCTTTATGGAGTGCTCTTTATGCAGGAGGCACTGCTTGAAGCATTTCATATGTATTAATTCATTTAATCCTCAAGACAACTTGTGAAATAGGTTTTATTATTATCTGTATTTTATATGTGTGGAAATTGAGGTACAGACAGATTAAATTTCCTTGCCCCAGGTGATACATGACAAATACCAAAACTAGAGACTTGAATTCATGCTTACGTACTAACTACTCTATGCAAGGCACTGTAAGAAATGTACACAAATGTAAGAGGCAGGATAAGAAAATGGCACAGTAAGTATTTTAATTTTTATAGGCTTATTATTTTAGTTTTACTAGACACAATCATTGTTAAATTCAATAATCTATTTCCAAGCAACTGGGAGCACCACTCTTTTTTTTTTTTTAAAGATTTTATTTATTTATTTAACAGAGAGAAAGAGATCACAGGTTGGCAGAGAGGCAGACAGAGAGAGGAGGAAGCAGGCTCCCCGCTGAGCAGAGAGCCCGATGTGGGGCTCAATCCCAGGACCCTGAGATCATGACCTGAGCCGAAGGCAGAGGCTTTAACCCACTGAGCCACCCAGGTGCCCCAGCACCACTCTTTTTTTGTGTGTATCTTTCTTAAGTTGGTTTAAAAAAAAAGTGAAAAAGAAGAAAATCACCATACTTGTTTCCTATAACACTGGCTGTGTGAAGGCTTCGTGGAAGTGGCACTGTCCCTTTAGTTTCTGGTTTTGACCAAGACATAGTTTCTAGAAGTAAAAATAAGTATATTAGCAATTTGGTTTAATAATAGCAAATTACCTCACCTTGCAGAATTTCTTTTTTTAAAGATTTTATTTATTTATTTGACAGAGAGAGAGAGAGAGACCACGAGAGAGGGACACAAGCAGGGGGAGTGTGAGAGGGAGAAAAAGACTTCCCGCTGAGCAGGGAGCCCCATGCGGGGCTTGATTACAGGACCCTAGTATCATGGCCTGGGCCGAAGGCAGGTGCTTAACGGCTGAGCCGCCCAGGCGCCTCTCACCTTACAGGATTTAAAAAAATAAAACAAAAAGAACTTACCAAAAAGAAGCAAAATGTTTCGAAACCATTTGTTGAACTTCATCTTAAAATAAACATTTCCAGCTGACACAAATAGCCAATTAATGTAATCTGCTTATACCTGAATGTTAACATTTGTAATGGAGAAGCGTATTTAGGGTGCCACCAATTTCGAATTAAAACCAGATTAGGGATTTTAACATTTTAAGTAAGAACACACTGTATAGAAGATAGTCGAAAGTGAGAGGCACACCTACCCTTTAATCACTCACTCCTAGGATCCCCTTAAAAAGAGCTAGCCACAGTTTTTTCACTGATCAGCAATAATGTTACTAATGCTACATTTCCTGTAGACAGAGTAACCATATAAATTTGGTCATTCCCAAGTGGGTCACTTTACAGAGTGATAATTGGTACTGCTGGTAATTACACAGGACAATAAGCATAGAGGGCCCTCTCAGGCAAACCACAACATATGGAGACCCTATTTATAAGGATCACAAGAGAGTTACTGTCATAAATCAAACATTCATTTGTTTAACTTCATTGATTAGCGGCCATTTGCATCACATCTCAGCTATCCTAGAGCTGGCTACAAGTGCCTTCTATAAATCTAAGTGTAACTCAATAAACGCTTGTAACCAAAAATATTTTTCAAAAGCGATTTTTACATTTGCCCTTATCGAACATAACCAGTTCCTGAGCCTGAATCAAGGTAAGCTTACCTAAGTCAAGTTGCCATAGATCATCCAGACGAGCACCACACATCCCACCAAAGACATACATCTTAGGACTTCCAGAATCTTTTTTGCAATATATGACAGCTGTGTGGGATTCTCTTGGAGAAGGCACAATTCCTTTAGTCACTGGAATGCTCCAACCCACAACGCCAGAGCCATGCTGTAGCTCCAACTCATAGAAATCATTCAAATATCTAGGACATGAAATAAATTAAAACATGAATATAATATAGACCTTTTGTTTGATTTTTGTTTCTATTTGTAAAGATAATCTATGCCTACTGTGAAAAATTCAGTTAGTACCAAAAAGCATTAGGAGAGAAAAAAACCCATTCCTTATTCATTCAGTATTTATTTATCAAAACTACTGTGTTTCAAGTACTCTTCTGGGGATCAGTAGTGAAGAGAAGAGATTTTTAAAAAATTCCTGCCGTCATTTAACCAACACTCTTGTCCACGACAACTGTGATGGTTTTAAAACATAGCCACAAATTCTGACACTTCCCATCAGGAAGTAGGATCTATGTGTCGCTCCCCACTCGTAATTCTGGGTGAGCCCGTGACTGCTGCCGCTAGACTACGGTGAAATGCCACTAGATGACTTCCGAGGCTTGGTCACAGAAGGCTAATGCAGCTTCACTACACAATACTTGTTCTTGCAATCCTGAAGCACCATATAAGTCAAACTGCCACAAAACCCCCATGTGGAGCGGCATGTATAGGCATGTAGGAGGATGGCCCCAGTTCAGTCCATCCTTCAGTCATCCCAGTGGAGGCACCAGATATAGGAGTGACCATTCAAGACTTCCCATCTCAGGGCCCAGGCCCTGCTGTGTCCTGTCTGAATTCCTGATGTACAGAATCTCTGAACATAATAAATGTTATTTTGCATGCTAACTTTGGGAGGAGTTTATTACATGGTACTAGAAAACCAGGACAATCACTATTGGCAATAATTGATGAATACCCTTTCTGACATCTCTCTATGAACATCCATATATGTATAAATGAGACATATTACAAATGTTGCTTTGCAACTTTTTTCTTTTAAAACTTTCACTCTATAATGTAATAGTAGTGCCCTACATAGCTTTTTTTTTTTAACTCTAGAAATTGGCATTAAACTTTTCACCTGTGACATGGATGTTTTCAATGTTTTGAGCAAAATGACTTTTATAGGAATGTATTTCCTATCAAATTACTACTCAAATATAAGATCAAAATTAAAAAACTTTAGTACATAAAAAACTTCAAAGTTTAGGGACGCATGGGTGGCACAGTTGGTTAAGCAGCTGCCTCCTCATTTCAGCTTGGGTTACAATCTCAGGGTCATGGGACTGGGCCTGCGTTGGGCTCTGTGCTCAGTGTAGAGTCCACTTGAGACTCTCTCTTCCTCTCCCTCTGCCCCTCCACCCCCAAATAAATAAATCGTAAAAAAAAAAAAACCCACAAAACTAAAATTTAGCCATAAAATTGTTTGGGGAAAAAAAAAGATTCTAGATGTTATTCCAGAAAAATAAGAAATCCAAGAAAAAATACACTGAATAAGAAAAATGGTAGTACAAAGAAATCAGTAATTTATAATATACTTAAGTTGAAGTTCATTTTTTATTTTATATTATTAAGTTGATGTTTATTTTTAAAAAATTTATTTGACAGAGCAAGAGAGAGAAAGAGAACGTTCAAGCAGGGTGAGTGGCAGGCAGAGAGAGAGGGAGAAGCAGGCTGGTGCTGGGCTCGATCCCAGGACCCTGAGATCATGACCTGAGCCAAAGGCAGACACTCAACCAACTGAGCCACCCAGGTGCCCCTAAATTGATGTTTATAAGTATGGTTGTGAGGTCTAAGTAATACTAAGAAAGAATGACCCAAAAATTAACTTCTTAGTGTTATTATAATCTGGAATAAGATTCAAGAATACATGGAACAGAGGCACCTGGGTGGCTCAGTGGATTAAAGCCTCTGCCTTCAGCTCAGGTCATGATCTCAGGGTCCTGGGATCGAGCCCTGCATCGGGCTCTCTGCTCAGCAGGGAGCCTGCTTCCCCGCCTCTCTCTGTCTGCCTCTCTGCCTACTTGTGATCTCTCTCTGTCAAATAAATAAGTGAAATTAAAAAAAAAAAAAGAATACATGGAAGATATGGGAAAAGCAAAAGAAGGTAAAGATACTCATCTATTCTCAAAGATGACAACATCTTTTCAATTTAAATGTATGTGATAATTTCTGAGCAACTAAGGCAAGCACAGAATTAGCATGTATAACTTTCAAAATCATTACATGGAAAGAAAAAAAAACAGTAAATCAAGAAAAAGTAAGGAAAAGGAAAAATAAGCAAAGCATGGTCTATGAAAAGCAGTTAATAAGATGGTTAGGGGAAAAAACACTAAAAAGGAATGTCAAAAGAAAGACAAACTATGAAAAGAAATTTGGTACACCTCACAGAAAAAGCTAAAATTTTCTAAATGTAAAAAGTTTCTATAAGATCAAGATTACAACCAATCCCACAATAGATACAAATAAAAGGATATAAACTGACAGTTCACAGAATGAGAAATAAAAATTATAAAAATGTGTACGTACACACACAGAGACACAGATAAACAAACACATACATACACAAACATTCAACTTCATTATGATTTTTAAAAATCTAGCAAAGGCTGGGGGTTGAAAAGCAACAAAAGCAGAATAAATGGAAAACATAAAACACAAAGGTAGGAAAAAACTTCTCTATTAGGAGACAAAGTCTCTTGGGGGGCAGGAAACCTGTAAGAAAAACAAAATAAAAGAGCCCTGAAACCAGGGCGCCTGGGTGGCTCAGCTGGTTAAGTGTCTGCATTTGGCTCAGGTCATGATCTCAGGGTCCTGTGTTTGAGTCCCACGTCCAGCTCCCTGCTCCACAAGGAGTCTGCTTCTCTCACTGCCTGTCCCCCTACTCATTCTCTCTCTCTCTCAAATAAATAAAATCTAAAACTAAAAACATTTTAAAAAGAACCCTGAAACCAGCTGTAAAGCAATTAACAGCAATGATAATATCAAAAGTATTTTGACAACTGATGTGGCATAGACTTACACAGATCGGAATGGATGCCAGCCAGTAAGCTATACCACCAGTTCATACTGGTCAATTGTTAGTCCTATTTACCAAAGATAAATCTACAACAAAATAATACACACAGATTGAAAAGTAGATATATAAGAAATAAACAATAAATTCACAATCATACTGGGAGATTTTAACATGTCATTCAGAAGTTGATATGATTTAGACTCACAAAATCAAAAAGCTTCAAATAATAATTTAAAACAGTGATCTAGGAGTGCCTGGGTAGCTCAGTGGGTTAAAGCCTCTGCCTTCCACTCAGGTCATGATCTTGGGGTCCTGGGATCAAGCCCTGCATAGGGCTCTCTGCTTAGCAGGGAGCCTGTTTCCCCCTCTCTCTCTGCCTGCCTCTGCCTACTTGCGATCTCTCTCTCTCTATCAAATAAATACATAAAATCTTAAAAAAACCAAAAAAACAGTGATCTAATAAAGAACCTTGTACCCAAACAACCAAGAACTTACAATCTTTATGAACACCTATGGAGTAATCACAAAAACTGATTGACATACACCACAAAGACAATCTCCAAAAAGGAGAAACCTCACAAACCACATATTTTTTAACACAATATAATAAAGCTACATATTAGCAATAATAACAAAACTTTCCATTTGGAAATTTTTACAAATTTATGCCAATTACTTTTGGGTTAAAGAGAAAATAAAAAGCAATGACAATAAGAACACTATATATCAAAACCTATGGAATCTGACCAAAGTCATAACCAGAGGAAAATGTGTAGCATTTATTTGAAAATAAAACTAAGAGGCATTCAAATTACTGGAAGTTAGAAAAAACTTAGAAAAGGCACCCGAACTATTAAAAGTTAGAAGAAGTTAGAAAACAGGAAAAATTTAAAGAAGTGGAATAAAGAGGGGCGCCTGGGTGGCTCAGTGGGTTAAAGCCTCTGCCTTCAGCTCAGGTCATGATCTCGGGGTCCTGGGATCGAGCCCCGCATCGGGCTTTCTGCTCAGCGGGAGGCCTGCTTCCCCCTCTCTCTCTGCCTGCCTCTCTGCCTACTTGTGATCTCTCTCTTCTCTGTCAAATAAATAAATAAAATCTTAAAAAAAAAGCGGGGGGGCGCCTGGGTGGCTCAGTTGATTAAGCGGCTGCCTTCGGCTCAGTTCAAGATCCTGGAGTCTCGGGATCGAGTCCTGCGTCGGCCTCCCTGCTCTGCGGGGAGCCTGCTTCTCCCTCTGACCTCTCCTCTCATGCTCTCTCTCTCTGTCTCAAATAAATAAAAAAATAAATAAATAAATCTTAAAAAAAAAAAAAGAAGTGGAATAAAGAAAATAAGTGAAAAATAAAAGTAAATCAATAAAACTAAAAAATGCTTCTTTGAAACCATCAAACCACTCACTCACGAGTCTGATTAGAGAAAAGACACACACATTTATAAATGAGAAAAGAGATGTGACTACAGATATAGAGATTCTAAAGATATAGAGAGAACTGTCTTATAACTTTTATCAAAAAATGTAAAAATCTAAGTGAAATGGGTGATTTTTCAAGAAAAGCATAAATTACCAAATGAGTCAAGAAAAAGTAGAAAATCTGAATAGATCAGTAACTATAAGAGATATTGAAAAGGTAGGCAAAGATCATCTTCCTAAATTATACTAAACTCAGACAATTATGGGAAATTTCTACTAAATATTCAAGAAATTATGTTATTTAAGCATAATAAAAGATGGAAAGCTTCCCATAACCTCAGAACACAGCCCTGATTATATTCCCAGGAATAATAGAATCCTGATACTCAAATCAGATTAGAATAGGACCCCACTATCCCAAATAAAGTCAATATAGGGAAAATCAGTAGTTACTATAAATAGTATAAATAAATGTTAGCAAAATGAATTCAGCAAAGTATGAAAAGAACACTGTAATGCAACAAACTGAGGTTTAACTACAAATAAAAAGATGGCTTATATTTCAGAACATAATATAATTCACACAATTAATGGATTAAAGAAAAGAAACAGTTAAGTTCATTTCTATGTCTGAAATGAATATGAACATCCATTTTTGGTTAAAAAAAGAGGAAAAAACTAAACAGCAAACTAGAAATTTTAAAAAATTTCTTTAAATTGATCAAAAGCAAATACCAGAGACCTATAGCAAACATCACAATTAATGATAGAAAGGTAAATATATTAATGAAACAGAATACAGTCTTGAACAAGAGTTGACAAACATTTTCTGTAAAAAGCTAGACAGTAAATATTTTAGGCTATGGAAGCTGTAAGTTCTGTCACAACTACTCAACTTTGCAACTTTTTTAGAAAAATATTTTATTTGAGAGAACAAAGAGAGCATGAGAGAGAGCACAAGCAGTGGGGAGGGAGAAGCAGGCTGCCCATGGAGCAGGGAGCCCAACATGAGCCTTTATAAAGGACCCCGGGATCATGACCTGAGCCAAAGGCAGCCACTTAACCTTCTGAGCCACCCAGGTGCCCCTCAACTTTGCTCTTTTAATATGAAAGCAGCCAGAGACAACATGTAAATGAATGGGCATGGCTGCGTTCCAATAAAACTTTATTAACAAAGACAGGCAGCTAGCAGACCAAATTTAGCCCACAGAGTGTAGTTCATAATTCTGAATCTGAAAGCCTAGAAAAAGACCCATTTATATGAGGATTAAGATATGATAGAGATGGGACTTCAAGTTAGTGAGGAAAAAAATGACTTATTTAATAAATGGTGGTGGAGAATTGGAAATCCATTAGGAAGAAAAAGTAAAAATCCTCATACTAGTCACAAAGATATATTCTAAATCTATTAATATTTTGAACATAAGGAACAAAGCTGTGAAGGTACTAGATAGTTGTGGGGTAGAATAATCTTCCTAAGCAGAAAGCAATAAAAGAAAAATATTGTCAAACCTGATAAAACAAAAATGAAAACCCTTTTTAAAAAAAAGGCAAATAGAAGACTTGGAAAAAATATGAATTATGGTGATGGATACACAACACAGTAAATTGAATAAAATCATTGAATATAAAAAGGATGAATTTCATATATATATGAAATTATACATATATTTGTATATATATATTTCAGTATATAATTTATACTCTATTTAAAAAGAAAAATGAATAAGGATATGTACAATTTCAGAAAAGGAACTGCAAATGTCCAATAAGCATAGTTATTCAAGCTCATTGCCAGTTTTTTTAAGAGATTTTATTTATTTATTTATTTTAGATAGAGGGCAAGAGTGTGCAAGCATACACCTGAGGAGGAGTAGAGGGAGTGGGAAAGGATAAGCAGACTCATTGCGGACCCTACAGCTTGTCATGGGTCTGGATCTCATGATCTTGAAATCATGACCTGAACCAAAATCAAGAATCGGACACAACTGACTCAGCCACCCAGGTGCCCCAGTCATTACCACTTTTTTTTTTTAAGATGTTATTTATTTATTTGACAGAGAGAGCAACAGAGCGCGAGCAGTGGGAGCAGTAGAAGAAAGAGAAGCTCCCCGCCAAGCCCGATGCCAGGCTTATTACCAGAACCCTGGGATCAGGACCTAAGCCGAAGGCAGCCACTTAACCATCTGAGCCACCCAGGCACCCCTCATTACCAGTTTTTAAAAAATCAAAATAAATCCATGAAATGTAGTTCACCTATTAGTTTGGCAAAAACTAATAAGAGTGAGACAATTCAATACTGTTAAGGGTGTAGGCAGTCCTGTACACTTAGGAGTATTAAATGTTTTTGTCTCTTTGGAGGTTGATTCAGGAATACCTAACAAAGTTGAATGTAAATACCCTTGACCTCCCTCCCACCGATTCCATTCACAAGTATGAATCCTACAAAAATTGGGGCACCTGGGTTGGTCCGTCGTTAAGCATGTGACTCTTGATTTCAGTTCAGGTCATGACATCAGGATCATGAGATCAAGCCCTGTGACCAGCTTCACGCTATGCCTGGAGCCTGCTGAAGATTCTCTTTCCCTCTCCCTCTATCCAACCCCCCCAACCCTTGCTCTCTCTCTCTCTTTCTCTAAAAAAACAAAAACAGCCACCTGGGTGGCTCAGCAGGTTAAAGCCTCTGCCTTCAGCTCGGGTCATTATCTCAGGGTCCTGGGATCGAGCCCCACATCAGGCTCTCTGCTCAGCAGGGAGCCTGCTTCCCCCTCTCTCTCTCTGTCTGCCTCTCTGCCTGCCTGTGATCTCTCTCTCTCTGTCAAATAAATAAATAAAATTTTTTTTAAAAAATAAATTAATTAAATTTAAAAAAACAAAAACAAAAATAGTTATACATGTGCAAAGACTGTAATAGTAAAAAGTGGAAATATTTAAATGTCTGCCAATAGGGGAATGGTTAAGTAATTTACATAATTCAGACTACTTTTAGCCATTAAAAAACAATAATAAGGTCAATTTTTATCTACTGCCGTAAAAGATCTTGAAGGTATACTGTTAAAGAAAAAACAACAAAAACAGGTGAACATCCAAAATTGCACAATAAAAAGAAAGATCCCACTTCTACAACAGAGAATACATGACTGTGTAGGATCAGATCAATGTTCCCCACCTCCCCTCTCCTGCTAGGCAGAACACTCAGTCCTGGATCACTGACCAGTGGAATGTGAACAGAAATGAATCTGCTAGCTTTAACCAGAGGCTTTCAAAAGCACGGCATCTATTTGCTCCCTCAAGCAGCATAAACTTGAGAAGCTTGCCCATTATACACAGTAACCTAAAAAAAGCTGACTAACATGTTACATAGGTCCTAAAAGGTGCACATCAAATTGAGTTATGTGTTTGCCTGTGCTGGAGGACAGTGATGCTGTAAGAAAGAACTTCATACACTTTCTAATTTCTTGTATTTTTACAAGTCTGTATCCAAAAAAATCTGTTTAATATAAAAACAAAAAAGATATGTGCCACAAGTAAAAGTATCTAGATTAGTATGGTGGGATAAATTTTTTTCCTTTTCTCCAGTTTCTAAGTTTACCATGATATTTTACTATGTATCATTTTTTAAAGTTTGGAAAAGACAAAAAAGCTAAGACCCTAACATCAAGGTAATGTAAGTAATATATTGATGCAACCTGTAAGTTCTCTGAAAATGATGCTAATGACCTTATTTAGCCATCAGAATGACAGTGAAACGTAGATATTTAATCATTCCCATTTCACAGTCAAGGAAAACAGGATTAGATTAGTTTCACCAAAAGACACACATGGTAAGCAGTGAATCAGAACACAGTCCTTCAGACTATAAACCTCCAAATCCCAAGTGCTATAATGACAATGTTATCAAAATACTATGGGAAAAAAAAAAGAGGTTGTGATTGGTTCTGTTTGGAAAAAAGAGGAAAAAATTGGCTCAAAAATTATTTGCTTATGTGAACAACTGTAACAGCTTTCTGTATGAAAAGTGGATATGATAGCCTGAATTTTACAGTGAGAACTTTTGTCACCAAGTTCCCAGAGACATCTAATTTGAAAAAAACCATTTGTTACTTTTTGTTATCATTTAAGACAAGTGAAATACATTATGGCTCCATATATACAAATAGATTGCTATAGGAAGTTATATTAATATCATTTAATAAGATGATTTCTGATTAGAAAAGGCATAGTTTTGAAAACATATATTCCAGGGACTAAGGAAAATACAACTGCACACAAATTTGTTCATTGTTAGGCTTAAATGCAAAAGGCTAAGTTTCATCCCTTTTAATAACCGAAAATGGTAGAAATTAAATGTTCTTAATCTAAGTCATTAAATACACATTTGGTCCAAAAAAGAATCAGCATACCTGGGAACATTATTGTTTGAATCTTCACTTTCATTTGCCAGACCACCAAACAAGTAGCATTTGTTACCATATAAAGAGAAGCTATGTCCAAGCCGAGGACAAGGAGGTAAACCAGAAGAAGGGGCGTGAGGTTTCACTTTTTTCCATAACCAACGACTTGCCTAAAAAAGAGCACAAATACAATCAGACAATAACAAGAAAGCATTCCTATATTGTCAATAGTATAATGTCATACCAATACATTTTAATTGAAATCCAATCGGAAGGCTCCAATAAGCTATTCTAGGGACAAATGACAATTAAACAGGTAATTTCTGGAACTAAAATAAACACACTAATAGAAATTCAGTCTAGTCTTCCTGGAGTGCCTGGGTGGCTCAGTTGGTTAGGAGTCCAACTCTTGATTTTGGCTCAGGGACATGAGGGTGGAGGGTGGAGCCTGTTCAAGATTCCCTCTCTTGGGGCTCCTGGGTGGCTCAGTGGATTAAAGCCTCTGCCTTCAGCTCAGGTCATGATCTCAGGGTCCTGGGATCAAGCCCCACATCGGGCTCTCTGCTCAGCGGGGAGCCTGCTTCCCCCTCTCTCTACACCTGCCTCTCTGCCTACTTGTGATCTCTCTCTCTGTCAAATAAATAAATAAAATCTTTAAAAAAAAAAAAAGATTCTCTCTCTTCCTTTCGCTCTGCCCCTCCCCCCTCCCCCAAAAAGAAAAGAAAGTCAGTTTAGTCTTCCATATTCACAGTTTTGTTCAACAGCAACCTAAGGTCATAATAATAAAGAGAAGTATTTCCAAAGTATTTTCCAAATGAAAAATTAAACATACATAGCTTTAGGATTAAATGAAATTGATATATTCTTATTTTCTGAAATTAGGTAATCCATAGACAGTATATATTTCAACCTTTAAATAAGCATAAATAAAGATAATTTAACAAACCAAACTCCAAAACTTATGCTCTGGCTATGGATGCTCTATCTAAAACTATTTGTTTATGAATAGGTATAAATCACCTACACCTGTCAATTAGCAGATGTCTTCATGATAATAGCCCTGTGAATATATGCACAGTTCAGAAATAAAAGTCAATTAAGGGCTGTGAGAGAGAACTCTGGGTGTGGAACAATCTCTATAATGAAGGCAGAGGTTTGCAAAGTATGGTTTGGGGACCAGCAGCAGCACATGGGAACTTAGAAGGAATGCCAGGGGTGAGGCCCCACATCAGACAATACTGATTCAGAAACTCTTGGGGGCAGGGCCCAGCAATCAGTGTTTTCACAAGCCCTCTGTTGCTGCTAAAATTGAAGAAGTAAGATACAAAAACCTAAACATGTAACATGTATAACTGATGCTAAGTAACAGATAACTTAATGTAACAACTGTTACACTGGGTATTGAAAAAAGACTTACATTAGAAACTCTAGCTTTTTATTGAAGTGGAAACATTTTCCTTGAAGCTATAAAATGTGAAGTTCATCCTATTTTAAATATGCAATGAAATATTTTGCAATCTTTCAAAGAATTAGCAATATCATTATTAAAGCTGTAGATTGAGACAAATTTGAGATACACTTACTTGCAACTCATATAACTCATTGCTGTATCTTCCATATTCAACCATTCCCCCAAATACTAATATTCTGGTACCATCACAGACAAATCCATGGGCAGCGCAACCTGGAGGAATGTCTCCTCTAACAGCCGGTAGGAACCACTGATTTGTAACTGGTTGCCAAAATAAAATGAAAACCAACTATAATAAACAGTTATCACAAATTATGAGTATATACTTTATATTTATCATCTGTATCAGTGGTTATTAGAGATTGGAGATGACTCTGACCCCAGGAGCAATTGGAGATGACTTTGCCTCAGAAGCAAACTAAAAATGTGTAGTTATCTAACTGAAGGGAGGGGGAAAATGCTTCTGACAACTGGTGGGTAGAGACTAGAGATGCTGTCAAACACCTTACAATATACAGCACATGCTCTTACAACAAATAATTCTCTTGTTCAAAGTGGCAATAGTGCTGCTGTTGGTGAGTATCATCTCTGTTTTACAAGTGAAAATCTGACATTTAAGTTGGGTAACTTTGGCACTGATCCTGGGCAACTGGCAGAGCAAAATTCAAACCAGGTCTAACTTATTCCAAAGCTAGGATTTTTACACTGTACCAAAGTGTCAAATAACTTTTAAACTACATATTAGCCAAGAGGAGGAGAGAGTGAAAAATGAAATTTCTCCTACGCCGCTATTTTATTAACCTTAAAGTGATCACTACCATTATTTGGTCAGTCATTGATCATGACATAGACCCAAAATTCAGTAATTAGCCTTACACCAAGGAAACAGCTTCCTCTTGACAGCCGGCGCATTTACAAGTTGGGGGAAACGAAATTCCACCCTCCTCTCTATCCCGAGGCACTCAAAGGCAGGGCCTCTCTGGCCAGGGGCACTTGTGATTTGTAGCGGTGCTCAAGCTGACGGTCCTCTTTCCGAGCGCTGCACAGCTGAGTTTCGGCACACACACCCAACTATGCGGGGAAGAGGGGCCGGTCTCACCAACGAACTACTTCCCCGCCAGTTAAGAAGGTTACCAGTGGGGTAAAAACTTGACTGCCACCTGCCAGATACCGGGTTGTGTTTGGGGTAAAAGAACCAGGCCTCTATTTTTCCCTCCTCACTACCCACCAGCCCTCTCCCCGCCCCGCTTCGTTTCCTCCCAAGGAAAGATCGCAGGCAAAGACAAGAAAGGCCCCGAAGCTGCTTTGGTTTGGAGTTGGTTTTGGTTTTTGACAGGGGAGGGATCTCGGACCCCCGGAGTGGGCGAGACTTCGGGAAGAGGCCCCGGCGGCTGGAAACGGTCCCTCTCGCCTACGTCCGCCCGCAGGGCTGGGGCGGGGGGGTGGGGGGGGCGGTCCGGGACCGCCTGCCTTAGGGCCGGCGCGCCCCGCTCGGGGCCCAGTTCTGCCCCGCAGGCCCTGGGGAAACGGATGCCACCCAGGACACTGCGGAACCCCGGCCGCCCGGCCGAGCCACACTCCCCGCTGCCCGCTTCAAGAGGCAGTGACCCGGCGGTGACAGCTGTCAAGGCCTCGGCCACCGCCTCGCCTCCCCTCCCCCTCCGCGGCTCCCACAGGCGGGGCCGTAGAGCCGCCGCCGTGCCTACCCGTGTTATAGACGTGCAGCTCGTCCGCGATGCCCTCGTTGCCGCCTCCAAAGATGATCATCAGCTCCCGGATGGCCACGGCCCGGTGTCCGTGCCGGGCGCGGGGGACCGGCCCCGTGAAGGAAGAAACCCGCCTCCAGTTGAGGAGGCTGGGAGCCGCCATCTTCCCAACCCCCGCCCCTCTGCCCACAATGCACCGCGCCCGCTCCAGCGCCGCCGCTCCCGGGGGGAGGGCGGGGACCCGCCTCCAGCTGTGCGCCCGGGGTGGGGGGTCACGTGACCGCGGGCGCCAGGGGCGAGGCTGGAGGCCGGCTGGGAGGCCAGGGGTCCCGGCAAGGAAGCCCCACCCTCGCCCCCGGGCATAATGTCCGGGCCTGGCACCCTGGGCAACAGGCCTTCGGGTGGAAAGACATACCAACTGACCAAGTCTCCCCTCCCCACCCAGGGCCCCTCGTTTTGTATTTGCGCGAGAAGGTACAGCGTTTTCCTTTACGGTCACTTTAATTGAGCATCTAGGACGTGCGGGCGAGTCAGACCCTTTGAACAGTTACAGCGCAACGGGGAGAAAAGCTCGCGTGGAAGTTCGAAGTGCCTGGAGCGCGGGGAGGAGAGAGGGAAGTCCGCCTCGGCGGGCGGGTAACGCGCGGGCCCAGGGCGCCCAGGCGTCGACGGTGCGGGCAAATGCGGGAGGAGGGAGGCGCCTGCGGCGCGAGCGAGCGGCCGCCAGTGCGGCGCCCCGGGCGAGCGTGAGCACGCCGCAGGGAAGGTCGGAGCTAAGTCTGCTCAGGCAAATCAGGCACTTGAGGTTGTGTTGGGTGTCCTGCCAAGAAGTTTAGCAACAGTTAGCCGCGAAAGGTTTTTTTGTTTCAGCAGGTGGGAAACTATCCGTAGGTTTCCGTTTTATTACTAGTCGACATTTGGGGGTCTTCCATTGCCAAACGCTGTCCTAATTGCCTTATGTGTATTGATTCATGATTCTCCTGACAATCCAGTAAAGTGGGTACTGTTATCTCTCTTTCGTGGATGGGGAAATGAGGCACAAAGAACTAAAGTAATTCTCCTACGACACAGCAGAAGTGGAGTGGGATCAGGATTCAAACGCAGGGCTTCTGATTGCATAGCCCCCTTTTCTAACAACTATACAATAACTGGCTTTGCTCACAGTCATATGTAACCCTATTAAGGCTGAGCTGCCTTATTATCTGATCCTATCAAGAATTATACTCGAAGAGATACAATTCCAGAAGAAAAAAAAATTTTGAAAGCGGTTTAAATCCCTACCTCACACTCTCAAGAAGTTACCGACAACATACAGCAAATTTCATTAAGTTCCTTTTTCTTCATCCCTTACCATTAGCAATTTCTTTCCTAAGCCTGTATCATCCTCTCTCCTCCAACTCCCTCAATCCTGAGGCTTCCTCTCCACCTCCTCATCCACCTAAACTTTCCTTTGAGAAGTGAGTCTCTATATGTTTAAAAGAACTTTTCACGGTTCTTTCAGCTGCTGCTTCTCAAGATTTTCCTCTCACCAATTACCCCAATTTTGCAATATGGTCAAAGAGAATTTGGGAAAGGAAGGGGAAGATGGCTGGAAACAAAGAAAGGAGTCTATGAATGTGTATGTATTAATATTTTTCTTTGTCACATACATAAATGTTTCTGTTATAAAGTATGTATCTGACACAATACTGGAAACATATTGGGACAAAGCAATGAGCTTTTCATAGAACTTAAAATATTTAACTTAATACGAACTGTACTTGCTTCTGAGAGTTTAGGGTTGAGATGTCCTAACTTTTATGAGTGATGTTGTGAGTAGATGGTAGTTTGTGTGTGTGTGTGTGTGTGTGTGTGCGTGTGCATGTGTGTATTTAATGCCCTTACAGCAAAAGATGAAGGGCAAAATTGAAAGTTATACACCCAATATTGATATTCAAATTTTAAAAAATCAAAACTCGTCTATGATATGTGAAAGGCTGAAAATCCCTGACCTGGAGGAAAGATGAAGGCAAAACCTTATGAGAAAGGTGATGACAAGTCATAACTGGTTGCTCACATAAGGAGATGCAGGAGGAAGTGTGTATTCGTTTCCTAGAACTGCTGTAACAAAATACCACAAACCGTGGGGCTTGAAACAACAGAAATTTGTTGTCTCGCAGTCTGGAGACTAGAAACCCAAAATCGAAGTGTCAGCAGGGCCGTGATCTCTCTGAAAACTGGAGGAGAGAATGCTTCCTTGCCTCCTTCTGGCTTCTGGTGGTGGCCATTGATCGTAGGCATTCCTTGGCTTATAGCTACCTCTCCAACCTGCATCATGACATGCTGTGTCCTTGTGTATCTGTGTCTCTTCTCTGCTTATAAGTTCACAGTTACATCCTAATGACCTCATCTTAACTTGATCACACCTACAAAGACCCTGTGTTCAAATAAGGTCATGTGTTGGGCATTAGGATTTCAATGTTATCTTTTGGGGGAACACAATTCAATCCATGACAAGGTGTTTAATCCAATGGAAATGCTATTTTACCACAGCAGCTTTGGCTCAATTCTGCTTAATGAGGTGTTTAGAGTAGGTCCCTGGTTCTCACGAAAGCTACCTTCAATCTTTGAAACTCTAGGAATAGAAGTTACCACCTGGAAGGAGAGTGTAGAAAGGGAAGAGTGAGGCAGAAGAGCACCCTGAAGAAGCCAACATTTAAGAGGTAAAAACAGAAGGAGGCACTCATGAAGGAAAGGGAGGACGAGGAGCCAGAGAGGTCAGAAGGGAAACAGGCAAGGGTAAGAAGCCACAGGTAAAGGGAGTTTCACAGAGGCGGAAGTGGTTATCAAGGCCAAAAGCCATAGAGAGGTCGGATAAGAAAAAGACAAGTAAGTGTCTGTTGAATTTGCAAATTAGGAGGTTATTAGTGGCCTAGATTAAAATACTCGAGTGGGAGGAGGGAAGCCAAAGAAGATCAAAGAATGAGTAACAAGTAATGAAGCGCAGACAAGGTGTGTAGCCTACTTCTTACAGAGACTTACTCACAAAAGGAAAGAAAACACACTGGCTGGAGGGAGAAATGGATACAGGGCAAGCTGCATTATTTTGCATGGCTGAGATGATCATGACTGTGGGCCCAGAAGAAGGATGCAGTCGAAAAGGAGAGACTGAGGAGCAATAGAGATGTTTTAGTTTGGGCTGCTGTTAAAATACTACAGCCTGGGGCTGGCTCAGTTGGTAGAGCATGTGACTATTGGTCTCAGGGTTCAAGCCCCACCTGAGGTATAGAGATTACTTTAAAAAAAATCTTTAGGGGCGCCTGGGTGGCTCCGGGGGTTGAGGCCTCTGCCTTCGGCCCGGGTCATGGTCTCAGGGTCCCGGGATCGAGCCCCACATCGGGCTCTCTGCTCAGAGGGGAGCCTGCTTCCCCCTCTCTCTCTGCCTGCCTCTCTGCCTGCTCGTGATCTCTCTCTGTCAAATAAATAAATAAAATCTTTAAAAAAAAAATCTTTAAAAAAAAAGCTACAGACTTGGTGGCTTATAAATATAAGAAATTTATTTCTCACAGTCCTGAAGGCTGGAAGTCCAAGATCAGAGTGCAGCATAGTGAGGTTCTGGTGAAGCCCCTCTTACTGGTTGCAGACTGCTGACTTCTAGCTGTATCCTTACATAGTGGAAGGGGTGACTCTCTGGAGTCTCTTTTATAAGAGCACTAATCCCATTCCTGAGGGCTTCACCCTCATGACCTACATACCAAAATAGCAAAGGCCCCACCTCCTTGGGGGTGAGGATTTCAACATGTGAATTTGGGGAGGGGACACAAACATTCATAGCAAGAGAATATGTCATTTGGAAATGCTTTCTGTTATAAATGGCAGAATATCTAACACAGTGGCTAAATGATAAGGCTTTTCGTTATCTCACGTAAGGAATCTGGGGTTAGTTCAGTGCTATTATGGTTCTGGTTAGGGCTCTGAATTTCTCTTGGCCTTTCCTTTGTGGTCGTAAGAAGGTTGTTGTAGCTCTGGCCATTGTGTCCTCATAGAACCATGCCCAAAGATACAAAGCAGGAAGACAGCCAGGATGGGGAAATAGAACTCTTCTTTTACAAGGAGAAAAAGCATCTTGCCTAGAAATCATCCAGCACACTTGCTCTTGGTTTTCATAGGCCAGAATTAGGGCATTTGGTATATTAAGATTACATTCACTATACTCACGGAAATACCGGAACAATGGCTTTAAAAGTTTACATTTCTTCCATATACATGAACTTTAGAGGTAGCAGTCCGAAGCTGGTAGGCATGGCAGCTGTGTTTCACCAAGTCTTCAAGAATTTGTAGGCTCTGTGGATTGGAATTCCTCCTTCCAACTCATGGTCCAAGATGGCTGCTCCAGCTCTAGCTATTGCATCTACATTCCAGCCAACAGGAAAGAGTAAGGGAAAGGAATGTTCCCTTCTCCAGAACACATTCTGGAATTATATATATTATTTCTGCTTACACCTCATAAGCCAATATTTAGTCTTAAGGCCATAGTTAGTTGAAGAATGTCTGGGACATGTAGTTTTCATTTAGAATGGCCATGTTTCCAGCTAATGTTCAAGGTTCTGCTACAGAGAAAGAAGAGAACAGACATTGAGGTTCATCTTGCAGGAGGGTGGCTACAGGAGTCTGGGAAAGTAGTTGTTTGTTTGTTTGTCTGTTTTCAGCCTCAATAATGAGAAGCAGGCAAGGAAGAAAAGAGTTGGAAATGAGAGTTGCCTGAGCTAACCAATTAGGCCTCCCTCAGGGAGAATTGACACTTATTGGAGCAAGATCCTAAAGGATCCGGAAAAGATGGATTCAGGAACACACATGGATTTACATGTGCACTAGGGTTGAATATGTTATGTTTCTATACCATAGATTGTAGATTTTGTAAATATTTCTGTTTTATAAGTGTATGTAGGCAACAGAAGCTCTCATGGGTGGTGCTGCTGTAGCCATTCAAGGTTCCATTAGAGAAGGTACCTTCATCACTCACTCACTTTTCCCCTTCGCTCTTGCTCTCCTGTACCAAACACCCATCAGGTATCTGGACTTGCAACATAGCAAGGGTTAAGGTCATAGGATTTAGAATTCAGTAGGGGTAGCCAGTTACTAGCTGTGTGGTCTTGGTCAAATTATTTATCCTCTTTGAGCCGCCAATTCTTTGTCTATAAGATGGGAATAATAATAGCATCTATTTCTTAGAGTTGTTCTGAAGACCAAATGATACAATATATGTAGAGTAATTGCTTTGTATGGCAGTGTAGTTCTTTTTTTTTTTTTTTCCTTAAGATTTATTTATTTATTTGAGAGGGGCAGGGAGGGGCAGAGGGAGGGAATCTTCAAGCAGACTACCTCTTTGAGCTTGGAGCTCAGAGCCTAATGTGGGGCTTGATCCTACCACCCATGAGATCCCACCTGAACCAAAACCAAGAGTCAGAAACCCAGCCTGAGCCACCCAGGTGCCCCAGTAGTGTAGTTTTGTAAAAATGACCGCATAAGTTGCAAAGTGAACTTAAACTTCAATGGGAAAAATTACAGTTGTGCTGTGATCTCTAAATATTTTTGTCAAAATATTAAAACTCTTACTATTGGTTTTAAATAGTAAGGAGTTTTAATATTTAATATTATTTAATTATTAAATAATATTAAATAATATTTAATATTTAATTAATAATTTAATATTTAACTTCCTGCCTAGGGAAGGAGTGCCTGGGTGGCTCAGTCTTAAGCATCTGCCTTTGGCTCAGGTCATGATCTCAGGGTCCTGGGATCAAGCCCCACATCAGGCTCTCTGCTCTTCTCCCTCTCCTTCTGCTCCCCCACTCCTGCTCTCTCGCTCTCTCTCTCTCTCTCTCTCTCTCTCCCTACCTCAAATAAATAGATAAAATTAAAAAAAAAAAAAGTTGTCAGGAGTAGTTTGAGTAGTGCTTGCCTTTCTGTCATACCGCTTACCGTACAGAGTAGGCATCTTTTATCTGCCTTGACAAATTGTCATACTCCTTTCCAGGTTTGGATCGGCTTTCTGTATTTTATTCTTTGCGCTTTCAACATGATGAAATATCTTTGAGAATCCCTTTAAGATGAGTTTTTTATACGCATCTCTTGGATATGGAACACCATCCTTTTCCCCACAACCACTTTCTACATTTATGTTCAGGAAGTCACCTTTACTACATTCTTCAGGCTGCATGTCTAGAGTCGCATAGGGACAGTGCCATCCCACAGCCAGCTCTTTCTTCTGTACCTCCATTTACCTTTGATTTGAACTACACTCAGATCATTGTCGCTTTTTGTTTCTTTGCTCCCCTATTATCTTTGTCGGCCAAGTCTCTCTCTTGCCCATTTTTGTAAATATCACAAGAGTCTTGTAAATATCCCCCGGAATTAAGGAGGCAACAGGACCCTACGGTTTGTCTGTCCATAAACTGAACACCAAATGTCCTGTGATCCAATCACTGGCAGACTGAGAGACAAGTGACATGATTGGTCGCAGATCCCAGTTCGGATCCATTATTGGCATAGTAATTTCATGGGTTCAGGAGTTAGCAGTGGAGTTTGTCCTTAGGCAAGTTCTCACAGTTAATATACTACGGTCATAGATGTGAATTGTGCTGTTGAGGGCCCGCTGTCATTGAAGGGAACCATGAAAACTGAGATCTGCGCTGTTGCCAAGCGAGGCAAGGCGTGCGCTGCACTGTGTGATGCCTGGCAGGCAGTTAGTACTTAGTAAGTAGTAGACTGTTTTACTTGTATCACCGTTGTCATTTTCATTGTATCACTCCTGTTTCTACTCTTCCTTCCGAGAGAGCGGCAGTCGGCCGGAGAGGGAGGGGGTGGTGCTCGCAGGTGGCAGACACTGCCATGTTTCCAGCCAAGCGCGTAAATCGCCATGTCCAAGGGATACCTTAATCTCTGCTGAGGATTCAGGCCAAGGGCTTCTTGGCAGAGGTCGAGGAAGGAGTTTTGGGGAGTGCCAGCAGGTGGACCGGCGGGGCTCCTGAGATGAAAGAAGCAGATGGTGTCTGAGAGGTCTGTTCGCAGATCACAGGGCTCCGGCCGTGGGTCCCGGCTAGAGCTGTGGCCAAGGCGTGGTGAGGGCAGCTGGCTGAGTGAGAAAGAGGGCCTCCAGGTCAAGAGTCAGGTGCAGGCATAATTCCTGCAGTTTAGAGGATAGTAGAGAGAGCCAGAGCGCCTCCGCTCGGGACGAGAAGGTGACCCATCATTGAGCCCCATCAGGAAAAGGAGAGGGAACTGAGACTCCTCTAGTTACACTCCTCGCCCCACATCGGTGGCCTTGGAGCCGTGCCAGGAGATGAGGTGATAATCGAGGCTGTCAACCTGACCCAAGTAGTGATTCACTGCTGCTCTACAAAGCTTCTTCCTTCCTTCCAGTCTGCTTATCAGCCTTAATAGATTTTATCTAAGACCTTATCTACAAAGCCGTACACTCAGCCAAGGCAGGCCCATTGGGTAGGAAGGAATGACCAACATTTGACTCTCAACTAATAAAAAATAAACACAGAATAGTAATGAGTCAGATATACTGTGTCAGCTAATGATACTGCATATAATGTAAGATGCATATAAATCCCACAGGACTGCATTCAGGCATATAGCTGAAATCTGACCAAAGTGACATACCCACGCAATGGCTTGTTTTCTTCACAGGGTTAGATGTTTCAGAACACTTAGTGCAGGGCTGCTCTGGTGACTCCCAGCACCAGCAGGGACTTTGTTCGGTTCCTCCTATGTTCCTATTCTGCCCTCCCTAACATGGGCAGGGCTGCTGAATCAGACGGTGCCGGGGGACCCTACCCACACGGTGCAGGGTATTTTCTATTTACTTATACAGATCTACTCTCCACTCTTCTTCCACCTGTTCAGTGCCCTGAGACACTGACTTAAAGATAGGATATCACTTGATGTGCCCCGCCCTCTGACTTCCAGTAGGGTCTGGCCATTGGGAGGCACCACCAACGGAAGATGGCAAACTCAGGGTCATTAGCGCCCTGGTCCCTTTTGTGTGGGTCAATACCATCTGCTGCTGTTGGGTAGCCCTGTCTACCCACCTTCTTTCCCGGTCCTAGTAACCCCTCCCTCACCTTACCCTTCAGGGTTACGGGTGGTCATACCTTCCTCCAGTCGCTAACACCACCATACTGCAGCACTCGTAACCATGTTTCCTTAATACCCACCTTTTCAAATAGTGCCTTTCTTCAGAGTCTCCGCCATTAGCCTTTTGGAAGTAGCCGTCCTTATCCTGCTGGGACCCTGACCAGTTCGACACCGTAATCTGGGCATAGCTGATTGGCCGTGCAGCGGCACAGTGTGGCTCTTTCACCCCCGGAGCTGTAAGATGGATAGACCCCCTCCAGGCATCCAGGCTGGATTTCAGTCAGGAGGAATTGGCAAAAGGCACCAAAAGGCCCTTTGCCAGGAAAACAATAACCTGTTAGGAAGTCACAGACAGCAGGATGTTTGAGGAGGTGAGTATTTGTAACGGGGCCATTGCTGCCTGCAAATGAAAGTGTGTTTCTAGTTCAAGGGAAGAAGCCGAGAGGGGTATTAAGTAGGCTACTGGCAGTGTTTGCAGCATCATATCACTCTTTTGGACTTTTTAAGAAAAAGCTACGAATAACCTGTTGTAAGCCCTTCCCCTAGTTCATACCTTGAACTAGGGGTGTCTTCATCCAACGGTAAAAATACAGTAGTCCCCCCCTTATCTGCCGTTCTGCTTTCTGAGGTTTCTGTTACCCTGAGTCAACACAGTTGGGAAGTGGAGGACCCCCCTTCTGATGATGGATGGTCAGATGACGATGTGGCCAAACACTTCGTCATAATGCCGGCATCATTCATGTCCCTTCCTCCACTTCATCTCATCCCACCGTATTTGGTCATCTCACATGATCACAAGAAGAAGGGTGAGTACGGTACAATGAGATCTTTTGTGAGAGAGAGAGCCCATATTCACATAGCTTTTATAAGTGTTGTGTTTTATCATTACTGTTGCCTAATGTATAAATTACAATTTATTATGGGTGTATATGTGTAGTAAGAAAACTTAATATATAGAGGGTTTTGGAACTAGCCATGGTTTCAGGCGCTCGCTGGGGGTCTGGGAACAGACTCCTCACAGATAAGGGGGGGGTTGACTGTGATAACTTCCATGTATTAAGCCCTTACTGAATGCTTTACATGCATAATATCTTCTAACCCTCACCAGGAGGCTTCCTACTCTCTAGCTGTGGAAACCAGAGGTGAGTGGTTTTGAGTGATGTGTTCAGTACAGTGTCTGAGCTGACAGTTGGGTCGGCCTGTCTATCTCTAGAGCCCATGCTGGGAGCCACCGTACTTCTCAGAGTGTCCCTTAAGACCTGTGTCTCTGTCTGTTCTCATTTCTTCCCCAGGGAAGACCCTGTGTACACAATGCGGAAATCTAGGTCATAGGTAATAAGCCTCTCGTGTCCTCAGAACATGGCCCGCTAGAAATAAAGGAGGAAGAATCCTAAGTTGGAGACAGAAGGGAAATGAACAGAGAGATTCGGGTACACATGGAAGTCAATATGAATAGCGAGCAGAGCCTATGAAAACAACATAATTATTCTTGCAATTGTGAGCCCCCCTCTGGGATACTTTGGCTGTCATACTAGTGACATAGTGACATAGTCCTCAGCTTGCACACTGGGTCAGGCATTGTGCTAAGCAGATGAGAGATGCAAAGGGGGAGAAAACCCGGTCTTTGGAGGACACTGGAGTAGGCAGGAGTCAGCTTGGAGGGCCTCCCTCCGCGATGCTTTGGGACACGTCTGGCCAGCCATCCCGCTGCTCCTGACAGCACGTGGTTCTGGAAGGACAGGAAATGGTGGTGTCTTTGCTCCTGTGAGGGCCACGAGGCCAGGAGCAGGAGTGCTCAGTGCTCAGTCCTCAGGCCGCCACTGAGCCGTCCCCCCAGCTGCAGGCGATCCGTGGATCAAATGGACCTTCCACCACCAAAGATAAATATGAGATCACTCTGTCCGTTAGCGAACACACTGGGTAAAGCTGTGTTTTCAGGCAGAGTCCGCCTCCCGGGAGTAAAGAGAAAAGAGGACTGGCAGAATGTTCAGGCTGCTCCAAAGAAAAATGGCATACTTGCTGGTCCGTCTGAGGGCTTTAGGATAGGGGAACACTGCCAGGGCAGCCAATAACTCCATACCAGCAGGGCCCGGATGCTGAAGGCCCGCCAAGTGAAGAAGGCAAAAGCTCTGGATGCAGTTTCACCCTTAGAGTTGTCCCTAGAGATCCCGGTATGTGAAGCCTGCCTCTAGTAAGGAACAGGTGAGAAGTGCCGATGGGAATTCCAGTCCAGGCTTCGTCACCAACTTGCTTTGGGAACTTGGGACTTTAACATTCTTAAAAGCCTCAGTTTGCTGATCTGCAAATTGGGGCAAACAACATCTCTTTTCAGCTTACCTAACGGGACTGTTACGAGAAGAAAATGAAATAGAAGATGTGAAGATGCTTTGTCAACATTCAGACTTCTACACAAAGGGAAGCAATTCCAGATACTCTAACTCTCCAAGTTCAAGTCTGAAAAAACAAAAACAAAAACAAGCAAACCCACTAAACCCTTTAGGGCTACACGGTTCAATGCAGTAGCCACTAGGCACACTGGCTGTTGAGCATTTAAAATGTGACAAGTGGAACTGAGGGACCGGCTTTTAAATTTTACTTAGCGCTTATGAATTTAAGTTGAAAAACTGATACTTGATTCAGTTATTGGCAAGCTTTTAATATGCTTGGAACAACCAGAGTGTGTGAGCCTAATTTTTAAACTATAAATTATATTAAATCTAAGTACATCTCAATTGTTTCTGATGAAATTTAGTGTTTGAATTGAGATGTGCTGCAAATGTAAGATACACAGCAGACTTCAGACTTAATACGTGTTGAAATCGTATTTTGTATATATTGTATTATTTTATATATGCAATGTATACAAAATACAAGATGTATTTTGTATTTTATATATATACAAAAAGTATATATCTATATTTGTGTATATGTATCCATATGCATGTATATGTGTATGTATATATATACATAAAGTATATACATATTTCGTATTTACAAATATACAAATAAAATACAATATGTATTTTGTATATATTGGGTTAAATTGTATTTTGTATACACAAATTGTGTATAACATTGTGTATACAATTGTATATTGTATATACATTTTGTGTATACAAAATTATATTTTGTATATATTGGGATAAATATATCATTAAAATTAATTTTACCTCTTTGTAAAATTTTTTTTTTTTTCCTTTTAACGCTCAGCTCAGTGCCTGGCACATTGGTTATTCTGCTCTCTTTTTCTTTAAAAGTTCGTTTATCTATTTATTTAAGTAATCTCTACACCCATCCTGAGGCTCAGACTCACAACCTGAACACTAATGACTGAGCCAGCCAGGCGCCCCCTCTTTGTACTTATCTTAAGGTGACTACTAGAAAATTTAAAATTTTGGGCTGGCCTGCATTATATTTTCTTTCGGGAAATGCCACTTTAGAAAGAGCCAGTGAGCAGAAGGATCCTCATTTTCTTATAGGAGCTAAGGAGAGAGATTGCAGAAATAAATTCCATGATCCCAGGCAAAGTGCTGGCACCATTTCCTGGGTTTCTGAGAATCAATAGCAGAAACAGACCAGCCCAGAGCTGGGTGGGGTTGATTCCCTGCCTGATTCCTTTCCATGTTCGGGCTCAAAACACACCATCTTAAAACTTCCATTGCTGTCATTGCTTTGGTAAAATGAGACCATAGCTGTTAGCTGAGCTTTAATTTGGAGACCATAGCATTTTAATGACTGGGGGATTTCAGGAGAAACTAGTGGCTAAGCTGAGATTCTGAAAATCAGAATGAACTTCGTTATTCCACTTCTGCTCTTTCAAAGTTTACCTTAGACCCGACGTGGGGTGGAAATCCACCCTCCAAGCGTTTGCTTTTCTCCCGGTTTTGCATCTTTTCCTCCAGCGCTGCCTTGTTTTTGAAACGATTTGCACGCAGACTGCTGGAGGAGGAGGCGAGAGGAAGTCTGACCAGGCGAGCCAGCCTGCCAGCACATCTGGAAGTGGTTTCAGGGGCCGCCTCACCCCGCAGCCAGCGCAACTTGCCTGATTCCCAGCTCTCCCAGCTGCTCCGCGCAGGAGTGGAGGAAACCCGAGCCTCTCCAAAGTCAACGCAAGCAAAGGGAGGGGGAGTTTTGGGGGCTGGGGGAGGAATATTCTCTTGGAAATGTAATATTGGCCTTGGGGCTCTCCAACCCTTTGGGCTTTCCAAAGGGATCTTAGAAGCAGCCGAAGCAGCGTAAAGGGCAGCAGCCCCGGGGCCAGCCAGGAGTTGAACGCTCTGCCCTACAGCTCTTCTGGACGGAGGAGCCCAAAGCCCTGCCCTCACCATTCACCAGGTAAACAGAAATTGGCGAGCAGTGTGGCAGCCTTTCCATCCTACCCTGGCCTGCCCGCGGCAGCCCTTTGTTTTGCTATAGACTCAAGGACGTAAATCAGCGGTAGATTGTCCCACAGGAACTTTGCCTTCAGGAACTCCCAGCCAGTGTCTGTAGCTTGCCGAGGCAACCATTTTTCTTTTTTCCCTTTTTTTTTTTTTTGGCCATTGCAGCAAATCCAGGATACTCTGTGCAAGTTTTTCACATGCTGGACCTGGGTTTCCATACCTGGGTTTAACTCCCCTGACCGGTGTGATTTACTATTTTCATCAAATTTTAAGCATGGAAGTCAGCGGTGACCTAGGACCTGGACAAATGCTAGTATTTAAATGCAGGTACATTTCTGAGCCACGAGAGAGTTAATTGAGCTGTGATTCATGTTTTCAAAACCCAAAAAAGAGATTTGGTAGTTGTGGAAATCTAAATGAGGCTTATACATACAGTAGTTGTTGTGTTTGGGGTGAAAATGCTTTCTTAACGTGTAAAAAGTATCTTACCTTCACTTTAGGAGCAAATGTAGGACCTTGGGTAAGCCTGATGGATAATATGATAGGAATTAAGAAGGAATAGTTAACACAAGAGTAAAAAGGTGGGGGGGGACATGATGCCATCTGAACATCTGGCTGTCCTGTGGAGTGGAGGTGGGGCGATCAGTCCTCTGTGTGGCTCCCCGTGTAGTCAGTTATCAAAGTGACATTGGTTGGTTTGTTTTGCCTTTTCCTCCAAATGGCATGTGTTGCCTTTCTGTACAGAATCCTGTTTGTGCTTACCGCCCTCCCTTGAGTGCAGGGACAAGTAGAGCAGTGCAGTGCGGTGGTGAGAACATGGGCTCTGAGGCCAGATCCCAGAGTCGAACCTGTACACTGCCACTTAGAAGCTTTTTAAGCTTTGACTCTGACTGCTTACTTGTCAGTGCCTCTATTTCCTCATCTGTAAAAACGGGAATGAAGTGACATCGTAGGTCTAAAGGACATAACATAGGATCTGCAGAGTAGTGAGGCCCCAGGTGGTGCTGGCGGTGACCACGGTGATGATGGACGTGGCCACACATCCTGCGTGGGTGGCAGCCCAGCCCTTGGCACGTTGTTCCCTGGGGGACCTGTCCAGTCCCCCAGGTGTCCCTCAGCTCCTCCCATGTTATTTCTCCAGGGCCCTTCTTCCTTCCTTCTTCCCTTCAAACACCTCTCTTTCTTTTTTTTTTCTCCCCCACCCTGGCTCTTTTTATTTCTTCTTCATTCTCTTTCGTTGCTGAAAAAAAGACATGCTCATTAAGCCACAGTTCACATAGTTTTCATTTCTAGTTCTCAGGGAGCATTATTCTAAATAATTCTTTTATTTCAGCATTTCCCAAGAATGTTCTAAAGAACATAGGCCCATGGGGAAAATAGGTTCTGTGAACCATATGACCCTCTGAGAGATCTCCAGGCATAATGGCATTTTAAAGGCCCTGAAAATTCCTGCAGTAGAGAAATCTGCTTAAGGTTGTCTATCATCAAAGTTCCCGATTGACCCCCAGAACTGCTTTATCACATAACATTGATTAACATTTCTCAGGCACACTTTGCAGTGTGTTTGGGCCACATTTGTTTCCATTTTGGTTCCTCGTATAGGCATGCTCTCTCACACCTCCCGTAGCCAACACCAAGGGGGATGTGGTATTCTTTCTTCCCTAGTTAAGGACGTGAGATGATCACTTGTGCCGTATCGGTATGTAGACAATTTGGCCTAAAGTGGACAGCTGGGATCAGCAGTTTTTCTGCACAGGGCCAGATTGGTGGCCGCGCAAGCCATATGGTCTGTTTTGCACCTATTCAGATCTGTTCTTTCGTGTCGGACGAGCCAGAGTCCAAACATCAAAGAATGAACCTGGCTATGTTCCCATAAAACTTTACTTACAAGCAATGGGCAGGATTTAGTGCAGGGCCCACCGTTTGTTGACACCTGCTCCGAAACCGTTTTGTGAAAGTGCCTCGTTCCAACATAGGAGAAAGCAGAACGGGGCCCTCCATGAAATGGAGAGTCCCTCATCTGGTTTCCCTTTCCTGTGTATTTTGGTGGAAATGGAGTAAACCATTCATGCTAGAACAAAAAGTCAACAGGCCAGAGATGTTTCGTGAGAACCAAATTCCCGAGTTCTGATTTTGTCCTTTCTCCTTTCTTCGGGTGAACGCATGCTCTTGTCTTGTTCATGGATCTGTAGCTCTCACGGTTTAGGACGAAGTGCTCTGTAAGATGTTTTATGCACGTGTGAACTTCAGGGCTCCTGTCCTGTGGAGGGAAGTTAAATCCCTGAGCTCATGTCCCGTGCTTGACACAATGACCGCAGTTAGCGCTGTAAAGTGGTCGGCTACAGCATCTATTAAGATGGTTAAGAATGAGTTCCCTCAGAGCCAGACTGCCCGGAAGGGAATCTCTGCCCCTCGTTAACTGTGTCGTCCTCCTTGGTAAAGCAGGGAGAGTAACTTTATGGATTGTTGCGAGGATTAAATTAGTGACTGTATGCAAAGATCATAAAAAAAATGCCTGACACACAGAAATTGCTGTGTGCTACCTGTTATTATTATAGGCTATTTAATTCAATCTGCAGCACAGTCCCATTTTACTCACTGGGTTTTGTAAATTGCCCAGGCTTGCATGGCGAAGAAATGGGGCAGAACCAGGATTGAAAGCTCTTTCTAATGACAAAGCCCATGATAGTTCCATTCAGGTACAGGCCCTGCCAGATTGAAGTCATTCAATAGTACCTTTAAGGAGGCCCCTCTTGGGGCACCTGGTGGCTCAGTCGGTTGAGTGCCTGCATTTGGCTCATATCATGATCCCGGGGTCCTGGAATTGAGCGCAGGGTCCTGAGATTGAGCCCCATGTTGGGCTTCCTGCTCCACAGGGAGTCTGCTTTTACCTCTCACCTGCCTCTCCCCCCTGACTTGTGCTCTCTCTTTCTCTCAAAAAAAAAAAGGAGCCTCCTCTTTTATCTTTCATTCTGATTTCCAGGTACTTTCCTATTCTTCCTTACCTAAACCCAGAGCAGACAGGACTAATCAATCGGAGCTCTTTCTTTACTTTTCTTTTTTAACCAACTCTGGTGATAGCTTTAGATTCCTTCTCAATTTAGCAATACTGAAAGCCCCTATCCACTGATTAGAGTTGGCATATAGACTGAAACTTAGGGGCTCTGATTTTTGAAATATTTTTCTGGAGTCCATGCCACTTTTGCCTTTTCTTCCAAGGAAGAGCTAAGTCACTTAGCCACTGCCAGGTCTTAAAACATTCTTTCCGGATTTGGCCATAGGCCCGAACTCTTTGGCATTTGTAAAATAGCTCCTTGTGTAAGGTCTTCAGGGGCCCATTTTTAAACTTAACGGTCACTTCTCAGGTCCAGACCATTCTCTGAACTCTCGTTTTCTTCCTAGTCACCACCCCCAGGACCTCAGCCTTCTTTCCGCTGCTCTCTGAAGGTGCCATCCCCCCCGCCCCGGTGCCTTGCCTGGGGAATCCTTCTCTCCAACACTTGCTGCGAGGCTCCATCTTTTTTACTGTCTTGAAGACAAGCCCACAGGCTCTTTAATGCCAAAGGCTTGGCTATTTACTCCTGTAGAGAAGCCACCACACAGGAGTCACGTGGCCTAGGAAAGCTTACAAAAGTGAAGGGAACACAGTTCCTGGGCCTTCTTGTTTTAATGGTCAGAAAAAGGCTGATGAAAAGACCAGGGCCCTCTGCTTTTATTCCTGGAATAGATCCACAGTCCCCTCCTTCTGGCCT
>CM052807.1:104733469-104831382 GCA_028533885.1 Nasua narica | reverse complement strand
GCGCCCAACATCTTCACTTTTGCTAGCCTCTGTCTAAGTGGAACTGAGTGCTTCCTTCAGTTGTGAATGTAGGCAACAAATCGCAGAAGTTACTGTGTATCTGTGCCACTATCCCCTGTAGAAATCGGATATTTTCGTGTCACATTACAGTTGTTCAGGTAGCTCGCACTTTTTTAAAGCTCACCATTACCTCAACGGACAGTAACTATCACCCTAGCCAATGGTTGCTACTTAATAAAGAAATATATGTACGATGTCACAAATTTGGTTTTTTCCCTCCAATTTGTTGATGGCTTTCTTTTCTTTAAAATTCTGTAATTGCTTTTCCTTGTGACACAATACATTTTTTAAGCTTTAAAAAACATTATTCTAGAAAGAGGTCTGTGGTCTTCAGCAGACTTCTGAGATTTATGTCTCAAAAAAGGTTAAGATTTCTGCAAGTAGCCATAGATTTGGGGGTTCAAGTAAAATGGACTCACCTTTCCCCCACCTAATATCCCCTCCAAAATTCCTGTGACTTCCTGATGCCTTACAGTCCCTTACATTGAAAGTGCCCACGACACTTTGTCTTGGTTGCATCTCTCCCCTGGTCTCCATGTCCAACAAGGACCCCCTTTCCTTGATTTCCCCCAAACACATTGATGCATGACTTTAGATCCAGGGGGGAAAGCAGTAGTGGGGGGGATTAGAAGGTGCAGAACATGGCAGAAGACTGTGGACTGAACACTGGGCCTCCCAGTCCTTGAAAAGTCCTTGGGGCCCATCTATCACAAAGAAAGAAGTTCTCATGAGCAAGTGGCAGCCCCTGCAATGGAATCTTTCTCCTCCCCACATACTGTTCTTGGACTGCCAACCCCAGGATTCCAGTTCATTGTTTATTTGAACCCATTTAACGTGTTCTTGCTTTCACCCCTGCCCACCCCATCCATGCATGGAAGACTTTGACTTCATGATAACAAAGAGTTTTCTGGGGGGACCTCTGCTAGCAATGAAAGGAGTCATTATTTTTTCTCATTCTTGTACAGTTTACAGGAATCTGAAGGTAACACAAGAAACTTGTATTTTAGAGCTCATTGTAGATGAGTTTGAGTGTTCACTCTCCTTTACCATCAGAATTTCTGTGGGAATGTTTGAAAACATTGGTTTGAGGACTTTAATGAAGACAAACACTGATGGAGGGAGTTGCATACATTTGAAATAAAATCAAAACTCCTTTACAGACAGCATAGTTTGTCTCTAGTCCCATCTGGCCAGTCTCTTCTTTAGTCCATTCCATTCCAGCCTCATTGAACTTCTTGCAGTGCTTAGAATACTCAGAGCTCTTGTTAGCCATAAGACCTTTGTGCCTGCTGTTTCCTTTCCTTGGTACTTTGCTGTTTCCTTCTACACTCTCCTACTGGCTCCTACTCTTCCTTCTGACCGAACACCGTCTCATCAATGAGGTTTTTCCTGATTTCTCTTCCTGAAATGCTCCCCAACTCTGTTTATCTTTATCCTAGGACCTCTGTGGGTCCTTTCATATCTCTTGCCATAATCTAATTATTTTATCTGTTACTTTTTTAATATCTGTTTTCCCCACAGGATTGAAAGCCCCATGATGATAGGGACTGGGACTGATTTATTCTTTGGTGCATCCCTAGTACATAGCCCAGTGCTGTGCTTTTAGTAGGATCTCAATAAGTACTCATGGAAGGAATGATTGAATTTAGTGTAAGGTATAGTTCTGTTTCCACAAGGGGTCCCTGGGGATGTAGAAATTTCCTCATCAAAGGAATGCAGTCACAATGGCAGAAAATATGCCTGGGGTTGATGTTTTAGATCAAGGAGGCATTCTTGTGCGCCATTTCTTCAGTTAACACCATCTGGTTGGCTAACCCAGGAAGCTGACAGGGCTCTTTTTGGAGAAGGTAAAAAACAAAAACGAAAAACAAAACAAAAGACCCTGAAGACAAAAGATTCCCCCTTGGAGGCCCTTTGTACTGTTTGTACAGCCAGAGAAATTAATTGGAAGAGGGAACTATACATCCAAGAAATATTCATTTCTGAAGTTCTAGATGCAGAACGATAATAAGCCCACTGTTTGGCACATATCAGTCCATCAAAAACTTAGCCCTTAATTATTGTATGATGACTTGGGGGTTGATTCTGTTTTAAGTAAATTTTTGTTCTTCAATCCACAGGTCACAGTTTTCATCTGCGTGAACACACATGGCTTTGTTACGAAAAAGTAAGATTACAGCTTTTGACAATCACGAATCTTAAAAATAGATATTTTAAAGGACTGTTTTGATGCTAGATCTTGGCTTTTTTAAAAAAAAAATCCTTTGATTTTCATTTCCCATAGGAAATTTCCCATTTCAATTCCCCCAGGCAATTCTTGGAATCACCATTTCAGGATGATGCCTGTGGAAAGCTGTTAAATATTTTATCCAGAGGTGGATTTACCCTGAGAGGGGTCACCCATTTCTATAAACTTGGAAATATAATTTATTTTCTCATTTTAAACAAACATTCACGTTCCTATTTAATTTAGCAGTTGCAATTTCATGTTCCTGTTCTTTTTATTATTATTTTTATTTGTTTTTTTTTTTTTTTTTTTTTTTATGGTGGGCAGAAAAGCAAAGTTTATTGAGTGATAGTGAAAAGCTCCCAAAGAGGGAGGGGACCCGAGAGGGTTGCTCTCGTGTTCTTCGTCTTAAAGAGTCACCTTAAATTGTATAATCTTCAAGCCCCATCAAAACCTGGATTTGCCCTTGATTTTGGATCTAGCAGTTTGCGAACCTGGGAGGGAAACGTAGTAATCTAATTGTTGCAGTTAGCCTCAGGGTGGAGTTGTCTGATGCAGCAGATGAAAAGACAAGATATCCAGTTAGATATGAATTTCAGATTAACTGTGAATGATATTTTAGTGTAAGTATATCCGAAATATTGCATAGGACATACTTATACTAAAAAAAAAAAAATAGAGGTGGTAGTAGACATTGAATTGCTTCCCCAAACTGGCTGTGGCAGATAAATGTTAATCAGACATATTAATAAATGATAGGACTTTGTTCCTTATCTCCTATTTCTCTATAGTTTGGTTTTAAACTGAGTCTAGTGTCCAGTTATCTTTGGCTGAATCTGAGAATCCAGAAAGGCAGAGGGGAGCTGGATGTCCGCACAATGGAATCATCGAGCCTTGGAATGTAGTTCTGGAAGACATCCGTGAAGACTGACTCTTTCCTTTTACCAACGTGAAGACAAAGGCCTAGGAGCCAGAAAATAGATCAGTATGAGGCCAGTAAATGTAAATACCTTGATGCACAAAAGCAGGAAATGATAACACATAAAAATTGTAACGCATCTACTGGGCCTATGTTGCCTCTGTTAACTCTCAAAACACCCAGGTGAGACAGTGATTAATATTACGATTACAGTCTTCATGGA
The DNA here is from genome assembly GCA_028533885.1 of Nasua narica. Classification (NCBI taxonomy): domain Eukaryota; kingdom Metazoa; phylum Chordata; class Mammalia; order Carnivora; family Procyonidae; genus Nasua; species Nasua narica. The sequence continues at coordinate 104,827,953 of CM052807.1, read as the reverse complement.
GCAGATGAACAAACTGAGGCTCAGAGAGATTAAGTAACCTGCCCAAAGCCACATAGCTAAGAGCTAAAATATTGATAGAAACAATATTTGAATCTCACTTGAGATCTTGGCCCTTTCCTCTCCTACCAACATTTTCCAGACTTTAAGTACTTATATTCCATGTAGAGCAATGCACACCCTCTCAATTTTTCATCATCTGTGTTTCTTTTGTCCTATGCATGACTTAACAGTTTTCTTTAAGTTGATTGACTTAAAGAATTATGTGTTTTTTATCATAGAAAGTGTAATTCCTTGCTGTAAACATAATAAGCTATCTCCTCTCATAAAAAGATGATTAAACAAATATATATGATTAGAACAATGTTATTCAGTTCTAGATAGCTTTTGTTGCCTGCCTGCACCTAAAATTAAACTGATTTCTCACGCTGTGATTTAATGTTACTCAATGCCACGATCACAAATCTCCTAAACCATGTCATGTGCAATCAGTGGCCTGTGCTCCATATTAGGAAAAGGCTGTCCTATATCACTCCGCTTCTCAGTAGATCCCAAGGGCAAGCCTCACTGTTCTGGAACAGAGTCCTGGATGCTTAGAACTGGGAGAGGTCTTTGGGTCTTCCAGCTTCTCACTCAGGACAAGAATTTTCTGCACGTCATCCTTGACCACTGGTTGAATTAAGTGAGAAGCAGCTGTGTTTTAATAGCTGAGAACGTGTATTCTTTTTTTTTTTTTAAGATTTTATTTATTTATTTGACACAGAGAGGGAGAGAGATCACAAGTAGGCAGAGAGGCAGGCAGAGAGAGAGGGGGGAAGCAGGCTCTCTGCTGAGCAGAGAGCCCGATGCAGGGCTCGATCCCAGGACCCCGAGACCATGACCTGAGCCGAAGGCAGAGGCTTTAACCCACTGAACCCACTCAGGTGCCCCGAGAACGTGTATTCTTAAGTACTGGCTCATCATAAGCATTATACAAATGTGAGCTATCCATTGAAATAAAGTATTCACGCACAGAAAGTGGCTCCAGAGGCAGCATCATGCAGGCATTAAGGGAGCCTCTGCCATCAGACTGCCTGGGAGTAGCCCTGGATTCTCCTTAGACTACGCCTTCGTCTTCGTCTCCGTCTCCTTGAGCATCAGCAGCACCCCAGGTTAACCCTCTACTGCACGTGCCGTCTGCTTAAAGAAAGGTCCCAGACCACCACTGCTATGCATGTCGGGGAAGGCATCTGCTCCTGTGACTATTCTAAACCTTTCCCAAGTTTCAGCTTGATAGCTTACACTTGATTGTGTTTCTGTTTTTATTTCAGTTAATCAGGTGTTGCTGTTCCTTCTGATTGTGACCCTGTGTGGGATCCTGTACAAGAAAGTTCATAAGGGGACTGTGCTCAGGAATGAAACAGGTATGCTAACGGAAATAAGCCAGTCACAAAAAGACAAATACTGTGTGATTCTTCTTATATGAGGTACTTAGTCAAAATTATCCAGACAGAAAGTATAATGGTGGTTGCCAGGGGCTGGGGGGAGGGGGAATAGGGAGTTCTTGCTTAATGGGTAAGGGTTGTAGTTTTGTAAGATGAATTTATAAAACCCTTGTTTTAGAAGAGTTATGGGGATGGACGGTGGCGAGATTTGTACAACTGTGTGAATGTATTTAATACACTGAACTGTGCGTTTAAAAATGGTGAAGATGATAAATTTTGTGTTTTTTTCTTACCACAATAAAAGGAATTTTTTTTTTTAGGATTTTATTTATTTGACAGAAAGAGAGAGATCACAAGTAGGCAGAAAGGCAGGCAGAGAGAGAGGAGGAAGCAGGCTCCCTGCGGAGCAGAGAGCCCGATGCGGGGCTCGATCCCAGGACCCTGAGATCATGACCTGGGCCGAAGGCAGAGGCTTTAGCCCACTGAGCCACTCAGGCGCCCCCAATAAAAGGAATTTTAAAAAAAGGAACAAAGAGATAAACAAGTATGTATCCCATCAAGATGGGATACCTAGGACTGCGGTTTAAATGTGTTCCTTTGATTGTTCTCTGTAGCTGGGTTCAGAGACAAGCCACAGTTCGGTCAGATCTCAAGGACCTGCTTGTAGAATATCCACCCAAGGCCAACTTTTCAGTGATGTTCTAGAATGATCAGTGCTACTCAAACTTTAGCCCATATATGAACCTCAATTAGGGTTTGTTACAACACAATACTTGGACCCACCCTGAGAAATTTTGAATTAGTAGGTTTGGGGTGAGGCCTGAGAATTTGCATTTCTAATAAGCTTCAAATGACACTTGGTTTTTGGACTACACTTTGGGTTGCTTGTTTTACATCCGTCCATTGACTCTCTCAATAATTTTGATTATGAAAATTACCTTTTCTCTCTTCTCCTCACTGGTTCATTCCCATGAGCACACCAATAGCCTCAGAATATTCAACTTAAAAAGATCCTGTATTGACCCTGTATCTTCCTCCAGCTGTGCCAAGGAGCCCAATTTCCCTCCTGAGGGGTAAATTGCTTGAAGTGGTACCTTCACAACCTCTGAACACACAAAATCAACCCACACAAAAATTAAGAAGCACTGGTAACATGTATGTTATGTTATGTTATATTATTTATAAAGATTTTATTTTTAAGTAATCTTTACACCCAATGGATCTCAAACTCACAACTCTGAGATCAAGAGTCTCCCATTCCTCCAACTTAGCCAGCCAGATGCCCCTATCTTTAGATAATTTAATTTTTATATTAATCAAACAAATAATTTATGGAAAATGCGGGAGACAAAAATATTGCATTTCTGTGTCAGCCAAAGACAAATACAGTTAATATTTTGGTGCATTAGATACATTCATCTCACACTTGTTTTCTTAAGGCAGTTTAGGCAGTGGACATACAACAATTAAAAAAAACAATGTCCCTGTTCTCACAAAGTTGACTTATCTTGATATAAAAAATTCATTTAAAAAAAGTTAAGGGGTACCTGGATAGCTCAGTCAGTTGAGCATCTGACCTCGGCTCAGGTCATGATCTCAGGGTCCTGGGATCGAGCCCCGCTTCGGGCTCCATGCTCAGCGGGGAGCCTGCTGCTCCCTTTCCCTTGCTCATGCTCTCTCTCACTCTCTCACTGTTTCTCTCTCTCTCTCTCTCTCTCTCTCTCTCCCTCAAACAAACAAAAAAAACAGTTAAAAACATGTGTAATGTGATCTAAATGAACATGAGGAGCATCTGGACATAAAGACATGTATACAGTGTTTCTAGGGCGTTATTCTTTGTAGCTGCAAACTGGAAACAATCCATGTGTGAATCAACTAGTGACTAGATAAAATGTAGTATATTGACACAATGAAGTCTTTTTCAACAATAAAAAGGAACACAGTAATATGTGCTCCCTTGTGGATAAATCTCACAGAGATTATGCTACATGAAAGAAGTCAGACCTGAAAGCCCACATATACAATTCCATGTATAGAAATTTCCAGAAAAGGTAAATATACGGAGACAGAAAAGAGAGCCATAGTTGCCTGGGGCTGGGAACGGAAGTGGATTGACTGCAACTCAGTTTAAGGGAACTTTTCAGGGAGGTGGAAATGTTCTAAAATGGGATTTTGGTGATTGATGGCTGTACAACTCTTATCAATTTACTAAAAATCATGGAACTATATACCTACAACAGGAAATTTTAAGAAAATTCCAAAATTTCCAAATTTTAAGAAATCTGTATTATCAGCCTGGGCTGCCTTAACAAAATGCCACAGACTAGGGGGCCTAAACAAAAGAAATTTATTTTCTCACAGCTCTTGAGGCTGGAAAGTCCAAGATCCAGGTGCTGGCAGTGTTGGTTTCTCCCAAGACTTCTCTTCTAGGCTCACTGTTCTCCCTGTGTCCTCAGATGACCTTTTCTGTGTGTTTACATCTCTGGTGGCCCTGCCTCTTCTTATAAGGACACCAGTCATACTGGATTCAGGCCCCACCCTAATGACCTCATTTTTCATTTAATTGCTCTTTAAAAGATCTGATTTCGAATGCAGTCACATTCTGAGTTACTAGGGGTCAGGGCTTCAATATATGAATTTACACAATTCAGTCCAGAGATAAATTATTCCTCAGTAGAGAAAGGAAGCCATACGAAGTCAAAAGTTGTCTGAACTTCAAGTTCTTTCCTCCTCACCCTCCTCACTCCTGGCCCATAAACCAACACATGTGGCCTGTTGAATCCCACTGCAAACTCCTTTCTCCACAGAGAAGAACGAATAGGTTTTGTAACAGCTGTTAAAACAACTGTAAGGAAATGCACGTCCTGGCTTATTAATTAACCATATACCAATAAACAAAGTGTTTGGAGCACATGAATGGGTCCAGTGTCACATTTTTATCCCATGCAGTGTTAAATAAAAAAGAATCAGTGTTATGAACTACCATTCAAAAGCATATAGCGCTGCCACGGAAAGACGTCTGTGCTATGTTAAGTGGAAAAAGCCCAGTTGCAGAAAACTGTGAAAAGTATGATTTCATTTTGGCTTTAAAATAATACATCTAAGTGGTATATTTCCTTTTGGAATAACATGAAGAAGGACTTGAGAGGCACGCACTACACCCGTAGTAGAGATCTACCTTTGGAATGGGAGTGGAGAGGTCTGAAGAAAATCATGGTTTGTTGGAATTTGGGGCTGGATTTTTTTTTTTAAGATTTTTTTTATTTATTTATCTGAGAGAGAGAGACAGAGAGGGAGAGAGAGAGAGAACATGAGCAGGGATTGGGGCAGAGGGAGAGGCAGACTCCTTGCTGAGCTGGGAGCCCCATGTGGGGTTCGATCCTGGGACTCCAGGATCATGACCTGAGCTGAAGGTGGATGCTGAACTCACTGAGCCACCCAGGTGCCCCTGCAATTTTTTTCAAGAAATGCATATTAGTATTTTTAATAGACTTTATATTAGGGGCACCTGGGTGACTCAATCAGTTAAACATTAGCCTTCGGCTCAGGTCATGATTCCAGGGTCCCGGGATCGAGTCCCACATCGGACTCCCTGCTCAGTGGGGAATCTGTTTCTCCTTCTCCCTCTGCTGCTCCCCCTACTTGTCCTCTCTCTCCTAAACAAACAAACAAACAAACAAACAAACAAATAAAATCTTTCAAAAAATAGACTTTATTTTTTAAAAAGAGCAGTTTTTTTTTTAAAGATTTTATTTATTTATTAGAGAGACAGAGAAAATGAGAGAGAGCATGAGAGGAGAGAAGGTTAGAGGAAGAAGCAGACTCCCCACGGAGCTGGGAGCCCGATGTGGGACTTGATCCCAGAACTCAAGGATCATGACCTGAGCCAAAGGCAGCCGCCCAACCAACCGAGCCACCCAGGTGCCCAAAAAGAGCAGTTTTATGTTCAAAGGAAAATTGAGTGGCAGGTGCAGCGATTTCCCATATAACTCTTGACCCTACATACACACACACACACACACACACACACACACACACACAGAGCTTCTCCCATTATTAACTATCCCCTGCCAGATGGTACATAGTGACAACTGACGAACCTTCATGGGCACGTCATTATCACCCAGTGTCCACGGTTTACATCATTAGGGTTCACTCCTCATGTTATACACGGGCTGCGAGAAATGTATAATGACATTTATCTACCATTCTAGAACACAGAATCAGTTAAACTCCTCTGTGCTCCACATATTCCGTATGAACTTTTCTATTTGCAAAGACAGTAATTCAAAGAACTAGTGTTATAAGGTAATACCCATAAGCCCTGTCAAGTCACATGCTGGAGGAAAGCTTGATGCCATTTTGCGTATTCTCCTGGTAAGGACATTTGATGTAATCCGATAATTTAGCTGGTGATTCACTCCTGGCCCATTTGAGGTGAGGCAAGTTTACATGCTTGGCTAAAAAGATCCTAATTTGAAATGAAATTCAGAGACTTGGCGTTGGGAGAGCAGACATTTCACTTTTTCTAGGAATGGGCATGGTCTGACAAGAGCGGCTGTGGGAACAGATTACCCCAATGTAATACATTTCTAGTCCATACTGCCAACGGTATGGTGTTTTCTAGAGATTTTACAGGCACCAAGCAGCTAAATCTTTTGGCGAATTGGCTTAGGCACTCACAGGCACAACAGATCCCAATACAGTGGATGACCCCCCCAGGAAGCCACAACGATGAAGCACGCGTGAAGAATTTACAGTTGATAAATCTCCGCCCCCCCCTTTCTCCAGTGAGCCTTCATCCATATTCTGTCCAGGGAAGACTTCTTGGCAGAGAGCAGTGCTTTTGGCTTAGGTTAGCTTCCAGCTCCTCTGACTGGCAGAGGCTCCTGAGAAGAGTGGCAGTATGATGTGTCTGCCGCAGGGCTGTAAACTTGGTGTTGGACCTCTTGGGGTGGCCCTCTTTCCTGGGGACACCTTCTGCCTCCCTTATTCTGCCTGTTGCCTGACAGCCTGGCTGTGCCCCAGCTTTCCAGCCCTCCTTCCTGTCTTTGCACGCAGGAGTAGTCCACGAATCATTCCTCCAAAGCCCTGCTCTGTAAGAGCTGCACATCAGTTCAGTTAAATCCAGCAAACTTTTATTAAGTGCTTCCTAGGTGCCAGACTCCGAGGGGATAATATAATGAGCTCACAGTCTAGCGGGGGAGACAGACACATGAACAGGTGCTTTGTGTGCAGTGGGGTAAGTGCTCAAAGAGAGGTATTTAATAAATTCACCCATCCATTCATCCATCCCTCCAAAACGGGTTGAGAATCTACCATGTTCCAGGCACTGGGCTAGCTGCAAGGGAACAGACAGAGATAAACAAATACTGTCCCGGCCCTCACGGAGCTCCCAGGGTAATGGGAAAGGAAAGACGTGCAACCAGAAACATTGCAATGCAGCTGCTAAATCCAGCCACAAACAAGGCCAAAGTGAGCACGGACGGGGGTGAGCTAATTTGTATAAGGAGCTGCTAAGGTTTCTCCAAGGGTCTGATCTGGACTGACGGTGTCAGAGTTAGCCATGCAGGAAGGGCTCGAAGGAGAGTTCCAGGCATCAGCAACAGTGTGTGCAAAGGCACTGAGGAAAGGGACAACCTGCCTGGTGCGGTATTCCGGGGACCACGAGTAGTTTACTATTGCTGGAATGGAAGCAGCCCAAGGTAGGGAAGTGAGCAGGGGCTGGATCAGGAGGCACCCTGTGCGCCAGGCAAAGGAAAGGTGGCTTTACCTTACAGGAACCACCGGAGGCTGGGAAGCAGGGAAGAAACATAGTTGTATTTGCGTTTGGGGCAGTTCACTTCACTGCCTGCAGGCGACGTGCCCTATGATTAGGAAACCTCCCCAAGGTGACAGTTTGGTCCAAAAAGAATAATCCCTTAAGAAATATTTTCTTTTTTGTCTATAAAAGTAACCATGGTTACTTTAGAGAATTTGGAAAATATAAGAGATGCAAATAAGGAAATTGAAATCGCTCATAATTCCATAAACAGATGTAGATCTATTTGAAAATATGTATGTCTGTGTATATCACCTCAGGATCATACACTAGATGAGATTCCTGTGCTGATTTTGTGCACCAAATACTAGAGAGAGTTTTGTATTCTTTCCGCCCTTAACATCGTAGTATGAGCATTCTCTCATGTCAGTAAGGATACTGTGAAAACAAACTTATTCTCGTGGTGGACACGTCCGATGTGGTAGCCAGCCTGTGGAAGAGACGTAGGAAGAGAAGGGGCAGACCCTTCAATGTTCCTTAAGTTACACAAAGCACAGGTCCTGGAAGTTAGTTTATTATATATTTATGGATTAAATACCAGCTAGAACTACCCTGTTTCTGAGTGGTATTTTTGCAAAAAGTATCTGTGAAGAGAGAATGAACTTTTAAGTGAAACCTAGAAGGACATTTGATAGTGGATACTTAACATACTGACAGTTTTTATCCTTCATCCTAGAAAATTGCACTGTGGTGCCCAAATGTGATGTTACAACATCAGTATTTTATATCACAGCCACAGCTCAAAAGAACAATCAATTATTCATCTTGTACGTTAGTCATGCTCTTTCTTTTCTTTTTAAGATTTTATTTATTTACTTGACAGAGAGAGAGATCACAAGTAGGCAGAGAGGCAGGCAGAGAAAGAGCGGGAAGCAGGCTCCCTGCTGAGCAGAGAGCCCAATGTGGGGCCCGATCCCAGGACCCTGAGATCATGACCTGAGCCGAAGCCAGAGGCTTTAACTCCCTGAGCCACCCACTCGCCTCAGTCTTGCTCTTTCATTTACTGCCTTTCTCTTGCTATTAACTTTTGAGACACTTGACTAGAGGGTGGATAAAGGAAGGAAGATCACAGGCAGTAGATTTTATAACAGCATAGGCAGGGTAAATATTCCAATTTAGGAAAGAGTTGAGGAGCTGAGGAACTGTTGAATCAAATGAGGCTTTCATTTCTTCATATATTTTTCAACTGTGTGTCCATGTTAGGCTATCTGATTGGCTTCTGTAAGAGACCTCCAAAATAATAATGCCCGAAGCAAAGCAGAAGTTTATTTTCTCTCAAGTGAAAGTGTGATGTGACAGTTCCCAGTCACCCAGATCAAAGTTCCTTCTCTCATAGGGTTTTGGTGTCCTCCACAGGTAGCTTCCATCTGGTGGTCCACGATGGCTGCCCTAAGTCCTGTCAGCATATCCCCATTGCAGACAGTGAGAAGGGGGAAAGGAAGAGGGGAGGCCAGCACATTGCTTTCAAAGGCAAACCCAGTAGTCACACACATACCTGCAGTAACCTCCTGTTGGTCCGAACTTGATCACACAGACTTGCAAGGGAGTCTGAGGAATAGATCCTTTGTGGTTGGCTGTGCGCCAGCTAAAATGCCGATGTTCTAAGAGAAGAAGAGACTGGGTGTTGGAGATCAGTCGGCAGTCTCTTCCACACTGTGCTGTCTTCCCCCGGGAGTGTGGAACACAATTAAAACTGGCCCTACTTGAAAATTCCTTCATGTCCTAAGACACTGATTTTGACATTTCCAGACGATGACTCCGAGCCTCCCGAGGAAATGGAGGAGGAGATTCCTGTGGTGATTTGCGCCGCGGCAGGGAGAATGGGTGCCACCATGGCGGCCATCAACAGCATCTACAGCAACACTGACGCCAATATTCTGTTCTATGTCGTTGGGCTCCGAAACACTCTATCTCGAATCCGGTAATTTGTGCCCTATAGACTTTGGATTTTTCTACCTTTCCATCTTTCTTATCTTTCCTGAAATGGATTTCCCTATGTTTTGTCATTTTGACATTTTGACATAGAAGTGTCATTTGAATGAATTCAAGGTTTAATCGGTGACCTGACAAATGTGTTTCCTCACTAGGGAAGTTTCGGCAAAGCCTCATTAATCCGGTAGCATAATACATCATTCTGCCGGAATGAATTGTCTAATGAACTAAAGAATTGCAATCCTTAAGCAGGTTATGTGGAAATCTTTCTTTCTTAAATGTTTTCTCTTTTCTCTGCTTTCTTAGCCTGGGAGGATATTAATAAAGTATCATTTTACTATGACCCGGATCATCACTAATTATAATTTTTGAACTGCAAAGCAATCTGTTTCCTATCACACAACACGCTAAAAAAATAAGTTGGAAATGGACTTAGAAGAAATAAACAGAAAACCAAATTTTAAAGTATTCTAAAAAATGTAGGCTTTGCTATGGAAAATGACTCTGTGAGCCCAAAAATCATAAGGAAAAAAAATGGACAGATTTTACTGCTTAATATTTAAAAACTTTAATTATTTATTTACTTTTTAAAAATAACTCAAGTGTTGGAATTAGTGACAAGGACTTTATTTATTTATCCATTTTAAATATTTTATTTATTTGAGAGGGAGAGGGAGAGCAAGCATGAGCTGGGGGAGGGGCAGAGGGAGAGGAAGAAGCAGACTCCCCGCTGAGCAGGGAGCCCAACTTGGGCCTCTATCCCAGGACCCTGGGGTCATGACGTGAGCTAAGGGCAGACACTTAACTGACTAAGCCATCCAGGTGCCCCTAAAAACTTTTAAATGATGAAAAACACTGTAAGTGAAATTAATCATACCATAGACTAGGCACAATATTTTCAACAGGTATTATAGATGAAAGATCACTATCCAAAGTATAAAAAGAATTCTTACCAAAAAATTTTTAAACTTACAAGCACCTAATAGAAAAATGAGCATAGAGTACAGACAAACAATTCACAGAGGCAAAAATACAAATGGTCAACAAACATGAACAGGTATTTTGTGTTACTCACAGGGAAATGCAAATCAAAATGACAATGACATATAATTTTTCACACATCGAGATGATAAAAATTAAATAGGACAATATCCAGTGCAAGAAAATGGACATGCTTATTCCTTATTTAAACACTGTACACTTTGTCAATTGGTAATGCATTTGGAGAGGGCAATATGGCAATGTCTCATAAAATTTTGTATGCATTGAACTGCAGTCACTGTGGAAGACACTATGGAGTTTCCTCAAAAAGTTAAAAATAGAACAACCCTATGATCCAGTAACTGCACTACTGGATATTTATTCCCCAAAATACAAAAACACTAACTGAAAGTGGCACATGCACTCCTACATTTATAGCAGTCTTATTTACAGTAGCCAAATAAAGGCCGCCGCCCAAGTGTCCATGGGTAGATGAATGGATAAGGAAGAGGTGATAAGTGTAGACAGTGGAGTATTATTCAGCCATGAAAAAGAATTAAATCTTGCCATTTGCAATGATGTGGAGGCCGCTGGATTATATTATGCTAAGTGAAATAAGTCAGTCGGAGAAAGACAAATAACATATGGCTTCACGCCTATGTGGGAAAATAGCAAAGGAAAAAAGAAAGAGAGAGAGAGAGAGACAAACTAAGAAACAGACTCTTAACTTTAGAGAGCAAACTGCTGGTTCCCAGAGGGGAGGTGGGTCGGGGGAGTGGGTGAAACCGGAGATGGGGATTCAGGAGTGCACTTGTGATGAGCATCAGGTGTTGTACAGAAGTGCTGAATCACTATAGGGCACACCTGAAACTAATATTACACTTTAGGTTAACTAACTGGAATTTAAATTTAAAAGTTATATGCATATATAGTTTGACTCACCATACCATTTCCATGGCTAGGAATCTGGTACAGAAATTCTAATACATATTAACAAAATATGGGTACAACAGTGTTAATTTCAGCATCATATGAAATAGTAAAAAAAAATTTGCGAAGTTCGGGTGCCTGGGTGGCTCAGTTGGTTGAGCACCTGCCTTCGGCTCAGGTCATGATCCTTGAGTTCTGGAATCGAGTCCCACATCGGGCTCCCAGCTCCACGGGGAGTCTGCTTCTTCCTCTAACCTTCTCTCCTCTCATGCTCTCTCCCACTTTCTCTGTCTCTCAAATAAATAAAATCTTTAAGAAAAAAATTTGCTAAGTGCTTAAATGTCCACCAGTAGAAGAATATTGAAACGAACTATGGACTATGACCCAGCCATTAGAAGAGAAAGAAGGCAATGTGGGTGTACTGATAAAGATCCTCAGGGCATATCATCTAGTGGGAGATGCACATCGTAGGACATCTCACATGCTATGATAGATCCATTCTATGAACGTCTTATGCATTCAGGCTGCTGGGACAGAATGCCCCGACTGGGTGGCTTACACAAACAGAAATGTATTTCTCATGGTTCTGGAGGCTGTGAAGCCCAAGATCTAGGCCTCAGCCAATTCCATGTCTGATAAGGGCCTGCTTCCTGGTTCATAGAGGCCTGCGTTTTTGCTGTGTCCTCCCGTGGTGAAAGGGTTAAGGGAATTCTCTGGAATCTCTGTTGTAAGGGCACTAACCCCACTCATGAAGGCTCCACCCTTTAGGCCCTACTCACCTTCTGAAGGCCACACCTCTAAATGCCATCGTGCTGAGGATTACGTTTCAACATATGAATTTGGGGAAGGGAGGGGGACAAAAACATTTAGTTTATAGCTTTAAAAATAAAAAACCAGGGGTACCTGGATGGCTTAGCCAGTACAGCATGTGACCCCTGATGTCAGGGTTGTGAGTTAGAGCCTCACACTGGGTGTAGAGATTACTTAAAAATAAAATCTTTTTTTTTTAAAGATTTTATTTATTTATTTATTAGGAAAGAGAGAGAGAGAGAGAGCATGAGAAGGGAGAAGGTCAGAGTGAGAAGCAGACTCCCCATGGAGCTGGGAGCCCGATGTGGGACTCGATCTCAGGACTCCGGGATCATGACCTGAGCCGAAGGCAGTTGCTCAACCAACTGCGCCACCCAGGCGCCCTTAAAAATAAAATCTTAAAAAAAAGGGGGGGCTCCTGGGTGGCTCAGTCAGTTAAGCATCTGCCTTGGACTCAAGTCATGATCTCAGGGTCCTGGGATCAGCCCCATGTTGGGCTCTCCTCTCAGTGGGGAGCCTGCTTCTCCCTCTCCCTCTGCCTGTCACTCCCCTGCTTCTGCTCTCTCTCTCTCTCTATCTGTCAAACAAATAAGATCTTTTTAAAAAATCTTAAAAAGAAACCCAACCCAAACTATAAATGCGTACACATACATATATGTGTTTCTGTAAAGAGAAAGCCCCCCTCCCCCAAAAAAGAAAAAGGCCCCCAAAGATCTCCATCTGTTAACAATAGCTATCTCTGGGGAGGATGGAGGGATTGGGGAGATCAGTGATGAAGGGAAGTTCAAGGTATTTTAAATGTTATTTCCATTATTTGGAAAGAGAGTAAGAGCACTTGGGTGGCTCAGTTGGTTAAATACCTGCCTTCAGCTCAGGTCATGACCCCAGGGTCCTGGGATCACCCCACGCTGGGCTTCTTGCTCTGCAGAGAGCCTGCTTCTTCCTCTGCCTCTGGCCCTCCCCCCATTCTTTCACTTATTCTGTCCCTCAAATAAATAAACTCTTAAAAAAAAAAAGGAAGAAAGAATTTATTTTTCTTAAGTTTACTTATTTTTCTTAGTAACCTCTATACTGGATGTGGGGCTTGAACTCATGACCCCAAGATCAAGAGCTTCCAACTGAGCTAGCCAGGCTCCCTGAGAATGTATTTATGTGTGGCTTTTACAGTTGGATTTTTAAGCCCTAGCGCTATTAGGAGGTACTGAGATATGGAAGACACTCGCTGCTCATCTAGATGGTCCTTGGCTCCTGTGGGTTTTGAGGGCTTATGCATACGTTCTAGATTTTTTGTCTCATGTCGCACTCTTCTTATCACTTATTGTTGCACATTGTTCCCTTAGCCTGCTGTTAATAGCCCTATAAGTATCAGATAACCCAACCCCAAAGGATAGTGTGTGTAATACGTTCAGAGCAAGGTTTTGTACTTAAACAAAAGACATGAGCTCCAGGCCTCTGAGCAGGGACTGTCCCCCAGCTCCCGGTTGGGTAGTCCGCTACCCCCCCCCGTTTTCAATAATTAAAAACAAAAAACCCTCTTTTCGTCAAAGTATAAAACGAAACCAGAACGTTGCGTAAATCCCGCGTGCAGCTTGGTGAGTCGTCACAAAGTAAACACGCCGCCAGGTAACAACCACCACCCTGACATCGTGTGGTCGGCCTTTTTAACTTTGCCACTCCGACGGGGGTCCAGGGCCATCTCACTGTGGTTCACCTGGAGGTCCCTTTATAGCTCATGAGCTTGAGCACTGTTTTTCCCACATTTCTTGGCCACTTAGATCTACATACCTGAGTCTCCTGCCAGTTTTCCAGTTGGATTGTTTGTGTTGTTGACGTGGCCTCTCCCCACCTCCAGGTGTAGTGAGATATACTCGACGTAGAACCTTGTGTAAACGACTGGTTTTTATGGTTCAAATTTTGCAGATCTGAACGTTATTCAGAAGATCGACTCTTCCGTCGATTTCCGAGCAACAACAAACACTAGCACGTGTGGCTTTAGTCGTTGGCAATCGTTATTTTGAGAGAATTTCTACCAAGAATTGTATTATGGATTGGATAAAAGATAGTGACACATTGTGTGAGACTGAGCGAACATGAGGGGACAGGGAGGGGACAGGGAGGGGGAGAAGGTGGGAGGCGAGGACAGGTGGGGAACAGTGAGAGGCAGAGACGGAGACAAGGATAACTTCAAATCATCCTTGGAGGCCAAACAGCAGAGTAAGAATGACTTCCATCAAGTAGAAGATTCCAAATGTCCTGCTTCGCTTCATAACTTGATAAGTCTCTTAGCCCATGGCGGGAACATTTTTGTTCTTCCAGTTTCCTGTGGAGATTATGTGGATCTGGGGAGATATTTGGTTATTACTATTTTGCTTCATTTCCTTTGCAGAGTTATGCAAATTAAAGGAAAAAAAGAGGAAAGATTTGAAGCTAGACCAGATTGAGGAAAAAAAAAATCAGAAGGATTTATAGACTAAACTCTACTAATGTTATACACATTTTATTTTTAACTTTCTAAGGAGCCAGCAGATTGACTGTGAGGCAACAGGCAAATTGAAGAAAGGTTGGAGGTGTATACTAGAGTTTTCCTTTTGTGTTTCTTTTTTTTTATCATCTCTTTAGAAAATGGATCGAACATTCTAAACTAAGAGAAATAAACTTTAAAATCGTGGAATTCAACCCTATAGTCCTCAAAGGGAAGATTAGACCAGACTCATCAAGGCCCGAATTGCTCCAGCCTGTGAGTAGGAAATACGCATGTGCTGGGGACAGTCTTTGGTGAGACCCTTGCTCAGTGTGGAGCACTAGCCACTGGGATGCGGATGGCATATTTTTGAAGCCGTGTTAGATCTCCACCAAGCTCTGCTTATTTATAATTTATAAGCCACCTGCTCCAGAAGGATTTAAAGTGGTTTACATAAATATAATGAAGCTATTAAAGAAGAAATGAAGCATAAGAGAATGTAGGATGCATTTATGTGTGTGAATATGCCTGTAGGGGTTGGGGGTCGGGGCCAAATAGTGAGGCCAAGAAGAAATATTCCCAACCCACAGGCTGTTGTGTGTACTGCAATTGGACATTAAATTCAGCCCAGGGTATCCAAGCAGCTAAGGAAAAACAGTAGCATGATAGATTATATACCTCATAGGATCAACTAAGATATTTTCAGGAGACCCCCACTGTTTCCATGGCATTGGGAATCTTAAGGTATTTTACTACAAGAGCTCTTACCAAAGGGACGCTTTCTTGCATAGAGAGTAGTGTTGATGGCAGGTTCACAGAAAATGCAGTCACCTTCTACATGTAATTGTTACTGAAATCCATCCTCGAAAATGTACTGAATTCTAAGCTCTTGGATGACATGGGTCTTTTCCCAATCCCTTATATTTGTTATCGGAATGTGAGCTGGGATGGGATTTTGGATTAAGTGGTGCGGCTGATAAAACTACATGACTCCTACTCTCAGCTCATGCTTGTCTGACGTTTTTCTGGTCCAAGGGGCTAAGAGGTTGACCTTGAGGCTGGGACGTCCTTGTGCCGGTGCCCATGCATGCGTGTGCGCGCGTGAGGCTGATTTAGCTGACACCAGCCCCTCTACTAGTGTAGAGGAGAGCAGGCGATTTGTGGCCTGAAAGACCAGGAAGGAAGCCTCCGGCTCCCACCGTAGCTGTTCACGGAGGGGAGGTGCCCCGTCCCGTCTGGGCAGCTGAGGGCTGGGATCTAGGAGGGCGCTGGTCTGCCAGCACAGGTTGTGGCCCCGGGCCCCCCTCCCTGGGCGCTGAGGCATCTCTGCAACCTGTTGTATTTTGCTCTGCCCCTGGAGTAGAGCTGAGGCCCACCATCGCTTCTTTCGTTGTTTTAACAGCTGAACTTTGTTCGATTTTATCTCCCCCTGCTTATCCACCAACATGAGAAAGTCATCTATTTGGACGATGACATCATTGTACAAGGTATACTCGCCGACTGCCAAGAACACGCGGACCAGGAGCAGCTGATAAGTAGAATGCATGACTTACCTCCTTCATTTTCCAAATAGCGAGGTGCCCCGTGATTTTGACTTGTGTACACAAGTGGGGAGAATGCCAGGGTTCTAAGTTTGGGAAGTTTGAAAACAGGAGTGGATACTCACTTCCCTGGAGAGTCCTGCTGACCTTCTGGGAGCTACTGTGTCAAAGTCCACAGTAAATAACCTAATAGCCTTCCCTTTCTCTGCATCCCTAGAAGGTAGGGCAGTAAAGTCTCCCTGATGACATTCTCAGAAGTGAGCTAGGTCCGGGCGTCTCAGTGTTACTGTCGCCCACGTAGAAATAAGACGAGCGCAGGTGGGGAGGCTACACGCCAACAGAAGTGAAGAATTCGGCCCGGTGCTGATCCGAGCTGACTATCCAGTGGCTTTCTGAACCAAGACGAGTGAGGTCACTAAGTCAATCACCAGGCCGCTCGAAGTTGGGATCACACACTTTTCCTCCGTAGCAAAATCGGGGACTGCCTGACCTTCTAAGGCTCTATCTAGCTCTAAAACAAATGCTGTAATATTTTAACTGCCGCTGTTTCTAAATTCAGGTGATATCCAAGAGCTCTATGACACCACCTTGGCCCTGGGCCACGCGGCAGCTTTCTCGGGTGACTGTGACCTGCCCTCGGCTCAGGACATGAACAGATTTGTGGGGCTGCAGGTGGGCGCACTGCTCGGAGGTCCCGCCTTCGCCCTCCTGCTCTCCTGCCTTCCCTTCCCCTCGGGTCCCCGTAATCTAATCTGGGAGAACCCTGCCTGGGAGGGGCCGGGCTGCCCCTCGCACCCCAGCTCCCTGCGCGCCGAGGCTGAGGCAAGACGACCCTGCGAGTCCCGCTCTCCTGGTCTGAAGCGCGGCAGGAGCAGGGCCTGTTTTCTGTTTTTGTGAGCCGTGGTGGGTACCATGATGCCTAAGTCCCAGCCTGCAGTCGTGCTCCAGCAGGGCCCCTGGTTCTGTAGGTGGCCGGAACCACACTCTCTACTCTGCCCGAGACGGGGTTTCCTGTAAGAGGCTCCCTGGGCTTGGGGTTCTGCTTTTGGAGATGGGATCACCACTTGCCCCCCTTCCAGCAGAGGCAAGGGTAAAAAGCTCCTTACCCTGGAGGAAATGAGGAAGGATGAACTTATACGGAATACTGAAGCCAAAAGGATGGTTTTGGTGCTGTTGAGAATCCAACGGTGTTCTCCAAAAAAAAGTTCCAGGAAATAATGTCGTATGTGTGACAATAGAGATGTGACACACTTTGAGGCCTGGGCTTTCAGGCCGCCCTGACGTGGTCAAAAGCTTGGCTCCATCACTTAGTCGGTTTGTAACCTCGGGCCAGCTACTTACCAGTCGTCTTCTCCCTCAGTTGTCCAACAGAGGAAGGAAAAGTACTTCCCTTGTGGAGTTGTGAGAATTAAATTAGTTAACACATGGGAAGGGAGGGGCGCCTGGGTGATTCAGTCGTTAAGCGTCTGCCTTCAGCTCAGGTCATGATCCTGGGGTCCTAGGATCGAGCCCCGCATCGGGCTCCCTGCTCGGTGGAAGGCCTACTTCTCCCTCTCCCACTCCCCCTGCTTGTGTTCCCTCTCTTGCTGTGTCTCTCTCTGTCAAATAGATAAATAAAAACTTAAAAAATACACGGAAAGGGACGGCATGCAATTCAAATGAGGTAATGTGTGCAAAGTTCCCAGAACTGCCTGATGCCCAGGAAGTGCTCAAGTGTTTTCGTTATTTCCGTTACCTAGCATCACACGGAGGTGGGTTAAGATGGCCCGTGCACGGGAAACAATCTGTCATGCCTCAGGTCATATCCATTCGGCAGCTCCCTGTGTGCCTGACAGTTTTAGGTACCCGTGATAGAGCAAATAAACTAACATTCCTGACTTTGTGTAGCTTACATTTTAGTGAGAAGAGACAGTCAGTAAACAAAGTATTCCACAGAGGATCAGGGTGCAGATCGGGCTGTATTTTAAACTGGGTGATCAGGGAAGGCTCCCCTGAGGTGGTGACCCTGAGCCTGCACCTGAAAGGACCAAGGGAACCACCTCAGCAGATATTTAGAGGAAAAACCTTCCAAGAAGAGATAACAGCAAGTTCAAAGGTCCTGAGGCAGAAGTGTATCTTTCATGCATCGAAGGAACAAGGAGATCAGTGTGGCGGAGGGAAGCAGGGTGAGAACAGACGTTAGAAGGGTAATGGTGGCAGGGGCAGATGGCACAGGGTGTGGCAGTCCATTACTCTGAGATGGGAAGCCACTGGAGAGGCTTTGAGCAGATGAGTGACATAGAGACAGAGAGGAGTTGAAAAGGGTGGGGGCAGGAAGGGAGCAGCTTACAGAACCCCTGTGAGTGGTAATGACGCCTGGGCTGGGAAGGTAGCCGTGTCGGCAGTGTAATTTGGAAGACAAGACCAACACGACTTGCCGACGGGTTTGGATGAAAAGTCAATGAGAAGGAGTCACGGAAGACCGAACGACCCTGGGTTTTTGCCTAAGTATCTGGAAGAAGAGAGTTGCCAGGAACTGAGGTGGGGCAGGTTGTAAGGAAGTAGGTTTGGGACAGAACTGGGATCGGTGCTTGGAGGTTAAGGGGAGCTGCCTGGTTAAGCCCCCGGGAGACAGCGTCGGCAGGCACGGCAGGAGCTGGGAATTCAGAGACGTCAGGGCTGGCTCTGCAGATAGTATTTGGAGCCATGAGGCTGTCGAGGGGGTCAGTGCTAGAGACAGGAACAGGTGCTGGGAGCGAGGCTGGGGAAACGAGAAAACCAGCCCAGGACGCTTGGAAGTGGCTGGTGACCTAGCAGGAAACCCCGCTACTGCACGGTGGTTTCAAGAAAATGATTATTTTCCAGAAACGAGAGGTTTGGTCAAAAGCATATCCTGTTCCTTTATAGAATACATACATGGGCTACCTGGACTACAGGAAGAAGACCATAAAAGACCTTGGCATAAGCCCCAGCACTTGCTCTTTCAATCCGGGTGTGATTGTGGCCAACATGACGGAATGGAAGCACCAGCGCATCACCAAACAACTGGAGAAGTGGATGCAAAAAAATGTGGAGTATGTGTAAATGCCTCTGCTGGCTTCCACGCTTGGCACAGAACTATTCAATTTCTACGCGTAACTCGGGTTAGAAATAGTTCAGACATCTTAGATCAGATCTTCTTACAGAGGCACTGATGAGAAAGAATGGGGACAAGAGATGAAAATCTAATCTCCGATGGTATGTCAGCGGAAGCGAGATCCTGCAGAATCTTATTATGCAAACATTTTTCTAATGAATAACAATTTTAAGTTCTCTCCCAGAAGCCAAATGAACCTTCTCCACTGAAAATCATTTATCTCAGTTGAGTGTCTCCTTCTTATATAGATTTGTTTTTAAGACTTATTTTATAAACTCAACATTGTTTTTGAAGGTTGAATTTTTAAAAATGTAGCGTATTTTATTATCGAAGTATCAAAATAGAGAACCCCCCCAACACAAGCACTATTAATCATGTCATTGTATTTCCTGGTCATCTTTTTTATCTGGGTATTTTAAATACCCTCATAACCTTGAATTTGTAAGTAGATATCCTACATAATGTAGAATCAGAATTTGACCTATATTCACCATAAAAAAAGGCTGAAAATTAACACGGCAAAACGCTATGGTGTGAGTGTAGGCGAATTATATGGGAATTCATGGTATTCTTACAATTTTGTTTAAGTCTGACAATTTTCAAAATAAAAAGTTGGGGAACAATGAAAAACTATAGTCTTCTTACATAGCAGGAGACGGTCTTGTATCTTTCAAAATTAGAAGATACTACTTTACCTGAGTCTGTGCGCCTCGAGGCCAAATGTTGCTTTTCTATTCCATTTCTTAGGGAAAATCTCTACAGCAGCTCTCTGGGAGGCGGGGTGGCCACCTCCCCAATGCTGATTGTGTTTCATGGGAAATACTCTGCAATCAACCCCCTGTGGCACATAAGGCACCTGGGTAAGTATTTTAGGGAGATAACACAAATATGCATTTATAGACCTGGGAGCACCAAGGGGAGAAGAGTGCGGTAGCACCAGCTTCCTCAGTTTAGATCCTTCAGGTGATCTTGGAGGTGATCCATTATTTAACCTTCGTTGCTCAGATTCTACGAATGCAGCTGATAGAAATGGCCTGAGAAGTGCATTTCTAGGAATTCATGGTAAACAATTAGATTGATGCCTAGGATAGAGTATGTTTTCAGTAAACATTACCTGTGTTAAAACAGAACTTTTGGGGCGCCTGAGTGGCTCAGGGGGTTAAAGCCTCTGCCTTCAGCTCAGGTCATGATACCAGGGTCCTGGGGTGGAGTCCCACATCGGGCTCCCTGCTCAGCGGGAACCCTGTTTCTCTCTCCCACTCCCCCTGCTTGTGTTCCCTCTCTCACTGTCTCTGTCAAAGAAATAGGTAGAATCGTCAAAAAAAAAAAAAAAAAAAAGTAATGTGATGCATACATTTATGTTATACAATACCCTTAGTGGCATCTAGGTTTTGCTACCAAAAAATTCATTAAAAATCCTTTTGTTTTCAGACATTTGGGCATTATTTTAGAATTGGAAACAATGGCTTGTGGCTGTATTTACTAAGTACCTTCTACACTGTCAAGGACTGAGCTAGGTTCTGGTGACAAAGGTGAATATTATTTCTAATTCTCAGAGCCTGCAAGGTCGTATGTCCCTTACCTCCCTTTTAAAATAAGGGACACATAATCGGCTGGGTGGCTCAGTCAGTTAAGTGGCTGCCTTTGGCTCAGGTCGTTAATTCAGGGTCCTTGGATGGAGGCCAGCATGGGGCTCCCTGCTCTGCGGGGAGCCTGCTTCTCCCTCTGCTCCTCCCCCTGCTTGTGCTCTCTCAAATAAATAAAATCTTAAAAAAAAAGGAGGAGCATATATATAAAACTATAGAATCTGGGTTCCTGTCTCTTGATTCTGTATAGATTTGCTTCTGCCTCATTACCAGAATCTCTCTTGATTTTCCTGAGTATCTGTACGCATACAGGGGCAACACAGGGAACTTAAGGACACTAATGTTCCATCTGGTTTGATTTATAATAATGTTGGGTTCACCGTTAGGTCAAATATCAATGTTTCCTGTAATGAATGTGCAGAAAATCCCATCAAAGTTGTAGGTCTATAAAAAAGGTTGTGTAGGAAGTTATGGGAAGCTTAGATTGATAAGGTTAGAGCATTCTATGACCTTGCAGAGTCTCAATCACATTTTATGAAATATCTAATTGGTAAGTAGGAAGGGGCAGAAATCTTCATAAGGGAAAGGAATCATTTTTCTTTGTAGAACAGAGACTACATCTGTGCTGAAGGCCTTGGAATCAGGGAAGTCTGCCAAGTAAACCTACACAGAAATCATTTGAAAAATGATTCTGTTTTAGGGCATTTTGGAAGCAGAAAGCAATGTGACACTAATGGGTATTCAGTTTGGGTCTAAGCAGGTAGGCTTAAGATTTTAAAAATGTAGGATCTATATTTAGCTAAAGGCAAACTGCAAGCCCATAGGGAGTCCTGGAGCAGACGATGTCCCACTGAGTGGAGACTCTAAGGTGCTTCTTCCCAGATGAGCATTTCCTTTGAATAGAGTCCTTGGAAGTTGATAATTATTCCAATTTTGTTCCCATAGCCCCAAACACCTACCTCCTCTTCTGTGACTGCCTTCACGGCTACGTTTATGAATAATAGAAGATGGGATTTTGTTTTTTTCTGGCATCATATGTTAAGAGGGACTAACATACAACTCCAGCCATTCACCCTCTCTTAAGGGATTTTCAGTTTTAAAGAAATATCAAATTCTCTCTCACAGAAAGGAAATTTAACATCATAGAGGATATTAAAAAAAAAAAATTACATTCACAAGATCTTAATGTACTTCTGGAAGAGAGATTCTAAAAACACCCCGAGCACTGGCACTAGTAGGGTAAACATACCATCTCTAACTGACTCCTTTTAAGGGGAATAATATGCAAATGGGGAGAGCTTTGTGTTAGAAAGTGACTCTTACTCTTCATCACAATACATCTGGTAAAAACAAGGTCATTACAGGAAGATGTTGCCATACCAAAGAGGGAAAATGCAGAGAAAGGAGAACTCCTATAAACTCTTGGTGGGAGGGAAACAGACACAAGTTCTTCTGGGGACAGTCTGGCAATCTCTTATCAGAAATGTAAGGCATGCACCCTTCAGTCTCGCGATTCCAGAGACAAGATTTTACCCAACAGAGCTGTAGACACGTCCCAAACGTGCACATGAGCCTGTGTGGTGTTCATTTATGTCAGTGAAGGGACAGAGACAACCTAGTCTTAACAAGGAACTCGCTATAATTATAAGTAATTATAAACTAACAATGACGTTTCCATTCTACACGTGCACACACACACTCACGCACAGGCAGAATGTTACTGGGAGGGTTTCAGAAGAAACTCTTTTAACAGCGGTTATTTTGGAGACTAGGGTGGTAAATTCTTATATACTTTTTGATTTGCTTAGTTTTTTAAATAATGGACTTATATTCAATTTTCAATATAAAAATTTTAGTTTCTAACAAGCCTATTATTTTCTTCTAAACATCATGAAGGCTGGAATCCAGATACCAGATATTCGGAGCATTTTCTGCAGGAGGCAAAATTACTCCACTGGAATGGAAGACATAAACCTTGGGACTTCCCTAGTGTTCACAACGATTTATGGGAAAGCTGGTTTGTTCCTGACCCTGCAGGGATATTTAAACTCAATCACCACAACAGCTGATACAACTTGACATTTTAAGTATTTCCTACATAAATATGTCGAATTGTGCATTTGTAGCCTTACTATTTCATTGTTCTTTATGAATAGCACCTTCAATACATAAGCTCCACGACGTAAACCACAAAGACTACTGTGTGCGAACAGTACCCCGGGTCGTGCAGGCATGGACTCCTCAAGTCCAGGGGGGAATTGCGGAAATCATGATGACGTGCGTGAGCTGGACTGCTGGAAAGAAACAACCCCGTCGCAGTTTCAGCAATTTGCTTAACTCTAAACGACAACTTGTATTTACAATTTTTAAAAATTTCTAAATGTGTTTTTTCACATGTATTTTTTTAAACAGGTTGCCAGTCTTGTCTTTTATAAAACAATATATTACATTTAAAACATGAATGTCTGAGAAAATAAAAGATTTGCAGATTTTCTAGTGATTTTCAGTATATATATTATTCTGTAAGTTGAACATAATACAGGGTAGACCGACCTCGCCTGTAAAGGGGGAAAGAATACCAGTCACTCCTACTGCAGGAAAACCTGCAACTTAGGATAATCATTCTTAATATTTTTATTGTAAAAACCATCAGACTTCCAAATGAGTTTAAAAACTTTTTCACTGTTATTTAATGAAAAAGTCTCATATTGTCATGGATAGGATATATCAACATTTACTACTCATCTTTCATATGTAATGGAAACACCATTACTGTATGCTTGGAAAATCCTCAATCCCATTCTCTAACGAGCATCCATCATAATTTAAAGGGTATTTTCTCCACTCAAATTAAAAAAAAGAACTATTATAAGGCTACAATCATTATATACCAAAGCAATTCCTACTTACATGCTTTACATAGTCCCATGAAAAAATAATTCAATTGTTCCTAATCCCTGATGCAAGGCACCTCAAGCACCCGCACAGAACGGCCGTGTAAACAGCAGTACAGTACATGAGTGAGATAACATGGGCTGAATACCTTTTACATACACAGCGTGACCTAGACTAAGGGCAATATAAAATCCATCACAGCCACAGCTAAAAAGCATGTTAAGATTCACAAGACTTTGTTTCTCTTTTTATATAGAGAACAGGCCATATAATCTCTTAGAAAAAAAAAAAAACACCTCATAAATATTTTCATATTGAAAAACAGCATGCTCCCTGGGTATGAACGACATCAAGATATTCAGAAGTGACCAGGAGTAACTGCAAATGGCATTTCTGAATACCCGGCTTCACTATCCACCAGGCCTAGTAGTCTGGACTCTTTGTAGCACCATGGAAAAGGCATTAGAAAATCACAAAGTTTCGTTACTTCAAACTAACCCAGCATGAGGCTCACTTAGTGCACAGTAACAGACAATGATGTTGAGATTTTTTAAAAATCATTGATTAGATCTACCTAGCAAGAAAAACTGTTATCTTAATACATTTCATGTACATAAAGCACCAATTTACGTAAGATTATCAAACACCTTGTTGTTGCTCAGCCTAAGAATTCATTTCTCACCACTCTGCACATTATACCCTTAAAGCCAAGGAGGGTAAAATTAGAATGGTGATAGATATTGTACGAAAAATTCAGTTCCTTCCCTATCAAATGTATGTCACTCAAGTAAAACAACAGAGGAAGTAACACATTTAAAAAAGGTCTACTGCATTCTCTGGAACTCAGCATCCCAGCACCACAGTTTCTCCCTACACTCGAGGATTAACACCCAGGGTGAGCAGGCCGTAGCCAGGCCTCAGGGCCTGTCAGGGAAGGCCAGGCTAGCCTTGCTGCTGGAAGGCCGCACTTAGATTTCCACTGCAGGGCACCTCTCACACACTCCCCACTGGTGAAGCAGAGAGGTGTGAATGTGACTACGATTCAGGGAGCCCATCAAACACCACTAAGAACTACCAAATGAGACTCCACTGTAGATTAACTTCATATACAAAAAAGAACACATCTGCCTCTTTACCAGTGGTAATTATTATTAGCATGCCCTTCTTAGGCATAAAAGGAATAATGTGTATCTGGGTTTATGCACAGTTAATAATCAAGTATAAATATTCAGACTGTTTCATTTTAAAATTACGGATTAAAAGTGACTCCCCAAGGAAAATCAATTTCTTCATAAACGAAGTATAGTTTATAAAAAGCTGGAATGATGGTTAATTCAAATATAAAAACTCATACACAAAAAACCCTACCTTTACCTTCCCAACTTATTAGGTTCATACAGTTGGTTCTACCACGCAACTGTACTATGCTTCTATCACCGAGTAAAGTCCTAATAAAATGCCTCAGTCAGCAAACTGAGGGCCACTTCCTGACGACTGCATTAAAACTGCAGCATCTAGGTAGGGCCGAGAAACACCACTCTTACACGTGGTTTCCTTCTTCCTGTTCTTGCGTCCCACAATGATTGTTAAAGGAAGGAATCTGGTCTGTAAACGACTGGGTCATCCACTGCCCATTTGGAATGTCACCGAAAGTTGATTCTCCACTGTCAGCTGCGAGGGGGGCAAAGAATGTGAAGTGTTAGTTTATTCTACCTAAAAACGTCACAGGATTCAATCAGAAGGCCCGAGCAGCCCAGTGGAGGGGAACTGCTGTTCTCGACTACAATGCTAAATCTCTGTTCTCGAGGCAGACACAGGACTGAGAAAGCCTCACTGTTGTTCACGGAGGGAACGTGATCAGGACGACTCGGTGACTCACAGAGAATGAGCCGTACACGCGCGTGTGGGGGAACATCAGCTCACCACCACATCTGCACTACCGACCACTGGAAAGATTTTCCTAGCCCCATTCCTAGGCTTCAACAATTCATTCTCTTAAAAAAATACCCCCTTTCCCCAGTCCTGACAAGAACCAAATGTTGGAAAGGAATGCACATACGGAGAGGAACATACTTAGCCCCCCGGAAGAGAAGCTGCAAGGGTCGCCAGCGCACGGATTTTCTGTATAAGCACCGCCATACGCCGCTTCATAACCTGGGTCATACTTTTCCTCCTTAACAGCCATCTTCTTCGCATCCTCTGTGAGGAGAGTAAAAGGGATTTAAAACAGATTTTGTACAATGGTTCTGAAGATAGCTTTATCCAGAAGTCATCATGAATAAATCTTTTTCTAAGTCATGTTTACTAAGATGTATCTTTTGTATCATCTTTTAAACTCTTTATAACATATACTAAATTAACTCTAGGAACTGTAAAGCCTATTAGACTTAATTTCAGGTGGGCTACAATGTTTCTTGTATCCTCAGCATCTGCAGGGTTACCCACGACAGGCTGTAGTAAAAGGAGATTTTTAACAGTGACTAATGCCTACTGTCAGAGCACTCTGGCTGCAAATTCTTTTCTCCTGCTTTTAAATCCACAACATGCATTCTGTAATGTACAGACCCATGAAATGAATAAATGGGGTGAAAATGGGAACACACCTTGGGCTAGCTGTAGATCAAATGTATATTGCACCTCCTGAACGTCTGTGTTTCGTTCAATGCCTTTCAACTGATCTCTCAAGTCTTTGAGCTTAATATAGTAATGAACTTTGTCCTGGGCTCGAGGAAACTGAGCACATCTCGCACTGGATGATGGCATTACGTAGCACAGCTAGAATTATAAAATTTTACAGTTACATAAATCTTACAAGTCTACTGAACACATAGAGATGAAAAATTTATCTTTTTCTGGGTTAATAACGATGCTTATCATATATTAATACATGCTAACTCAATAAACGTAGTTGTTATTGAGTTCAGATTTGTAAAATTTACTTTTTACAAAGTCAATAAACCAAAAATGAGGAGGCATCTGCTCCATGTTCATTTATCAATTAACAGTCTTGTCTTTTTAATAGTAAACATATGGTTCACAGTTCTAAAGGCACAAAAGGACACAGAAGTATACAATGGAAGTTCCCAAATGCTGTCTCTACCCACCTAGTTCTCTTCTCAGGGCAATCAAAATTGCTAGTTCCAGAGGTATTCTACGAATATACAATCAAATGTGTCTAATACATGTACTCTCCCACATCCTTCTTAAAAAACACATGAATGGTAACATGCTCTCCATTCCCTTGCTTTTTTAAAAAAGATTTTATTTATTTGACAGAGAAAGAGAGAGAGAGATCACAAGTAGGCAGAGAGGCAGGCAGAGAGAGAGGGGGAAGTAGGCTCCCTGCTGAGCAGAGAGCCCGGACTCCGGGCTTAATCCCAGGACCCTGAGATCATGACCTGAGCTGAAGGCAGAGGCTTTAACCCACTGAGCCACCCAGGTGCCCCTATTCCCTTGCTTTTTGACTCAATGGCGTATTCAGAGGTAATTCTGTGTCAGATACCTGTATTAGACTAAAAAGACATTCTTTTTTTATAGCTATGTAGTACTTGCATATTTATTTAACCAATCCCCAGCTGTGGACATTTGGTTGTTTCCGGTCTTTTATTATTATAAGCTGTAGTGAAAAACCTTGTACATATTTAATTTTGAATATGTGAGCTTATCTGCTGGATAAATTCCTAGAAGTGGAATGACATTGGAGAAAGGCATTTGCATTTATCACTTGGGATAATGGCAACAAACTGTCCTTCACAGAATACAAAGTATATAATAATATATATCACATATATATCAAAGAGTGAGGCTGCTAGGCTATGGAATTTCCAGCTGCAATTTCTTGCAATTTTCATATTGGCCTCTGTAACATTATAAAAAACAGATTACTTATTTTGTTTTGTTTAGAAAGCATTTAGGAACTCCTGACTCATAGATACATAGATGCAAATGCTACTGGGTTTTGTAATAGCACATTTTCCCGTCCCAAGATATTCTTCAGCTAAAATGATCCAGAAGAGGGGGGGGGGTGCCTGGGTGGCTCAGTTGGTTAAGTGTCTGTCTTGGGCTCAGGTCATGATCTTAGGGTCCTAAGATTAAGTCCTACATCGGGCTCTCTGCTCAGGCGGTAGTCTGCTTCTCCCTCTGCCTCTCCCCCTGCTCATGCTTGTGTGCTCTCTCATTCTCTCTCCCCTGTAGAAAATATGTAATATAATATAATATAATATAATATAATATAATATAATATAATCCAGAAGGGTGCCTGGGTGGCTCAGTTAAGCACTTTTGGCTCAGGTCATGATCCTGGAGTCCTGGGATCAAGCCCCAAGTTGGGCTTCCTGCTCAGTGGAAAGTCTGCTTCTACCCCCCCACACCTGCCCCACCGCGCTCACGCTCTCAAATTAATAAAATCTTAAAAAAAAAAAAAAAATCCAGAAATTTGAAAAGTAGTTTTTTGTTTCAAAGTTGAATCACTAACATCATCAGTAACTATATTTCATAACAAAGAATAAATTTTAAAAGATACAAGTACTCCCAGCTCATCATAAGAGCTAAAACCATCCGTCGTGATATGATTCAAGTTCATGTATTGTATTGTATGGTCACATATATCCAAGAAACGTACCTGAGCCTCATGTGGCACTTAAGGGACAAAAATGCAGTAATTTATGCAAAGCAATAAACTCTGCTGTACAATTTTACCAAAGGTGATGACCGGGGGCTTCGGTTTGCAGACAGACCAGGGCTTCCACCTACTTTATCAGTCACATATTCATAACAAGTTAAAAACAGAATAAATTTAAAGGGGAAATTCAAATGTATGGAAGTGGCAGAAACTTTCTTCTGAGGTCTCCACAAAAACCCGTTGGTGCGCTGGCTTCTCCATCATTTAAAATACTGTCTAGGGACGCCTGGGTGGCTCAGTTGGTTAGGCAGCTGCCCTGGGCTCGGGTCATGATCCCAGGGTCCTGGGACTGAGTCCCATATCGGGCTCCTTGCTTAGCAGGGGGCCTGTTTCTCCCTCTGCCTCTGCCTGCCGCTTTGCCTGCTTGTGCTCTCTCTGACAAATAAATAAAATCTTAAAAAAATAATAATAATTTAAAATACTGTCTAGAACACGTGGGTCCGTGCATGTATGTTGTTTTTTTCAAAGTTATAAACAAAACTTAAAACTACATTTAAGAAGCAAACTTTGAACCCAATGTCTGCAGAAGCTCTATATAGAAAAATG
This sequence comes from Nasua narica, assembly GCA_028533885.1. Classification (NCBI taxonomy): domain Eukaryota; kingdom Metazoa; phylum Chordata; class Mammalia; order Carnivora; family Procyonidae; genus Nasua; species Nasua narica. Next base: position 104,799,233 of record CM052807.1, on the reverse strand, counting down.
ACAGAGTCTGAAAACCACTGTTACTTCACGATGCCTTCATGGACAAGGCCATAGTCAACAGCCCCACATGCCAGTCAGGCCGGCTGGAGGTCTATCTGCAACTGGCCTGTATGCTACTTACATGGCTCTAACATGAAACTGGGCTAAAATATACAAGCAGGGGGTGATGAGCAGTTTCACTAATCGGGAGCATGTCTGTATTTACATATTTGTTTCACACTGAGTAAGGGCCAGCCTACTTGGATTTGGTTAAGAATATGACATTCAACAGATTTTGAATGTTCACTAGCTAGCTCCTTCCAATATTTTACCCAAATAACATCAGTAAGACACTTTATATGACAAACGTTTCTTTTTTTTTTTTAAATAACAGTACGTGAACTAATTTGCAACTATTGGTTTGAGTTGATATATAACTTTGACTCAACAAAATTCAGTGCTTTTTTTTTTTGGCATGGCATCGATTACGATGGATAGGACAAACAAAAAAGGGAAGCTGGCTAGAAAAAAAATTCTTATTAGCTGATTTACAAACGTAGTTTTAAGGACTTACAGTTTCTGTGTCTGGGATCTTATGGGGTTGAAGTCCAAATTCTAAGTTTTTAACCTTAACTCCAAAAACTTCTTTACTAAAAATTTCATAAATACCTAAAATGAAATACAAACATATTTACATTGCCCATAATGTCAGCAAAGAAAAAAGATAAAATTTAAAAGTAAATCTTACATTTTCCATTAAACACTGCTATTCGTGGCTGATATTTCTGTAATTTCTGCACTAGAATACGTCCTCCTTCACGAAATTCTTTACTAAAATTGAATTAAAAAGTAGTCAAGATATAAGTATGGCAATATTTATAATATGCTAAATTCAGATAGCTGTGAATAAAAGATCGGTTTATGTATTTGTTAAGCTCAGCTTGAACCAGGTACATGTGGTATTCCTAGAGTACATGAGGCAGCTGCACGGTCAGGTTCCAACTTACAAAAATAAATGTAATTACCTGGAAAGATCTTTGCTGCCTGGTGTTGTCCTTTCCACCATATTGGTAAATCCAATACCATATTTCCCTGGTAAAGTGTGATCATCCATATGGTTCAGCTGGACCTCACTCAGGCCTGACATAAACAGACACTTCCCTGTGAAAATAAAACTTTACTTTATTTCTATATAGAGCATATATATTTCTATAGAGCATTATATATTTCTATATAGAGCAAAGGTTTTTGCCCCATGAATCGATGTGGTAGTCTACATTTTATCCTGAAATTACCAAAACAAACAAACAAACAAACAAAAAAACCCACACATAAAAAAGGTTTAGGATATTTAAAAAAACTATGGGCCAAATACCATATCAAGCAATTACTATATGCAAAGCCCTCTGCATGGATTATCTCATTTAATGATCATAACTATCTTAGGAGATATTAATTACTATTTTTATCTCCTTTTCACAGGGAAGTTAAGGTAAATGGCTGGGGGAAATAACATAGCTAGTCAGTGTAGGAAACTTCAAAACTATTTGTTTCCCTTTCTAATAACTGGTAACACCACCACCTGCTCCTGGAATAACTTAAATAGATAAACATACACCAAGAGACCCGAACATTCAAATACCCCAACAATGGCAGAAATGAAAAGTTCAAAGTTTTCTAGAAAAATTTTTTTAAAATAATGGAGATAATAAGTCCTTAGCCCCCAAAACACGTTACTGTATTTTTTTACCCTAAATGTTTTTAATGTTACTCTTAGATAATGGACTAGTATTTCCTGAGGGCCTACTACATGCCTTTTACTATTGGGCGGTGTTAGGTAAGTGGAGTTACATAGAAGGTAACGGTAGTTATACTTGGTTTTAAAGCTCACTCTACAAGTATGAGGCTCTTTAATATTACTTTCTGCTAGATATGAAGTATCTGTAGAGAATGTCTCCAATCACAAAATTTTTTAACTATTATAACTTGATTGCCAGTGATCAATGCATTTCATCTCTCCTGGGAAATAGGATCAGCAGAAATCTGGAAAGGTCAGTATTCTGTCTGCATGGGCACAATGAAGTACTATTGTTATTATCACTGTAGATACCAAGTAAAAAAGAAAACTCACTTAAAAATGTAGTAAAACTCCTATAAAACTATCAGCAAAACAAAAGAGGAAGTATTGCTTTTCTTGCCCTTCTACTTTCTTACACCAAAATGTGAACAAAAAACACCAAAAAGTTTTAAATCTTTCATTTTTGTGTACACATGCACAGAAAACATGTATGTATTTTGATAAACAATTTCTCTTAAAAAACACAATTCGGTTTAAACCCCCCCATTAACTGTTAACAAAGATACCTAATTTAAAAGTAAAATAATTTAAAAAAAGTAATTACTTACAAAAATGGTTTCCAGGTCCAGGGTAATGATGCCCTTTGTAAGCTGCCATTAGTCCTGGGTTTATGCCAATCTACAAAAAATGTTATACAGGTAAGCCTTAAAAAGTAGGGTTTAAGTCTTAGGGATTCTGTGAGGAGTGGCTGACAAAACTAAAATTATTAAAATAAAAGTTTAATCCAGTATCATAAGCAATACTGTTTATCAAGTACCTAAGTCTTGATCTGAACAAAGTACTACTTTTTTTTTTTTAAAGTAAGCTCCACACCTACTGAGCCACCCAGGCACTCCCAAAGTATTCCACTTTCAAGAAAAACATTCCCTTTTAGGGCGCCTGGGTGGCGCAGTTGGTTGGGCAACTGCCTTCGGCTCGGGTCATGATCCCGGAGTCCCGGGATCGAGTCCCGCATCGGGCTCCCAGCTCCATGGGGAGTCCGCTTCTCACTCTGAACTTCTCACTTCTCATGCTCTCTCTCACTCTCTCTCTTTCCTAATAAATAAATAAATAAAATCTTAAAAAAAAAAAAAAAAAAAAGAAAAACATTCCCTTTTAAAAGTGTTGCTGTTGTTTTTAAAAGACAGTCCTGAGGGGAGCGCCTGGGTACCTTGGTTGGTTAAGCATCCAACTCTTGCCTTTGGCTGAGGTCATGATCTCAGGGTTTTTGAGATGGAGCCCATATCATATTTCGCCTGGGGTGTGGAGCGTGCTGGGGATTCTCGCTTTCCCTCTCCCTCTGCCGCTTCCCCAACCAAAAGCCGCTTGTTCTTGCCTGTGCTGTCTCTCTTTCTCTAAAAAAATGACCAAACAGGGGCGCCTGGGTGGCTCAGTGGGTTAAGCCTCTGCCTTCAGCTCAGGTCGTGGTCTCGGGGTCCTGGGATCAAGCCCCGCATCGGGCTCTCTGCTCAGCAGGGAGCCTGCTTCCTCCTCTCTCTCTGCCTACTTGTGATCTCTCTCTCTTTCTATGTCAAATAAATTAAAAAAAAAAAAAAAAAAAAAAAGACCAAACAAAATAAAAACCAGTCTGGGGGGAAAAAAAAAAGCACGAAGAGTCATAAATAGAGAGAGAGCAAACTGGTGGTGGCTGGAGGCAGAGGGATGGACAAAATGGGTGACGGGGAGCAGGAGGTAAAGCACGGGGAGTAGAGCTGAGGGACTGTGACAGCACCTGGTGACCGACGGGAGCTACACTGGCTGTGTGCTCGGATAACATACGAACTTGTCAAATCACTATGTTGTACATCCGAAACCGTGTAACGCTGTCAACTACACTTTAATAAAAGAAAAAAGAGTAAAATAAAATGTAAACATAAAGACCAGTTCGCCTCCGTCGTATCCCCAGGGCCCCGCAGCCGCCCAGCTGGGCTGGAGAGAGGTCCCACCAGACTGCTTCTGCGTCCCCAGCGAGAGGCTCGCTCCATCCACACCAGTGACAGCCGTCTGCACGCTGCTGCTTCTGACAGTTACTGACAAACACCGAGGCTCAGAAATCAGTATTCTCATTTATAGAGAACGCACAGGGGTCATGCAACCTAAGCGAGCCACACGGATTACTTTATCTAATCGCAGCTCTGGGAGGGAGGCACGATCATCACCCCTGCTTCGCCAGTAAGGACACTGGTGATGAGGAAGCTTAAGGCTTGTCCAAAGTCACACTGATATGGCCGGATCGGAAACTGGACAGCCCCACTCTGGAGCCCATCCTCTTAACCGCATCCATGTAATACAAGCTCATGAAGGAGACGCCATTTACTACCACAAGGAGTCTCAGAAATGGTTCTCAACAAACTGCTATTTGCAAGAACAGAAGGTTAAGTGAAGTTAATCCACCAATGCTATTTATAAAACCACATGAGGACAAAAATCCTTACAATTACAATGTCCAGATTGAAGGTCAAAATGTCCGGGAGGGTCTTGGTTAGAAGTTCAGCTTCTGAAACACCATTAAAACGGTCTACCTTTCTTTTCACTTTAAATGTGTCTGTAATTTTTTCTTGCTTTTCTTTTGATTTTGTGGACTTGCCAGATTTTTTGGCTTCAGCAGGCTTTTTGGGTTCTACTGGTTTTTTTGGTTCTGTTGTTCTGGGTTTTCTTTTCCTTCCTTTTGGAGCCTCTGAAACACAATAATTTCCAGGATGTAGATGTAGATGCAGAAAAATGTAACTTACGAATGTTAGGCAGCTTTCCCAGAAAAGTGACCCTATAACACTCTACCTTTCTCTTCTATCTCCCAACTTCAGGGTCCTCTGCACCAGCCTCCCCTTCCTTCCCCCGGGACTGGGTTCAAGCAGCCCCGCGCCCCACCCTCCCTCCTCTGTCAGCCGTTCTTGGGATGAAAAGTCCATAGTAACCATAGATTGAGTTTCCACACACTCTTCCCTGTCATCTTGGCCTCCCCAGGGATACAAAGCAGCTATACTATTTTATATAAGGAATTCTAAATGTAAATACATAAACAGTTCAACAAACAAATGAAAAAATAAGTAGAAAAATAGGGAGGAAGAGAAGCATTTTAATTCAACTTCCCCATAATTTCCAGCAACAAAAAGCCTCAAATAGCTTGTGGACTTGTTTTAGAGATTACGAGTGTATATTCTGTTCCAGGGGTGGATTTAGAGGTGCTGAGGATGAAATCTCTGGGGTGAAAGTATTTCTCAAAAGGCAAGAGCCGGACCTATCTCAGGACGTAAAGCAGAGGCTCTCACTCTCAGCACCACTAACATCTGAGGTGGAGTGGTTCCGGGTTATAGGGGGCTGTCCTGTGCGTCACAGAATGCTTCCGAGCACCCCAGCCTCTACACATGAGATGCCAGGAGCGCCCTGCCAGTCACGACAATCCAAGCTGTCTCCGCACAATGCCCCGTGTCCCCTGCAGGGTGGGGGCGGGGGTGGAGGGGTGCTTGGTCAAGAATCGCTGACCTAAAGTTACCCATAGAAAGGCTTGGTTTTCTTACCCTTAATTCTTTAACATTTCCCTTAATTTCTTGCCCCCCGCCCCATTCTACTACTATTTAGCTGTTCCCTAATGCAGCCACCTGTCCTTCCTTCCTCTGCCTCACTCTGATTTAGCCACTCTGTATGCCAAGGTTTCTACTCTGTGGCAAGAGGAGAGTCAAGGCCAGAGGTATCTCCAAGGCAATGGAGTCAGATGTGTTTCTGGATCATAAATTGAAACTCTGAGCCCATTTCTCATGCAATACTGCTACCCTGGAGAAAACCATTACCTTCTCTCCATCCCCTCAGGTCCTCCTCCTCGTTTCATCCCCAGATTATTCGGTCTCGAATCTACTTTTTGCCTCCAAATTCTGCCTCACTCCCTACTATCCAATCTATCCTCTACAATATTTCTAGGCTTTTAGAATGTCAGTCTATGTAAGGCACACTCTGCTTACATTCTCTCAATAGCTCCCCACTGCCTTCAGGACAGGATATACATTCTTTAGGTTATAAGCCCCATCACTTACTACTTTTGGCTAAACACCAGATGCCAATGACAAAGAATCACTACTTCCCAACAGTCACGTTTCTTCTCATTAGTGCTTTTGCTTACACTGTTGCCTAAGTTTGGAATTTCCCCATCCCATTCTTCCTGGGGAGAAAGTCCTCATCCTTGGCTTCCAGAGCTCTGGAAAGCTACCTCTGAGCATCAGTCTGAGTTAGGCGTCAACTCGATGAGCTCCCACAGCATCCTGTGCCCCTTCTCACCCTTGGTGCTGCAGAATAACACATGTTTACTTATTATTTTCTCCTACTAGATTATGAGATATTTGAGGAGCGGATCCAAGTTCTTTTATTCCCCCAAACACATCACAGTGCCTGACACATACTTAGAAAATGGTTACAATCTTAATACTAAAATAAAACTAAAACTCGTCATTAAACCCTTTTTTACATAAATTGGCTAATCCAATAGCTGATTTTCTACGCTCTCCCGATGAAACCACCTTGTGTGGGTTCCTGAGCAGGAGCGGGCTCTGGAACCTCCGCCGGCACGTGCTGCTCGCTCAGCGCTGCCCTGTCAGGAGCTTCGGCCATCGTGTGTTGAAATGGGAACGTATAAAAAGCTTGAGCTTGCCGCAGGGAGTAGCTGAAAGAACAATAATATACGACGAGAAAGTTACCCAACTAGGAAGTTTAACCAATCAGCACTAAAAAACTTCAGGAGCCAAACACTTTGTAAACCAGACTGTGATATTTAGAGTCGACAACAGGGGCAAAGGGAGAAGGAATATATGTTCCCATATGTGCACATTCACCCAATTTTTACTTTGTGCCTACGCGTCAAACATTAATTAACTCTCCCACTGTTTAATGACAAGATGTGTCATCAATAAAACTTACCAGTCCTGTCAAGTCAGCCTCTGCTTTCTCTGAAATGAGATCATGGGACTTTTATAGCAGAGAAACTTAAAAGGCACAGCAGCTCAGACAGGATTAAAGTGTCCATAAAAACAATATGTGTCTCTATCTTCAGATTTAATCCTTTTGTCACAAAGATCCCCTCCAATCTAACCCTCACCCAGCTTTACTGATATATAATTGACATAAAACTGGGTACAAAGTAAAGGCATATAATGTGTTGACTTGATACATGGGTTATAAAATGATTGCTAACACAGTCTTAGCTAATATTTGCATCATGTCAAATAACTGCCATTTCTTTTTTGTAACGAGAACACTGAAGATCTGCTCTCTTAGCAACTTTCAAGTATATAGTACAGTATTATTAGCTGTAATTACCACGATGTACATGAGATTCCCAGATCTTGATAATCTTTATACTCTTCGACCAACATCTCCTCATTCCTGCCTTCCCTCCAATCTAATTTAAGGTTCTCTTTTGGTTTATCTGCCTACTTAATGATTTATTCATTGAACCTGTTTATAAATTGTTGCTGGGTTTTTGCCAACAGATTGGGACTAGAAATGGATATTCTGTACACATCTGTGAATTATGGGGAAAAAAACACTTTACGTCTCTTTTCTGAACATTTTTTACACTTTGTTCCAAGTACTCAGTTCAATATAAGGAACACAGGCCTTCACAGAGAACAGCCAAAAAAGTACTTTTAATGACTATAAACCATTATCTCAAACTGTTGCCCTGAGCACAAAGCCAGAGAAGTACACATACATTTTGTGAAACTCAAGCTACAGCTGATGCCAAACGATGTCATTAAATACACAATGGGCAGGAAAACACTAGGAAATAAAATGGGTAAGTACTGTTTACCATTTGGAGAGAAAAGTCATGTTTCCTGTGGTGAACTACTCACTTATCAGTCACAGAGAAAGAAAAGTGGGAACTCAGAAAGCAGAGATTAAAAAGGCAAACTAGTACAACCTAAATGGGTGAACTTTATAGTACGCAATTCAGATCTTAATAAGATGGCTTATAATAAGCTTAAATGGCTGAGGCAGGCCCAGGGTAAGAAACCACTGGGGCAGGGGCGCCTGGGTGGCTCAGTGGGTTATGGCCTCTGCCTTCGGCTCAGGTCATGATCTCCGGGTCCTGGGATCGAGCCCCACATTGGGCTCCCTGCTCGGCAGGGAGCCTGCTTCCCCCCCCCCTCCCCCCCCGCCTGCTCTGCCTACTTGTGATCTCTCCCTGTTAAATAAATAAACAAAATCTTTTTTTTTTTAAAAAAAGGAGGCCACTGGGGCAGTGAGGCCGGGACGCTGGGTGCCCAGAGACACGCTGGGGCCAAACCACTGGAGAGGAATTTTAGCTTCAAGCTATCTTTAAGGGTAAGCTGCTAAAGAAAAAGTTAAGAATTAGGTATTTCACTACTTCTGAAGAATTTTATTTTTTTAGATATATTGTTGTCAATTATGTAAAAAAGCAGACATAGCAACAGAGTAAGCTTTAGTACATCAACATGAGAAAATACTATGCAGCAAAATTACATTTATTGATATTTGTAAAAGCACAGAAAATGTTTAATGCAGACTTTAAAGTAGAAAAGAACACAAAATAGTACTGTAACCTAAGGCTGCACATCAGAAAACTCTGTAGACAAGTCCCTGAAGCTCAAATATGAAAAATGAAGAGAAGTGCTTAACTCGTGCTTGGCACAAAGTAAAATGTCCACCCCCCCCACCTCTACTTTTCTTTAATAATAGTCATAGCTCTTTTTGATAAATTGTAAAAACATTGGTTGTTCAGTGTCGACGACATAAATACTTTAATGAGGGGGTGGATACTGCTAGGTTACATCATGAGATCTTGTTTAGTGACCCATCGGAAAGTCCAGTAAAATGAACTGTAAATTCTGATTGTGGCCAGCAGCAGTGTTCTGAGATGTCAGCAGCCCCTTTCCGCTGGAGTGTGTAAAAGTAAAGACATATGGTGACAATAAGTGAGCGGCCAGAAGAACGCGTGATGTCTGTTCTTAATCTGTCACACCGAAGGGAGGGCAACCTTCCACCCTCCCCCTCGTTTCTTGCTACCCCTCTCAAGGGTCTCACAGATGTGTCCCATTTCGAGCACTTCACAAAGTCCAAACTTAAAATAATTTAGGAAAACACTACATTACAAAAGAATCCTGAACTTTAAAAAAATAAATTTCCAAAACATGGTTCCTTGCGCATATTTAGGGGTCATTAAATTCTGACCTGAAAAAAAGGGAAAAAAAAGGGGGAAAAAAAAGGGAAAAGGAGGGGCGCCTGGGTGGCTCAGTTGGTTGAGCAACTGCCTTCGGCTCAGGTCATGATCCTTGAGTTCCGGGATCGAGTCCCACATCGGGCTCCCAGCTCCACAGGGAGTCTGCTTCTTCCTCTAATCTTCTCTCCTCTCATGCTCTCTCTCACTTTCTCTGTCTCTCAAATAAATGAATAAAATCCTTAAAAAAAAAAAAGGGAAAAGGAAGAAAAAAAATCTGAAGTTTGATTTTAGAGCTATAGATCAACTTTGAAAGAAATTGAGAAACTTCTTATTAATATCCATATGTTCCTTAATCTTTCTAAAAATGATCCCTCGTAACTTCACAAAAAATTAAGTTAGAAGTAGAAAATAAATAAATTGGAAATAAAAACTAAAGCTATGAAAAATATGGTGCGTAACTTCTAAGATAATACACTATCTGTGTTTAGTTTTATCATCTCAGCAGCTTCCTAACAGAACAAAAGGAAAGAATGCATCGCAACATTCTCATTACTTGACAGAAGTAAGCAATACATCTGTACAAAACCTTTAAGAACTTCAAAGCTAGAAAACAAGAGTTCTGGATTAATTTAACTGTCTATTATGTAGTAATAGTTGTATCTGTAAGCAGCATAAATCTGTTGAACCGTAATCTGAAAATATTTAATACATTTGTTGTATTTACATGCGACTGCCGCTTGATTACTTAGAATTGCGCAGCGTTCAGGGAGCAGCGTTCTCTCCGTGTGAGGGACGCAGCAGAAGAGCACCTGCTCGAGTCACGCATCCTCTCAGCAGCTCTCAGGACCATGAACATGATTTCTACATGTAGAGACAACGTATAGAACAGAGGACTAATCTGTCCAGACTCTGAATAGACTCCAAAGAGTTTTTATCTTCTGTAACTCCTTCATATCAAATTTCTAAGCCTGAACGATGATCTTATTTCCCTTGCTCACTCTTCTTCGCTATCATTTTCTTCTCTAACATCTGTCTCCACACCTTCTGTGCCACTTCTCCTTTGCCTGCAGCTAATGCCCCCTCCATTCTCCTAGCCTCCATTCACAACCTCCTTCTCTTGACCATCAGGGCTTAAAGTGCTAGTTTTTGTAGCCACCTGAAGTTGACATACTGTGTATTTTCCTGATGAACTGTGTATTTCCCCACAGTCTTTCTCAAAACACACACACACGGAGGACTGGGGAGCCCAGTTAATTCAGGTTTTGCTGTACTTGAAAAACTCAAGTTTTCTCGTCATTTTCCACTTTTTTTTTTTTTAAAGATTTTATTTATCTGACAGAGAGAGAAAGAGGGAGCACAAGCATAAGCAGGGGGAGTGGCAGGCGGAGGGAGAAGCAGATTCCCTAGTGAGCAAGGAGCCTGACATGGGGCTCAATGGCAGGGATCATGACCTAAGCTGAAGGCAGACACTTAACCAACTGAGCTACCCAGGTGCCCCATTTTCCACTATTTTAAAGATTTATGTTGCTCTTTTCTAAATACATTTGTCTTAGTCCCCTTGGGCTGATATAACAAAATACCATAAACCGTGGCTTATAAAAAACAATTTTTAGGGGCACCTGGGTGGCTCAGTCGGTTAAGTGCCCCTCTCTTGGTTTCAGCTCAGGTCATGGTCTCAGGGTCATGAGATCGAGCCTGTGTTGGGCTCTGCCCTGGGCGTGGAATCTGCTTAGGATTCTCTCTCTCTCCTTCCCCCTCTGTCCCTCCCCTACTTTCTCTCTCTCTAAAACAAACAAACAAAAACCATTTTTTTACTTACTACACTTTGGGAGGCTCAAGTCCAAGCTCAAGGCACCAGCAGATTGACTGTCTTTTGAGGGCCTGCTTCCTGCTTCGTATGGGTTGCCTTCTCACTATAGCCTTACAGAATGGAAGACGTAAGAGGGATCTCTCTGGGACGTCTTTTATAAGAGCACTAATCCCATTCATGAGGGCTAGTTTTCAACATATGAACTTTGAAAGGACAGTCTATAGCAGTATCTTATTATTTTCATTTAAACCATCATACACAACACTGATATTTACAAAATAACAATCAATGCTAAATAATCCAAAATGCTCAACTAAAGGGAACTAGTTATATAAACCACAATCAAACACCATCATAACTATTTAAGGATTACATTTAGCACTGCAAAGCGGAGGGCAACCCTCTCGGATCCCCTCCTTCTTTGGGGGAGCTCTGTACTATCACTTTGCTATCACTCAATAAACCTTGCTTTGCTGTCCACCACTCTCTCTGGTCTACCTCTTCATTCTACAAAGTGGTGTGACCTAGAACTGTGGGCACCGATGCAGAAAAACATTCTGTGACATTTATTGGGGCTCGTCTGGGATGTCTACCATCGTGAAGGACAACTAACTGTGAATGGTGGGCAGCAAGTCTCTTTCTCTCCCCATTTTGTTGAAACAATGGGCACCTGTCAGCCATGTAAGAACCATTAGTGGGATTGCTATTCTCAAGTCTCGGGTGACAGGCTCTCTGAGCTCGTCCCTGACTGATCCTCCAATAGAAGTTGGGAATGTTGGTTTGATAAGGACTCAGAACTCCTTTCGGGGCAGATCACCGGCTGTGAGGGACCTAGGAAAAACCTAGCAACAATTGAAGGGCCTGACCAAGGCTTCCCTTTGGTGGACACCCAAAGGCCTTCAGAGGGACCTGGTTCCTTACTTGCCTACTCTGGCATCTAGAGCGATAATCCTCTACTACTCTTTTTTGGCTGATTCCTCCCCTAAGGGAATGAGCAGGAAAGCCGAGGATGGCCCCCCAGACATTCTCCGGCGAGTGGTTCAGGTGGCCTCCAAGGGATCTCATAATTCTGTTATGGTGAGGAACAGTCTCCTGTTTCGGACTCCTCCTATCCTGGGCATTACTAGGACACCCATCGAACTGGTTACGTCACCTATGTGAAGGAATGGCTAAGCGGGGCAAAAGAACTATGATCTAAGGGATCTCCCAACTTTTCCATTCCACAGTGGTTATCCCAGGTGGATTTCCTCTCCCTGGGTGCCCTGTATCTTATCCCTCCATATGGCCATGCCATACAGAACAACTCTAAGAAGTCTAGTGTATCCACTGACTTGTAAGAGTCTCAAGGGTAGGGAAACCAGGGTCATTCTCGGGAGGCAGGACCACGCCTGGGTAAGCACCACTACCCTCGCAGAGAGGACAGCGGCTCTGGCTGTCAGTCGCAGGAGTACCTAGGGCCACACACCAGGAAAAGATGAGAAGGAACTGAGGAGGGGGACGCCTTTTCCTTTCTTCCCAAGTCTCCCTGATCAACAGCAAGAAACTGAAGTAAGGGATACCTTTTCCTCTCTTCTTGTAGATAGGTAAGTCCCTGACCAGACTCTTACTCCTTTAGAGTCCCTTCCTGGCATTACAGGCTATATAGAAAGAGTATCAGACCCGTAAATCACTCAGTATCATTTATGTGGATACCTTACTGGTTTTCACTGGGCAAAGACAACTCATTTCTTTTGTTCTGGGGCATGGCCACAATACAAGTTGGAGGATGAGACACGGCCCCCTGAAGGACTTTACCTTCCTGGTTTTAAATGGGAAAAAGGCGGCTCATTTTCTTTTGTTCTGATCTCAGCAATGTAGGATTGATCCCAGCCTCCTGGCTACTTTCTTCCAGACCTCCCCTACCACTCCAGATGGGGGGTGGGGGGTGGGAATGGAACAAAGGAATACCACATCCACGTCAGAAGTAGATAGGCAAATGGAGTCTGCAGGGGAATCTCACCCCTGGCTCCATCCTTCCTAAGGTAAGATCAGGTCTGCTTACCCGTCTAGCCCTATCCTGGAGCCCCTGCTGGTGCTCAAGGGCTTTACCCTCTGAAAGTATAGGTAACGCTCAAAGGGGGACTAAAGGAAGGTGCTGCTACGGACCTGAGACGAAGGGAGACCTCAAAGTTTTCCAAACTTGGATGCAATGCTTCTGTTAAATCAGACCCTCTCCGAAGCAGAAAAACGTGAGGTTCTGAAAGATACGGGGACCAAGAGATGGGTGAGACCACGGGTGGCTTCAGTTTCCAACTGGAGCCCAGGCTCTACCTCCTCAAGACCCCAACTAGGATCCTCTCAAGATCATAATTAGGATCTCAACAACCTCCTTGGAAACTGGTATTGCTGTCACTTCCAAGCCTGCATCCTAGAGGGGCTGAGCCATACTTGGGGGCTTCTCCCTCATTCGTTTTCTGAGTTAATAGCTCTAATTGGAGCCAACCGTGGTTGGCTACCTCAGGATAGAGACTTAACAAATATTCCCAAACAGCTGCCAAAACTCCCTTTGTTTCAGGGAAATTCTCTGACTTCTCTGGCCTGACATGGACTGCTTATTTCCATGTTAGCAGAAAAAACATGGTTTCTGCTCATGTGTCCAAAGCTGATGAGGTTTAGAAGCTGGAATGATTCTACCTAGGTTTGCTGAAGGTGAAATAAGCTCGCATTAAAATGGTGGTTCTCAAAGTTTATGGTAATTATTAAGAAAGTTTTGCTTGGATGATAAATGGGATTACATCTAGGTCTTTTCCAAATAGGATAAAGTGCTAAAGCACTGATGACCAGACACAGGTTTGTGGTTTTAAAGGACATTTAAGGGTCTGTTGGTAGAATAAAATGGTGGTTAATCTTGTGGGCCTCAAAGTTTTCATGGGCAATTGTTAAGGTAGTTTTCAAAGTCTCTAGAAAAGGATATCTGGGTCTGTTGGTAAATTAACTGTCAACCCAAACTCAGGAAGAAAACCCAATAGTTTTCTTATACTGAGAGAGGCTCTAATTAAATACATAGCAATCTCCCCCAGTTCTTCTGAGGCCGAGATCATTCTTAAAGCCCAGAGATTCCGGGGAAAAAAAATGCAAAAGTTGGCTGTTGGCCCGAGGAGACCCTAGAAGAGCTCTAATGAATTATCAGCGAGTCTTTTACAGTGGGACCAAGAGGAGATCAAGGAACAGAAACTAAAGAGAAGTCCGAGCCTTTGGTCACGGCCTGCATGCCGTTGCCAGCTTGGCCGGCTAAGGCTCTGGCACCAAATGCCATCTCTGTGGCTGCCTAGGACACTGGAAGTGAGAATGCCCCCATGGCAAAAAACACTTGCGAGGGGGACTCTGGAAATCTGAATGCCCTCGGGGACTTCAGTCTGTGAGGGTTTGGGTGGCCCGCAGGCCCTGACTGGGACTGATGGGGCCTGGGGCTCTACGTGGTGGCTCCTTCAAAACAGCTCACCACAGGGAACCCAGAGCCTCAGGTAATTCTGGAAATGGAAAACCAGTCGGTTTCCCTTTTGATACTGGAGCCACCTTTTCTGTTCTACTCTCGGGGGCCAATTGTTCAACCGTGTTTTGTCATTAAAGGTGTCACTGGGCGACCCATATGTCAAATTTTTTTCTGACCTTCTGGGACGCACCTGGGGGATCTAATATCCTCTCACTCTTAATGCCTGAAAGCCCCACACTTCTCTTAGGTAGAGATATTAGCTTTCATATTGATAGCCTCTGGGCAGACAAGCAATTGCCTCCTCTTAATAGATGCTGATATTAATCCCCAGGTCTGGGCAACTCAGGCTGAAGTGGGTCAGGCCTTAAGAGCAGGCCCATTCCCACACACCTTAAGGACCCCACAACTCTCCCTTGTCAGAAAGTTTTTTGGGGCCTATAGAACACTGTCGCTCATGGATACCAGGACATGGAGAAAAAGCATGTCCCCTCTAAATCTGAAGCCTGGATCCACCATTCCTAAGTAAAACCCTGGTCCCCAACGGGGCCTAACAATAAGGAACTGAAATCCCTATGTGAACTCAGAGAGGACCTCAAAATAGTTTTGCAGTGACAAGAAACAGGTAAGTCTTCTTAAATGTTATTTTCCCTAAACCCCATCAAAATCATAGCCCTTATTGCATTCCTTTCTCATAGTACATGGGGAGTTCACTAAAACTAAGCCTCTCTCTCTCACCGGACCCCTGGCTGTACTCGGGCATGCACTGTGCTTTGGGCCTTGCCTCCTAAATACCCTAACCTGCTTTATGTCTTCCAGAACAAAGGTCATCAAACTCCAAATGGTGATTTTGATGGAACCTCACATGGAGGTCAAACCAGATATCTACAGGGGACCCCTTGATAGATCAGGGCGAGAGGAACCCTGACTGCTGTCCCATCCAATGCCCCTAACCAGCAGGAAGTAGCTACAATTGGTCATCGCCCTTCTTCCCCAACAGTGGTTAGGGTTACCTCCTTAAAGGGATTTTACACCATGCCGCAAGGAGCCCTCCACCCTTTCTTTCCATGTGACAGGTAGATGACAAAAACCTGACTGGGTGGCAGGTGCAGGGTGGGTTAATTTGATTAAAACAGTGTGCCAACAAGCCATAAAAACTGCTAGACTTAGAAATTCCGGTGACTACCCGCTCAGGTCCCCTTCTTCCTTGGGAGCTTTGTACTGTCACTGCTATCTCTCAATAACCCTTGCTTTGCTGCCCGCCACCAACACCAATAAAATAATACTGCAAAGCGGAAGTGTGTGTATTCGCCATGCATTGCTGGGTACTTACTGTACACAATCTATCAGAAACTATAAACACAAAGATTTAGAATAAGCCAGATCCTCAATTCATCCAACTATTCTTCATATAGTATGATTTCAAACTTCCTCACGATTTTCTCATTTTTTGGTGCTCAGAATCAAACAAAATAAAAATATTCCAGATACAGCCTCATCATAACCTGAAACTGAGCAGGACTATCAACTTCCTCATTCTGGAGTTGTACTGCAGAATCCATGACATCAGCTTTACTGGCAATTTTGCTCTTATACTGTTGATTCATATGGAGTTTATCATCAATGAAAACTGCCCTTTTTTCACCTCTCCCTTGTATCACTGATTTTTCTGCACCTAAGCACAGGATTGTGGCTCTTTTTAGTAAAAGATGATTCACCACTGCAGCTGTTAGGACTGAACTGGATTGACTCAAACTATCAATTCCATTAGCCTCTCCCAGAGTTGGAGCATTCACAGATTTTATCAGCACTTGGAGGTTGTTAAATTGTTGAAAAGAACAAGTTGGGGTAGAACTACATGTTACATCAGTAGAGACCTCTCTTCAGCCTCCCCTTGATTCTTTCAGCAGTAAACCAGTTTTGAGTTCACCTAACTGGACCACCAGCAGGCCATCTTCATCTTGCCCACAGAGAAGTGGTATATGGCACAGTTGCTAGGGAGGCTGACTTTGAACCACATAGCCTGGGTTCAAATTTCAGCTCTGCCATTTACTACCTCAAGTTCCTTAACCTCTTTGTCCCAGTTTCCATATCTGTAAAATGGCAATAGTTGTACCTAATTCATTGGTTACGAGGATTAAATTAGTTAACACATGTAAAACACTTAAAACTGTGTGGTATACAATAATTTTGCTGTAATAATAAAGACAGTGGGAGATGATTACATACTTTAGGTACCTCCTGTCATCATCCCCCTGATGCTGTCTAGTCCCGTATCATTATCCAAAAGGGAATGAACCTAGCTTGGTATGTCCTATTTTTTCCTGAAATTATACTGTAGCCTAGTGGCGACTGGTTCCTTTTAAAAATGCTCAACAAGGGACGCCTGGGTGGCTTACAGGATTAAGCCACTGCCTTCAGCTCAGGTCATGATCTCAGGGTCCTGGGATCAAGCCCCACATCTGGCTCTCTGCTCAGCGGGGAGCCTGCTCCACCCCCCCCCCCGCCCCACCTCTCTGCCTGCTCTCTGCCTGCCTCTCGCCTACTTGTGATCTCTCTCTCTCAAATAAAATAAATAAATAAAATCTTAAAAAAAAATAAAAAAAATAAAAATGCTCAACAATCACTGAGAAGTAAAAATTTTATTTAAGATCAAAGTCAATAAATTAGAGGACAGACTCTACCTTTGGAAGAAATAGGAACCCACATGTTTATTTCAGGCTTCAGGCCCCTCTCCTGTTGTCTACAAGTCTTAAAGATTGGCTGTAATCTAGCCTCTCATTTGAAATATAACTTATCCGGCCAGGAATATGATTTCTCTTAGAGCAGTGAAAGTTCTCTTAAATGCCCTTCTTATTGGGACACCTGGGTGGCTCAGTTGGTTGGGCAGCTGCCTTCGGCTCGGGTCATGGTCCCGGCATCCTGGGATTGAGTTCCGCATCGCGCTCCTTAATTGGCGGGGAGCCTGCTCCTCTCTCTGCCTCTGCCTGCCTGCCTCTCTGCCTGCTTGTGTTCTCTCTCTGTTAAATAAATAAATAAATAAATAAATAAATAAATAAATAAATAAATAAATAAATAAATAAAATCTTTAAAAAAAAAAAGCTCTTCTTATTGATCTTGTCTCTTCAAGACGTTCATTCTGCCATTTCCAGTCTATAATCATTTTCCTTTATCATTGAGATAAAAAAAAAACCAAAATCAGAACCAAGTGTTTGTTTTGCTTTCTGTTATTTACTAATATGCCAGTGGACTAGGC
Organism: Nasua narica; assembly: GCA_028533885.1. Lineage (NCBI taxonomy): Eukaryota > Metazoa > Chordata > Mammalia > Carnivora > Procyonidae > Nasua > Nasua narica. The sequence goes on along the minus strand of CM052807.1, from coordinate 104,781,714 downwards.
AGAAAACCCAAACCTTTCTCGCCCTTGTTGTCAATACCTAACTAAAAAAGTTCTTGGTCTCTTTAACATTTCTAGAAAGAATGATTTCATTCGAGGGTTACTCTTTCCAGTGTGTATTTTCAGTGGTCCGTATCACATTTTTCCAGTCACTTTTTATTTGACATCCTACTTTCCATTTTTGGTACATCTTTTTTACGCTGGAGCTCATTAGAAACATAGTATCCTCTTCTCCTTTTTCCCTCTCTGGTTAGCCTTTAAATATTTGTTATGATACTACAATTATCTTTTTTTTTGAGATTTTATTTATTTATTTGACAGAGAGGAAAGAGATCACAAGTAGGCAGAGAGGCAGGCAGAGAGGGGGAAGCAGGTTCCCTGCTGAGCAGAGAGCCCGATGCGGGGCTTGATCCCAGGACCCTGAGATCATGACCTGAGCTGAAGGCAGAGGCCCACTGAGCCACCCAGGTGCCCCTATCTTCTTTTTTTTTTTTTTTTTTTGAGAGTCCATATTAATGGAATTTTTTTCTTTGAATTTTTTGAAATTACTCTTCCAAAATTAAAAGTAAATTCATTATACCCAGCATTCCATTCTACTCCTTGATTAGCATAAGGTCAAGACTGACAAAAACCCAATTTCTCAGGATTATCTGGAGCCTGTCATTTCAGAATCCCAAACAACAAAGCCCTTACACTACTAACACAAAGTTCTCTTTATTTCCTGAGGTTAAAACTTCGTGAGTCAAAATTAAAAATGGTCTCTAACCCTGTGGATGATGTTAAAACAGAATATGAGTCAATTTTTGGGTAAACTTTGTACCAGAAACCTATGACTTTGCTGGAAGACAGTGAGCAAGGTCTTCTAATGCGTAATTCATTTGATGGTAGACTTCACCCAGGTTTCAATTTTGATCTGAAGTAAGATCACAGAGGTAGGAGCAAGTTCCACAAGTTCTGGTGAATTCTTCAAATGTAAAGTTCTTTTGAGAAGGAAGTGCAGTACTTTATGTCTGGATTTGACGAGCAAAGGCAGCATAAAGTCCACACTTTATCTTTCCTAAACTCTAAAGATTATTTTGGTGATCTAATCCCTTCTACATAACACAGATTCACAACATGTGAGAACCGGATTCCAGAGATGCCCTATTTTACAGACACGAACAGATCCAGAGAAGCTTAGTGTCTTGCCTAAATTTAGGACCCATTAGCCACGGAGAGTCAGGAAAACTCATTAGGTCAAAAAGAATTTTATTCTAATGTAAGTCACCACTTTTATCTTTTTAAAGACCCTATTACCCCAATTATTTTTTCATTTAGTTCTCTGCCAGGAGTTCAAATGGCGAAATCTCTGCTCTTGCCAAATGTTCTACCAAGCATTTAACTCTCCCCAAAGGTCAGATTGACAGTAGATTCTTAAGTTCGTCCCTAAGATCACCAGAAAGCACTGATGACTTCTTGGGAGTATTAGTCACAGTCCAGAATTCAAGAGCTCCAGTACGGTAGTGTTATCTACCTTGTGGCCCCTCACGCGGCTTGTAAAAAACCTACGGGGGAAGAAGCCACAATAAATCTACTAACTCCAAAATAAAAACTCCAGCAGTGATCCGTGTGATACTCCATCTTTACACCTCTTCACATTATAAGGGAGGGTGGAGGGAAACGCAGCCAAGAATGACAACTGGAAGGAAATGTTAACTGGAAACTGGTAGCTGGTAACTACCGCGTTTGAAAGCCGGCTGGATGCCGGGAAGGCCGGAAGAGGCGCTCAGGTGCTAGAGACGCCGCTTCCGAGGGGCCCGGGGGACGACTGGCCCGAGCGGGCCGGGGTGCGCACGCGCGGCCCCGGCCTTTGTACTCGGGCCGCGGCATTTAAAGACCCCCGCGTGCGTGCGCGCGCCCGCCGGCCAGCCCAGCCGCGAGGGGTGCGGGGGGAGGGGCGGTGCTCCGCCCCGGCCTTACCTGCCCGCGTTCTCCGCTTCCATTCCCCGCTGCCGCTCTTGCTGGCGGCTGCTCCTGCCCGGCAAGCGAACGACTGGTCTCCGTAGTAGCGCGGCGTACTAACGGCTGTACGACAATAACCAGAGACTGCACACGATTGCCGGCACAATTCAGACAGCGGCTGGCGCTCAAGCTCCTCCCCCGAGCTTCTAGTCACCGCCCCCCAACCTCCCAGCCCCTACCCCCCCTCACTTCGCGCTGCGCTTCCTTCCGCTGGAAGCCAAATCCCACGCCCTGTGGTTGTCACGTGACACAGGCAGCCCAATCATGTTCGCTTCCCTCTCGTTGGTTCTCCTGCTCCCCGCTTGGCCTTTCGGGAAGGGTGGAGGACAAAAAGGGTGGGGCGAGGGGGCGCTCTGCTAGCGTCAGCTTTTGTCCGCCACGACTCTTCGGTGGTGGGAGGATCGGGAGCTGGGAGAGTGATTTGGGGGCGCTGCGTGGGTGGCCGGTTATGCTTATCAGGATTATCCAGATCTGTACACGTCAGTTTTATCCCGATGAAAAAGTATTTTGCGTTAATTATCAGGTATCAATTATCAAGTGTGATTTGGGGCGAATAAGAGACTTCGGACTCAGAAAACTTGGGAGTTGAGGTCACTGCCATCTTGGGCCTCAGTATCCTCCTCCGTAAAATGAGGGTGACTGTAAAACTGCTTTGTAAAATCTAAAACCGTTACGTGAACCACTGTCTGCTATAATTTGTGTATGTAAAAATATTAACGTTTCAAGTGTATGATAGATGCCATTTAAGCACCCCGTCTCATTACCTTAGACTAGCCGCTCTGTTTTAGTTCTCAATGGCTTTTATAGCTAGTTTTTGTTTCATTAGTTCTCAAGGTGTTTCACAAGGACTTTGTTGAATCACCCCTTATGGAGGGATGCTTGGGTGGCTTACTCAGTTAAGCCCAAATAAAATTTAAATAAACTTTTAATAGAGATAGGCTTTTCTGTTTTTCTAGTTTGCATGACGAAAGATATGGCTGCTCTATTAGTTTTCCTCAGTTGGGCTGTGGTAACAAATGACTACAAAATTTTGTTACCGGGGCACCTGGCTCCAGGAGTCCCAAAGGGACCAGATTTGGTCACATACTACTGACGAAATTCAAAGGTAGAGAAAGGAATAGTAGTGAAACAATTTATTTCAGGTCAACACTAGGAAGATAGTAGACTAAGTGTCGAATACTGTCTCCAAAGCGCTGAAAATACTTCTAGGTTTACATAGAATGTGGAATAAATGTCTGTGGATAGGTGCAGGTGGGCCATAAAGGTCAGGTTGATGGTTGTCCTCCTGGACCAGGTCAATCATGCAAGCTCTTGCTGGCATCAGGGTAGTCCCTATTGCTTGAGGGGTACTTTCGGTTCCCATCATGGAATGCATTATCCATTGAGTCTTTAGCTGAGTTAAGAGATAAACTGGAAAGAAAATTTTAGTCATTTAGAAAATACATACTGGTCAAAATGGAGGTAGTTGAAGGGTTCTTTCCATCTCTGGTTTACAGCAACCAAGGTTTATTTCTCACCAATGTAATGTGGACGGAGAACGGCTATGGCTCCATGCTCCATGGTTCATTCTGGGATCCAGGAAAGGGCTTTCCTGAGTAAATACAGAATGATTAATTTGTCTTATATCCATTGCTGAAATGAAACTTTAAATATTTTTCAACTTTTCAGAACTTTTATGGATGCTCTGTCCATTAGTAGGTACTACTCAGAACCTGACTCATGGTGGGCATCCAGTGAGTATTTGTTGAATGAATGAACACAGTCCATTCTCTCTCTCTCTCTCTCTCTCTCTCTGGTTTTTCTAACTACTCAAGATCATAGTCCAGAAAAGTTTCTTGTAATGTTTTATTTATTGATTTGAGAGAGCATGTGCATGAGTGGGGGGAGGGGCAGGGGAGGGGAGAGAGAATCTCAGGCAGACTCCCCTCAGTGTGGAGCCTGATGTGGGGCTGGCAGGCAGGGCCAGTTTCATGGGAGTGTGACCTGGCGCACACCAAAAGCATGATCCATAAAAGAGGAAATTAAAAAATTGGACTTTATTAAAATTAGAAGCTTCTGCTCTTCAAAAGATTATTAAAAAGTAAAGACAAGCTATACACTGGGAGAAAATATTTGCAGATATCTGATAAAAGACCCATAATATGTAGATGATTAAAATAAAAAAAACCAATAAAAAATGGGTGAAAGATTGAACAGATACTTCAAAGAAAATACGAGCATATAACAGGATTCTCAGCATCATCATTCATGAGACGCCACTACCAACCTACCGGAGTGTCTAAAATGAAAAAGACTACCAGACCAGGTATTGGAAGAGGATGGAGAGGAACTGGGGGTCTCAAAACTGCTGGTGGGAATGTGAATTGTATACCTACGTTGAAAAATACCTTGGCAATTTCTTAAGTTAAATATATACCTATCTACTATATGCTGCAGCTATTCTACTCCTAGGAAAGTATTCAATACAAATGGAAGCATATGTTTACAGGCTTGTATGGGAGTCCTTTTGGTACATTTCACTGTTTATAACAGCTTTATTCCTATAAGTCCCAAACTGCAAACAACCAAAATGTCCACCAAAGGTGAATGGATACACCAATTGTGTTATAATTATACTCAGCAATAAAAAGAAGCAAAGGACTGATATGTGCAACAATGTTAATGATTCTCAAAATAATTGTGCTGCATGACATAGGCCAGACCAAGATGCTACCTAGTGTTTGGTATGATTCCATTTACATAACATTCTAGAAAATGCAAACTTATCTGTTGTGACAGCAGATCCAGAGGAGACAATATGGGAGGAATTAGAGGCATAGAGGAACTTTGAGTATGATGGATATGTTAATTATTTTGCTTGTAGTGATGGTTACACAGGTGTACACATGTTAAACCTCATCAATTTATATATTTTAAGTATGTTGTTGATATCAACTACACCTCCATAAAAGTTATTTAAAAGGTGAGTGTATCATGATTCATGTTATACATACAACCCTAATCCTTCAGAATTTAGTCTTTTTTAAAAAATAATATTTATTTGACAGAGAGAGAGAGATCATAAGTAGGCAGAGAGGCAGGCAGAGAGAGAGGGGGAAACAGGCTCCCTGCTGAGCAGAGAGCCCTATGCGGGGCTGGATCCCAGGGCCCTGAGATCATGACCCCAACGGAAGGCAGAGGCTTTAACCCATTGAGCCATCCAGGCGCCCCTAGAATTTAGTCTTGAGTTTCAACTTTCTCTCAACAAAAATAAACCCATAGTCATAGCACAATCTATATACGCATAGATTTAACAAGGTCGACTTCAGTTTTCTTTTATTCCAGTAGCACCAGTAGGAACAGCAGTGAGTGTGGTTCCGTTTCAGGGCTCAAAGGACGCACGGCAGGAGGAGGAACAGCGCTTGAACTCCATTCTCTGGAGGATGACTTCATCTAAGCACTGGTCGGAGTGCCAATCTCCACCCGCTCCTCAAAGGTGGTAAACGCAATTTCCTTGGGCGTGTGAAGGGACACACGAGGCAAGAATCCTGCCAGATCCGAACCCGAGACTCGGCATCTGCCAGGGAAGCCCTACTATAAGAGAGTAAAGAGCGCAACGAGTGCCTGAGGCTGGGAAAGCACTGGAAACTGGGGGAGGCGGGGAGGTGGAGGGGAGAAGAAATAAAAAATAAGACAGCAGCTCAGGCTGCACTTCCCAAGAAGGCCCGGGTCACGTGCCCGAGGGGGGATGGCACAGCCCAGACTTTCCGGTCCGGCGGGGCCCCCAGACCCTGTACTTTAGGTTCCGCCGGCAGGTCATCCGCTGCAACCCGGGCGCGCACTTCCGTTCGCCCTCGGACCCGTTGCCCTTCGCCATTGCATTCTGCGGTACGGTCTCTCGCGGTGCCCCTGTAGGGCCGGTGGGGAGTGCGGTGTGCAGTTGTTCTCCTGCTAGAGTCTGAAGAGGCGCGGGGAAGCCACTGGGTGTCGGCCTTCCGCTTGCTGCGCAGGAGCTGCCTTTAAGTTGCGCAGGCCCAGCCCCCGCACTAAGAGCCGGGTGAAGGCTGGAGGCGGCTCGCGGGCGTGGAAGTGGCGGGCGTTCGGACTTTCGGCGCCCTCGTATCAAAAGTTGAGCTCACAGGGCGCGGGGTGGGAGACAACCCGGGGTCCTGACCCCGCCCCACCGCTGCTGTGTGCTCTGTTTCCCGGCATGGTTTCGTCCTGACCTAGGAGCCTGCTAACACTGCCCGTCTTTCCTCCCGGTGCAGCAGCCCCCCGGCCATGCCCGCGGGCGTGTCCTGGGCCACCTACCTGAAAATGTTCGCGGCCAGCCTCCTGAGCATGTGCGCCGGGGCCGAAGTGGTACACAGGTTCTACCGGCCGGACCTGGTGAGTGCAGGAGGGTCCTCGTTCCTGGCTCCTGGACCACTCCGTTCTCCTCCCAGCGGCGGGAACGATCTTAAAACGAAATTAGAAGCACACCTGCCCTGAGCCTAAAGCCTGATGATGGCATACCATTGCCGTTAGACCAATGCATGGCCTGTTCTTACACGGGTCTTACACAGCCAGTCACCTGCCTGCCACTGGCCTTGATCTTCTTCCATTTACCCCTCGTTCCCACTGTTGTCTCATCGGTTTCCTTGCTGTTTCTCACACTCATCAGGCCTGTCCCCATCTCATTGCCATGCCTTTTCGCCTCTTGGAATGCTTTTCTCCCAGATCTTGGGTTGGTTTCCTACTTCCGGACTCGACAGCCTGCTCAAATACCTTCTCCAGCAGCAAGAGTCCTTTGGACAGCTCCTAAAGGATTCCTCCTTGTGCTATTCTGTCTCAGTCCTTTGTTTCTCTAGAGGACTTGTCACAGTTTGCAAGTATTTTATTCTTTTTGTCTATTTACTTGTTCACTGTTTCCTCCACCAGAATGTAATCTCCATGAAGGGACTGGGCCTTCCTGCTTCACCCTTGATCTCGGTCACCTAGAAAAGAGCTTAGCATATAGTAAATGTTTGATAAATATTTGATGAATGAAGAACGAGGGAATATAGGCATTCCACGGAGGGAGAAATTTAAATTACTTTTGGCATTTTAACCATTCATTGAATTAGAACTGGGAATTAGAGGTGCTTTTGAGGAGTTATGGTCTTGTGGAGGTGAAAGCAAGCATGTGCTAGGTGTTATACTACAGGTGTGAAGAGTGGTTGGAGCACAGTCTAGGGAACAGTCATCTCTGCCTGGACTCTGGACAGGTAACAGAGAACCATCCATTTGTCTTTCTAGTTTCAGTTACCTGTCAGCTACAGTTTTGGGGGGTGTTTATTCTTATTTTCAGATAGGGAAACCGAGATTCAGAGGACTGAGGTTGATTTCCCAGGGTCACATAGCTTCCTGGGGATTTGAAGCCCAAGCTTCCTGTTCAGTGTTTCTTTATTTTTGATCCTATTAAGGAGGTAGTACAACACCCTTGTAAAACATTCAGATTGAATTCAGGAATGTAGAGTGGAACGTGAAAATCTACCCCTCCCCTCCACTTTCTCCAGTCTGCTACCCTCAAGTAGCTACCGTTTTTTGGTTGGTGTATACTTGCAGACTTTTACTATTGTTGAGATACACACGAAAACACACACAGTGGACAGGGTGTTTTTCCCCATGGAAATAGGAATTCATATACACGTTTCTTTCTTTCTTTTTTTTTTTTTTTAAAGATTTTATTTATTTGATAGACACAGTGAACAGTGAGAGAGGGAACACAAGCAGGAGGAGTGGGAGAGGGAGAAGCAGGCTTCCCGCCGAGCAAGGAGCCCGATGTGGGGCTCGATCCCAGGACCCCGGGATCATGACCTGAGCCGAAGGCAGCCACTTAAGGGCTGAGGCACCCAGGCACCCCGGAAATAGGAATTCATGTACATGTTTCTCTAACTTGTTTGTTTCCGTTAACATCTATATGAATAGACACGTTTATATCAACACATTTTTTTCTTTCTGATCATTGAATAGCAATTTATAATATGGATGTTCCGTATATTATTTAATCTAACATTGGTAACATTGATATTATTTAATCTAACATTGTATCTAGTTTTTGTACAAACAATGCTGAAGTAGCTCTTTCTTACCAGCAGGGACTCCTTCTCTTTTGAGTTCTAGGGACCTATTAGGGTTGCTTAGTGGAGACAAAAAGGGATAAGAACCTTCCACAGAAATGCTTTTGAGTCACTAGCTCCTGAGGCATAGACATCAAGCAGGTATTACAAAGGAAGGAATACCTGTGATATGCCCCTGGGAAATTGACTTTTGATTTACCCATTTCATTGTAAGTGGGAACATGCAAGGTTGTTACCAGCAACTGCTTCGACCTTGGGAGGAGGCCACATGAAGCCAGAATCTCTAGAAGGACTTTACCCAAGTGTCACGGGCCACTTGGTCCTGATTGGGCTGTGACATCAGTGGCGGGGTGCTTCTGTAGGGCCCTGAAGGCCAGGGCTGGCCGGCTACCTGTGGAATGCTGGATGCTTTACTAACATTTAAGGAATTTGTGTTCTTTTGCTGCATCTGTTGGTATTGTTCTAGCAATGACTATCACTATTGTAACAATCGCTGGCCTTTGTTGGAGTCTTTCAGTCTTTTTTTTTTTTTTTTTTTTTAAAGATTTTATTTATTTATTTGACGGAGGGAGAAAGAGATCATGACCTGAGATGAAGGCAGAGGCTTTAACCCACTGAGCCACCCAGGCGGCCCGGAGTCTTTCAGTCTTTACAGCGAGAAGATCTGGGTGGAGTCCAGAGGCGACCGCGATGGTTGCCTAGAGTGTACGCTCAGTGCCGTCGTGAGGGAGCAGCATTAGGGGTGCTGTTTCTAGTCAGCACCAGCTCAGCTACTCGGGGTGAGAATGGAGGCTAGGACTCGAGGTAGATGTTCTGCCCTGGAATACAGAGTGTGCTTTCGCTTGAGCTTCCCTTTGCATTTCCATTTACTTTTGTGTTACTTTTACTGGTCCTCTTTTCCTTAATTTATAATCTACTTATTATTGAAGGCATAGTCAAAAAATGCAGTCTCAGTGATGTAGGAAGGACGATAGGGTTTGAAACCGACAACCAAGAAAGAATTCTTGAGATGTCTTTGGTGCAAAAAGGCGGTTTTATTAGAGTACGGAGACAGGACTCGTGGATAGGAAGAGCTGCGCTGCGGTCCCGAGGAGTGGTCTATTATGTACTTTCAAGTTGGGAGGCGGTTAGGGATAGCGTAAGCCTCCTAGGAATTTGGAAACCACGTGTCCAGGATCCTGAGGGGGCTAGCTCTTGTCAGAGCAAATCCCATTGGCTTGATCTGGAAATCTCACTGCTTTTCACGACGTGCATTGCTACTGTCCAGTTTAAGCCACTGTCAGCCACGTCTCACCTCAGTTTCTCTGATGGCTCCCTGACCTGTTTCTGCGGTCCAGCCTTGCTCCCCTGCAGTCTTTTCTTGACAAAGCCACTGTCTTCTTTTTATGCTTGAGCCAGGTCATGTCATTCTGTTCAGAACTCTCCAGGGATTGTGCATCTCTGCACCCCTGTTCTTCCTCTGTCCTCATCCCTTCCTAACCTCTCGTTGAATACTTTATACAGCTGTGCAGGCCACCTTGCTTTTCCTTGCACATAAGGGCACATTTCTGTCTGAAGTCCTCTGGATTTGTGGTTCCTTCTGCCTGAAACACTCGTAGATATCTGCATGGCTGATTTTCTCATCCTCTTTGATGGAGATATTTGTTCAGAAGTCACCTTTTCACAGAATAAGCACATGAGAAAATGCTCAGCATCATTAGCCATCAGAGATATGCAAATCACAACCACAATAAGATACCATTTCATCACCACTATAATGGCTATAATTAAAAAAAAAACCAAACAGCTCATGGCAGGTGTCAGTGAGGATGTAGAGAAATCGGAAGCCTCATACGGTGCCGCTAGGAATGGAAAATGGTACAGCTGCTTTGGGAAGCAATCTGGCTGTTCCTCAAACAGTTCATTGTAGAGTCATAGGACTTAGAGATTCCACACCTTGATTTATACCCAAAAGAAATGAAAACATAGGTCCACACATTTTTCTTGTACACAGGTTCATTTAAATGGAATCATATAACATGGGGTCTTTTGTGACTCATTTCTTTCACTTTGCATGTTTTCACGGTTTGCCCCATATTGTCAAATATATCTGTACTTCATTTCCTTTTAGGAAATCTTCCGTCATAAGAATAACAGGGCTCCATCTCAGGTCCCCGGAATCAGGCCCTGAGCCGAAGGCAGATGCTTAGCCGACAGAGCCCCCCAGGTGCCCCAGTGTTTACGGTTGTTGAACAGTGACAAATTGATTTGAAATCAGTTCAAAACAAATTGATTCCTAATACTTGTTTTCTGTGCCAGGCACGTGGTAGAGACTCAGTAAATAGTGCAGGAATGAATTTCAAATTGTGGAAAGCTTTATTAAGATTTGTGATCTGTCAGTTACTATTGATCTGAACGCTCCCTCTGTGAATCCTGTAATACTAGAGACACAGCTTGGATAATAGTTGTGTAAGTATAGGGTTAGAAACAGACTGACATGGGCCACAGGCTCTTCTAATGGGATTTATTGAGTGCACAGGGACTTTTGTCTTTTTTTTTTTTTTTTTTTTACTTTTTACGTTCTTTTAGGTCACACACTTGAATTATAGCCTAAGAAGGGATTTGGCATCTATCCTTTTTGTTGTTGTTTTTTTTTTTTTATAGACAATACCTGAAATTCCACCAAAGCCTGGAGAACTCAAAACGGAGCTTTTGGGACTGAAAAAGAGACAACACGAACCCCAAATTTCTCAGCAGTAGAAACCTCAAAATACTTAACTCTGCCAAGAACTCCATGAATAATATTATAAGTATTAAATATATATTTTTAAAGTTTATTGAGTTAGACGGGTTGTCTTTAAGCACCTGACGCAATGCTTACTGCAAGAGGAGGTGCCCAGGTGTTAACTGATGCACTGAGATTTAATTACGGATTGACCAGTGTTTCTTGAAAACTGCCAAAGTGTATATCATCAGCTTTTTGAATGTGGTTGAATAGATACTTAGTCTTGACTGTCACGTGAGAAAGAATATTTATAGTGTTTCCTGCCCTTACAATTCTGGTTTATTTCTCTGAATAAGCTTGGCTATCATGGCAAATGGGAATTATAAATTAACTTCAATAAAAGTGTCATTGACAATGAAAGCTTATGGTGTGAAGTTAATATTTCCCTAAAAAAGGACAGCATTCTTTGTACTAAACTGAATTAATTTGAAATATTTAAAGTTTGAAGTTCTTTTGGAATTGTGTACTTAACAAAATTATAGCAGATGTCACTGGGACTGTCATAAGTTCTTTATCCCCAAATTTGAGGAACCATTTTATCCTGTAGTTATTCTTATAAAATATATATATATGTTTTTTTAAAAAATATATTTTAAAATAACAAAAGCTTAAATGAACTTTGTAATGGGGTAAATTGTGTCCTTTCCCCAAAGATGTTGAAGTCTTAACCGCCAGTACCTGTAAATGTGACCTTATTTGGAAATAGAGTCCTTCCTGTAAATGTAATGGAGTTAAAATGGGGTCATTAGGGTGGGTCCCTAATCTAATCTGACTAATGTCTTTCTAAGGGGAGAACTGCCATGTAAAGACAGACACATGGGGAGAGTGCTGTGTGACAACAGATGAAAGATTGGAGTCTGTAAGCCGGGAATGCTAGGGATGGAGAGTCACCACCAGAAGCCAGAAAGAGGCAAGGAGGGGGTTCTAGCCAGAGTCTCAGGATGGTCCTGCTGCTACCTGGATTTTAGATTTCTGCCCTCCAGAACTCTTGAGAGAATACATTTCTGTTGTTTGAAGCTGTCCAGTTAGTGGTACTTTGTTATGGCAGCCCTAGGAAACTAAAAAAAATATTTCAACTCTTTCTTTGAGTCTATAAAGGACATAAGTAATTTATAGAGCAGTTAGCTTTCCATTTAGGGCTATTTTTCCAAAAGAAGTTTTTCAGAATTCTCTGTTCTTAAAGATAACATCTAGGCTTGCTTCTTAGCCAGTTAGCAAATTGCTACATCACATAAATCTTTGGAGTCATTGTTGAAATCTTAAATCCTGAAATGCAAACAAAATGTTTGTCTTTTATTTTCCAAAGTAAATACCCTTTTTGGTTTAACAGTATAAAGCAACTAAATGAAATGGTTTATTTCTAGTCTATATACAAGCTCTTTCTTTTCTGCTGCCGTGTTATTTGGTACCTTACCAAATTCTTCTACACACAAGGAGGATCTGTATTTCTGTCGATGATGGATGAGCAGTGGCTCACTCCAGGGAAAGGGCTGGAGAACAGAGTTTTGAGTTGAGATTGGTTGGTTGCTGATATTTACTCTGACTTTGTGCATGAGACTTACTTTCTCTGAATCAAATTTCATAGCTGCCATTAACTTAATACTTTTTAAAAAAAATCTAAAGATCTATTTATTTTAGAGAGGGGAAAGAGTGTGTGCAAGTGCAGTGGGGAGTGGCAGAGGGAGAGAGAGTGTCCCAAGCAGACTCTGTGCTAGGCATGTAGCCTGACATATGGCTCGATCCCAGGACCTTGAGATCATAAACTGAGTTGAAACCAAGAGTCAGTCACTTAACTGACTGAGCCACTCAGGCACCCCTGAATGCTTTGTTTCTTAAAATTCTATACCCTTGAAACAATACATTATGTTAATAAAAAAATGAAAATGAACGTACCAAAAAAATTCTATACTTTACAAATGGTGAATCTTGCCACAGCCAATAGCAAGAGTTTTATATCAGACTGGAATAAGTTTGATTTTTTTTTTCTTGCTGAATTAAAAAATGTTTTTAAAACTCAGGAATTCTAACTCCGGTGCCTAACTCCCTCAAATAATATGAATTCCCAAAGGCTTTAGGAAGGAGACCTGATTTAGTACAAATCAACAATAAAATCATTTTTTAACTCAACTAGTTTCATCAGTTGAATGTACTAGGTGCTGTTCTTTTTTTTTCTAACGAGCATTTTCAAATTCTACCTCTCCATTAATTTAGTATATGAACACGAAACTGGTGAACTTTGATAATGCATTTTGTAACTATCCAGCCCCTCATCACTTTCCAGAATAAAGAGCTGGGGACGTTGCTAACCCTTTGGAGGAAGGATTGGACCCTTGTGGCCAGTTTGTACACAATGGGAGGTCTTCACCCATGCCCGGTGTGGACCATATGCTCCAATGCAGTGAGCCATACTTTAAATTCACACCCCCTCCTTGTCCCGTCCCTTTCATTGACAGATAGAGTGACTGGTCTGGCAACTGAGAGAAAAAGTCAGGATTTGAATCCAAATTTGAATCGCCGCCTTTATGAAGGCGAAAAACTGATTTTCTAGCTATTAAAATAAAAATATACTGAAGGTAGAAGTGCCATCATTTTCAATACGTGCTGATTCTGATGATTCTAAGTGACTTTCACCAAGGTATTCTTTTTTGATGTTCTATTTTGAAAAATATGCATTGTGGTGGTGATGGAAATGCATCAATAGATTCTCTGAGGAAAGGCACTGACTGGATGCTTCTCACTGAGCAGCCTTTAGTGGGCTTGGCTTCTGCAGGGATTGTCACAGCTAAAGGGTGGCCTTGCTCAAAGCGACACCTCCTGCCATTCAGCACAACTCTTGAGGGTCCTGTATTAACTCAGTTCCCTCTGGACTGGGGCTCTTTGGCCCTGCATTACCTCTCACCTCCCTCTGCTCCATCCCATTTCTTTTCCTTCCACAGGTGCTGATTTAAGGGCATTCCTTAACAGCCTGTATACTAAAGTCCATTTCAGTGCTTCTTGGGGAACCAAATCTGACTTATACAAACCAAAAATTAAAAGTAGTACTAGGTTATTCCTTAATAGAGCTGTGGGGAAAAAACAACCCAACCCAAGATAAACCATTTGCAAGGTGTTTGGTCATTAAATTAGGACAGACTGGTTGTGTAATATGTATAGGACATAGCTGCTTGTTTTTACCCAAAACTATGGGAATAGGATGCTTTCTAGGCTTCCTGCTGGAACATATTAACTCAGAATATAAACTCAGAATTTGTAATTGGAGAATGCCAAGGAGCAAATTTCAGATGCTATTAATGCAATCCAGTCTTTAATTTCTATACAATCTTTATTAAAAATTAAAAATTATGGTGACCAAAAAAATTGGAAACAAATATTATGACTAGTAGCTAACAGTGTTGTATCATGAAAGGAAGCTGTATTTTTACAGCATGTTTCCCTATGACTGAGCTCCCATTTTATTTCTTATAAAGGAACACAAACAGATTTTTAAAATCATATTAGCTTTAGAACTGATTCTTGCAAACTAAGCCTAGAAAAATAGCTTGGGGGCGGGGAGTAGGACACATACAACAAACAGAAATACAAAAAGCCTGGAAAAGGGTCCTAAATTATCAGGAAAATCTAGTCCCTTACAAAACTTAATAGTACATAAAGTTGGTTTCCATGGTTTTATCTTGCACATCATCTCTGAATATACAACCCAGGTTTTCTCTGTCTAGCCAGTTACCATTTCAGATGGCTATCAATTTGTGAAACTAGAGAAAACTGTTTCTCCCATAAAGACTACATTTCAAAAGAAATTATTACTTGATGAGGATCATCCCTCAGTATCTAGTTACCTGTTGTAGGATTATGGGTGTTTTGAAAGACACCCTTATTTTGGAGTAACTCTAGATTTACAGGAAAACTGCAAAGATAGTACAGAGCCCCCATGTCCCCTTTGTGTCCATGAATGCTGGTCCACAGGCCAAAGTCAAAGACCATGAACTATACCCCAGACTGTTATTTTACCAGTTTAATTCAGGCAATGAATGCACTTAGTTGGCATGTCTTCTTCAATCTCTTTCTGTCCTTGGTTTTGATCTTGAAACTTGTGAAGAGTACTGTTCACATACTACGTGAGTTGTCTGATGGTGGAGACGCAGCACCCTTCTGACCACATCCTGTCAGGGATACACCTCACTGGGGATATGAACCCTGACCACTAGGTTAAGGTAGTGTCTACAGGTTTCTCTGCTACAAAGTTACTGTTTTCCCCTTTCCATACTCTAGAGGACAGCCACTGAATCTAGTCCACTTTCAACAAGGAAAGGAGAATTAAGCCCTACCTCCTGGACGGGGGAGTGTATCTGCATCGATTATTTGGAATTCTGTAAGAAACACTGTCTTTTCTCTACATAGGTGACTTTTTAAAAAATACTGGATCTAAAAAAGACTTTTCTGTGATCTATACAAATTATTTTGTAAGGGAGAAAACCCCCCAAAATACAGGATTAAAAAAAAAAATCAGCTAAGTATGTACAATCATGAAGACAAGCAAGACGTAGAGTATTTGGGATCTTTTTTATTTTTATACACATGACAAGATTTTACACCAAGAATAGTCAGTTAAATAGTACAAATTTACATTCATGAGGAATGTTAAAAAAAATTCAACTAAAAAACCCACTTCTTTCTGTGACCCACAATCCCAACATTTTACAGTGCAGGGGAGAAGGGGCTGGGGGGAGCATCCAAAACAAGTCTCTCCCAAAAGAAATGACTTAAATTTCACATTCCCTCTCCACACAGGATCCAAATGGTGAGAGTATAATTTATAATTCATCTTTTTCAGCTGTAGATTTCTGTGAAAAGAGAAAAATCAGAAGACATGAAAAACCAGCAGAAAAAAATCTTAGTTCACAAAAGGTTCGTGTGTGGAAAAAAAAATAACTGAAACGGGCCCTGCCTAGGTTCATTATTTCAGAGGTAGGCTAGAACCTCACATATTAATCTACAAAATAATTTAGAACTCAACAATAGGATCAATGGCCCCTGAACACAAAGAGTCAAGAATTTAAAACTGACCTGCTGCTATATAGCAAGGCAGAAGCAGGTGGCAAAGACTATATAGAAGCCTTATGGGCTTAAAAAATCTAACAAGATCTCAAGAATGGATGGCTAAAACAAAGAAACAAAAGGAATGGGAAGATGAAAGCATCTACTTCATATAGAGAAAAAAAAAAAAAAAAAAGACGAGCTCCAGCTTTTGAATTTGATATTAGATGCCTGTTTTTTTGGCGGATTTCCTGAAATCTGACTTCCGGAAGCTACACAGTCCTAACGCCAGAACTAAAAATAAAAGTTTGCCTAACCTTCTGAGAACTAAAATGCAAGCCTCAACCCTGACTTGCTATACCTTTACTGTTTCTTCGTCGTCGTCGTCGTCCTCTGTTCCCGCATCCATTTCTTCTTCGTCGTCTTGCTCTGTGTCTTCTGCGGTGTCCTCTGTTGTTTCTTCAGGTTCTTCTTCAGGTTCTTCTTCCACCTAAGGGCAGCATTTATGAGCTCATTAATGGATCCAATACCTTGGGTCTATTTTCACTTTATTCATTTAAAGTATAATATTATAATTATACATGTATGTATAATTATATGTATAATGTATAATATTATAATTATACATTACAAATATATGTAATATGTATACATTACAAATATATATACAAATATATGTATAATGTATAATATTATAATTATACATTAAATGAATAAAGTAAAAATGCTAATTAGAGTTAACAGTCAAGCTAACAAAGGGAGACATTAAAAAAAAGTCTATAAAAGGGGAATTTCTTATTAATTCTAGGACTGTGTGACACTGGAGGATTTAAACATTCATAAAATTATTTCAAACCTTTGCATCAGGGTCAATATTTAAACTGAGGCGAAGCATTCTTTCTATTCGATCTCCATATGCTTTAGTGTCTGGTAATAGATAGCCCGACCGCAGTGTTGCCGTCTCAAACAAAACCACGGCAAGATCTGAAACAGTTTTGTCATCTTCATCTTCCTAAGATGGAACAAGGGAGATGTGATTAATATTAAAAGGTACACAGTATTCCAATTAAAAGATGAAGGAGTATGGCTGCAATATTACTCACCTTAACTCGTCGAAGCATGTCTTTGATCAGGGGATGTCTGGGATTAATTTCAAATGTTTTCTTCTGGCTGGCATAGTAACTGGTAAGGGGTAAAAATGAACGTTAAGAAACATCAAATTTCAGGATCCATACATTTCCTATGTTCTATACATTTTTAAAATTACAGAGAACTCGTGGGGAAAAAAAAAATCAACATTTATCTCACTACACCATGCTTTGCCTTTTAAATAGGGATGGGCAAGGTGTGATGGAAGCGGCTATGAAGAGAACTATTTACTAATGCCCCTTAAGTGCCTACAGCTTTTTAAATGGATGAATGGACTTATCCCCTCTTAATTTATTCTCATTTAATTGCAGCTCGGTGTCCCACAGAGTTCTGAAACATCTAGGCAGCTTCTGCGTGCTGGTCCATTACTACCTTCTCCATGATGCCTTCACCAGTATGGTTCTTTTATTGGAGCTCAGTTCTCAATGCATTCCAATCTACCTTTCAACACGTTTGGTTTTTCACTGTCCATTGTGACTGTTCTCCCTCCTATAGCTGAGAGAGAGGAACTGTATCTATCCCTGTCTTGGTATACCTGGTATAAATGCAGAGTTTCTAAGATTATGACTTGATCGGTTATCCTGACTGCCAGAAAGTCAGCAGTGATGTCTACTTAGACCACCAAGGCACACACAGTAGGTGTGCGTTGAATAGAAAGTACCTTCTCGTTAATAAATGACTGCATTAAATGGATATTTATATAATAGCTACTATACCGCTGCAGTGGGATATAAATAGAAGCCTGTTTTCCACCTGAATTTTATAATCTATAAAATCCTGACAGGGGGCAAGACATGTAAGCAAGATGCCACTTTAGCATTTTACAGTGGGAACATTATATGTTGGAGAGTCTTGCTAAATATGGAATAAACCTTATATAAAAAAGTATAAAATATTGGAACTGTGACAATAGAGACTACACTTGTGAGAAGAATCTTAGCTAGGCCTTGGGGAAACGTAAGAATAGAGAGCAAATAAAGACACTCCAGGTGGGAGAAGGGAGAATGAAAACAGGGAAGAAGTCATTTTCAAGACTGTTGCTGTGACATTAATAAAATTTGGCAAATATATTTGCTGGAAATAAGGAATACTGAAGACCCAGTGTAACTCCAGTACTTAGCTCTTTAGTTCATAAACTTGTTAACTCGTGGGTCCTTTACCCTTTATTTTGTGTGGCTTTACTATTTGGGGAAAGGGGGGATGGCAGTTAAGAGGACTGAGCTCATTTATCAAACATCATTGTCATTAACCTCATCTGTAACTATTAGTATCTAAAAATGTCAAAGTGGGGCGCCTGGGTAGCCCAGTGGGTTAAAGCCTCTGCCTTCGGCCCAGGTCATGATCTCAGGGTCGTGGGATCAAACCCCGCATCGGGCTCTCTGCTCGGCAGGGAGCCTGCTGCCCCTCCCTCTCTCTACCTACTTGTGATCTCTGTCAAATAAATAAATAAAATCTTAAAAAAAAAAAAAAAAAGTCAAAGAAGCCCAGATACCAGGCCAAGCATATAATTGAGTACAAAAATAAAAACCATGTATGTGCCAGATTAAGAATATTTCCTTTTGTGTATAAAAATACCATAAAATAAATCATGAGCCCAACACCTCTCCTTTATCCGTGTAATGTCAGGGGAATCCGTTTGTAAACTTGTCTCATCTAACATACAGTAGTCGTGGTGGACGCTTAACGCCATCAGCTCAGAAGCTGGCATCATCTGCTGAAGGCAGGCAGGACAAGAACCAGCACCTTGCCAGGGACCTTCCCAAGGATGCTTACTTGGTAGAGATGTCTTTGCCCGTCTGGTATGCTTGAGCCTTCATGATTCTCTCCATGTTGCCAGACCACCCGTATTGGCTGGCGACGAGAGCACACGGAGACTCTGTCAGACGCTGAGATACCACAGCCTTTTCAATCTTAGGGTAAGAAACCAAAAGTGAGATACATGTAAATACCAACAGTTAGGGTCATTCGGTAACTAAGGATTCAGCACGTAAGATCATAAACAGATGCAGGTCATAAAAATACCTCTTATTTAGATTCTTAGAAGACTTTTGTCTTTAATAATCTGAATTTTTCAGTCAAAAAATAAATACCTTTGAAGCACATATAAGACAAATTTACATAGGAAAAATTTATTTAAAAAAAGCAGTATTAAACTACAGAAAACTTTCAGTAACAAAGAAAAAAACTGAATAGTACCCACATACAGAAAAACCACTATTTTCCTTTTAATTCTTTGTAATTTATAATATATATTATATATATATAATTTATAACTTTTTAAAAATTTAATTTTTTTTAAAAGATTTTATTTATTTGAGAGAGAGAGACAGAACATGAGAGGTGAGAAGGTCAGAGGGAGAAGCAGACTCCCCATGGAGCTGGGAGCCCGATGCGGGACTCGATCCCAGGACTCCGGGATCATGACCTGAGCCAAAGGCAGTTACTCAACCAACTGAGCCACCCAGGCGCCCCTAAAAATTTATTTTTTTAAAAAAAGATTTTATTTGACAGAACGAGAGAGCGCACACAAGCAGAGGGAGCAGCAGAGGGATAGAGGGAAGCAGGCTCTCCATTGAGCAGGGAGCCTGATGTGGGGCTTGATTCCAGGCCCCTGGGATCATGACCTGAGCCGAAGGCAGACACTTAACGGACTGAGCCAGCCAGGCGCACCCATTTTGAACTCATGACCCTGAGATCAGGAGTCACACACTGTACCGACTCAGCCAGCCAGGCACCCCTGTAGTTTATAAATTTTAAGCTCGGGGTGCTTGGGTGGCTTAGTCGTTAAGCGTCTGTCGGCGGTCAGCTCAGGTCATGATCCCGGGTCCTGGGATCCAGCCATACATTGGGCTCCCTACTTGGCAGGAAGCCTGCTTCTCCCTCATTCACTCCCGCTCCTTGTGTTCCCTCTCTTGCTGTCTCTCTGTCACTTAAAGGAATAAATAAAATCTAAAATTTTAAGCTCATCCTCACCAAAATTTAATATTAAACACTGTTCTGTACAACTTTTAATGGTTACAAGGCAACCGGATATAAAGTTTAATTTGCTGACAAAACCATTTTTTAAAAGAGAAAATGCAGGTGCTAAAATTTCACAAGTTCTAATTTCCCGAAGAATACCTTGTCCTTGAGAGCTTTATCTTTCATCCAGTTGAGCAGAGGCTCAAATTCTTTCTCAACTGCTTCACGACTCTCCTTCGTTTTCTCACTTTCGTCAAATTTCACGCCTTCTTTGGCAACATTCTGGAACCTTTTGCCATCAAACTCAGGAAGAGCCTGAATGCAGTATTCATCCACAGGTTCTGTGAGATAAATCACTTCATAGCCCTTTTTCAGAAGTCGCTCCACAAATGGAGAAGACTCAGCCTATAAAATGAAGGGAAGTGATAAAGTTTCCAAGATCTAGCCTTGGCATGCTTGTTCACCCTAGTAGCTACATCTATATACGATCCACCCCATTTTACAGGTGGAGAAGTAAGAAGGGCAGAGAATATAATGACTTTTCTATCAGTGACTGACCAGGCCTCATAATGACTCCAGTTTACCATTACCATTTTTTTTTCCCCTCAAGAGTTGGCTACATACCAGGATGCCTGACAGTGGGAGTTCATCTCACCTCTTTTCTGCTGGACCCAGCCATGAAGTAGATTTTGTCTTGTTTCTCCTTCATTCTTTCCACATACTGGTCTAGACTGGTAATGTCACTTGGATGATGAGAAGACTGGAATCTAAGAAGTTTAGCAAGACGTGTTCGATTTGAGTGGTCTTCAATCACACCAAGCTTGATGTTGGTACCAAATTCTTTCCAAAAAGTATCATTGTACTTCTCATCAGCGATCTTCTTGATCATGTCCAGAGTTTTACGGACAAGCTTCTTTCTAATCACCTAAATGAAATTGAATAACCTATTAAAGAACGTCCTCTCAAACTTTTGAGAACCTACCATATTTAAGACAGCAGAGGAGTATTGGTAAAAGATACAAAGACAGGGCACTGTCACTGCCATCTACCAAGAGGCAGAGAATGGGAGCAAGCCTATGTCACACTGAGCAGAAACTAAGTTGTCAGTGGAAACAGTCACAAGATCACTTTGACGTTTATATTCTATCTTTAGACCAGATTGTGGGCTTTTATGTAGGTGTTTACTATGTAATTCTTCCAACTTTTCTATCGGTTTGAAACTTTCCTAGAAAAGTGGGGGGAAAACAATCAGATTCTTAAGATTTAATAATAATTCCAGAGTAAAATTAAGTTCTTCAGCTAAAGAGCCAAGGACTAGTCTCAGTATCTGGTGACTCCACTAACGGAGTCTGTCCTCTCTGTTCTCTGAAGCCCAATCTAAGAGCAAAGCAGCCGGTCTCTTCCCAGAGACGCTCACCTTCAGCAGTTTATGCTGCTGCAGAGTTTCCCGGGAAACATTCAAGGGGAGGTCATCTGAGTCCACCTTTAGAGAGCAAAAGAAAAGTTCGGTGAGCAATAGAAACTGGAAAAAACTCAAACCAACAAACCAAAAAAATACTTCCATCCCTTGTTTTTAAGGATCCCCTCCTCATTATCCTTAGATACTTACAACACCCTTGACAAAATTAAGGTACTTGGGCATCATATCATGGAAGTCATCTGTGATGAATACTCGGCGCACATATAGCTAAGCAGGGAAAAAAAAAGTCACTTTTTGGAAATTAAACTTTCAAATTCTAAACTCAGTTTTTACATTTAAAAACTCACCTTAATGTAATCACTCTTCTTAGATCCATATTCGTCAAACAGACCACGTGGAGCAGAGGTAGGTACGAATAAAATGGACTTGAAAGTAACTTCTCCTTCAGCAGTAAAGTGGATGTAAGCCATGGGGTCATCGCTTTCCTATGGCAAGATGGCATTTAGTCATTCCAAAGGCACCGTAAGAAGGCACTGCAAAGGCTAAGTGATTTATTATATGGGACACCCGCAGTTAAGCCTTTAGCAAAAAAAGTTCCCCTACCAGCAAAAGGAGGGGGCAGGATGGAGGAAAGAAGAAACGGTTAAGACTGCTATTCTAACTGGCTAGACAGGGTGGTTTTGCTGATGATCACTGATGCTCATCAATAAATAGCATCACTGGATCTCATAAACTTGGGGAAGAATGGACGAGTCTAGGTTCCACATTTGTCGAAGAACAGGGTAGAAAAATCATCCCATCTCAACGACAACATACAACGCCGCATGAGTGGACCGTTCAACTACGAAAAGTTCTCGGGAACAGTGTTCTTCCATTGGGGAATGGACTATAGTAGTGGCTATAACGAGGCATGTAAATAAATCCTAAACACAGATTCTCTAGATTTGCATTATCCATTACTGTACCCATTTGTGGGTACTTAGCACTTGAAACGTGGGTAATCCAAATTGAGATTTATGGGTAAGTGTAAATACAGATAACCAGACTTTGAAGATAAAGTACAAAAAAAAACCCCCTAAAAAACCTCAAACATGTCATTAATTTGCATAATGATTACATGTTGAAATAAAAATATTTTGGGTATGCTGGATTAAATATAAAATTTATATAAAACATTAAAATTAACTACACCCGTTTCAACTTTTAAAGATTGTATCTACTTGAGAGAGCGCACGCCTGTGCAAGCAAGCATGAGTGAGGGGCAAAGAGAGGAGGGAAGCAGACTCCTCTCTGAGCAGGGAACCCAACATGGGGCTCCATCCTGAGACCATGACATGAACTGAAGGCAGACACTTTACTGAGGCACCCAGGCACCCTGTTTCAACACTTAAAAATGTGCCTTCTAAAAAACTTTGAATCACATATGTAGCTCACATTACATTTCTAATTCAGCTATCCTAGAAGAAAGTATGTTACATTTGTATACACTAAGACAAGACTGTTCTTGGGAATAAAAGTGGAGGCAGAACCAAGGGGACAGTTTTAAGAAATAAGACTTAAGGTATGGTTGGATGTTAAGATAAGGAAAACAAAGGTTAAAGAAATGAATCAACAGATAAAGATCAAAGAATTAAACAACAAACACAACCACCGAAAATCAAGTTTTATCTAACCATGCTAAATATTTTGTTTTGTTTTGTACAAAATGCTGTATGAGGAAATCGTAACTTGAAACAATCTTAAATCAATGCAGGTTTTGGATTCTACAGTTAAAAAGGATCAGTAAAAAGAAATAGGTAAGGAAACAAAGATCTAGCAATTGTTCCGAAGCATATAACCTCACAATAAATGTTTGAGGTTGTAATAGGCTTTTTTAAGGTTAGGTTAAAAGCCAAATGAATCAACAAACATAAAGCAGAATCAGACCTATAAATATAAAACACACAAGATTAAAAAGGAAACCCAACTGTGTTAAAATAGTTATAAAACAATCTAAAAACACTTTTGATTTAGTAATGTTTATCACATTATTCTAAGATAATATTTACCTTTGAAAATGATTTGTAGAAAGCTTTGTATTCATCATCTTCCACTTCTTTTGATGGTCTCTGCCATATCGGTTTGATGTCATTCATAAGCTCCCAATCCCAGACGGTTTTTTCAACCTGAAGTTACAGTACACGATCAGTCAGCCATGGCATTCACCAACAGTAATACTAGTGGGAACCAGAACCTTACGACACAGTTCAAATGATTGTGGGAAGCACCAAAAGAACTTCTAATCTACTAAGGCTCCTGCCAATGGGATCAAAAATCTAAAAATATTTCTCTCAACATTTAAGACTATAATGCAAAGAAGGCAACCAGTTATTATAACTGACAGGAAGTCAATTTAAGGTATTTTCCATTATTAACTAGCTAAAATGTTACTTCAAAATGTTTTGATGTCAGAAGGATATACACGTTATTTCCTACTTCGTGATCGCCAGCAATCTAACCTTTTACAATAAATATTCCTCAAACCTACAACCTACCATTACTTCCACCTACTCTGCCACCTGAATAGGTCAGAGGGCTAATCTATGGTTAAAATCTATATGACAAAAGATGAAGAAAGACTTTTACGGTCTTAAAATTTAGAACATGGTAAGCTGCAAGTCCTGGGCAATACACAGAACTCAGAAAACTGCATGAAAATGACCTGTGTCTGCTACTTAAAACTTCCCACAGGCAGAGAACACACACACTAGCAAGTAAACCTAGTTGTTGTTTATAAGTTGGGCCCATGGACTTAATGGCTGAAGAAAAAAAGACCTTGAAGAATTAAAACTTAACTCCGATCAGTCTGTGCATACTTGGGGTTGTGTGTTTTCTCGAACATGTCCTAAACAACATTTTAGTGTGGAGATGAACCCACTTACTTTTTTGGTTTTTGGTTTTTTTTCCTCTTCTTCTTCTTCCACTGCAGCTTCATCATCAGAATCTTCTTTTTCTTCTTTTGCTGCTTCTTCTTCCTCCAAGGGCTCCTCAACAGTTTCAGTCTGTTGAAGTAGAATTTCAGTTAAATTCTTTTATTTTATTTCATGATTCTGAATTCATCTACCGAATATGAGATGCAATTACAGCTCAAAAAAATAGGTCTTAAGAAAATCCTGAGTATCCTGCACTGAAAGAACCACATGGAGCCTTTGTTTTTTAAATATGTGTATTTACACATATGTATAATGTGTAATTCCACATTAAATATGTGTATTAAACATAATACATATAAATTTTAACAATGTAGATTTACCTTGCTGCTCCACACGTAAATAGGGAAGTTTATAAACTGTGAATATTTCTTGACGAGATTTTTAATTGTGTCCAATTCAAGGTAATCAGATGCTTCTTCTTTTAAAACAAGTCTGAAAGGAAAATAAGACATTTATAGAAAGATAGACATACTTGGTTTAAAAGATTTGATTATAAATTCATCTAAATACTTTCCTGACAAAGCTAATAGCCAGCAGCTCGGTATAATCCAGGATGGCCTGTTTTTCATGTTAAAAACTCTTATCACCAATGACGGTTTGTGAGCTAAATATACCAAACATGAGTACAGAAGAGGGAAGAATCTTCCTTGCATCCCTCAAGTGAAAAATATCCTTAGTTCCAAGTAAACAGTGCAAATGTTCCAATCTTCTGAATATGTTGGGTTTTTTTTTTTAGGTTTTGTGTGTGTGTGTTTATTTTTTTCATTTGAAGAACTGTTCAATGGTAAATGTTAAGTTAGCTCAAGGTAAGAAGGCACTGAAATATTCTGGAGAAAAATGGAATGACATGCACTCTGATAGTTACTCTAGAAATCAAATGATTATCATAGATGGTGAACCCAGGGACACCTGGCTGGCTCAGCTGGAAGACTGAGATTCTTGATCTCAAGGTAGTGAGTTTGAGAGTCCCATGTTGGGTATACAGATTATTTAAAAATAAAACCTTAAAAAAAAAAAGTCTCTCTTACAGTGAACACGTAATAAAAACGTGTTCCTGAAAAAACCTAGAAAATTAATCTTATTGTTTATATCTCCACTGTCCGAAACAGTACTCAATCACATTTTATTTATTAAGTAAAATTTAAAGTTAGTTCTTTAGTCTACGGCCATACCACCCTGAACGCGCCTGATCTCATCTAAAGTTAGTTCTTTAGTTGCACTGCCATATTCTAGGTATTTGGTAGACAAATGTGGCTAGTAGCTGCCATACTGGATGGTGCAGAGGTAGAATATTTCCAGAGTTCTACTGGACAGCACCAGCTAACATAATTCTAATACTGAAAATTGCAGCATTGTTTCTTCTTCCTTATTGTCCATTCTGCAAATCCCTCCTCTGCTCACCACAAATAACACATCATAACATACCCTCAAACATAGTGGGGAGCCCACATCTTGCTGTTTGTGCTTCCAATAAATAAATATGGCCAATATTGTATCATGGGTCCCTTCTGGCTTCGAAAAGCTTACAGTTTAGGGCCATTACCAAGAAGTAGATGGTTCATGATGACACAGCCTAATGATGTGGTCAACCCTCTGGTTTCAGATCATGTATCCTGGTGATGTGGGGTTGGAGGAAATTTCAGTTGGATCCAAGTTCAAGATGATGGTTACATCCTAGAGTTATTCAAAAGGCCCCTGGATATTTGAATGCAGAACCCAGTAGGGAGATCTAGACCTAGATCTTCAATCTAGGACTGGCAAACTATGACTGGCACCCATAAGAAATTTTATTGGGACATAACCTCATCATGGTCACTTTCAAGCAAGAACATCTGAGTTGTAACATATGACAGATCTCACTGTCCAAACGCTTAAAATATTTACTAGCTGGCCACTTAGGAAAAAGTCAGCTGACTCCTGATCCAGACTAAAAATAGAGATTTGAGAACCCTGGGCAAGAACTGGGAGCTGAATCCATCACGATAGGAAGATTGCACAAGAAACACAAAAATAATGAGAAAGGGCTGAAAGAGAGATACTGTCAACATTTAAGCAACAGGCAAAGGAAACAAAAAGATATGCAGGGTCATGGAAACTAGGTACTAATCGGATAGTGTTAAGTAGATAGCAAATTACGTAGGAAACACAAGAGGAAAATTCAGGAAAAAAGAAAATCTATTGCTGGGAGCAAAGTCAATTTAAGAAACCCGAATCCACTGGATTTAGCAATAAGACTACTGGTGATTTATTTTAATGGAAAGGCGGTGGATAAAGTCAGTGCCTGACTGTAGAAGGGGGCACAGCACCACCTCTCTCTTCCTTTCCCACTGACACTTGAACATGTTTACATTTTGATGGGAAAGAGGGAGCGTGTGGGAAAGAATGACTTTAAAAGATGGGGTTGGAATTAATTTATGCTTAGCCTGAGGATATAGGAGGCAGGCAGCAGATCAGAAGTAGTGCCCAGCTTTACAGAAAAATGTAGAATACCTCCCTCACAGTAGGAAGGACAGAAGCAAATGTACTAGTTAGCATTTACTGGATGCTAATTTCATGATCTCACTGAATCCTCACCAACTCACTTGTAAGAGTACAGCAGTCGCTAATTTAGGGGTGGGAATAGAAGTAGATAGGCACTAAATTGATGGCTTCTATTTTATTGGTCAAATAGAAGATGAAATCCTTTATTTATTTAAGGTAGGACCCTGACCTCATCACTTTCTTGCCTTCTCTTTCCTTTCTCCTTTGGCCTCTAGACTGTCGGTTCCTTAAATGGGCCTCTTGTCTTTGGAACTTCCAACATGCTGTGCTCGCTGCCCAGAATATTGGAACGTAACCTACCATGATTTCAGAAAGTCCTTCTGATAAGGGAAGTGTCCTCTAGCTTCCTTTCTGGCATCTGCCACTCTGAAATTATTTAACATTTTTCTTCTTTACTAGAACTAGGCATATGGAAGCAGTGACTGCATTGGTCTTACTCTCCACTGGAGTCCTAAACCCTAGCAGATGATAGGCACTCAATTGATTATCTGCTGAATAAATGCTGGGGTAGGAGGACTTGAAGAAAATGGCAATTTTGCTCAGGGAGAGTACTTGCAAGGTTTCACTCATCAGCCACCCATGCTACCAGCACAAAGCTGTTCGGATTACCCTTATTCACTCCTAGAAACATCTGCCGGTCAAGTGTTAGGCTCTAGGAATGGAGTAGTCAAGCCAGTGTTTGCTTCCATGGAGCTTCCGTCTAGGTACTCTCACCTGTCCCTAGGCACCCTAAGACATCAGCCCTCTTGGAATGTTGTTTTCTTGCTCACTGTAGTTAAGAGATGAGATTTACCTATGTTCCTTTAAAACCTAACAGAGAGGGCACGGGGGTCTAACTATTAGCGATGCTTCCAAATGAAAGCAGGAGAGAGACTGTCAATAACGAAGGCAGATAAAGGTAAATTGGGAAAAGTTAGTAAAAGTACTAAAATGCACTCATTTAACTCGTCTTTGTTAAAAAACCATTTACTGAAAATGAAGACAGGAACTACTTCTGAGGTAAAGAACATTGGTCAAAATGATAGATATATGCTTTCTTATTATTCTGACTACTTAAAAATTCTTATGCAGAGAAAATTTAAAACTGGATTAAGGAGTGCTCGCTTCGGGAGCACATATACTAAAACTGGATTAAGGAAAAAAGTTGAGGATATAGACACATTTTCACTGGCAATGAGCAAGCCAAATGACCTCTGAAATGAGATTTCTCTGATGTGGCCTAAAGCTATATGGCAGCTTCATATAGCTCAGTATTTACTCATCATTCCCTAAGTATTAAGCAAATTTAAGGATCTTGTTATATTTGTTGGGGGGAGGGGGGAGTCAAAAAGCTGCTCAGTTTACTTCGCAGGGCATAAACACCAAGGGACCCTGGCCATGAGATCTGCCTCATCTACACAAGTAATGGTTACTGGCTTAAACCAAATTCTAGTTTGAATTCAACAATTTGCAACCATCCTCAAAGGAGACGTCTTCCTCTGAAGAACTTTCATTAACTTTCTTCAAGCTCTTTATTTGTACCTGTTCTCTCCTACTGGTCCCCACCCAGCACACCGGTCACTACGCAGGTTTTTCAATAGTCACCCCGAGTACCCTCTCATCCAGTCCTGCCACCCTCCACATCCACCTTCAGAAAACCTTAAAAAAGCCAATCCAAAATTCTATCACTAACTGTCACCAATTGAGAGGACTTTAAGCCCGAGGAAATGCCGTGCCTCCATGCCTTTATAGCCACAAGCCTCCACAGATCGGACACTTCTTTCCCAAGTCTTGCTTCCCTAGAAATCTTAAATCAACCCACTCCTGTGAGGCCCCCAATTTGCCTTCTCCCCTACAAGAGCTAACCCTTCCGACTTTTTGCCCTCTATGTATAGCAGCCATTATAACTCTTTGCCCTTAGGAGGTCTTCAAAATATTTCCTCAAGTGATGAGAACAGGTCAATTTTATAGAAAAGGAATGAAAGCCCCGAATAAGTGCTTTGCTCAGAGTCACAATCCTCCCTAGGATGGTTACTTATTAGGAATCAGTAATACTCACGTAATTGTTGTTCCCCGTCCTAGAGTGTTTCCTCTTGGGTCAGCAATTACAGAAAATTCGTTGGAGTCCGATTCCCAGATGTGCTGGGTATCATTGTTATGTTTTGACGTGACAATAACCTTATCTGCTACAAGGAAGGCAGAATAGAAACCGACACCAAACTGGCCAATCAATTCAGAAGTTGACTGGCCATCTTCTTGTGCCTCAGTCATTTTGTTTAAAAACTCGCTTGTTCCGGATTTGGCTATGGTACCAAGGTTTTTAACCAACTCTTCCCGGGTCATTCCTACACCAGTGTCTGTGACATGTAGCAGATTCTTCTCCTTGTCACACTGAAAGCGAGACAAGAACAGGATAGTTTTATTTGCTTGATATTCACAGTATGACAATACTGGGCTATATATTCAGAAACTACCAGCTTTGGGTCACCTCCATTCCAATATAGAAAACTGAACTGGGTAATTTTCCTCCATATAGTATTTTACGGCCTTTTCAGAAAATGTGCACCTTACACACAAGCATCTTTCTTTATAGAGAATAACCTTAAATTCAGTGTATTTGAGAAAGTATCAATATAAAGAAAGACAGAGACTGGTCTAAATTTCAAAGGGCAGAGACAGACCTAAACATAACAAGTTATTTTTGAAGAAGAAAATTTAAGAAAAATAAAATTTTATATTGTGACTATTTCTTTCACAGAAAATAAAACGGTCCAAAACTTGAACAACTTCTGTATTTAGAATCTATGGTGATTGATTTCTTCACTAAATATACCCAGGTCTGTCTTCCGGAAACATAGCAAGAATATGGTTCCTTCATTTTTGGTTATTAAGGCCATGTGACCGGTTCTGGCCAATGAGCTGCAAGTGGGAGTCGAGAATGTAGCTTTGAGGACTTTACAGGACTTTACTCCAAGCTCTCTGTACCATGGCAACAAGCTACAGTCCAGATGGCGGCTACTCAAACAGCCTGTGTCCAGGAGTGAAGATGAGGCAAAACAAAGGCCACAGAGGCTTTTGGTTCATGAGTTAATCCACGGGTTAGCAAACTTTTTCTGAAAAAAGGCCAGAGAGTAAATATTTTAGGCACGTGGGCCATATGGTCTCTGGCACAACTATTCATATCCACTGTGCAGCACAAGGGCAGTCATAGCTAACACATAAACAGGCATAGATATGTTTCAGTAAAACTTTATTTACAAAAACAAGTAGGCTGGATTTGGCCCACAGGCTGTATTTTGCGAAACCCCAATTTAAGCCCCTAGGCTTGGGGGTTATTTGTCACTGCAGCATTACCTGGCCTATCTTGACTGATTCAGATTCCTTATCTCTAAGGATTCTTTCTTTTTGCTTTAGGAGAAAAAGAAAACTGTTTTAAGCTTACCTTAATTTTGACAGTTAGTTCCTCATTTCCAGCAAGAGCATTTTCATCAGTCAATGATATTAACCTTATCTTATCTAAAGCGTCAGAAGCATTTGAAATCAATTCTCTCAAGAAAATCTAAAGGGAAGCCAGATTTAACACACACTTTGATTACCCTCAAGATATACAAAACAGCAAATTTAATGTCAAGCTCATTTTAGTTCTCTTCTGTACTCTGAAAAAGCACTCTTTAAGAAATAAAACTTATGGTACAGAAGTGGCTTTACTCTCTTGGTAAAAGGAGGTACAGCTCTTTACACATAGGACTGTAGCAACTGTAAGGGATACCCGAACTGGTAAGAGAGTAACACTCTAGTCTCATACTAGTGATCTTTATGTACGTAACAAACAGGGCTCAGTTTGTGTAACTGCCCTCAACACTATTTAGCTGACTATGAACATATTTGGAGGAGAAAGGACAAAAGGAAAATGTCTAACCACCACTCCCCACAAGTATCTAGCCACAATTTTTCTATACACTGGGTATTTAAACTGTGCTAATAACTACTCACTAGGATTTACTACCTAAATGTTTATTATAAAGGTAAACAAGTATGCTATTGCACAGAGAGAAAATAATATCCCAACCACATGTTGCTTACCTCTTTATTTTTATACAATGAATTGATGATAAGTTTCATCATTCTATTAACTTCAGCTTGGAAGGCAAACTTTTCTGACTTCTCTCTAAGTTCTCTTATTTGGGATGCATTTAATCCATCCAACTGAATAGCTTCTTCCTCTCTAAGGAAAAAATGGTGATAAACAACTACTGCATTGCTTACTTATTTCCCCCTCAAAACAAAGGATCTGTGATGAAGTCTCAGAAGATTATCTTAGGGTTAAAAGAGAAAAATGGAGGGGCGCCTTGGTGGCTCAGTGGGTTAAAGCCACTGCCTTCGGCTCGGGTCGTGATCTCAGGGTCCTGGGATCGAGCCCCGCATCGGGCTCTCTGCTCAGCAGAGACCCCTCTCTCTCTCTGCCTGCCTCTCTGCCTTCTTGTGATCTCTCTCTCTCTGTCAAATAAATAATATCTTAAAAAAAAAGAGAGAAAAATGGAAGCCTATTATAAAATATTTCCAATCCACTATTTCTATTATTTTGCTACAATAAAATTTTACCACCTTAGCACTGAGTTGTAATACTCAGTTCTTAAAACTGTCAGAAAAATGAACCTGACTTTCCTCTACTAAAAATAAGAAGGAAGGTCAAACTTACATGTTCCCTCGCATGTGGGACTGCCTCTTTGCCTGGAAACTTTGGCCTTTTAACACTCTACAAAATTGTCAATTAAGTCCCAGGGGGCCAAATTTGAAAACACTGCTCGACTAAGAGAAATCTTTTTTACAGTTAACGAAATTTAGGGGCACTTGGATGGTTAAGTCAGTAGAACACGCAACTCTTGATCCGGGGGGTCAGGAGTTAAGGCCCACAGTGGGGGCAGAGGTTAAAACAAAAATTACTAAGTTTACGCACTTACTGATATAAAACCAATGGGTCTTAGGAAAGTCACAGAGCTTATATTCTGCAATGTAGTTATCCAAATACTTTTCAAAAGAAATGCATCCCATTCTGACCAGTCATTCCTAGGGGCAGGTTAGGAGATACTTAGGGATGAACATGCCTCATAGCCCTAACATTTTCTTTGACCATTTCTTAGGTATTTAAATTTGGGGTGTTACACATCATTTAGACATTTGAAGAAAAGATAACAAGCTATTATATCCCAGTGTTCATAAGGGTTGATCTGTTTCAAAAGAACACAAACCTCTGTACTACTTCATCATCTGTCCTTGAACCTTCTCTACTTTTACCCAGATCCTCTTCCACTGTACCATCCACATCGACTTCATCATCAGCTCGGACCGACCCTGAAAGATTTCACACCAGAAAACTCTTAAACCATGGTTGTTTCGTGTACTTCTCAGAAGAAATACAATCAAACAGGGCAAGAGTAGGGCTTGCAAAAATCAGGTGGTAAATATGGGATGTGGGGTCAGACGAATGGACCCACTAGTTAATAGACCCACTGTAAATCCAACTTGGTATATTTCTTAAGTTCAGATACTGAGTCCTCCAGTAGATTCTGAAACCGAGGCTGCCGTCACATCTGAAGAGCGGGGCCCTCGGATGCTTTATCAAGTTTAGCTGACTTGATACCAGGTCCCTTCTACATTCACACGTGTTGCGTGCAGGCCGAGACAAGGCCTCCCAATTGACCATGCGAAAACTTGGACCTGCAATACCGCAGGTCCAACTACAAATAGTATGTGTGCAACCACTGGCGAGAGGAACTGAAATCGGGCCCAACTGAGCGAAGGAAGAGAAGAGATTCTGAGATGTTAAGAAGCTCGAGCAAAAGTGAAGCAAACACGCTGACACCGCCTTTCTTCCGACTCAGGGCCACACACTCACCAGTCCAGCACCTTAAGAAAGGAAACCCGCGTTCTGACTCGCAGACTGGGTGCGGGGGTCCCCAAGCTCAGAGGGCCAAAGGCTCTTGCGTCTGACAAAAGTCCTCCGGGATGGGTACCCGCAAAGCTTCCAGGGGACCAAGAGCCCGAGAGGCGCCCCACCCCAACTTGGTCGAGCCCTCTGAGCGCGAATACTAGGAGATCTGCACGGGATTTAAATGTTCTCGGTTCTCGTTTTTCCTCTCCACAGAAAGGAGAGTGCGCGAACTCCCCCGAGCCTCTTTCTAGGAAAGGCGAATTCCCCTCGGCCCAACGGAGGCACCGTAATCCCCCTCGTAGGCTCAACGCCCCCAGAACCTTCGAGAAGAGGCCGCGCTTGAGGAGGGGGGGCGTCCGGGGGTGCCCGCTCCTCTGGGATCACTCACCGAAGGTCAGCAGGACGCAGCAGAGGCCCAGCACCCACAGGGCCCTCATGGCGCGCGGCCGGTGAGTCTCAAGTCCCTTTCGATAGCAGGAGCCGCCTCCACCCCCCCCACCACGGGGCTCAGATCCTCACACCACAAGCCGCGCGGTCCGCCCACTACCCCCAAACAGGTCGGGCCGCTTTTCACCCCAGCCTCTCGCGGGCGGGGGACGGGAAACACGAACCCACCAATGGTGCCGCACCACGCACCCTCTCTACCCAATGGGGACTCGTGGGGGGGACCGCAGTGTACCAATCGGAGCTGTCCAGGTGCGGTGCCCGATGCCCGAAGCGTGTCTACCTCCAATTGGTCAGCAGTAACCTCTCTTCTCCAATCACATGGCTCCGCGGGCCCCTCTCACACGGGACCGCCCCTTTGCCTGGGTAGCTTCGGCCTCTCAGGGAAACGGCCCAATGAACGTCAGCACAGAACACATTCCTCGTTTTCGAGAGGTCGCCGAGGAACCACTTCCGGATCCTTGCGCACGTTTATTCCGTGACCAGGGGAAACGGTAGTCATGGCAACGGTTCTTCGCTTTCTTTCTATGCAGGGGGTCACGTTGGGAATAATGCCTGCGCGCCTTTTTTGCAATTCGCTTTCTCTTTGGCAGTGCATCCCGGAGAAGAGAAACACGTGAGAGGTTGAATCTCTGGAGTACTTTTTAGATGGAGGTGGTGAGGGACTACAGCTCCCGGCATGCAACATACCGGGGGGAGGAAGTACATTGTATTGCATGCTGGGAATTGTAGTCTTTGGCCTGTGGACCAACTGCGTAGTTTAGCCCTGCGGCATTTCCCCGCAGTGTCTTTGCGGGGGTTATGCGCTGCGTGTTTTAGAATTTACGTTTTGTTCTGACTGTGGTGGAGGTTTGTGTTTATTCTAGGATTCTCCTGTGTACACAGCCTGCAGAAACAGGCCTCGAAAGCTCCGACACCCTGTTCGCGACCGCCCAGTGTTCGGGGGTCGGCCTCTCCGAGTGTGGGCTCCGCCTCCTGCCGGTAAACACGTATCTGACTTCTCGTGCGTCACTTGGGGGCCGCCGGAGCCCTAGCTGCTTCTCCGGCTTCAGTGGCCGGGACCTGCGGCCTCTCTGGTGTGGTTCGCAGGAGAGGATAGTGGGGCTTATCCTTTTTTCCTTTGAGGGAAATTGAGAGCAACTTTGATGCCTTCAACTCCCTCCCAAAGTTCAGAGGCGGTGACTGGCTGCCCTAGAATCCCTATCGTCAGGCTGAGAGCGTGTTCGTAAAGTAATGTCTAGCACAAAAAGAGAAAAACCCCCAAAACCTCGTTTACCCGGTACAGGAGGATACACCTGCAGTTGTTTGAAAGCAAAACCTGTGGGACTGCAAATGTGAGAGTGTGCAGCTTTGTAACTTCATAGAAATACCTACTCAGCGTTTAGAAAGACACAAAAGACCAGGTGTCTTTCCGGCAAGGGAAGTCCCTCACCCTAAGCTTGCGCCTTTGTAAATATCTTTTGTATCTATTTAATCTAGTCTTTACAGACCTCTCCCCCACCTCAACTCCGACCTTGTTTCCAACAAAAAACACTCCCTTCCTTATTGCTTCCTCCAGGAAAATGGAACTTCGAATTTGTTTTCAGATACTAATTCGAATTCCTGAAAACAAAGCTGTTCAGTGACAGGCTATCATAATCTTTTCGCAACTTCCCCTATTTAGGTTTGCCAATCTTAATTTTGTGGTTGGTGTTTACACATTGTGGTGGTGACTTATTTACATCTGCTCAAATTACCATTTGTTATTAGTAAGCAAAGGTGCCTTACAAACTTTTTTTTTTAAATGTTTTTGTGCTTTATCTTTTTTTTTTAAAGAGTATACTAGGGTGAGAATTACATTTAGAACTATCAAATAATTGCATTTTTGTATATTTTAACTCATTTTTTTCTTTCAGAAAAGCTCAGTTCTTTCACTTTTCTGCATTTCACAACTCAACTTCTTCACCTTTCTCTAGATCTAAAGTAAGCAACCAGCTCTGAAATTGCAAATTCTATCTTAATGGGTCAGTGGTGGCTAGTTCATGTTGCACCTGGAGGGAACTGAGAACGAGACATGTCCTCCAAAATAGATCCATTGCTTGTGAGTAAAGGTTTCACCAGATGATGGTGGGAATTTCTGAGGCAGGCAGGATGTAAGACTTAGACTGGCAGAAGATGGCCAGCTGTTGTCTGGCTTGGCTCTGCCCCTTTAAGATAGGATCCCTGTCTTTGCGCTCTGTGCAAGGAAAAGGCAGCTTTTTCAGATCCCAGCCTTGCTTTTTCTCACCTGCAGTGCCCACCTCTTCTGACTTTTTACCCACTATTGATTCTCACTTCCCATCTTGGTCTAGTTTCTCTGGAACTTAAACTCCAGGCTGTTACTAAACTCCCTACCTTTGGATCCGAGTCCCTTGCTTCCTAATTTTAGTTTTTCCCTTTGACACTGTATATCCATAGACACTATGGGAAACAACTACCTTTGGTGTTGTTGGTAAGTCTCTTCTTGGAAGAGAAAACCATATAGACAAAGGGGTGCCGTTATGGGCAACGTGTAGCTAACCTGGTAGACAGGTGTAGTCCAGCAGTGAGGAGGCAGAGTGCAGACCAAGGAGATTAAGGCAGGAAAGCAGCTGGCATTAGGGAGCTTAAAGAATGGGGGCGAGCACGAAGGTGAATTTGTTGGTTGATTGGTTCATTTGTTCATTCATGTACTAAGTCAGCAAGTGTTAGTCTCATATGTGCCAGGGGTTATGCAAAGTGCTGGCTGCATAGGGGTGAGCAATATGGATACAGTCTCTGTGCAGAGCTTGAAAGATACTAAGAGCGGAGCTGCATAAGCGCATGTATCTTAATTAAAGTGAAGGAAAGATGTAAGAGAATGACTGCAGAAGAGTGTGAGGGGACTTTTTGGAGTGATGGAAGTGTTTTTGTTCTTGATTTTGGTGGTAAAAACACAGGGTGGTAAAAGCTCTACACTTAAAGGAGAGTGGATTTTGTTATATGTAAATTGTACCTTGATCAAAAAAAACTGATAGCAGGTATCATTCTAAACAGCAAAACACCAAAACCTGTTTCAGTAGAAATCAGGAACCAGACAGCGATGACTGATTTTGTCAGTATTGTCCCACACTGCTTTGAAGAGTCTAAGACAAGAAAATGAAGTAATTGACATTAACTTTAGGAAAGTCGAAGTCTTTTATTTTGGAATTCCTTCTTACTGGTGAAATAACTGTGCACCCTGGACACCCAACAGACTCTAGTTAGGGAGAAAACATTATAATGAGTATGAAAATCTGGTGAATTATTGACTGAACGATAAATATATAAACAGCAATAGATTTGCTCTAATCTTACAGAAAGCACACAGAGGTGGAAATTTGAAAGACTTCATTTAGGGGTGCCTAGGTGGCTCAGTCGGTTAAGTGATCGACTCTTGATTTCAGCTCAGGTCTTGATCTCAGGGTCGTGAATTTAAGCCCCACAATGGGCTCCACGCTGGGCATGGAGCTTACTTAAAAAAAAAAATCATCTTAGAAGAGAATGAGAGCACCTGCGAGCACACACTAGGGATGCAGGAAACTTTTGCAGATTAAGCATCCAGAAATACAACAGAAAGCCTAGGGTATTTACCAGGCCTCCTTCCTGCTGGGCCCTGAATTCCAATTTTGTCTTTCTAGCACTAGTTCTATGAGGCTGCTGCTTTTCAGCATTGTGCTTTCTTCCAAGAATGTAGGTTCTGTGTGGCATAAGAATCAGCAAGTATTTTGAGAGGAAAGGCAACAGAGAATGTAGGGCTCACTTCTCAATGTTTCCTTTCTTTCTGGAATCTTGTCTAGTCAAATCCCGATGCTGTTAAACAAATTCTCAATGTCTTATCTAGCTTCTCTTGTTGTTTTGGGCAAAGGGTGGTCTGCCTCACATCGTCCATCATGGTAAATTGTACAAGTAGATGTGGCTCTGCATGGCAGATACCGAACTCCTTGGTCCTATTTGAAGGTTTCAAAAAAACCCCAAGATTTTAGAGAAGACACTAAACAACCATAATTATTTTCTTACATTAACTTTTGGGTGGTTTTTCATCAAGCAATTTATGTAATGTTCAATGTTTCCAAACTGTAGAACTTGTATTATTTTGGCTGTAGAACAATAAATGTGTTTTTAAATATTTAAGGGAACTGTAGTTTTATCTTATTTTTGACTAGTTTTAGCTGTGAAATATTTGTGATCTTTTCCCTATACCCTGCCCCCAGCTTACACTAAATTAGCTTGCTTGAGAAGTGACTTTGGATTTATAAAATGTTTACTTGCATTTGCTACTAAAATTTAAGCTTTTTTTTTTTTTTTTTAAAGATTTTATTTATTCGGCTCCTGGGTGGCTCAGTCATTAATCGTCTGCCTTTGGCTTAGGACATGATCCCAGGGTCCTGAGATGGAGGCCCACATCAGGCTCCCTGCTCAGCGGGAAGCCTGCTTCTCCCTCTCCCACTCCCCCTGCTTGTGTTCCCTCTCTCTCCGTGTATCTCTCTGTCAAATAAATAAATAAAATCTAAAACAACAAAAAAAAGATTTTATTTATTTATTTATTTGATAGAGAGCGCGCGTGTAAGAGCGCACAAGCAGGGGAAGCAGCAGAGGAAAAGGGAGGTGCAGGCTCTAAACTGAGCAGGGAGCCCTACTCGGGGCTTGATCTCAGGACCCTGGGACCATGACCTGAGCAGAAGGCAGTCACTTAACCAACTGAGCCAGGAAGGTGCTCCTCTACCTGTTTTAAATTAATTCACCTGTAATCTTATAGTTTATATTTTATTTTCTAGTAATTAAAAACAAATCGCTCCGTAGATTCTGCCTTAGAAAAATAGGTCGGTGAAAAAATATCTATCCAATTGTCTTCTATCGACTTTGGACACTAGCAGAGTGTAAAAGGAATTGAACTTCAAATAAGATGTGTTATATTTTAAGTCGTGGTAAATTGATATTTTGCATGATCCAATTAGCCATGTTGATGATAATTTACATTAGGAACTAAATAGAATTTTAGAACTGGGAGGAATCTTGGAAATCATGTAGTTTTATAACTTGCCCTTTCAGTTTAAAATGACAAAACGAATATATTTTCATGGTTTAAAAAAGTGCCCAGTTGGTACAGAGAAGTACAGGTCAAAGGTAAAAGTTCTAGGTTCTTCCCACCTCATTGTTCCTATTCTCTAGAGGTCAGTATTGATAGAGGTTCTTTCCAGAGATTTGTTTGTATGTGTGCAAAGTACGTGTGTGTGGTAAAATTAAAGATGAAAATTTTTATTTTCTCTAAAGATAAATGGAACAATACACATTAGCTTATTCCATTTAATACATCTTTGATGTCTCATTCTTTTTAATCTCTTCTATTTGATAGGCATTTGTATCGTTTCCAGTTGTTGTTACAGTCAGTGCTGCGGAGAATGCTTTAATATGCACAGTTTTTTATTTTTATCTAGAAGATAAATATTTAATTTTGGAATAGTTAGATCAAAGTGTATGTGCATTCAAAAAATGCACATGTGATCTCTGTCTGTCAAATAAATAAAATCTTAAAAAAATTTTTTTGAAAATTAAATAAAAGGTAAATAAAATAAAAAAATAAAAAAGGAAGAAAATTAAAATAAGAAATGCCTTAATGAGATATATCACTATAGGCATCTTGGTGTCTGCATTAAATTTAACATATATTTTTAAATTAAAATTAGAATCACATAATAATACTGTTTCAAAACTTTCTTTTTCACTTGTCAATATATGGCAAACTTTTGCCCATATAAACAGTTTTTTTTATTAAAGATTTTTATTTATTTATTTATTTGACACAGAGAGAGAGAGAGATCACAAGTAGGCAGAGAGGCAGGCAGAGAGAGAGAGGGAGAAGCAGGCTCCCCACTGAGCAGAGAGCCCAACATGGGGCTCGATCCCAGGACCCCGAGATCATGACCTGAACTGAAGGCAGCGGCTTTAACCCACTGAGCCACCCAGGCGCCCCTGGGCAGGGTATTTCTTTATGAGAAGTCCATTTGATAAGTGTTAAAACAGATTTTAGCAGAATTAAATGCTTGGTATGCAAAGTCTCACTTAATCCCATCATGGGTGTGGTCATCATTTCCAGATTCACAGGTATCGGGGTCAGTTTGGGGCAAGGTTTTTGTGACTCTAACACCCATGTTCAACCTCCAGGATTGTACTCACTCCGATGTCCCTTTCTGCTATCAGATGGGCCAGGGACAGATATTAAATAACTTTGATTCCCTGGTGCAGATGTTGGGCCTTTCAATTCTGCTTCAGTCTTTTTGATTAGGTCAAGAGAAAGTTAGTTTGGTACAAGTTTGTCTTAAATGTCTCTCTAGTAAGTACATGTTAATCTATTCAGTAAAAAGAGAAGTATATCTAACTAGAATTTTTTTCACACTGCTTTTTAAGGCATTTATTTTTATGGCTACTATCTATATGTGGCATATGATAAGGATTTTGCACTTATGGTAATAATGAAGCTTCTGGTTAACATACTTTTTGTCCTAAATTGTTTTAACAATTAAAAGTCATGTCTTTTCGATATTTTCCTTCCACTCAAAAATAGCTCCTTCCATTTAGATTCCTTTTGTTCTCCTCTCCCCCATCTTAATCCCCTTTTTTCTGCAAAAACTGAGAAGGCTCATTATTAGCAATTGTGGAGCAAGGTGTGGAGATTATTATTTTTTATTTTATTTTATCTTTTTTTAAAGAATTTTTTAAAAAGATTTTTGTTTGAGAGAGAGAGGGAGCGCACTTGTGAGCATGAGGTTGGGGGAGGGAGAGGCAGAGGGAGATGGGCAAGCAGACTTCCCATTGAGCAGGAAGCCTGATGCGGGGCTCAATCCCAGGACCCTGAGATCAAGACCTGAGCCAAAGACAGATCTTTAACACATTGAACCACCCAGGAACCCCTATGATTTTTAAAATTTTTTTTCTTAAGACTTTATTTATTTATTAGACAGAAAGAGATCACAAGTAGGCAGAGAGGCAGAAAGAGAGAGGGGGAAGAAGGGTCCCCCTGAGCAGAGAACCCAATGTGGGGCTCGATCCTAGGACCCTGAGATCATGACCTGAGCTGAAGGCAGAGGCTCTAACCCACTGAGCCACCCAGGTGCCCCCTTAAGATTTTTATTTTTAAGCAATCTCTACACCCAGAACGGGGCTTGAACCCACAACCCCGAGACTAAGAGTTGCACACTCTGTCAACGGAGCCAGCCAGGCGAGCCAGCCAGGAAATAGATACACCAAAATCTGCCATAATTAGCCATTCTGACATAGCTGCCTTACCATTATTCTTTCCTGGTTTTTTCTCATGTGCGCTTTTTCTAATAATGATAGTTAACATTCACTGAATATTCGTTATGGGTACTGTTCTTAACATTTTGCCTCTAATAACTTGTTTGATCTTCTCAACTGCTCTATGATACAGTGTTATCCCTGTTTTGCAGCTGAGAAAACTAAAGCATGGTGAAATTAAGAAATTTACTAGAAGAACTTGAATACAGGGAATTGGGCTTCTGAGCTTGGACCTTTCACCTCTGTACTGTGCTGTTTCCCATACTTAGCCTATAGCTTTTTTTTTCTTTTTACCTAACCCTTATAAATATTTTCCTTTTGCTAGCTCTCAGACTTTAGCTCTAAGAAATAACTTTATCTCAGTATAATTTACATAAAATTTAAATGCACCCATTTTAAATGTTCAGTTGATAAATTTTAATGAATGCCTATACCTAACCACCACTATAATTAAAATTCCCAGGGTGCCTGAGTGGCTTAGTTAAGTGTCAACTTTCAGCTTAGGTCATGATTTCAGGGTTCTGGGATTGAGCACCCATTGAGCCCTACATCAGGCTCCCACTCAGCAAGGAGTCTGCTTCTCCCTCTGCCCCTTTCCCCTGCTTGTGCTCTCATTCTCTTTCTCATAAATAAATAAAATCTTTTTAAAAAATTTTCATTGCCCAAAAGAGTTCCCTCGTGACCCTTTCAAGTTATTTCCTTCCCCACCCTCCACCAGGCAAGCAGTAATCTGCTATCAATGACTTTTCTTTTTTACTTCTCTTCCACCCACAAGTTTAGAAATTTAGAAATGTAATGTTTAATTCCCCAGATTTGTGAATTTTTCAGGTATCTTTCTCTTAGTTTCTAATTTAATTCAACCACTGTGGTTAGAGATGGTTCTTCAGATTAGCTGAATTTTGGTTTGTGACCCAGAATGGAGGTCAGTGAACATCATTTAAAGGGCCAGATAGAAAATATTTCAGGCTTTGTACTCAAAACCTGCACACAGGCTCAACTGCTTAACTCTGCTGTTGTAGCTCGAAATACATAACATGTGAGTGGGAATGTTGGAATCTCTATATTAAGGGTCTGTCTGTTTCTCCTTTCATTTCTGCCAGTTTTTGCTTTGTGTATTTTGGAGCTCTGTTGTTAGGTGCATACACTCTTAGGATTGTTATGTCTTCTTCATGGACTGACGGCTTTATCATTATGTAACGTCACTCTCTATTCTAGTAACACTCTTTGTTCCAAACCTGTCTTTTTCTGATAAACTTGTCTAGTTCGCAGGATTCATACTCCCATACTGCCTGAGGTCTATTTAATATATTTTGTCCAGGTTTCTAATTTTCTGACGAGGATAGGTAA
The DNA here is from genome assembly GCA_028533885.1 of Nasua narica. Lineage (NCBI taxonomy): Eukaryota > Metazoa > Chordata > Mammalia > Carnivora > Procyonidae > Nasua > Nasua narica. Next base: position 104,739,782 of record CM052807.1, on the reverse strand, counting down.
GTCTAGTCTCTATTATTCTATCATGGCTACAAGCAGAAGTCCATAACTGTCTTTTTCATAGATAAAACACCTGCCACCTGTGGTTGTACTTCTATCCTCTTATTCCCTTAGCAAAGCAAAAACCACTTAATTTGCTTGCTTTTATCATTTTTTCTATCAAAAACAATGTAATGACATTTTAATGGCTATAGTTTTTTGCTATTTTGATTAGTTCCTTGGAGTGATTCACAGAAAGTAGAATCACTGAGTCAAAAATTGTAAACACTTTAATATATTTTGAAATATATTATCATTTATTTTCTAAATATATCTTCCAATAGCTTTCCAAAATTACCAGTTTACAGTTCTATAGCTATATATCGGATAAAATTTCACCAGTGTTACATACTTACACTTAAAAGTCTATATCATTGCTTTAAAAAAAATTTTTTTTTAATTCTAGAAAGGTTGCATGTGCTTTTATATGTATTCTTGTATTGTTTTCCTTTTTATCTGTTTGTACCTTTTGCTATATGTCTACTAGGATGCCAGTATTTTTTTTTTTAAAGATTTTATTTATTTATTTATTAGGAAAGAGAGAGTGAGAGAGAGCAGGTCAGAGTGAGAAGCGGACTCCCCATGGAGCCGGGAGCCCGATGTGGGACTCGGTCCCGGGACTCCGGGATCATGACCTGAGCTGAAGGCAGTCGCTCAACCAACTGCGCCACCCAGGGGCCCATATTTTTTTTTTTTTAGAATAAAGATAAACTTATTTGCGGCAAATATTTTTTACAGTCCGTTGATTGTCTTTTAAGTCTTTTCAAAGTGTAACCATATCTGTCCATCCATTGTGATTTCTTCTACAGCTTGTAAGTTTTGGAAATCCTCTCCAGGATTGATAAATATTTAATTATATTTTCTTTTCATTTAAAAATTATATTAAATTTTTCATTCAACAAATATTTACCTATCACTCACTCTTAGCCAGTAATTATACTAGGTATTGAGGGTATGGTAGAGACTAAAATAGAAATGACCTCTGATTGCATGGGACTAGGAGAAGGTGGATATTTGCAAGGGCTGATAATCTAATTCCAGCCTCCTACATAGGAGGAGAGAAGTCTGTTAATAAAGCACCCATGACACCTATTCTGTTACTTAAAAAAAATTTTTTTTTGGTGCAGTAGTGTGAGAGTATAGCTTAAACTGATATTTTTTTCAAGTTGCTACCTATTTATTACAATATCATTTATTGGGTAGGTATTTCCACCCATTGATTTAAGGGATTTCATAATCTCTATAATATAGAGACACTATAAAGTATTTGTTCTGGAGTCAGGCTAACCTGTGTTTAGGTCCTGGCCCCCTACTCACTAGCCAAGTGACTTTGGACACGTCGCTTATCCTGTTTGAACTTTTGTTTCTTTGTTTGTAAAGTAGGGTGGCAATATTATCTATTATTGAACTACTGTGACAATTAAAAGTGAAAGGGTTAACACTTTTTTAAAAGGTACTGTATTATTCTTGTCTGATGATTGTGAAGAAAAATTGCCCTATACATGATAACATGATGTTTCTCCTTAGGTGGAGGCAAAACATAACCCAAAAAGCAACATATGGTATGCAAACGAGTTGCATTAAGAAAAAGCTCATAAAAAGGGGTCGTTTTCATTTAATTTTTTTGCTTCTGAGCAAGTTGCAAGCATAACTACATCAGTGTTGGAGGGTGTGTGCTCTATCATAAGCTCAGTGGAATTGAATTCCCAGCTCATGTAGGTGGATGGAATTTGTATGAGTCTGCGCAACTTAAGATAAAAAAAAAGATCACAGAACTCTGTGAAGGTCTTAGATCCCAACTTCCTTGTGTGTCTCAGAGGCCAGGTGCATTACTGGTCTTGGGCCTTGTGTCACTGATTACCTTCTTCTTATCCCAACCTCAACTTCATACCTATTCATTCTTGCTTCTGGTCTTGGTCATGGGTCTTGGCTTAATTCTGCTCGTAGATACATGAGGATCCTTCTCTGGGTTTGTCTTCCTTTTTACACTCTCAGGAAGTCCCCTTGCATGATTTCCAAATTTAGAGGGGGCAGAAGTAGCCGTGGGTGGAAGGATACCGGGAAGGCGGAATGGTAATCTGGGGAAAGGGGGAGAGCCTTGTGTCCAATGCTTGCTCACCTCGTGGTTCTCAGCTCTTCAGCAAGAGCTTTGGGGGAGAAGGGAAATGGGAACTTCCTTCAATCCTAAGATGAATGGTGTTTTTTTTTCTTTTTCATTCTTACGCTAGATTTTCAACTCTGATCTGCCTGTTGGTTGGCACCTCTCACCTTCACATGTCAACAAGAAAGAAACCATCTTGGGGGAAAGTTTTCAGTGTCTGTAGCTAACGTCATTAGGAGGAAGGCTTAGAAGCAGTGGAGGTCGGCAGCTATGCCAGGATGAAAATGGTTGTATTTTAAGCACGATGTCATCCCCGGAGCAAAGTGAAATAAGCCAGAAGGCAAATGTAGACAAGTATGCTCAATTTGTTTTAAAGTTCCAGAAACCCATTCAGCCTTACATCTGCTCAACTCTGAATGATTTTCAAGAAGAGAGAGACTTTCTGGCAAACTACATCTTTCCTCAGCTTAATGAGCTCTGCAATTCCCGGGGCACATATTTCAAAGCTGTGGACCTGAGGTGGTCGGCGTTGATGGCCCCGCCGCCCTTACCCTCCAACTTGTTTAGACAGCATTCTTGTCTCCATGCGCAATATCTGAAGCTCTGTCTCGACTATGTGAACAGCTGCTTTCCCTTTCTCATCTGCATGCTGGGTCAGACTTACGGGGACTTTCTCCCTGACCATGTGCCTTTAGTGTTCTCCAAAACAACTGACCTGTCCAGTTTATCCACAATAGAGCAGAATCTCTATGTTGCTGCAAAAAATGGTTATCCTTGGGTCCTGGAGAATCCCAGCTACAGTGTGACGGAGTTTGAGATCATCCAAGCAGCATTTCTGAATAAGTCTCAATTTCAGTATTTTTACTTTAGGACTGGAACCACGCTGCTGAAGACTTTAGATGAGGAAAAGGAGAGGCTGCCCTCAGGCTCTCCGAATGAGGAGGAAAAATTAAGGATTGGAAAGCTTAAGGCCAGGATCATTAGCAAAGGACTGCCTGTCCGATTTTATAAAGATCTCCACGAGTTGGGCGAGCTGGTGTTCAAGGACTGGGCAGCTGTGGTAGAACAACTTTACCCAGCCACCTTCATGATTGAACATATGGGTGAGTAACCATGGAGATAGCCAAGTCTCTTATCAGCATAAAGTTACTGTTTTGCATGTCTTCCTTGTAGGAGGACTTTTGAAATGATTGAAAATATTCCCTAAGCATTTAAAACTGTTACCATATTTCTGGAACATGCATTTCTCCATTTGAAGTTTTTTTGAAACTGGCAATAAGAGCAAATAAAGGGTCTTGGAAGATTATTTAGGAAGTCCAGGAGCTGGAGAAGACCTCAAGTATTTGGCAGTTATCTGGCAGCTTCTCAGCCCCAGCTGGTTGTCCCCCCACACAGGACATTTGGTCTTGTCTGGAGTCATTTGGGTGTCAGAGTTGGGGGAGTGCTCCTGGCACCTTGTGGGTGGAGGTCTGGGATACTGCTAAGCAGCTTTCACCCTTACTACTCAGTGATCCATGGACCCGCCAGCCACGGCATTACCTAGGAGCTTGTTAGAACAGCATTCCAGGTCTGCTGAATAAGAGTGGGCATTTTAATAAGATGACCAGGTGAGTTGCATACACCTTAAAGTCTAAGAAGCACAGCTTGCCTTTCTCCCTCTAAATGAAGTGATTACATTTATTTTTGAAAGTAGTGTCTTATAGACACAGAAAAGGTAGAGCAGTATTAGACTATGGCAGAGATTTTTCACCTAGACAGACTTTGGGTCTGTCTTTGAGATGCCCTTAAAATTATATATATGTAATGTTTACATGCATATGTGTGTTGGGGGGTGGGTAAGAAGATGGCCTGTGTCTTTGATCAGATTCTCAAAAGATTCAATGACCCAAAAAAGGTTATGAATTACTGTTGGAAGAGCCCAATTAATGTGAGATTGCAAAGTGACGGCAGGTGGTGCATTCCCAAATGCTTTCAGGGGTCAGGTGGCAGTTGGCCTTATGAGAGGGAGCAGGCGGATTTGGGTGCACTGAACAGGACAGAATTGACTCACCTAAACTCATTCGAATGCAGTGTCGGTGGGGAGAGAGGCGGGTGGTGAAATCCCACCAGTGCCGATCAACTCTGCCTACAAGCCAAATCATTTTGGAGTCCTAGAAAAGAATATTGTGTCAATCATAACTCTTTAGGTTGCAGGTGACTCAAACTTCCTGAAACAAAAAGGGAATTTATTTGCTTATATAACTTTAAAGCCTAGGATTAGGTCTGGTTCAGCTCAGGCTTCAACCAGTGGCTCAAACGATATTACCTGCCCTGGTTTCTTACTATTTCTCAGCATGGCTCTGCGGTCCTGATATTGCCTCACTTCCTTCGCTCCTCCATCGTGGAAGGAAGATGGCTGTTAGAGCTCCGCGCTCCAGTCCAGCAGAAGTCGCTCAAAGTCCTAGCATCGAGTCTTTTTGTCTCTGATGAGCCTCACGTGCTTGTAACTGATTTAATCACTGGGGCCAGGTGATGCTCTGATTTGCTAGTCCTGGGTCAAATGCCCCCTCGAGCGGGAGGTGGAGTCAGACCCACTGGAATAACGTGAGAGTTGGGACAGGTGGGATACCGGGTGATAATCTGGGGCTGTTACGGAAACTAGAGTGGGTGAATGGGTTTTGAGTGCCAAAAAATATCCTGAACAAGCTTGGAGTTTTAGAATGTCTGGGGATACTCATGTTCTCAGATCTCAGATTTTTCAGTTCCTAGATGTGTGTGAGTTTGAGCAAATGACAATACTGGTAAACTGTAGTTTTTTCTTCTGCATAATGAGCTAACATTAGCCACCTCGAGAGTAATAATGTAAGATAGCTAAAAGCAGTGCCTGATGCATGTTAGGCACAGAGTAAATAGCTGATGAGAACACAACAAACGAGTCCTGGAAAAATAGATGATTTGGCTAAGGCTCGAAATATGATCAATAGTGATATTCTTTGACTAATCTCAATCTGAACTGCATGTATAGATTAATACTTCCTAATGTGTTCAAGAATCAAGTCTGTCCAATTATATGATCTCTCTGATATGAGGAATTTGAGAGGCAAGGTGGGGGTTGTGGGGGGGTAGGGAGGGAAAAAATGAAACAAGATGGGACTGGGGAGGGAGGCAAACCATAAGAGACTCAATCTCAGGAAACTGAGGGTTGCTGGTGAGGCTTGGTGATGGACATTGGGGAGGGTATGTGCTATGGTGAGTGCTGTGAATTGTATAAGACTGATGACTCACAGACCTGTACCCCTGGGGCAAATAATACATTATATGATAATAAAAAAAAATCAAGTCTGTCTATTTGGGTTAGAGACAGGATATTCCTCCATCGTCTTCTCCTTAGCCTTTGATTTTAGTTATTATTGGAAAAATTAGCTTTAGACTTTTAAATGTATAACATGTGAACTAAATCTGTGAATTAGAAGGTACAGTATGGATGAATTATATAAAAAAAGGCTTTAGAAAGAAATGCTATATTATTTTTCTTTTATATCTCTAATACCCTTTAATCACCTAGGGAGTTCCAGAATCTGATGGGGGTGGGGGAGTGGGTAACAAAAGGCCATTTGGGAAGCTGGTGGTTATTGTAAGGCAGTGTAGAGCTGTTGGTTCACACTCTTACCTCATAGAAACAACTTCTGAGGTCCTTGAAGATACTTGAGATTAATGGGTGAGGTTCAGGTTTACCTTAAGAGACCCATTAGACTGTGGGATCATTCTCAATTCTGTCTAAGATCTTGAATTTGAAGCTGACTTTGGCCAGACTCTAGGTCTTCTAGGTCTCTTTGGCTCTAACCGGAACCAGAGAGCAACCCAGTTAACTGTGGAGGTACAAGGTGAATATCTTGGGAGCCTACCAGGTTAACCTACCTGGTGTTCATTTTCTTGCATAAGATCCTCCCTCCATTAAAAGCAAAAACACCCTCAACGTGAGGCAGGAATCTATCAAAACCCTAGAGGAGAACATAGGCAGTAACCTATGACATTAGCCACAGCAACTTCTTTCAGGACATGTCTCCAAAGGCAAAGGAAACACAAGCGAAAATGGACTTTTGGGACTTCATCAAGATAAAAAGCTTCTGCACAGCAGAGGAAACAGTCCACAAAACAAATAGGCAACCCACAGAATGGGAGAAGATATTCGCAAAT
>CM052807.1:104711770-104732969 GCA_028533885.1 Nasua narica | reverse complement strand
GAGCCACCCAGACACCTAACCGACTGAGCCACCCAGACACCTAACCGACTGAGCCACCCAGACACCTAACCGACTGAGCCACCCAGACACCTAACCGACTGAGCCACCCAGACACCTAACCGACTGAGCCACCCAGACACCTAACCGACTGAGCCACCCGGCCGCCCTTGGCCTTTATTATTTGTATAGCTCAATTCTTTTGAGCCTATAGTCCAAGTGATGGCAGAAACCTAATTCAGTTAATATAGGTGAATTCCATCAATTTAGCTTGTCTTCAGACAAGTCAGGATGTTTTTCAGTCAAGTGAGAATTTGTGTCCTTCCCGTGTCTCTTCTGGGTTGAGCTTAAATCCGAGGGCCTTGGTGCTGGGTGTCCTCGGTTGTCCTCCGTCCCAGCTGTCTTCCGCTGAGGTGGTCGTGGCCCCAGAACTGGCATTCCTCCAGTTTGGGCATCCTCTAGGATGCCCGTGTTCCCATCTGGCCTCGGCTTGTCCGCTCTGTGCTGCCATCTGCCGCCACCTTCCCTCACCTGAACGTGGGGAGGCCCCCCTCCTCCACGAACCTCTGCACCCTTCTGGAGCCTACGGGCTCGTGGGCGGTCGGCGTCCCTGACAGGGCACGTTGGTTGCTCACTGCACCCTCGGAGCTCCTGGCCTGGTAGGTCTCCCGGTCTGCCGTCTGGGCCTGAGGGCCTCCGGAGATCCGCAGAGCTGCTGCTTCCCGGCTCCCGATGGGAAGCGAGGCGCAGGCTCTCTGTACTCTTGGGGCCCCAGGTGCGTCCACGTGAGCAACTCCATTGCTCTCTCTCCTCGCTGCCTCCTCCACCTTTCTCGGTTCAGTCTTCCTTAGCTCCTCCTGTAACTGAGTCTGTTTGTGGTTAAAACATGTCTCCCACGAGTTGGTCAGGAGTCTGTCTTTTGGTATTCAACAGTCAAGTCTTTCGAGAAGGAAAGTTTATTCTCAAAGCCGTTATCTCCGCTATGAGCTTCAAAAGTCTCTTTTGAAACTCGAGTTTCTGCTACAATAACCTTCTCTGAAGGACGATGAATTTCGAACGGAGCGGGGATGGGGATGTGGGGGTGGGGAAAGCAGCAGAAAATGCTCGGACTGAGAGACATATTGGTTGGCATGACAACATATTGTCCTGCCCCGTTTTTGGTTCTGGAGTTTGCATTTCTGCAAATAAAATTAATTTCAAACTTAGTGTACCCTCCCCCATCCGCAAGAAGGTGAAAAAAAGGTCTCTGTGCCCTGAGAAGGGTCACCCAGGCAAAGTGACCCACGGCTGTGCCCGTGGCTCTCCCTAGTTGTCCAGCGTCGCGCGGGAAGGAGCAGGCCCTCTTCTCCTGAGGGGCTGCTCCTTTCTCTGGCTGACTTGCCTCCTCCAAGCTCTGCCCACTGACCCCTCCTCAAGTCCAAGGCGCTCAGCCACAGGTCCAAGGAGAACTTGGCCAGACTCGGGTCAGCCGCAGAAGAACTTGCACAGCTGGGGCTGAGCAGCTGCCTCTGTTTAACGATTGCAGGGGTTTGGGGTTCACGCCCCAGTCCCAGCCTTGGAAGTCCATTTAGGATGACAGACCCTGTCCTTTCTCTCAGCGGTCTTAAGGGTCTCTTTGGAGTTGGTTGATCTTAGAGCCAGTGGGAAATCCAGCTCTGGATGAAAAATCTAGGGGTCAGGTGGGTAGCGGGAGGCGTCTGTGAATGTGCGGCAAGGTAGCAACCGTACAGAAGACCCATTCCGAGCCGTAAGTGCAAGTCTGATGTATGCGAATCTCAGGGAAGACTGCTCGGTAGTATGATAACTGGCCGGCTGGCCAGTTTGGAACCTAGCTCACATGGCTGTGTTAGTTGGGACAATGTAGGTGATAATTTAATGCCCGAAAGTCTGGGCTCTGAAGCAAGCTTGCCTGTACTCAAACCCCAGGTCGGTACTTATTTCGGTGTGATCTGGGTAAGTCATTTAACCTCTCTGGGCTTTGTGTCATTTGTAAGATGGGGGCGGAGGGTTAGGTAGGATCTACTTATAGGATGATCACGAGAAACAAGTTGTTAGTCATATAAGACATTTAGAATGACACCTGGCAGCTGGGAACTCTTCTTTATTGTTATCGTCGTCATTCTGTTGTCTTAACAGCGCTGGATGGCTGGGTGGCCGACGCTCTGTGCTTACTGAGCATCTCACATTGTGGACTGACTGAGGTTGAGATATTCCAGATTTTGGACATGCTGGGCTACAGGGATCATTACAAAGTGACCACGTTGCACTGGGCCGCCTTCCGCAACGCCACCAAACAGTGGGTCCAGGAGAAGCCCAACGGCCTCCTGTACTTCAGGCACCAGTCCCTGCGGAATGCTGTGGAGCATAAGCTTCTGGGTAAGGCTTGAATCTGTGCGAGTACCTGCTAGTTAAGAAAAGGGAAGTTCACACACAAGGGAAAGCTTGTTGCTGGCATTTCTCAAATAGAAGTGAATCTATAAACACATATAAACATGGTGATATAAATTAATACTGGTACCTAGTTGTGAGTAACAGAGATCTGAAATCGATGGCTTCCATCCTGGGGTTTATTCTCTCACAAGAGAACTTTCTGGAGGTAGGCTGCTGTAATGCCTCCATTAATCCCCATCGTGATCTGGGACCCTGTTCCTTCTGTGTCCCCGATCTACACACCAGCTTGCCTGCTCAAGATCACTTCATGTTCATGACTGCTGGAAGCAGCATGGCTGCTGGAGCTCCAGCCATTGCATTTTAGGCAACAGGAAGGACGAAGAGAAGAGGAAGGGCTTGCATTTCCTTTTAAGGAGTTTTTCCAGGTTTCCACCAACATTTCCATTATATTTCCAGAACCTTGTTGTTTGGCCACCACCAGATACAAGAAGAGCTGGTGAATAGAGGTTTCAACAGGTGTGTTGCTACTCTAAACCATGGTGGGCATCTGTCACTAACAAAGATGAGGTATGTGGTTCCTGGGTAGGCATTAGCAGTCTCTACCCTAATTCTGTAATCAAATTCTATCCACTTCTGAAAGGACAGCAGGTCTGAATCTGAGACACGGTGACAGTCACAGACACTTGACCTAGAGGCAGAGCACTCTACTTGTACGGAGTCCTCATACAGGTATGAGGACTTAAAAAAACCTTTAAATCACAACCTCTGCAAAGATTTCTAAGCTCTGTGCAAATTTCCTTTTAAGTTTACTATGTCCTCTTTCACTTTCTTTTTTTTTTAAGATTTTATTTATTTATTTATTTATTTATTTATTTATTTATTTATTTATTTGTGAGACAGAGAAAGTGAGAGAGAGCATGAGAGGAGAGAAGGTTAGAGGAAGAAGCAGACTCCCCGCGGAGCTGGGAACCCGATGTGGGACTCAATCCTGGAACTCAAGGATCATGACCTGAGCCCAAGGCAGTTGCTCAACCAACTGAGCCATCCAGGCACCCTCTTTTTTAAAAAGATAAATCCTTTCCACTGTTCCCCTTCTACATTGTCATCATCCCCACCACCTCTGAAGTTATGTAACGTGGCAAGGACAGCAAGGCGAGGAATGAGGATGTTCCTAGGGGGGATGTCCACTCTGCCGTTCACCTGGCCTCTGATGGTTTGCAGCACTCAGTCTCTTTGTTTTCCCAAAGAACAGTAGTGCTCTTGGAGGTACCAGAACGACAGGACCATGGTGTGGCTGTTAAGATTCTGGGTATAGGCTATACCCCTTCTCTGCACTGTGAGCCCCAAAATAAAACACTGCTGGCAATACTCAAGACCGTCAGAAAAAAAAAACCCAAACAACCAACTTTTCTTGCTGTGGAATCGGGACGTGATTACAACTCTCCTGGAGGCACGGGGAATTGGAATTGCAATAATTCACTTCCATGTGGCCTGAGCACGGGAACCAAGCACATCCTGCAAGGAGAAAAAAGATCCCAAAGCTAGGGCTAGAGGACTTGAGTCTGCAATGATATTTTTGGTAAAGGGCTATCTTTTGACATATTTTGTCCAAATGGTCACATCCATCGTTTGGGGGCAAACTGGTCTCTTTCCCATGCACATGCATGCGTGCTCCTTTCCTTTGAGATTAATACTCTGGTATTATATTCAATGTGTAACTGAAGTTACTCCTATCAAACATGGGCTAGTCTAGAGGCGTGCTTTGGTCCCTGGGCTGTGCCAGAGCAGCATCTTCCCCTTGCGCGACTAGAGCTGAGGATTACTCGCTCTTGCACGCTTTGTGTGTGGGTGCCCATGTGTGTGTACGCATGTGTGCATGCGTGCATTTTGGTGGGGCTGAAATGGAAAATGGCAATTAGGGAAGAGAGCAGGAAATCTGGGAGATGCTCTTCTATTGCTTCTAGATCATTACTGTGGCTTGTTGCCCTCGGCTATCATGGCCACTACTTTTTATTTAATGCTTTCACTGTGCCAGCCACCTCGTATACGTTATTTCCTTCATTTTCTTGTGTACACAGAACATCCTCTGACGAGGCTCGATCATGTCAATTCTCGTTCCCACCGGCCTCCTAGAAAGTCCTCACCTGCTCCAGGTGTTTGTGGGCATTCCTGAGCAGTGTTCCATGGGCTCCCCCATCTGTTGGCTAAAGTTACCCTGGAGAGGCTCTTCTCATTTGTGCTTACTGATGTGGGGACCTCCCAACCTTCCCTGCGAGGATCACCTCATGGTGAGGTCCCTCTCCCTTTGTCCCATGGCAGGCAGACCTCGAGGTCAGGAGGTACTGGTGTCCAAAGGGGAATAGGTATTTTCCAGGAGACCTGACCCATGGGAGCTTCCTCCCTGGAACTCCAGCCTTCCTCAGGACCACAGGGAGCTCTTCCTGGAAAAAGCCCCTTCCTGTTCCTCTTAGAACCCCTCACCCCATAAAAGCTCTGAAAACCTAGTCTGTGAAGCCCATTTTACAGCAGTTGTTGAGGAAGGAGCCAGCATAGCATCATGGGTAAAAATGGGGTCCTGATGCTAGATTGGGGGTGAGCCTTGGCTTCCCCACTTTCTAGCTGAAGACGTGCCATATCATTATCATGACGTGGCATATCATACATGGGTGACATATCACCCATGTACCTGGGTACATACCTGTACCCAGGTCCCTCTTTCATAAAATAATAAATGAACCAACCTCAGAGCATTATTACTAGTAAGCATTCAATGACTGATTCGTGTAATTACAAGTGCTTAGAGTAGGCCTGGTCTGTAGTAAATTCTTGAGAGAAGTTAGCCATTATGAATTTTCCCTTTGTTTGACTCATCTGTCTTCCCTGTGGCCTTCTATCTACCATCTTTCCCAAAATGACCCATGGAAATCAACTGGTGATCTTGAATCCTGTTGGCCTAAGGATTCTTCCATTTCATCAGACACCTTCACACAGGTCTGAATTCCCTGGGCCCCACTCCAGTTACATGCAACAGATGTTCACTGGATGAATGCATAGCTATTCCTCGAAGTTGGTTTTTTGGCTCTGCCATTTCTAGAAACTTCCATATCCATTGTTTTGAGAACCAATGCTGAACGTTAGTCTCTAGTGTTTGCCTGCAGTGGAATCAGGATCTGGAGGGCAGAGCACAGGAGAGGAGAGGAGGTTTGAGCTACCTGCAGATGACTCTGTGGTTATGGGAGAGGAGCTGCCTCATTTCACCCTCTCTTTATCTCATTCTCAGGCCTGTATGCCATTTGGCAAAGAGTCTACCTTCTTTCCTACTGGCAATCATCATGGGTTTTATTATAAACAATTTCTTGTTAAGAGTAATGACTTTGAATCATGACCTTGCAAAAGGTGCTTAACTTTCTAAGCCTCAGTTTCTCACCTGCAAAATGGGGATAATCACAGTATTTACCTTGAAGGTAATAAAAATGCTAAGTATGCTTAATGTAAGGTGCTTAATATAGCATCTGGCACAATGATAACCACGGTGGTGGCCGTGACAGCCAATTGCCAATATTTCCAGCCCCTCCATCCACCATGGGAAGCACTTCCTGGTCCCTTCATTGTGTGGGAGTTCTGTCCAATGGTTGTACGTGGCTCCTGGCCATGTTCAAGATGGCGGCTGGTCTCTCAGTCCCGGAGTGAGCAGACCTGGATTTGGAGGTCCAGCCAACCTGTGATGGTGTGATAAACCTTTGCTGTTTTAAGCCACTGAGATTTGGGGGTCATCTGTCCACACAGCATCATCTAGCCTGTCACGAGAGAGAACAACACTACAGAAATGTCAATAAGTAAGTCCGTCTGTGAGAATTGTGCTGAACTTCGTATGTATGGATGATGCTGAGGTCAAGCCATTCCTCACATCTCGAGCAGGAAGGACAGAAGGTTTGAATTCTGCTTCTTCAATCGTGGCTGCCCTCTAGCCACCTGGCCCCTCTGCATTTAAGTTGCTTCGTGTGTCATATGGGGATTGGATTAGCCAGGGTTCTCCAGAGAAACAGGACCAGTAGGATTAGATCTCTATCTCTATATAACTCTGTGTATCTCTCTCTGTGTATATCTCTATATAGCGCTCTAGAAAAAGATTGTGAGGGTTTGGCTTATGTGGTTATGGAGTTTGGGAAGCCCCAGGATCTTGCCGTCTACAAGCTGGAGGCCCAGGAAAGCTGTTGGTAGAGTTCCCGTTCAAGTCCAAGGCCTGAGGACTGGGGGAGCCAATGCTATAAGTTCCAGTCAGAGTCTGAAGATCTGAGAACCAGAAGTGCTAAGAAATCAGAGATTCCAGCTCCAACAGAGAGAAAATTCTCCTTCCTCTGCCTTTTTCTGTTCTGGCCCTGCGCTGATCCGATGATGCCCGCCAGCATTGGTGAGGGCGATCTTTACTCCGTCTACCAGTTCAAATGCGAATCTCTTCTGGAAACATCCTCACGGACACACCCTGAGATAATACCTAACCAGCTCTCTGGGAGTCCCTTAGTCCAGTAAAGTTGACATGTAAAATTACATGGGAAGATCACAGATTTTCATATCCTTTCATATCTCACAAGGTTATTTTGCAAAAGGATAAGCTCTGTTTTCTGTGACATTGTTTTGTGCACTTTAAGCATTGTGTTTAATACTCTAAATCTTGGATGCAGGGTAATATTTGCCCCGGTTCTTTTTCTCTCATTCCCCAACCCCCTTCCCTATTTACGACCTACAAAAAGGACCTCACGGTGCCCAGTGGGAGAGGGGAGTTTCCTTCTTCTTCCATAGGTTTCTGAATCACTGTACATGCCACCAGCTAGCACGAAGTCTCTCCAAGTGCACAGATAACCTGGAAATCATTCCAGTGGATATGCAGAGTGGTTATTTGAACAATGGGCTCCCCTTCTGTTATGGCTCTTGTGAAGAGCTGGGCCTGGGACGCCATCCAGAGGAGTGATTCATCTCGGAGAAAAAGCTTCAAGCAGAAAATTTTAAATACTTCTATTTTACCTTTCAAGCATTGGTATCGCTAAGCTTTTAATGCAACGAAACCCTTTAGTTTTTAAGGAGCTCGAGTACGATCTGTTGGAATCCCTTCTCTGGTAGAGAAAATACAGACATCTTGGCTGTCACGTCCAACCTGCCCTTAGTTTGCTCAGCTTCCCAGTGGCCCCTCTGAGATCCAGCCACAGACTAACTTCTCCAGACTGCATGTCCTCACATATTCGAAAGTACTCACTTAGGTGGCAACCATGACTTGTATTTAAAAGAGAAAAAAGTGGGTTATGAACATTTCTTGGGTGGAGGGGAAGACAGCATGAAAAATGAGCGTGCTCCCTGGCATTTCAAAACCTGGGTCAGTGATCGTAACTCGAACTAATTCATTGGCAAATTCAGATGGACTTATAAGAAGATACATTTTTAATATTTCAGGGTTTTTTTTTTCCAGCTCCCTGTTCCTTGTATCTAATTATGGCCATAGCGACGCTATCTAGTGTTCTCATGTCCTAAAAAAGCGGATGCATTCCGCTGTAATTGGTTTCTCCATAGGTGTGCTCACTCCTGTCAGAGAAAGCAGCCCATATACCTTCCAGAACCCAACGAATCACAGGAAAACGCATTTCCACCAAGTCTTAGTCCGATACTTTCAGCAGCAGACGGCCTTCTGGAGAGTGTACGAGGAGCTTCCGTGGCACATGAAAATGAGTGGCTCCTGGGGGGACTTGTGCAGCTTCCTCTCAAGCCCCAGGTAAGGCTCGTCCTGTCCGCGCGGCGGCCTTGGCACACGCCTCCTTCTTCCTCTGCCCAGCACGGTGCCGAGGGCCCCGCGTTTCCCTGAAGCGGCGCCCGTTCCTTCATGTACCCGGCCGACCACCTGTGCCTGCCTTCGGATAGGCCCCTCATTTGGGACCCTTCCGTGGCTGACGGATTCCCAGCGTCGCTCCGTTGGATCTCTGGGCTCTCGGCACGTTCCCTTCCCTTCTTGGCTCCCTGGGGATTCCTCTCAACGTTGGGAGGATTCCAGAGACGGGAGGACTTGTAGATGGACGACGATAAAGGACTGGCTGCATCCTCCTGCTAGACCCTCGGAATTTCCTCCCTTCCTTTTCTTTCTTTTCCCTCCTCTCTACTCTTTTCGGTCCCCCCCCACCCCCCCGCCCCGCTTTCCTTCTTGTCCTCTTAGGCACTCCTTGGCAAACATGTATCATGGACTCAGCTCTTACTGGCCCTGGGGATGTAGTTCTGTCTGGCAGGGAGCATGGGGAGCCAGAGATGAGCTCCCCATGGGGGTCAGTGCTTCACTAGAGCAAAGTCGCAGAGCCAGCAAGCTTAGGAGAGGGAGGGGCTCGCTCTGCCTGGTAGATTCGAGAGCCTGCCTGGAGGAGGCGGCCTCCTGGACAGATGAGTGGCAATGGCTTTGAGTGCTTAAGAGTGACAGGCTTCACAGACTGTACCGAAGTCACAGTCGTTAAGGAGTTTATAAATAGGCTGATGGAATGGGGCAAATAGCAGAATAGCTTCCTTCAAGACATGAAATACTAAAACGACTTACATTGATACGTTGTGTTGCAAGTATCACAGACTTTCTATCAAAGATCCAGAACCCAAGCTTCTGGACAAGGCTGCACCTCATCCACTACTGGAACGTGTTATCAGAAGTTGGATATGATGCCGCTGAGGCCTATTTAGTCACGGTGGCCAAGATCAAAGCCGACAAGTGCCATAAAGTGAAGAAGAGAAATACACTCTCAGGTACAGTGAGTCACTATGGTTCCGTGGTCTGTTTTGCGGGGATGTAACGTGGCCAAGAGTTACTGTTCTCCTGTTTCCCCACATCATTCTGGTCATTCCAGCAGACCTCTCTGAGTACTGCTACCTGCACCTTAAGCCAACCATTTCTGAAGGTAGGAAACGGAGAAGAAGCGTTAGTTTCGAGATGGCTCCTCTTTCTGTCTTGCTGTGGCTGTTTTCCGAAGCCCCATCCTTCACATTCTTCCTCTAATTTCTCACGGCCTCAAACACACTCCTAGCATCTTCATCCTTCTTCTGTGGTTCCAGCCTTGCCCTCCTCTCCGAGCCTCCGCGCATGGGCCCCCCTCCCGAGGGCTGCGGCAGTATTGTCGCTCCATTGACGGCGCTCCTGAGTGGCCAGCTGATAGCTCAAACAAAATACATACAAATCCTGAATCCTTCCAGATGTTCCCTCCACGCTTGTGCTTCTTTCTGTGCTCCTATCTACTCACGCTGCCCCTGACTCGCCCACCCCGGGGCCCCTCACTCAGTCCTGGAGACACGCAATTATTGTCAACCATGGCCCCAATCCCAGTTGGGACAGCTGTCCTTTGACGTGCTGCCTCATGGCTTGGCTCTGGACGGCGCTCTGGGCAATATTTCTTCCCGTTGTGCTTCATGGTAGGCCCCTTCGCCTGCCTCTCTTTCTCCCTATATTTCCTGGCTTCTTAAACAGTGATAACATTCATTCATTCATTCTTTCAGCAAATACTAACTGTGCACCTTCCCTGGGCCACGGAGCCTGATGCGGGGCTCGGTCTCTTGACCCTGAGATCATGACCTGAGCCAAAATCAAGAGTCAGACGCTTAGCTGACTGAACCCCTCCCTCCCCGAGACACCCTGTCAATATTCTTACTACCATGTGTGAATTATGTAATTCTGGAATTTCTCCAATTCACTAATCCTCCGAGCGGTAGGACCCAAGCGCTACTCTGAGGATTCCAGTGTGGTGAATGAAGCCAGGATGTGACTGGAATTGTTTCTGTGCCTGGTGGGGCGGGGGAAGGATGCAGGGGGCGGGGGATGGTGTGGGTGGGGGGGGAACGCCGTGTGTCACAGGAAGCTGGCAGCTAACCCACAGAAGATGACATCTCTGGGGTGGGGGTGACAGTCCTTCCTGATGGTGCCGTGCTGCTTGTCATCACGTGGTTGTTATGGTGATGGAAAGGGCTGGGGGCTGGGGGCTGACGGTGGGAGGAAATCACCTAACATATCAGCGCCGTGAGGATGTTCTGGATGCTGGATGTAAATGAGCCTAGTTCAGAATGTGTCCCTTTGAATTGGGCCGGAGACATGCGTAGGGCTCTCTGCAAACAGGCTGTTTGTGTCCTCTGCTGGTTAGTCCCTGCTCACTCTGGGCCCCCGGGGTCCTCAGCAGGGAGCGCTGGCCTCCATCACTGCCTTTGACACCTTCCGTCTTCCTCACCCCTCAGGACCCGTCACAGCCCGGTCCTGTGGGTTTTGCTTGGTGGTGTTTGCTGAGGGCCTGCATCGTGGTGAGCCTGGTGCTCGATGCCAGGGGCGCCGCAGCCCACGGGACTCAGGGTTCCTGCCCCGATGGAGCTTATGGTGGAGTGTAAAACAGGCGGTCCTGAGAAGTTCAGCCTGAAGGAGCGGGACATCGTGGGGGACAAAGGGCGGAGGGGACAGCATGTTTGAGGGACCACGAGTCGAGGGGGAGAGTGACGAACCTCTTCGGTACTGAGCAAGTCCAGCAGCGGTACAAGAGAGCGTGGGCAGGCTCACTGGCCTGCGGGGGGAGCGGAGGAGTGTGCGAGGTCCCTTCTCCAGGAGGCTGTGCTCAGCTCAGGACCCGAATGCACGCCCAGCCTGGCTTGGGGCGCCTGCCGCCGGGCTCTGCGGTTTGGCTCCCCCTGGTGGCTATAACGAGAACCGAGCCCTAACTTGTTAGGCTGGTGGAAAAGACTCAGGATTCTGTGTCTGGAAATCACTTCTCCCCAGGTGCTTCCTGCCTGCCCACGTGCTGTATGGGTTTGCCCTTCCCGGAGGGATGCATCTGGGCAGGTTATGTGTCTGACTGATGGCCAGTAGGGAGGGCTAGGAGCCAACAGGACAACTTTGATGGTCGGGTTAATTTTTTTTAAAGATTTTATTTATTTATTTATTCATTTATTAGGAAAGAGAGAGAGTGAGAGAGAGCATGAGAAGGGAGAAGGTCAGAGTGAGAAGCGGACTCCCCATGGAGCTGGGAGCCCGATGTGGGACTCGATCTTGGGACTCCAGGATCATGACCTGAGCCGAAGGCAGTTACTTAACCAACTGAGCCACACAGGCGCCTGTCAGGTTAATTTTTATAGATTATCTGTGACATGGTAAGCTTGGCTTTGACAGGAGTCCTAGGTCACATCAAAGTGGAGAAAATGCACTTCTGGCTGCAGTTGCATTTTTAGACAAAGTCAAACACCGGAAGAGACAGACCACAAACAGATTTGGCAGAAGGCTGGGTCCCAGCATGGCTCCATCTTGACAGATGGCCGGCTTACCCTCCAGGTGGCAGGTGTGGTGGGGAGGGGAGAATCATTTCGCTTTTAAGGGGCAGGCTTTCTTACTAGAGCAAAGGGCAAATGCATTACGGTACAGGATCTTGTCTGCAGGCTGTAGTTAATGGGACAATATCAACTTTTCATGACTAACATCGGATGTTTTGCCCTTGATACCTTTGGAAACTTCTAAATATTTTAGATAAATGGAACAAAATGATTTATTAATAACAATTTTATTTTATTTTTTAAAAAAATTAAAGATTTTATTTATTTGACAGAGAGAGATAACAAGCAGGGGGAGCAACAGAGGGAGAGGGAGAAGCAGGCTCCCCACAGAGCAGGGAACCCGACCCAGGGCTCCATCCCAGGATCCCAGGATCATGACCTGAGCCGAAGGCAGATGCTTAACTAACTGAGCCACCCAGAAGCCCCTATTAAAAACAATTTTAAAAATAGCTATACAGAAAAATTGAAAGAACAAAAGATACAATTTTCAATGCCATAGAAAATATGAGATATCTGAGAATAAATGTAACAAGAAATGTGTAGGATCTTTATTTAAAAAAAAAACAGTTTTAGAATTATAGAAAACAAAATTTTAGTATGTAGAGAGACATACCATATTCTTGGATGGGACAACTTTTACAACAAGGTTGTAAAGCTATTAGTTCTTCCACAATCGACTTACGTATATGAAACAACTCTAATTGAAATCCCAATGGGATTAAAACATTTCTAAATTTTCAAAATGATTTTAAAGTTCTCGGAGAAAAAATATCTGAGAGTAAGAGTTTAAATAAGGAGAGCAATTTGAGTTTCACCTTATTTAAACACATTATGAAGCTGTAATAATTTAAAAAATACTACTGGGAGCTAAAATAGATAGCGCAGTGGAATGAAATAGAAAGCTCAGATACAGACTCCGGAATAGATGTAAGAAATTAGGGGCACTGGGTGGCCCTAATTTCAGTCCTGGGATTGAGCCCCATGCTGGGCTCCCTGCTCAACAGGGAGGCCTACTCCTCCCTGTGCTCCTCCCCGGCTCATGCTCGCTCACTCGCTCTATCTCCCCCTCAAATAAATAAATAAAATATAAATAAGTGATGGAAGCTTTTCAGATAAGGAGGATCACGGAATAAATAGTGCTGTGATAATGGGTCACTATTTGGTAAAGTTAAGTTACATGAACCATCATGAACCACAGGAACCAGCAAAAGAAATTCCAGAATGATTGTAGTTAAATGTAAAGAATGAAATTTTATATTAAAAAAAACGATAAGAAAATGTCAATGAGTCTAGGCAAGAAAGCAAAAGAGTAAATCATAGAGAAAATAATTGATAATCTCTCTAAACAGGTGAAATTATTACATGTAAAGCAAAACACAACTCAGAAAATTAAAAACACAGTTATAAGACCAATGATAACTGGGAACAATATTTGTAATATACATGGCAGGCAAAAGATTGATCTTTTTAATAAGGAAAATGCTCTTAAAAAAGAAAATAATGAGCACTTCAATAAAAATAGGCAAAATCAAAAAAAAAAAAAATAGGCAAAATCACGAGCAGGCCATCCAAAGAACGTTTTCAGTTCTTGTCTGACTTTATCTTTTTTTTCAAAGATTTTATTTATTTATTTGACCGAGAGAGAGAGATCACAAGTAGGCAGAGAGGCAGGCAAAGAGAGGGGGGAGCAGGTTCCTTGCTGAGCAAAGAGCCTCATGCAGGGCTCGATCCCAGAACCCTGAGATCATGACCTGAGCTGAAGGCAGAGGCTTTAACCCACTGAGCCACCCACTCTCCCCTAACCTTACCTCTTAACATCCCAGGGATATTTTTGATGGTGCCCTTCTCTCCCAAACATTTCGGTCTCTTGACTGCTGACACAACACTCCCCTGGTTCATCTTCTATCTCTCTGGCTGCTCCCTTTCTGTCTCTTTTGTGAGTTCCCCTTTTTCTACCTGACTTCTCAGTGTTTGAGTTCCTTAAGTTCTTTTCTTCTCATGCCTAATTTCACCCTAAGCGTATTATGAATGTCTGTGGCTTCAGTGATCGTCCACGATGGTATACGATTCCCACATTTATCCTCTGAGCTGAAGATCCACATACCCAACTACCAACTTAACGGTCCACTTGGATGTTGTCCCCAAAGCTGCTTAAATCCAATGCCCCTAAAACTGAACCTGCGAATCAGGTTCTCTTCCAGGAACTCTCAATTTACCATGTTGGAGTAATCCTTGACACTCTTCTGTCCTATATGCCCTCCCCAAATACATTTCATCACGGAGTCCTGACATGTTTTACTTCCTAAATGTTTCCTAAACTCGTCCACTTGTCTACCTCCACCGCCAGTGCCCTTCTTTAAGCTGTCAGAGCTGCCGCACGCCCTTGTGAAGACCAGTAATACCCATTTAAGCTGCCTCCATACCTTTTCATAGCTTGGTATATCAGTTATTTTTATTGCTGAATAATATTCCAGTGTATGAATATGCCACAGTTTATCTCCTTGCTTATTGAAGGACATTTTGTTTACTTCCAGCTTTTGATGTTTTCTCCCAATCCGTATCTTGTCTTTCCATTCTCTTAATGGTATCTTTCACAGAGCACAAGTTTTTAATTTTAATAAGGTCTAATTTAGTCTTTTCTTTCATGGGTTGTGCTTTTTGTATTTAATAATCATCACCAAAACACAAGGTCACGTAGGTTTTTTTCTGTTTCCTTCTAAAACTTTTATGGTATTTCATTTTATATTTAGGGCTATGATCCATTTTGACTGTTTTGTGAAAGTATAATGTCTAGATGCATTTTTTTGCATCTGAATGTTCAATTGTTCCAGAACAATTTATTAATAAGACTTTCTCCATTGAATTGTCTTTGCTGCTTTGTCAAAGATCGGTTGGACATCTGCGGAGGATTTTTATTGGGATTGCATTGAATCTATAGGGCAAGCATCTTAACAATGTTGAGTTTTCCAGTCCATCAACATAGGACCTCTCTCGGTTTATTTAGATCTTTTTTGATATCCTTCATCAGAGTTTTGTTGTTTTCTGCATGTAGATCAAATACATATTCTGTTAGATTTGTACCTAAGCTTCTCATTTCTAGGGTGCTATTATAAATGGTACTGTAGTTTAAATTGCCAATTCCAATTGTTCATTGCCAGTGTATAGGAAAGCAATTGGCTTTTATATATTAACCTTGTATCCTGTAACCTTGTTATAAATGCTTATTAGTTCTAGGAGTTTTTTGTTGATCCTTTGGGATTTTCTACATAGATAAGCCTATCATTTGTGAACAGAAAGAATTTTATTTCTTCCATCCCAATATGTATATCTTTTATTTCCTTTTCTTGTCTTATAGCAGTAGCTAGGACTCCAAGGGTGATGTTGAGTAGGAGGGGTGAGAGGGAAGGTCCTAACCCCAGCTTGTCATTGGTATCACTCTAGTGAGCCCCACCACCATCACTTCTCACCTGACCCCGCGTAACAGCCTCTGAACTGGCCTTTCTACTTTCCTTTTTTTTTTTTTTTTGCAATAAAGTCCATTGTCTGCTTAGTAGCCAGAATGAGCTTTTAGGAATGTAGACCAGATCATGTCACTTTCCAGAGTAAGATCATTCCAGAGACTTGTTGTTTGCATTTATACTAAAATCTGAACTCATCTTAATTTATAGTCCTTTGTATCATCTGACCCCTGCATGCCTAAGTAGTGTCACTTTATAAGACTCTCCCTCTTGGCCTCTGGATGTCAGCCCCTCTGGCCTTCTCTCCGTCCTTCAAGTACATTTTGCCTTTGGGCCTTTGCACCAGCTGTTCCCTTTGCCAGGAATGTTCTTCCCGCTCATATTTTCACAGTACCAATTCTTTCTGGTTATTTAGATCTCAGCTGAAGTGTCACTTTCTCAGAGTGGCCTCCCCAATCTGATGTTATAGCTAGTCATTCTCTGTCTTGTCATGAACTTTAATTTTTTGTGTAGCTGTTACCTCTACCTGATTTTGTCTAGTTTATCTGTTTGTCTCTTCTCCTTCTCCTCCTCCCTCTCCTCCTCCTCCTCTCCCCCTCCCCATTGTCTTCCTCCTCCCCCTCCCCCCATTCCCCTCCCGCTCCTCCTTCATCTCTGCTCCCTTTTGTCCTGTCTCTGACTCTCCCAGCTGCTGGAATGCAAGCTCCATGAAAGAAGGTTCATTGCTGAAGCCCTGGTGCCTGCAGCAGCACCAGGGACTGCGGCGTGGCTGCTGAATGGCCCCTTCCTATGGCTCCACTCTGATCTGGAACCAAACACCTCACTCTCTCTGCTCTTCGGTCCCCATCTTTCAGTTCTCTAAGCACCGTGCCTTTTCCTGCCCAGAGCCTTTGCACGTGTTCTTCCTCTGCCCAGAATTCCCACACTGCCCTCCCTCATTTGGCCTCATTACCTTCTACTCTTTTTTAAACTCTCAGCTCAATTGTCATTTCTATGCAGAAACCTGCCACAGTTCATATCACCAACTCTTTCATGGTTTTCTTCATAGTTTGAATTTATATTCATTTGTGTGATTCTGTGATAATCTATCTTCCCCACCATCCTGACAGCCCAGCTGGTGGGTCCCAGGTCTGTTCGGAGGGCAGGGACCGTGAATATTGCATTCGGTCTATATTCAATATCTAGCACAGTGCCGACACACAAGTATTTGTTGAATATGGAAGTGAAAAAGCAGGTATTAAATATAACACAGAGTGGTGCTGGGAGCCTAGTGGCAAGGCGCCCTTACTTAGGAGGGTTGCAGTAGCTTCACAGTGCTGAGGGGACGCCCCCGCCCACACAGCCCCTGCGCTGGTGCACCCCCCACCCCTCCTCCCCAGCCTTGCTTCCTCTGCGCTTCCTCCCTTCGCTGGCACCATGGCTGATCAGCTGACTGAAGAACAGACTGCTGAATTCATGGAGGATTTCTCCCTATTTGACAAGGATGGCCATAGCGCCATGACCACGGAGGAACTTGGAGCTGTCATGGGTCACTGGCTCAGAACCCAACGGAAGCCAAATTGCAGAATATGATGAAATGAAAGCCACGGTGAAGAAGAAATTTGTGAGGCGTTCCGAGTCTTTGACGAGGACAGCACTGGTGACATCAGTGCGGCAGAGCTCCGTCATTCATGACCAACTTAGGAGAAAAACAGATGAAGGAGGAGATGAAATGATCAGAGAAGCAGGCATTGATGGAGATGAACAAGTCAGCTCTGAAGAATTCGTACAGATGATGACTACAGAATGAAGACCTACTTTTTTTTTTAAAGATTTTATTTATTTGAGAGAGAAAATGAGAGAGAGAGAGAGAGAGCAAGCACGAGAGGGGAGAGGGTCAGAGGGAGAAGCAGACTTCCCACCGAGCAGGAAGGCCGATTTGGGACTCGATCCCCGGACTCCAGGATCATGACCTGAGCCGAGGCAGTCACTTTAACCAACTGAGCCACTCAGGCACCCGGAAGACCCACTTTTAACTCCTCCTCCCCACTTCCCAAAAAGAATCAAATTGAATCTTTTACTTTCCACTTGCAAAAAAAAAAAAAAAAAAAGTTCACTTACTCATTCTGTTTCTATATAACAAAACTGAATGTCAGAAGTACCTTCCGTCCACACACACAAAATCCGCAGGTATGGGTTGGTGGTCCTGTCCCCTAAAGACTAAACCACACATCAGTTTTACGATAGAAACACTTGTACTACCTTAAGATATGGAAGCACTTAGTAGGGGCGCCTGGGTGGCTCAGTTGTTAAGTGTCTGCCTTGGGCTGGGATCCTGACCCCAGGGTGGTGGGATTGTGGGGCTCCCTGCTCAGTGGGAAGCCTGCTTCTCCCTTTCCCACTCCCCCTACATAAGTTCCCCCTCTTGCTGTGTCTCTCCCTGCCAAATAAATAAATAAATAAAATCTTTTTTTTTTTTTTTTTAAAAGAAGCACTTAATGGACTCTTTGCAGTCCCATTCGCTAGTGATTATTACACTGGGCTGCCCGGTTTTTCATGCATGTGACTTGCCGGTGGAGCACGGTCAGGCATTTGTATTCAAAACAAAAAATGAAAAAACAAATCTAAAACCTATTCAAATGAGTTCTAGTTCAGTTTGCTAGTGTAAATTGCCCTAGCCGGTTTACTGAAGACAGACATTTAAAATTGGTCTCCCTCAGGATGCTGTGCAGGCAAATGGGTGAAGGATAAACTGTCCGGGTGTAGCCCCGCCCCTTGGCAGGACGGCCCCCCTCGGACTTCGGGGTGCCCCCCCCTAGGACACTCCTCGTGGCGTGCTGCGTGTGTCAGTTTAGCGTTGTCCGCGTTGTACTAGAGCGAAATGGGTGTCAGGCTGTCACCATTCACACACAATTTCAAAGAGAAACCTTCTCCAGGAAGCATCTGTGGACTGTTTTAAAACTTTCTGAAGCATGACGTTGAGCCAGCAGAGTAGGCGGTGGCGGTGGCGGTGAACTTCAGCGCCACCATCAGCACATGGGCTGTTGAAGAAATTGCAGTTTGCGGCCATTCCAAGTTGTTAATGCTAGTCTTTTTTTTTTTCCCTTCCGATAAAAAGACCATTAACTTAAAAAAAAAAAAAAAAACCCATAATGTAGGGTGATCCCAATTTTATTAAAAAAATGACTGTGGGTACATGCAGAAGACCACAGGTACATATAGCAATATGTGAAAGCAGATTATCTTTGAAAGATGCAGTTATGTGTGGTTTTTGTTTCTCTTTGTACTTTTCTGTCTTTTTCAATTTTTCTATGATGTACCCATATTAGTTTTATCGTAAGAAAAATTATTTTCTTGTCCGTTCAAACTACATGTTGGCGCTAAGGGAATGGACATGAGGAATGTGGTCAGTGGCAGGAAGGATTCACGAGGGAAGTTTTCTTGGAGCACATGAGATTGCTGAATTGAGTATTAAACATAGTGAATGGATATTGTGCATTCCAACCTGGGCCCTTGACAGGAATCTGGATCCAATAATCCTTGTGAAATTTGCAGCTCTTCCCCACCCCCCACCCCCAAGTGGGGGCCCACCCCTCAGCTCTTTGTCCAGACCACTCTCCACCTGCCTGCTCTAAACAGCTGCTTATAGTTCTTAGATTCCTTTGTTGCTAGGATTGACCTCTCAGGTTTTTTTTTTCCTTAGATTTTATTTATTTATTTGAGAGAGAGCAAGAGAGCACAAGCAAGGGAAGGGGCAGAGGGAGAAAGAGAAGCAGGCTCCCCGCTGAGCAGAGAGCCCAATGTGGGGCTCGATTCCAGGACCCTGAGATCATGACCTGAGCTGAAGGCAGATGCTTAACCAACTAACTGAGCCACACGGGCACCCTGACCCCTCAGTTCTTATTCCCACCTTAGGTCCCTTTGCTTGGATGGCCACTGTGGATGAGAGCCTTGGGCTTTCTTGAGCTCTCTCTCTCCCTTGGCTCTCATCTAGTTTCTGCTCTTGGACTTGAAGCACTATGGCTATGGTTCAGAGCCTCTTGGCCTCTCTCCTGTGCCGAGAGCTGCAACCTCATCTGCTGGGCTTGGTGTTGGGAGCCTCGAATGCTGCCTGAAAGACAGTAGATGCTCAAGAAATATTTATTCTGTGCACAAATGGTAATCGCTGGAAAAGTTGGCAGAAAGAAAGCAGGAATGCATTCCGGGTGGCCGACGGCAGGGGAAATGGAACAGGTGAAGACCATGGGATGTGTTTGTGTCAAATACATCAGATGCAATACTTTGAAACGAAACAACGGTCAAACGTAGAAGTTCAGATGCTGGAATGTTGGGGAAAAAGTTCTGGAAATGATGACATTTTGCAGGACCATGTATTTAATTGGTCTTCAAGTTCAAAAATTTCATATATTTTCATCTGTGTATGAGAGGGTCTATCTAAAACACACACACACACACACGCACACGCACACGCACAAGGCGTGTTCCTTGTTTGGTTCTTTTAACATTTTGTTCCTTCTGGTAAAGCCAGTAATTGAAGACAGTCACAGCAGAGGGCAGAGTTGTGTAAGTAATTTAAACACCTTTTTATTCTTGCCTGAAAATCACCCCCAAATACAAATTACAGCAATATGTGGACTGTGCTATAGCAGTGCTCCTTTGAGTCTCTGGTGTTCAATGTTTACATATTAAGATTATTTAAAAGCATTAGTTTATTTTTCATGTCGTCGTTTGAAATACTTGGTAATGTGTGTAAGTGCCAATAAAATGCCAATAAAGTGCTAATCCCTTGAGAGAGAAATACTGAGATATGAATAATGTATTTATAACTCCTGTATCAAGATTAAGTGATAGGTACTCTTTGTTCCTTTCCAGATATGCTTTATTTTGGATTATCTACCTTTCTTTCCAATTTAGTGCTGGAATGCAGGCTTTTTGAGGTCACCACCGCTGACAAATGCCGATTAATGTTCTTTATTGCGAAATTTCTGAAGCTTATGGGCAAGACCAGAGAAACCGAAGCGTTGTTCTTGAGTCTCGAGAACATGCTACTACAGGTAAAGTGGGAAATTACGTTAAATCCTTCGAATGCTATTCTGTTCATGTCGGATATTTTCAGACATCATTTGCCTTTGTTCCTTTATAATGTCATCCACAAAGAGATGAATTAATAGTAAATAACAAAAAATAAATTAATTATGTTAATCAGAGAGGAAGCAGACTTTAATCCATAGCCCAAACTATAGATTAGTGCCAACAAGTAGTAGATAGATGGGAGCCATTTTTGAAGGCATTTTTTTGAAGAGGTGCAATTTTTGAGGAACAAAAAGAATGTTGATAAAGCAAAAAAAGGAATAGAGGAGTGGGTTGAAGTGAACTAATAAGAGACAGGTTAGGTTATTGATTATGGTTTTAACTGGTTATAATATTCACAAAAATGTAGGGGAAGGTTGATTATCTTGTCTCTATATTGACTTATTTTTTCTGAAATATTAAGTTTTGGCTTTGTCGACTACATGAAAGTCTTACTCATAATACATGACTGGAACCGTGTGTATGAGGACATTTAATGGGCCTTTAAAAAATTTTAAATTTTTACTGATTTCAGTAGCGTTTGTAGACCAAGAATATAGTATATCCCAAGACAAAGCTGTTTTTATTTTAAAACAAAGACCTTCACATTTTTATAAAACATGGCCTCTGCCTCCATCAACACATACCTTTATAGAAAAAATTCTAGTTAAAGAGATTAATAGGACTTAACATGGCAAGTGTCCTCATGGTGGAGACCGTGCTTATCTACCAATTTTTGTATCCTCTGTGGCACCTTGCAACCTACAGCTTCCTAATAAATGAATCAGTGAAACAATTTGAGTTTACAAATACTTCGTGTCCTTAGAAGGCAGCACAGAGTAGTAGCGAATAGAGTGTGGGATTTTTTTTTATTAACATATAATGTATTATTTACCCCAGGGTACATGTCTGTGAATCATCAGGCTTACACATTTCACAGCATTTACCATAGCACATACCCTCCCCAATGTCCATATCCCTACCCCCCC
>CM052807.1:104675618-104711270 GCA_028533885.1 Nasua narica | reverse complement strand
TTCCTTTAGTTTTTGTTTGTCCTGGAAGCTTTTTATCTCTCCATCTATTTTTAGTGACATCCTGGCTGGGTATAGTATTCTTGGCTGCATATTTTTCTTGTTTAGGGGTCTGAATATATCATGCCAGTCCTTTCTGGCCTGCCAGGTCTCTGTGGATAGGTCTGCTGCCAAGAGTGTGGGATGTTTTGGGGCTGACCCAGATTTAAAGAGCTTTGGCACTCACTGCTCTGTGACCTTGGCGAGAATTTTAACCTCCCTGACTCTGTTGAGGATTCTACTATCTGTCTCAAGGGGTTGTTAACAGGGTCAAGTAAGAAAGTACGCAAAGCACTTCATACACGATGTGGCCCACAGTGAGAGCTTAAGACCTGGTAGCTATTCTGTTATTTCTGTCTGTGGCTTATAAGGAAGGTTAGAAATAATAGGCCGAGGTTAGAAATAATAAGACAGCCTGATTTAAGCTATCCTGGCCACTCTTTCATCTCTCAGTGAGCGGAGTCCAGTGATTCTCTGCTATCTTACTCTGACTGTGGAATTTCTCCCTATGCCCCCCATTTTTTTTTCCACGAGGTCCAGATGTCCATCACTGACAGGTGTCTTTCTAGAGAGTACCGGTTACCTTATTAGGTTATCACTGAGTGCCTAGTTCCAGTCATTCACTTGGTCATTCGCTCGTTCGTCCCCGTGGCTGACTCTCACCGAGGACTTTGCCTCGCCCGAGCACTGTGCTAGGACCTGGGATGGGAGCAGTGAGCGAGGCAGGCACAGTTTCCGCCCTCCGGGAGCCCCCCATCTAGCTGGGGGACACTGGCAACACACAAAACAGCGATGAAGCAGAGCCTTTCAGACATGTGGTCATGAAGGGATAAGACAGTTTCGTCAGAGGCGCGCCAGAGCTTAGACATTCAAAGAAAATTTCCCTCTTCAGAGCACTCCTTTGGGAGGCATCGATCTTATGATTCTGTTCTCAAAATATTTTTGCAGCAATGCTTTGGACGTAGCCACCATGAAAATTCTGTTAAAAGAATTTTCTTTAGGCTCTGAAGGTACTTGCAAAAGAGAAGTTCTAAAACTACTTTGGCAGTAACAACTTCTTTGAAATAGGTTCCTAACAGTCTCAAGGGGAAGGATCTTGTTATTTGTGATGTATGCATTCTGTGTGTATACCACTGTTGTGACTTCCGCAATTTGGGTCATTTAGGAGTTTTAATGCAGTGGTTTTCACCTGGGAGGTAGTTTTGTCCCCCGGGGTGGTATTTGGCAACATTGGAGCCATTTTTGGTTGTCATAACTTGGGGGCAGGGTATTGCCCCTGGCGTCAGGGGGGTAGATGTACTGCTTGCTGCAAATCCCCGTGGGCGTAGGACAGCCCCTCCCCCCACCGGACTCACAGCCCAGAGCTAGCCTGCCCCACCTGTCAGTGGTGCTGGCGTTGAGAAGCTAATTTCATTGGTCAGTCTGTTGAAAAAGTAGGTCTTCTTGCTCTCCCCACTCCAGTTTCATAGTCAGTGCAGCAGGCGGCTGGAAAACCAAAGGGGCCTCTGGTTCTGTGTCAGAAACTTACTTGTTAAAGAAATGTGCAGAGCTGAGCTTTGGAGATAGGAGGTCTGGGTGGGACGCCCTTGGTCTCCTCCTTGCTAGCCAGGTGGGCTTGGGTGATTTATGGAACCTCATGGAGCCTCAGTTTCCCCACCTGCAGCAGAGGAGCAGTAATCCCTATTTCGTAGCGTTTCTGTAAATAACCACTGAAGTCACGCATAGCAAGTGCTTAGCTCAGTCAGTGCCCCAGAGCCAGTGGCTAGCCAGACTGTGACCTAAGAGTGAAACCCTGTGCTACACAATCACCGTGAAACATAAACAAATATTTCCTGAGTGCCCACGAAGCTCCGTGCTTGGATTGTGGGATAGTCTGGAGTCAGAGGAGAATAAAAGACCTGTTTTCATAGAGAAGAAGCTTGACGACACACCACTGCACTTGCCATGCCGATGAGTACTTCTGGCAATGTGGGCAGTGAGACTCAAGGGTGGCAAGACCTCGGGGGTTTGGTGGGGGCTCGGGAGCTGTCCCCCGCCCCCCTGAGGTTCTGCCCCACTCAGTCTGACTAGAAATGTGATTAGGACACAGCGAGGACTCGGAGACCCCTGACGACTTGAGTCTGGTTGACAGGCACAGAGAAATCCAGAGAGGAAGCTGATCTGGAGAGGAAGATGATAAATTTTAAATGTTTCAGCTACTGAGTTTGCAGTTGGGGAAAGATATCCAAGTGGAGTCTCCAGCCAGCTGGAGGATAGATAGCATTGGAAATCTGGAGAGAGACTTGGTGGGGGACATCTACTTACATGTGAATGCTGAAACACACAGGGAAACAAGGCCTGAGTGATGATAGGAATTCGTTCCTGGGAAGTTATTTATACCTAAAAGGAGACAAGAAAAGTAGAGCTTGTGAAGGAGTGAAGGATTGGAGAAAGGTAGGGGGATCATAGTTTCCCCTGAAGCAGGGAAGGAGGGCTGCTTAGGGGTCTGGACAAATGAAGACCAAAAGAAGGCCCTTAAGTCTGGGGAGTGCAGTCAGTGGTAACCCCAGAGATGGAAGGGGGTAGATGTGGGAGGAGCTGAACTGCAGGGTTTAAAGAGGCAAGTGTGTCATAGTGAAATGGAGAACCAACACAAATTGATACTAGTTTGAGAAGCTTGTCAGTAATAGGAGAAAGATGAAAAGTCAGGATATTATCAGCTTCAGGTAAGATTTGATCCAGGACATGAATGTCTGTGTGGAGCAGGAAAGGAGCCAGGGAGATGGGTAGATTGGAGATGCCAGTGGGGACTCTGTGTGGGGGACAGAACTCTTGAGAGTTTAGGGAGGGGTGGGTCCTTGAAAAGGAGGTTGGGCATCTCATCCTCTGAGATAGACAGGAGGGAAGAAAATGGGTGGAAACACTGTTAACTTGAAATTTAAAAGAAAAGGGTAAATGAAATATACAGACTATAATTTCCCAAGATCTATCCCCCCTTTCACAGTAAGTAATGTACCCCCCCCTCCTGAATGTTTAGCCCCGTAAGTGATTAGAAAGAAGACTGTGTTTCCCAGCTTTCCTTGGAGCTAGAGATGAGTATGTGCCTGAGTTTGGGCTGGTGAGATTAAGTGTGAATGATATGGGTAACTTCTAAGAGGTTTTCATGAAGTAAAGAGTCTGATCTTCTCCTTTTTCCTCCTTCCTGCTGGTTGGACTGTGGCTATGATGGCTGGAGATGGAGCAGCCATTTTAGACCAAGATGTGTTCTTGGGAATGGAGGTCAGGCAAGGTCAGGAAACAGGATAAAAGGAATCTGAGTCTCTGACATTGTGGTATGTCTGTATCTCCAGGCCACCCACTTTCTGACTTTTGCATGAAGGAGAAATCAAATCACTATTATTTTGGGTTTTCTGTTACTTGCGGCCATTCATGATCTGAACCAATATCTGAGGACAGTCTCTCAGGGTTTGTCAATACAGTCAGAATGGAAGTGGGGGATAGGAAGAGTGAGCGGTAAGGATGAGAACTAGGATAGGCACTGAGAAGGGGCACTTTTAAAGATACATATGATGGATGCATGAAAGGGCTGTGGCCTGTGCCCCAGGGATTCCTTACCACGCCTGGCTGCCTCCAGGGCTGAGGAGATCTGTATCTCTGAGTGGAGGAAACCGGTTTCCAAGACACCTATTGCAAAGCTCTTGGGTCAAGCTGCAGGTCAGGTGGCATAGGGGAGCCCTTTCAGCAGGTGCAGAGCAGAAAGAATTCATGCCAAGCAGCCCAGCTCAGTCAGTCCTTTCCTGGGCTTACACTATGGTAGAGCAGAAAGTATTACAGAACCAATGAGAATGATGGTTCATTTGAATAGAGCCTCAGTTCTCAGATGTATTCTTGTTAATATTACATTTCCTGAAATGAGATTAAGTGGTAAGATAACTTGTCCTTAACTCTCATTTCTTGCGCTGGACATTTAGAAAATTATAACCAACTGCTAGATTCTTATGGGTTAAAACAATTTTGGTAGAGGAGTGATACAAAGTAATGACGTTTAAATGCTCTTGAATTAAATAATGCTGAACCAGTAAAGGGAATTTAAATTCAAGTCTCTAAGCAAAAATGTGTCAAACATACTGTTAACGGATGTCTGGCCACTCTTGAATTCAAGGGCCACATTGATAGTGTTTTTAGGAATTCATTTGAATTCTTGATAATACCTCCCCTGGGAATTTTAACATGCACAACACAATGTCATGCTATTCTTACCTTCAAAAATATTTATTTATTTATTTATTATTATTTTTACAGATGTTATTTATCTGAGAGAGAGAAAGCATGAGCTGGTGGGGGGCGGGGAGCTGCAGAGGCAGAGGGAGAAGGAGGCTCCCTGCTGAGCAAGCTTCCTGATGTGGGTCTCGATCCCAGGACCCCAGGGTGATGACCTGAGCCGAAGGCAGAGGCTTCACCCTGACTGAGCCACCCAGGCGCCCCAAAATAGTTATTGCTGTAAACTATAACGCTCTGAAAACATATCCCCAAATTCACTTTTCGTTTATAGTGTTTCCCAGTAAATATTTTCCATCGTTTTATAAATATTTAAATTCCCTAAGAGAAGAAATGATATAAAGCATGCCATCTTTTGCAAGCACGTTAACGAAATGGGCCTTTGCTGAGTGGCCGCTGGGGCCGGTCTGTGGCTGGGCTCCCTCGGCGGCGGTGTCCTTTCCACTTTGTACAGAGTCCGTTCTTGACAGACCTGCTTCTCAGAGTACAGAACACCACTGGAGAGCTCTACCTGGAAATCGGGATGGCTCAGGAGGGCTTCCAGTACTTCCAGAAAGCGTGGTCCCACCTGATGGAGTTTTCACCTGGCGCCGGGAGAGACCACCAGGCCTTTGTGAAGCAGAAAGGTACAGCAGACGGGCGGGTAACCCTTTGTGTTCCGGAGCCCGGCTCCTGGGCCAGGCCCAGCCACCAAGAAAGGGGACGAGGCCGAGTGTGCTTTGTGCACCTGAGTTTTGTGGCGGACGCGCGAGGGTTGAGCAGTAACACTCCTCATGTGACCGCCAGCCTCTGGGGCTACTGGGGGCTGTTCCTGATGTGCGACGTCTGTCAGGAAGGGAGGCTGTGAGCAGGCCGGGGCGGGGGGGGGGGGGGTTCACATGACCCCGAGGCCTGTTCTGGGTTTTAATCTCACCTGTCCACTTACTGACTCTTCGCCTTTACACCTATGACAGCCCTCGTGGGTCCCGTGTTCCACGTTCGTAAGGGAGGGCTGGGAGGGGTATCTGCTGTGCTTTGTCGTGGGACTAGGAGTGTTGGTGGGAGACTGTGGAGCATGCGGGATGCCGCGGGCGTGCAGTCCAGGGCCCCTGGAGCCCGCTCCTTGTATTCTCCGGCATTTGATGCCTGAGGCTCTGTGGAACCACGGAGAGAGCAGAGATGAAGAACGGTTGCTGAATGAAGACATTAAGCATTTTTGACCCACTGATTTACAGTCAGGCTAAACTAAAGGATTCTAGACCCACGCCGTGTTTAAAGGGCCGCGTTAATTTGCTTTTGTTGTGTGACAGGCCAGCCCGAAAGGCAGTCATTGGAGCAACAGCTGCTTACTGTTGCCCAGAGGCCTGTGCGTCGGTCGGGGGGTGTTCCACGGGGTGGGCTCGGGCCAGTGTCTGAGATCAGCGGGCGGGGCCCATGGGGTGTGCTGGTCTACGAGGGCTTCCCTTGGATGTCTGGGCCGCACGTTCCTCCTCCTCCAGGAGGACGGCCAGGGCCTGTTGGCTTGGCTGCTCGCGGGACTCCAAGAGTGGGGGAGCAGAAGCCTGCGCGGAGGCACCGCCCTAGGCTCAGCCCTGGCCCCCCTCTCCTGCTGCGCTCGGTTGGTCAAAGCGAGTCACCAGGCCTCATTCAAAGGGAGAGCACGAGACCCCACCTCTTGATGGGAGGAGGTGCAGAGTGGCATTGCCGAGGGGAACGGGGTGCAGGTTGGGACGGGGGGCTGCTGCTGTTCGGCAGTCTGCCACCACGGCTCTAAGACCAGAGCTCTCCCTGGGCAAGCTACTTACCCTCCCTCGATCCCAAGTGCAAGTCGGTCTTATAGTGACAGTTCCCCCTTGGTGAATGCTTATTATGTGTAAGGCACCTTATGCGACGATCTTCATCCTCACACGCATCTCACGTGGTATGCATTGCTACCCCCCTTGTACAGACGAGGGCACTGAAGGTCAGAGACGGAGAATAATGTCAACTGCTTCAGCTCTCACAGCCAGCAGGCCTGGAGCTAGGAGTCCGAGCTAGGCTCATCAGACCCTAAAGCCTGTCTGCAGTTAACTCCTCACTGTACAGAATCCCTTCTAGAATTGACATTTATGAAGCTATTGCCTGTGATACACAGAGTGTGGCTTCTGAGGCGCCCTAAGGCAGGCAGAGCTGGTCACAGGTATGCTGGGACCTTGGTGAGCAGAGGAAACCGGGGTGGGCACCAGGTGCACTCAGGTGGGTTCTGGGCCTGGCCTTCCAAAGCCAGAGCTTTTCTGTCCAAAGCGCAGAGCTCTGAGGGGTTGAGCAGACCTCGGCTTGGGGCAGACAAAGGTGGCTCCCAAGGAGTCTGAAGCAGCAGGAGGGGTGGGATTCTGCCGGCAAAGGAGGCTTGGGGGTAGACCGGTGTCCTTAGTGGCAACTTTGATGGGAACCCCTGTAGTTCCAGTATTCTGACAAGGGTCAGGCTGGGATTCAGGACCCAGGCAAGCAGGTGAAGGGGGACGGGCTCGGATTCCAGGCTGGCCGGAGCTGACACATTCAAGAACTATTTCCCGAGCACCTGCTATGCACCGGGTGCGGTGCTGGATGGAGCAGTCACCAACTCTGTCCTCTAAAGGAGGTGACACGTTACACAATAATTGCAGGTTGGAGTAAGTGCAATGAAAGACACAAATAACATGCAGGTGGAGCGGAAGCAGGGGGAGGATCGCCTTCTGAAAGGTCCAGAGGCCTCCCTGGCTGAGACATATGGTCTTGGCAGAGGGAACAGCCTGCGCAGGGCCCTGAGGGGGGTGGGGGGCTCGCCTGTGTTAGCAACGGAAAGAGCCTCCCTGAGCAAAGGGCAGGTGGCCGCTGGGCCCAAATTGTGTAGGGCCTTGGGCAAACATTTGGATTTTATTCTCTGGGAGGGGAAGCCACTGCAGGGAGTTAGAGTGGGCATGCCATCCTTTGGTTTCTCTGTTGAGATTACTTTTGTTGCATGAACTACACAGTGGGTAAGGGAGGACATAGGGAGGTCAAGCACGTGGCTCTCCCTCCGGATGCCCAAGTGTGAGACGGGAGGCCCTGGATGGAGATGGGCTGAGTGTAGGGGGCACAGGCAGTGGATGACATACCACCCATGATGGGGAAGGTGCTTCTTGATGGTGTAGCAGTAATCCTTTATACTTACAGCTGAGTTCCCTAGTGCAAGAAGTTCAATCTGCTTTTCTTTCTGGCTACCGCTGCTGTCCCAACACCTCCCGGGAGCATTGTTACGGCTTTTTCTCTTCCTAACAGAGTATGGCTTCAGAAACACTTTTCAGCATTTTAGGAGTCTGTATTAGTGTCAGAATATATAATGCAATAGAGTAACAAAATGGGGGGCCTTTGCAGCAGGTTCATTCCCAGGCGGTATGTATCTAGGGAGAGCTCACTATTTGTTAATTGGATTTATGGGGCTTATTCATGTGCTTATTATAAGTCTGTATCATTTTATTTCTTATTGCAACACTGTCCTGGCTGCCTTCAGTAGGACTCGGTTACCCCAGTGACGACTGGTTTTACCACATCCACATTCTTACTTAATTTCTGATCTGTTCATTTGCAGAATGGTTTCAGAATTCAGTTTCAATCCATTGTCTTAGCTCTTTGGCCTTTGTAATTGCTGTGCACACACAGTCATTGTATGAAAACCAATCCCTGTGTAACGCAGGCCAGTCATTGATTTACTAAGAAAAAACCTGGCTATTGGTGGTGATGAAGCGATGCTATTAAGTACTCTCTTGACATCTTAACTCTTTCGTGGGACAAAAAAACCTTTAGCATCATCTTCTTTGCCAAAATTATTCCCTGCAGGCAGAGTGCTGAACAACCTGGCAAAATCAGCCACTGCGAAGTACTTAAAAGAAAATCACATTTTGGAATATGCTGCTGAAATTTCCACCTTATTGGACAACAACCCCCGTGATCAGGCTACCATGAAATACACCGAAGGTGTTCTGATGTAAACATGTGTTTTTTTCTTGAACAATTATTGTTTTCTGTACTAGCTTTTATTGTTAAGATTGAAGTTCTTAACCCACACTTGTTAATCTATTTCCCACCTAACTGATTGGGTGAAGAAATGCCCAATGTTAGCATTTCCTTCTTCTACTTCCGGTGGGTCTCAACCAGGGGTGATTCTGTCCCTCAGGGGACCTTGGGCAATGTCTGGGGGCATTTTTGGTTGTTATGACTGGAGGGGTTGTTATCGACATATAGTGGCTAGAGGCTAGGATGATGCTAGACATGATAAAGCACACAGGACGGCCCTACCACCCAAATGTCGGCTGTGCCGGGGTTGAGAAGAGTGCCTAGTTTCTCATAAGATAGTCACGTGTCTTCTCATATATTACTTTGAAGGTCTTGCATCTCTACCGTTAGAAATTACTGTTCTGTGTCTTCCCATATAAAATAAAGGCTTTTTAAAAAAAATTTTATTTATTTATTTGACAGAGTGGAGAGAGAGATCACAAGTAGGCAGAGAGTCAGGGAGAGAGAGTAGGGGAAGCAGGCTCCCTGCTGAGCAGAGAGCCCCATGCGGGGCTCGATCCCAGGACCCTGAGATCATGACCTGAGCCGAAGGCAGAGGCTTAAACCCACTGAGCCACCCAGATGCCCCAAACAAAGGCTTTTTAAAAAAATTTATTGGGCTCTCTGCTCAGCAGGGAGCCTGCTTTCTCCTCCCTCTCCACCTGCCTCTCTGCCTGCTTGTGATTTCTCTCTGTCAAATAATTAAATAAAATCTTTAAAAAAAATTTATTTATTTATTTGACACAGAGAGAGAGAGAGAGAACACAAGCAGAGGGGACACAAGCAGAGGGAACAACAGGCAGAGGGAGAAGCAGGCTTCCTGCTGAGCAGGGAGCCCGATGTGGGGCTCGATCCCAGGACCTGGAGATCATGACCTGAGCCGAAGGCTGACGTGTAACAACTAAGCCACCCCGGGCGCCCCAGACAAAGGATGTTTAGAAGAATTACTTTTGATAGCAGAATGAAGTGGCCAACATTATCATGCCCAGTAAACACACATGCGTTTTATTTTCAGATTTGTTGCTGGAAACACTTCTCTTGCAAAAATGAGATTTCAAGAATGCTTAAATATCAGGAAAAGTTTATTTGGTGAGAAAAACATCCTAGTTGGAGAAATTATGGAATTTTTGGCAGATTTACTATTTTTTCAACAAGAAGATAGTGAAAGGCAAGTTTTTAAAAAAAAAAGATTAAAAAAATATATGAGAGAGAGAGAGAATGAATATGAATGGAGTGGAGAGGGGCAGAGGGAGAGAAAGAGATCTCAAACACAACCCTGAAATCATGACCTGAGCCGAAACCAAGAGTCAGATGCCCAACCGACTGAGCCACCGGGGCGCTCCAATGCAAGTTCTTAAAAAATGTTTCAAGTAGTGTATCTTCTTTCTGCCCCCAAAACGCCAGTGGAAGGGAGGTCTGCGGTTGAGCCATCAGGCGTGTCTCGCGTCTTTGGCTGTAGCCTTGTTCAGAACCCTGAGGGGCTCACCGTGCTTGCGTTGCGTCCCTGTTCCTTTGTCAGGGCACTGACCACAGTGTATTCGAGAGGAGCTCTCAGCCCCCAAAGTGCGGGCAGTAGGGTGTTTGGCAGTAGGGGAAGGACAAAGGAGTATGATGTGTTTCTCTGCCTCACTCCCAGGCCTCCTGGGGAAGATGGACAACAGCCCGCGAACCACACAGGTTTGCCCTGAGGGGGTCCACTCACATATGGCCTTGTTTCCATGAATACGGTACAGGCCTGTCAATGCATTTTCTCTTCCATATGACTTCCTTCCTGTCATTTTCTTTTCCCTAGCTTACTTTATCGTATGAGAACGGTATATAACACAGAGCTTACAAATCTGTGCTTATCGGCTGCTTCTGTTATCAGTAGCCCTTTCAGTCAGCAGTGGGCTAGTAGTAGTTAAGTCTTGCGGGAGTCAAAGGATACCGGATTTTCACCAGCACAGGGGTCAGCGTTGCTCAGGAGTCAGCTGTATGCACTTCCTGTGTCTGTGCAGGCTTCGGCTCCCTTGTCTGTGGGGCCACATCCATCGGTCTGCCTCTTGCAACCCCAGGCCAGAGCCTGCGGTGTCTCCACCATTTCCTCTCTGCTAACTCTTCTCTGCCTGCTCGGCAAGTCCCCTTGCTCTCCTGCAAGGCGGGGGGCTTTCCTCAGCTCCCCCAACAAGGCATAGTTAAAGCTGTTAAAGAAAAAAATTATTCATAGTGCTGTAGGCAGGCTGGCACCAGGGACCAAGAGGGGGGTCCTGTGGGACAGCCGAGAGGGTCCTTGGCTTCAGGCGGGATGGAAAGCAAACGGGAGCCAGTGGGAGGTGCAAGCAGAGTTTATTGAAGATACATATAGAAAGAGGGAGAGCTGTGTGCGTTGGGGGTGGGGTGGGTGGGGTACAGGTGGGACATCCCGGAGACTTGGAAAGGAAAGATCATGAGTCCTGGTTTTGGTTGGGGTCTGGGGGTTTTTATTGAGGGTGACGGTCCGGTGTACTTGTCCCCTTAGGCATCCAGAACCAAGATGGGGGCCCAGGGGTTATTCCTGGGAACCAAGGGGCCTTGGCATTGAGACGTCTGGGGCCTGTGCTCTGGAGTGTGTAAGGGTAAAGTCACAGGGGATGTTTAGTCTGGGGACGTGGCGGGCTGTGGGGTCTGAGCGCCTGGGTTCAAACTAACAACAGTGAGCACTCAACATTCGGTGTCTCATTCATTTCTTCACTGCGAGATGACTGTGGGGACACTCTCTGGCTCCCAGGATGGTCGTGAGGACTAAGGGGTCCCATATGTAAAGCGCTTAGCAGAATGCCTGGCACGGGCCGGAAGAGTTCATTAAGTTGAGTTCTCAGTATTACTATTTTGCTCCCCACCGGGTCATTTTTTAGACTCCTTCTGTTCCTCTTGAGACCAGCATGGTGAACAGAGATAGGACTCTTCTCTACAGAGGCAGAAAGTGTGACAGTAGAACCACCTTGTGAAAGAAGAATCTCAGCATGAAGCATACTGAGTGTCTCTGCTTCCCCAGGGCCGCCCCACCACCAATCCGGAGCTGGGGGGCTGGGTGTGAATCACAGATGCTTCATCTTGCTCGTCCGTTCCACAGGGATGGCCTCCGTGGCGGCCCACCTGACCATACTTGGATGCCTTTTGCCCTCGCTGGCAACGGTCAACCTTCCGAAACAATGGAAGGCCTTTCTCCTTATTGAAGGTTGCCCTTAGGGGACCATGTCTTTCTTAACATCAGTTGAGACCAGGAGAGATTTTGCTGTGCAGCTCGACTCACCTCTCACACCGGGGTAGAGCCTTTGCCCTCGTGGCCAGGGGCCCTCGTGACCGCGCTCATGCACTACAGAAATGATCTGTGGGGTCCTGAGGGCCTTGCGGCATGGGGATGGGGAGGGCTGGATAAGCGAGGTCAAGTTAAAAAGAAAAAACAAAACAAAACAGGACAGGGAGGAATGAACAATGTCTCAAGAGGAACAGTAGTATGTTCTCAGTAAAATAAATGCCGTCTGCTCTTTCTTGACTTTGGATCCATTCATCAGCCACCTCTTCAAAGTCAAGTTTCTTCCTCCCTTCCCGTTTGTTGTCATTGCACTTCTGCCTCTACCCAGCTCCATTTTACTCCACTCCAGAGAAAGTCATCAGGAACACGTGAGATGTGTCCCTTTGCGCTTTTTGATCTTGTCAGCCTCCTGCTGAAGTGTTGAGTATCGGTGACTCCCTTCCCAGAACAAGCCCTCCTGGGTCCTGAGATACCCTCTCTCCTGGCTCTCTTTTCTGATGATCCCTGCTCAGGTTCTTTTGGGGGTGTCCCCTCTCTCCCCCCCTCCCTCTCTGACCCTTGTCCCAGCGGTGGCGCTGCCTCGGGTTCAGTTCGCGGAGGCTGTGCTTGGATGCTGGTCTCAGTCTTAGCACGTCAGCCTCGCCTGTGCCTAGGGCTGCAGCCATGAGGTGCTGGCTTCTCTTCTCCATGTCCTTCTCAGTCCTCTGTCACCTGCTGGATGTCTCCATTTGCGTATCCCAAAGTATTTGGGCATTTCCGAGTCCACATTCTCAAGACTGAACACATGCCCCCCCCCACCGCCCCGTTCCTGATGAAATGCGTCTTCTCCCGTTTCACCCAGTACCAACACCATGGCGGCGTCTTAATTATATTTACGATCAGTCTCTGCTGAAGACATTACATGCATTTTTCTCATCAAATCCTCAAAAATATTGTTATTTTATTTATTTACTTGAGAGAGAGACAGAGAGAGCACAACGGGGGAGGGGGGAGAAAGCTGAGGTTCAGGAGGTTAGAATGCTTGCCCAGCTTTGAAGCGCTAGGGCGAGTACCCGCACCCGGGTCTGAGCTCAGAGCATCTGTGCCTCACTAGCCACCACTAGGCCTGTGGGACTTGAGAACTCAAGCTCCTGACCACGACACTCTACTGCGAGCACGGCGATCACCCGCTGCTCCCAGCACCAGGGCCGCAATGTTCAGGGGGGCCCAGCCTCTGCAGATCTGTCTCCTCCGGGCCCACGGCATTGGCTCAGACCCCCACGCTTCCCGTGGACTAGCTGGCCTCCCTGCCTCTAGCCTCACCTGCTTCAGTTTCCCCTGCACACCTGCACAGCCAGGCGAATCTTCCAAAGTGCACGCTGGATCACATCCTTCTCTTAATGAAAACTCCTCACTGTTAAAGCCCAAAACCCTTAGGTTCGCACGCAGTGCCCTTCATGAGAGGCTGGTCCTTTGTTCCACTCTCCAGCCTCTGCTCCAACCTTGGGAAGTTCTCTGAGGTTAAGGATTAGTCTTACTCATCCCTGAGCCCCAGCCCTGAAGGTTTATTGAGTGAGTGAATGCAGTGCTTCTTTGATGCAAAACTTTAACTAAATTTCTCTTCTCTAGGTTCCAAAGGAAGCAAGCGATTGAATATTATAAACAAGTGATACAAATAAAGGAAAATGCGGGGACTTTTGCCAACTCCTCACTCGTCAGGAAGCAGCTGAGCGTAAGCCTCAGTGACACCTTGTGTAAATTAGGTAATTGCCAATGTGTTTCTATTAGAAGCCAGGACTTTTCCCTTTGACCTGCATACTTGGCTTATTTTTAAAATGTCTGCATTTCTGAAGCAGGCAACTCCTGTTCCGCAGACTTTCAACTCTTTAGGCTACTTGTTTACCTCCCCTCATTAGGAACGTGTCTTAGTCTGCTTGGGTTGCTAGGACAGAATGCCACAGACTGGCAGGGTGAGCAACAGGTCTGTTTCTTCAGTTCCAGAGGCCGGGAAGTCTAAGATCAAGGCGTCTGTAGACTCAGGGTCTGGTGAGAGCCTGCGTCCT
Source organism: Nasua narica (assembly GCA_028533885.1). Lineage (NCBI taxonomy): Eukaryota > Metazoa > Chordata > Mammalia > Carnivora > Procyonidae > Nasua > Nasua narica. The sequence continues at coordinate 104,697,629 of CM052807.1, read as the reverse complement.
GGTCCCCAGACAGCTCTTTCCTCAGCGTGTCCTCACGTGGTGGAAGGAAGGCACCTCTTTTATTAGAGCACGAATCCCACTCGTGACGGGTTCACCCGCACGACCTGTCACCTCCCAAGGGCCTCATCTCCAAATGCCATCATTTGGGGGTTAGGACTTCAACATAAGACTTCTTAAGGGGGGGGGGCACAAACAGTCCATAACAGAAAGAGATCTTCTTCACTTCTTCACTACTTGTTGTTTCTGTTAGTTTTATTTATTTATTTATTTATTTTCCATTATTTCTCTTTGGCTTCTCTTCACAGAAGTTCTGATTCTTTGAGTTTCTTCCACCAGTGTTTGTTACCGCCGGTGGTTTGTAGTGCCGGCCGGGTTTCTTCTTCACCGGCACCACTGGGACTGAACCCTAGAGTCAGTTTCGTGCGTCTGAGGCCCGGTTAGCCAGTCTGTGAGCTGCTGGGTCAGAAGCAGAGAGAGCTTTATCATGAGAGGGGCAGCCCGATGGGAAGGCAGGGCATGGGTCTCGAACCTGCGTTGCGTCTAGGGACAGTTTATGTGGGGCTAATAAGGTATGTGAGGGTTAGGATGGGAACCGGATGGGCCTCAAAACTTCCCAAAGAGAGCCTCAAAACTTCTGGGATATTGACCTCTGGGGACCTCTGGGCTCCAAGCAGTGGTGTCACAGTCTGTAAGTTATCAGGTGGCCTCCCTCCTTGGTTCCTGTAGCGGGCGGGCAGGCACTGGGACAAAGAAAACAAGGACAAGGTTAATGATTCTTGCAAGGCTGCAGTGGAACGTGCTGACGCACAGGCCGCAGGTTACACGGAGGAAGGGCCTAGTGACAGTTCCCATGGATGAAACATAGGCCCCGGTGAGGTGGAATTTATTTACATTTGAAGGGCCGTCTGCCAGGCTGACTGTTGGCGAGCTCCCCAGAGGCCTCTCGAGAGAGGGTCCTCCTCTCCAGGCTCGGCTGTAGCCAGAGACCACGATGGCTGGGCCCCAGCCTTCCCTGCCTCACTACTTATTGGGCCCGGGACCCCATTAGCTTGTTCTGCAGAAAGGGGCACGTGGTGAGTTCTGTCCTTTCCCTGGAGTGTTGTTGCCAAACTTGGGAACGGAGGAGATTGGGTTGAACTGGGGGCTGCAGATATTGCTTGGACAGCTGGCTGGAGGCTGGCCCCAGCTGGAGGGAGGGAGGAGGTGGGGGTCAGGGCTGTGAGTCCCACGGGGCAGGGGTGGGGGGGTGCCTCCAGTGAGCGAGTTCCCCGTGCGCCAGGCAGAGACCTTGCCGCCCGTGAGCAGCTTTAGTTCCTTCACTAGGTTAGACCAGAGATCTCAAGTGCCATGACTAGAAAAATTCTGGAGTACTGTCAGGGATCATGAAATCTTGTCGCCACAGGGCATGGCCAACTTCCACCTAAACCGGGTTCCAGCCCCTGCGATTTTATCTCTCAGGACAGAAGTCTGGAGAAACCTTGATTGTCAAGATCAGGGAGGAAGGGGGCGGAGGAGGGGAGGGGGCAGGGAGCATTACTGTCATTTAGCAGGTGGAGGCCTGGGGTGCTGCTAAACACCTTAGAGGGCTCAGGACAGCCTCCCAGCAGCAAAAAATTATCCAGGCCAAATGTCAGAGTGCCAAGATTGAGAAACCCTGAGTTAATCAACCACTTTCCCCAGCGTGCATGTTTGTTGTCCATTTTACAATAAAACACGATTCTTTCAGCCTAGTCATTCGGTAAGGAGGAAGAAGGCTTCAGTACTTGATATCTGCAGGGAAAGATTATTTTCAGTCCATAGATGTAGGGGCGTGTACGTGTGTGTGTGTGTGTGTGTGTGTGTACAGTATTTTCTCAGTAAGCATTTCCAGGCCGAGTGCATGAAAGATTTTGTTTACAGTCAGAAAATACAGATGCAAATCTATGCAAAAGGAACTGTACGCCTTCTGGTTGCTTTGTATTAACAGTTTGTTGCCAGTCATGGTGTCTGGTCTACGACAGAAGTAGAATATATTCATTTACTCTCAGATAAGAAGTTTATTTGCATGTGCATCACACTTAGCATGGGGGTGCTCAGCAACGCATGACTCCAAGGGGTGGTTAGGACTTGGGGTCTGTGCACCTAACTTAGCAGGGGAAAGGGAATGGGAAAAAGGACAAGGACATTTGAGGGAAAAACAAATTATTTTTTGGAAAGATAAATGAACCGTTAGGAGAATAAATGATGTGCAGTTTGTAACAATGTCTGTGCAGGGGTGGTACCAGCTTCTTGTGCCCCAGCAGAGGAGATGTGAGTGCTCTGGGGGGGTGGGATTTATAATGCTCGAGTCCTTTTGGGGACTCTGCTTTTAGGCACATACAAGATTTTAAGAACTCAAAAGCCTTCAGCTCAAAATAACCCTTATGTCATTAGGAATGTGGCATGCTTTGGGGTAGCGTATCTGGATCCCCTTTGCCTACCTTTAATGGAGACTATCTTTCTGAATGGGATGTGTTTGCATGGATTCCATCCAATAAGAAGTAAGCCAGAGCCGCACATACTCTCGGCTCCTTACCACGCCCCCTGGTAGAGCAGGCTGAGGCCCTCTGTAGTGAAAGTGTCACCCAACGTCCTCATCAGAGCCCTCCTTCGACACGATGGGATTTGGCATCAAGGAAAACAAGAACCGTGGTATCCTGATGAGGACCAGTTATTTATTCAGTACACATGTATTTTAATTGCTTTAGAAATTGTAATGCACGATGCAATTGTAAGTATGTTTTATCTTACCCGACTAGTTAGTAGACCTGGGATGGTTTGGGAGAATCACACGCCCTCTACAGATAAACCTCCTGCCGTCCCCCATCCCCCTGGGAGCCCTCAGCTTGAAGCCACCCACGCCGAAGAGCAGGTACAAGTAGTTGCTAAAACAGGTCATTGCTCGCATCTGCCCTTGTGACTTTGGCTCGGAGGCTCAGGTGCGAAACTTCCCTTTGTCTCCAGCTTGTCCCGCGGGGCCCGTCCCTTGGGTGCTCCGTAGTGGGCTGCCTTCACTTTGAAGTTGTCCCTGAGGTCCTTCCGCATAAATTTTATGAATGCCATTTGGCCTGTATTTCAACTCAGATCACCCTACACATACCTTCTAAATTTGGGAACAATCTGTCCTGGTCTTTTCTGGATGAAGTCACAGACAAACAGGTGGAAACTAGGTTCCCTGTGCTTAGAGGACTGTCCTGAGTGTACCCGGGATGTGAGAACCAGAGACAACTTCCGCCTTTCACTAACTGCTTACTTTGTCAGGAGGCCAAACAAGCCTATAATACAAGAAGTAACATGCGCAAGGTTTAGAGCGTGGCCCCGGGTGGCGGAGACGGAACTGGCTTTGATTTCTCGCGTGGCTACCATCAGGCGTGGGATCCCAGCAAGTCACAGCCTCTCGGGCCCAGGTCCGTCTCTGTAAAATAAGGGTGTTGAGTTCTTTGAGGGCCTCTGCAGAGTTAGTAGTCCACACTCAAATGCAAAGGAAGACAGTGATCAGGAGCAGGAGGCTTTTCAGGGAAAGCCTCTCGGGAGGAACCCTTCAGGAAGTGGAGGGTGCGAACTGGCAGGGAAGGGCGCGCTTCTGGGCAGAACCTGCACGAACAAAGGGAGGAATAAAGAAAGATGTGAAGGAGGCTGTTGGGGGCTGTCGTGAGGGGCCGTGAGAGGGGTGGGCCAGGAGGTGAAGAGGCCGGCGAGCAGGCAGTGGTGGGGGCGGCGGCGGCGTGCTGGTCTGAAGGCAGGCCTGCGTGTGGGCCCGTGGAGATTTAAGTCTGAAGAAGGCTGGGGGACCCGTGATCCTCTTGTGGACTTATTCTCTTTGGGAGATTGTTTTAGAAATTATTTACAGTTAGAGCTCTTAAGGCTGTCTCAAGTCTGTCTCCCAGTTCAGAGTGAAGCGAATTTCCTGTCCCTGACTGGGGAGGAAGAGTCCTGTCCCCTCAAAGGACGTCCTAGATGGACTAAGAATCAAGTCGACATGAAACAGAGTAACAGGAGAAAATCAGATTTAATAGCGCACATTTGGGGAATCCACACAGACACAGAAATTCCAAATACAGGCAAAATGAGGGATATATGTCAACCTGAACTAAGGAGAACTGGGACTTCAGCGGAAAGGAACACAATTCATGGGGACAATAAAGAGCAAGTGTTTGGTTATCAGGTGTTTGCCCTGCCGTACCCGTGGGTCACTCAGATAAAGCTTACCTCTGCTAACAACCCTTATTCTGGGTCAGCCCCCAGTTTATTTATTTGAGAGAGAGAGAGAGAGTGCGAGAGAGTGAGCACACAAGCAGGGGGAGCAGCAGGCAGAGGGAGCAGCAGGCTCCCCACTGAGCAGGGAGCCCGGTGCAGGACTCGATCCCAGGACCTCGGGATCGTGATCTGAGCTGAAGACAGACGCTTAACAGGCTGAGCCCCCCAGGCGCCCCAAGACCCCAGTTTAGATTCTTCTGTGTAGTTGAGGGAAGGGCAGAAGTTTCTCTGGAGGCTTCATGGTCTCTGCCGCCTTGAGTTCAAAATAATCTTCATTTCAAGGTGGATCGGCTTGGGTGGCCGGCTCTCGGCCTCCACCATCTTCTGCAAATTAGGCCTGATGCTCTCATTACCTCTTCACATCCGCTCAAGCAGCTCTGTTTAACTTCATAGTACTTAGTACGACCTACAGTTAGGTATTTGCTTGTTTGTTTGTTTTTATTTTTTTTTTTAATTTGCCTCCTTTCCTAAAAAGAAAAGATTTGATCTATCTTCCCAAGAGCGTATACGTAGCTCTTAGAATAGTGGACGTCCCCGGTAGTTGGCCAGTGCATGTTTGCTGAGTGAAGGGGTGTATGACGGAGTAAACGCCTTCACTAATTCAGTGTTCCCCTTCCGGTGTAGGAAAGTAAGCACTGATTATTAAGGGTATTTTATTTTATTTTGAAAGATTTATTTATTTGGGGGGTGGGAGAAGGGACGGAGGGAGAGGGAGAGAGAGAACCTTCAAGCCGACTCCCGGCTGAGCGGGAAGCCAGACATGGGGCTCAATCTCACGACCCTGGGATTACGACCTGAGCTGAAACCAAAAGTGGGATGCTTAACCAACTGAGCCAGCCAGGCGCCCCAAGGGCATTTTAAATGTTAATTACTTGTGTTACCATTCCTTCATTTAACAAGTATTTACTGCACCCTAAGGCAGTAAAAACAGATTTTATGTAGGACCGTTGCAATAGGGGAAAAGAGACCCGAGGACAGAAGTGGGCTCACCTCTGAATACAGCCCGGGCCAGTCGGAATGTAGAGCCACCGAGCAGGGAGGGGGTCAGTGGGTGGAAAGTTACCGAGAGGAACATCGGGGATAAGAAATTCTGGCTCAATAACCATAACAGCTTCTGGCTGAAGGTGGGCGTTACCTGGGCTGTGATGGGGAGTGAGGAACCCGATGTCCAGGGTGACCCGAATTGAGGATGTTAAACGGACTCAGCAGGATTCTTGCTGGAACCGGACGATGCAGAGATGAACAGGGAAGCCCAAAGTGAGACGTGGTTGAGGAAGAGCTCGGAGGAGCCTGGGTGGAGTTTGGTAGATCGCAGATTCTTAGGTGACAGTCTGTGGTTTAGTTCCTGGGGAGAGAGCAGTGCTCGGGATGGCGAGAGACTGGGCTCACGCTGAGGCAGGTGGCCGCCAGACAACTAGAGATGAAACCGTGTAGCTGCGTAGTGCTGCGGAGATGGTAGTTAGACAGCTGGGTACACAGGAGCTTCGCTATAACCGTGGAAAACGCTCTCACGGCAAAATACAACCACTCACGGGCCGTGCATCTGTTGGAGGGAGGGGACGCGCTGGGGATGTTTCTCCGCAAGTGACGGGGATACTGACTCTGAAGGGTGAGAAATCACTTGCTAAGTAAAGAGGGGTAGGGTGGCGAGAGTCATCCAGCTGCGGGAACAGAATCTGCAAAGCTGGAAGGAGCTAGAAAGGCCAATGTGGCTGGAATGCAGAGACCGATTTTGGGGAGAGCGTGCCCGCGGAGGATGTCAGGGAGACGCTGGGCCCATCACAGTCCCCCAGGCCTGGTCAAGGATTTGGGGTGTCACCATGAGAATAGTTGCAAGCCAGTGTGAGGATTTCGCAAAGCAGAGGGACTGTGGGGGACCTGGGGTCATTCCTTTAATGTAGCCATTACGAGAGATTTCTAGCACAATATACCATGCCAGAATAATTCAGTGAACTAGAGTCATGAAGAAGCTCAAAGGATTTTTTTTTTTTTTTTTTTTTTAAGTCAAGGCAGGGCAAAAAGCGAGAAAGAATCTTAAGCATGCTCCCTGCCCAGCTCGGAGCCCGATGCCGGGCTCCGTCTCACGACCCTGAGATCGTGACCTGAGACGAAATCAAGGCTCTGGCACTTGACTGACCGAGCCACCCGGGCGCCCTCCCAAAGGATCCTTTTTTGACACTCATTTTCTGTTTCTTTCCAGTGTGAGTATTCTGATTCTCAAACAGACTGTGAACTTCCAGAGGCAGGGAGGGGCCGTGTCAAAGCAGGAGACAGAGCGCCAGCCCTCGGAAGGGAGGGCTCTGCCAGGGCAGGAAGGGTGAGGAAGTCCATCAACAGGTTCTTTCCGGGTATTTACAGGATTCGCCGAGCATCCAACAGAGGCAGGAGCTAGGCTCCAGGCTAACAACGTCGAAAGAAACCACCCAAATTGCGTATAACCTATTGAAAGCAATTGTCATTAGTAGACTTTCCATATTTTGGTTTGGATTATAGATGAACACTGATAAATTGCTAGCCTGAAAGTCTTGACACCTTCTTAGTCTCTTATTATTATATTTGGTCAACATGTAAAATCCAGTGTAATCTTCCAAGCTAGAAGATAGTGGGCTTCCAGCAAGGATAATTTAGGTTTTAATTATAGCATTTTTATGCATGAGCTTATAGTAAACACATACTAAGGGATGGATTTGTGAAGGGCAATAAAGTCTATATTTTGTTTCTTCTTCTGATTATGGTTTTGTGAGGCACTTACTCAAAACTGAACTCTTTCCATGTAATATATCCTTTACAGCTTGTCTCCCTCAATTCAATCCAGTTTCAAGACAAATCTTAATCTACTAAAATGGTTAATTCTGGAGATTTTAATACTAATCCTGACTATGAAGAGCGGTTTCTGTGATTCGCATTCCAAGCTACCTCTGACACAGAGCCACCCTTCTGTTCTTCTGCTCTGATATGTGCTTTAAATCCGCCTTTTGAGAAATGATTTCAGTGGGAATGTGGCTTTTCATATTCCATTATTTCAAGCTGAGTGTTCTGTGCCGAATTGTTTATTTTGGAAGTGGTATGGTAGATGAACTTTATGTTACTTTCCTCTCCCTGAGATTCTTTTATTTTTTTTTTTTTTAATTTATTTTTTTTTTTCCCTGAGATTCTTTTAAAAAAGAAATGCCAACCATCTCAGTCAAATTTAGAAGGAAGAAATTAAACAAAAGCTCTAGTGGGTGACTTTCAGTAGGGTGAGTCAGTCCTCTCTCCTCGTATGATATTTAAATGCTCGACTCAGCCACGGTCCTCTTCTCTACAGCAGTAGGTCCCTTAATCCAAAAGGTTGGGCAAGTGATATAGACAGGCTGCATTTTATTTTAACTCACACATATAAATGTAATCATTTCCCCAAACTTAAATTTAGATTCAAGACCCCCCTTTTTTTTTTTTATTAACAATTGGGTCCTCTGATTGGAATTAGATGTCATCTTTCTCAAAATGCATCACCCACAATTTCCAGTTTTGGCTTCTGTAGGGTGAGACCTTAGACAGTAGGGATGCAGTCTGTGCCAGATCCTTCCAGATTGCTACCTCTCCCTTCCCTCCACCTTTTACTGTTGCCTTGCCCTGGAATTTGAAAGAATGCCCAAGCAGTCAGCCTGTTTTTCATAGAAAATAACTCTCCTTTGTTTCACACTAAATATCTTACCAGTTTGTCCTATACCTAATTTAGTCACCAGAATGAGACTAACAATCCCGTTAACTCTTGGGTGCGCTAGAACCCAGCAGTGAGGAACAGAAGTCTTTCGGCACAGCAGAGACGAGGCTCCTAGCTGCTGGCTCTGAGTGTGCCCTGGGCACCAGCCAGTATGTTTTGCAGAGGAGATGGAGGGCCCTGGTTAATCCAGCAGTCTCGTGCCTGTCAACATGGCTTCCTTCCTACTTGTGTAGATTTCATCATATCTATCTATCTATCATCTATCTATTTATGAAGATTTTATTTATTTGAGAGAGAGAATATGAGCAGAGGGGAGAATCAGGGAGAAGGAGAAGCAGACTCCCTGCTGAGCCTAGAACCTGACCCTGGGCTTGATCCCAGGACCATGAGCCCGTGACCTGAGCCCAAGGCAGGTGTTTAATCGACTGAGCCACCCAGGTGTCCCAGGTTTCATCATTTTTAGTGAGTTATCAATTTGTAAATATTTTTGGTTGCAGGAGACTGTCAAATAGCCCTCATAAGCTTAGAACACTTTTCTTTTCTTTTTTTTTTGGGAGAGAAAGCATGCAAGCTGGGGTGAGTTGGGGGTGGAAGAGGGAGAAGGAGAGAGAGAGGTGGAGCCTGCCACAGGGCTCCATCTCACAACCCTGAGATCATGACCTGAGCTGAAATCAAGAGTCAGACACCTAACCGACTGAGCCACCCAGGTGCCCTGCTTGGCACACTTTTAAACCTGGAAAGGACTCTAGAGATTACTCAGCTAATTTTAAAGCTGAGAAAATAGCAGATATGTTATATACTTACCCTGGTACAGTTGATTGGAGAATCCTGTTCATTAGATAATAACACCATAGGATCAGAAAGACCTAATGACATTCCAAACCCTTGCAGCTGGTAAGTAGTAGACTGAAGACTTGGAAACCAGCCTCTGACCCTCAATCCCATACTCTCTGTATTATTTGTGGGCTCTAGGAGTTTGTAGCCTTGTTGGGAAGATAAGCACATAAAAATAACTGACATCAATGAGATGTGTGCTGTGGCAGATGTTGGTAGAGGGTATTGGGGAAGCACATAAAAGAAGCGACAAGTAAGACTTTCCAGAAAAAGTGACCTGGCTGTGAGTCCTGACAGGTGTTTGTCTGGCAAAGAAGGTGAGGAAGGGCATTTCAATCAAGAAGGATCCACATGAACAAAGCAAGGTTCAGGGCATGGAAAATCCTGTCTACCATATTGAAGTGTTCGTCAGGGGAGCTGCTGGAGAATTTCCAGCACAAAGGGTCACGAATAGGGCTGTATTTTAGATATAATATTCTCATGGCTGAATAGAGGATGCAATTGGTGAGAGGGAACTGGAGAGTCTCTTGTATTAGACAAGGACAGTAGAAATGGGGAGAAAGGGTTGTATTTGAGATTTTAGGAAGTAAACCCAACTGCACTCTGTGTTTGCTTGGATGTGAGAGGTGAGGAAAGAAACAAAAGTATCCCCCAGTTTATGGCTATACCATAGGTCGTTCCGTCTTGGTAGACAAGGTTGTTGCCATTCCAAGATAGGAAGTTAGAGTGGGAGCCATGATGAGCTCATTTAGGGCATGTTGAGTTTGATTCTCACTCACATGGAGACGTTTAGTAGGGACTGGAGCACCTAAGTCTGGTGCTTAGGAGCTGGAAGACCGAGCTGGAGAAACATATTTTGGAGTCACTAGCATATGCTTGGTTCAACCTAGTAGAATGGTTGAAAGAGCTAAGAAGACTATAAGACAAGAAGATGGCATGATATAGAACTTGGAAGAATGTTAGTATTTAAAGGGTGGGCAGAGCGAAGAGTTGTACCAAAGATGAGGAAGGGCTCTAGAGGTAGGCTGAGAATCAGTAAGGTCATGGAAGCTGAGAAAGGAGAGGCCTGGCAACTGACCACCAGGTTGAGAGCAGACCATTACAACACAGAGGTCACAGGGAACCTTCGGCTTTGGTGGAATGGTAGGGACAAAAGCCCGTGAAGGAGAGAACAATGAATTTGCTCCCTATACCCAAAGGTGGGCTGTGCACAGGCCTTCGAATTGGTGGAGTGAACTCATGCAGTACTGAGGTAGAGCACGAAAGGTTGCTGCTTGTCATCTATAGCCCGGTCCCTGTGAGCAGACTAGTCTGTGGTCTCAGTGGAGAGGGGTGAAGCGTCAGACCCCTCTACTCCCAAATGCACACACCCCCTTTTTTATTATTTCCTTTTGGGCAGAAATTGAAGGCCCATGGAGACATCCAACTACAACTTTTTACTCTATTGGAGACAATGATAGCTTTCTCCCTCCCTAATATGTTTGTAGACACACATTTATTGAAAGAATGTGCAAACAAGCTTAATTCTCAAACTGAAGGACTTCTCACAAAGAAACTTTACATATCGAACAACAACAAAAAAGACTTGCAACAAAGAACTTCTAGATACTGCATAATCCTCCTTCCTCATTACACATTTGCAGTCTTCTGGGTGGAAAATAGAGACAGTGATTGTCTCCACTTCTTAGCCCGTTCACTCCCAACATGGCGGAGCAGTGGCGGGGAGAGGGGGCGGGGAGTTCACTGTTGGGCAGGGGCCACCAAGGAGGTGGAGGACCTCCCCCAACACCTGAGATCTTCCTTGCTACCTGTTGTCAACCACCCGCATTGCAAATGTGGGGGAGAAAGTAAACACAGGCCTCGCATTGCAAAATCCCACCTATCAGGTGACAGCGCGTAGTAGAGGAAGCATGAGGAACAGGCTTAAATTTCAGTAGAATAAAGACTAGAAAAGGTCGTGCTTTAGAAGAATACTTAAAAGGACTGAGGATTGTCTTCAGATTAAATATCTTGCTTTCTTTTTCCAGAGGAAATAGTAAAAACACCTCTTAAAAAAAATATTAAGCAGGAAAAAAGTGTGCGCGTGGGGGAGGACTACGGAAACTTACTACTTGAAATCTGAGAACTGATTTTCAGGGTAGTGGGTGGGACTGTCCCCCTTTCTCCCCCCTCCGATTCACATTCCGTCCACGAGTGCAAAATGGAAAAGATAACTGATGGTTCCTTCCTACCTATATTTTTATGGGAAAAATCTAATAGGGAACCAATACAACAGGGAGACCAGTGTTCTCTTTACCCAATTCTAGAAGTTGCAGTGCTCGAATCTCAGTGAACTGGTTTTGAATCCCAGTTCTGCTGTTTCCTGGACATAATCTCTCTGAGTCTCAGTTGTCTTGCTGGCCAAAAGGGGAAAATAATGTCTGCCTGTAGGGTGACTCCGAGGATTGAATGAGACGAGGTATGCAGAAAAACCAACAGAACGCCCAGTGCATGTGAGATTCCCTTCCCCTCCAGAATGAAGGGTTGACGTGAGACGCGGTTCAGTGATTTCTCTCCAATTTAAATGGACCCGTCCTCCTGCATCTTCTTCGCTGGAGGACTGACCAGGCTGGGTAGTGCTGCCCAGCTGGTACTGGCCACAAGGGAGGATGGGGTGGACTGGGGCTGGGCCCGAGGCAAGGATATCCTTTCTGGGCAGCTACAATGCTTGTTGCCAGAAAGAAAGGATTGGGTTGTTTCTGAGGTCAAAGCTATAGATACAGGTCCGGAATGGATCCTGGGGATCATCTTGGCCTTGGGAGCCAAGATGTTTGGCCAACAGGGAGTCTGAGGAACAGAAGCCTGAAATAGTGTGTGCAAAGGACTGCGGTCTGTGCGACAAGTCAGCACCTCTTAGAGAGCCTGGGGCAGAATGAACATTCTGTGGGGTCTGGTTGTTGACCTCCAGAGGATCTCTGAGGACGGGTTCTTGCCAGCTGCCGCATGAGACGTTCTGGCTTGCTTCTTCGCCACTTTTCTTGTGAGGCTAGTTAAGGCCAATGCAATGTGGCTGTCCTAAGCAGGGTAATTCACAAGTACACTCTGCTGTGCTAGATTGGGCCAACCGGCAACATCATGGGAGTTATGAAAATAAGTCAGAAAGAAGCAAAATAGCCACAGATTGCTAAGCAGAGCCAATAGCTCCAACTCCCTACCAGATTTTGAGACCTGGGTTATGAGTCATGAAGCAGAGAGACAGAGAGAACATTTCTGCAAGCAAAAGCCACAGCTGGTCCTCAGAAGAAGAACATTCCAGTATGAGGGAAAGGGCAGCTTAGTATAGCAGTCGAGGACACGGGCTCGGGGATGAGGCAGACCCTGGATTGTTCTACCATGAACTGGAGCAAGTTACCTAACTTTCAGTTTTCTCCTCTAAAAAGACAATGGAGAGGCGCCTGGGCGGCTTAGTTGTTGGGCTTCTGCCTTCGGCTCAGGTCATGATCCTGGGGTCTCGGTATCAAGCCCCACATCGGGCTTCCTACTCTGTGGGAAGCCTGCTTCTCCCTCTCCCACTCCCCCTGCTTGTGTTCCCTCTCTAGCTGTCTCTCTCTGTCAAAATAAATAAAATCTTAAAAAAAAAAAGACAATGGATATGCACCATAAATTCTTTTTTTTTTTAAGTTTTTTTTTTAAAAGATTTTATTTATTTATTAGAGAGAGAGACTGAGAATGAGAGGGGAGAAGGTCAGAGGGAGAAGCAGACTTCCTGCAGAGCCGGGAGTCCAATATGGGACTCGATCCCGGGACTCCGGGACCATGACCTGAGCCAAAGGCAGTCGCCCAACCAACTGAGCCATCCAGGCGCCCTGCACCATAAATTCTTGGGAAGGATACGTGTTTTAGGAGAAAGCTGCGTAGATGGGGACTGAGATTCCCCATGGATTCCCTACTCAGATGGGGAGAGACTTCTTACTTCATATCTTTATACATTTTAATTTTGAATCCTGTGGATGTGTGTCCTATTAAAAACCTTAATGAGAAAAAAAGACAAGTGATGATAGTTTATGCCTTACAGGATTACACAGGCTTGACAGATGATAATCACTCACATAATTTACAGTCGTTACTGTTATTATTAATACAGGGACACTGGCTGGGCCATCTGCCAGTGTTTTTCACCCTGATAATCTTTTTTTTTTTTTTTAAGATTTTATTTTAATTTATTTGAGAGAGAGAAAGAGAGAGAGCACACAAGCAGGTGGAGGGGCAGAGGGAGAAGCAGACTCCCTGCTGAGCAGGGAGCCTGAAGTGGGACTCAATCCCAGGGCCCTGAGATCACGACCTGAGCTGAAGGCAGACGCTTAACCCACCGAGCCACCCAGGCGCCCCTCACCCTGCTATTCTTGGCAGTCTCTTTGCCACATATCCAGATCGACCCTATATGTACTGGCCTTCCATTATGTTTATAACCGGGGGTATAAATTCAGCTCCTTAAAGCAGCCTTGTAAATGGGTAAAATGAATAAATAAGTACCACCAGTAAATTCAATTGTAAAATATATAGGTATATATTTTTACTTTTAACACATTTTAGAGAATGATATTAAACTATTGACAGTGGCACCTGGCATTGTATAATGAACATTTACAGACCTTCACCTATATTCACCAGTTGTTAACATTTTGATGCTTGCCTTCTTTCATAAACACACACACACACACACACACACACACACATCCAGCCATATATTGTTGTCTATTTGAATGTTAGTTGCTGATTTGTCACTTACATCTGTAAATACTTCTGCTTGTGTTTTCCGAGTACAAGGGACAGTCCCCTATGCAACGGCAGTACAATGATCAAACCTAGAAAATTTAACCATTGCATAAGGCTATTTATCTAATGTGCGGTTTATATTCCAATGTCCCCAAGTGTTCTAGCAAATGTTCTTTATAGTTGCTTGTTTTCTGATCCAGAATCCTGTGTAAGATCTTCCATTGTATTTGGTTGTCTTCTTTTTAGCCTAGAACCTTTAAGTAGGCTTGTTTTATTTTTTCATGGCATTGACATTTTTGTAAAGTCTAGGTCAGGTTCTGCTCTACCTTCTCCGCTTCAGTGTACTTCAATTTGTATCTGATTGTTTCCTTATAATTAGACTTAGGTTAAATGTTTTTGGCAGGAATACTACAATAGATGATGTTCTGATGCCATCTTTTTTTTTTTTTTAATATGGAATGCTTCATGAATTTGTGTGTCATCCTTGTGTAGGGGTCATACTAAATCCTCTCTGTATCATTCCAATTTTAATATCTGTGCCATCTTTTATAAATTTTTTCTACCCTTCTCTTTTAAAAATGTGAAACTAGGAGTGATTTTTAAAAATTATAATATTTTTATTTTCAAATATCCAGCAGGTCAGTTACTGGTCAGTGACTCTGGTCATCACATCATGACCGAAGCAGTGGGCTACTTGTACAGATCGCTTGATTTAAGGGCGACCTACCTGGGATCTTCTCATTCATCACTCCATGGAATCCTGCAGTGAGTTTCCGTTTTGTGTCTCAACAAGAAACGTGCCTTGGACTCTTCACCTTCGATACGTGACCTCTTGATGATTTTTGATCTTTTGCAGGCTGCTAAGGGAAATCGAGTGGATCAGGAGCAGGAGATATTGGCCTCAAGGCATGAGCCGGCAGTATTCTGAGGGTTCCAGGAATGGCACCTCTTTATGGGAGTACTTGCTTAAATTAAACTACCACAGTGCTCAGAGTTCTAATACTGTGAGCTCTGCAATCTGCATGAATGCAGGAAAGCTACAGAGAGCTAAAAGCATGGACTTGGCATCTCATACAATTTCAGATAAGTCAAAATGTGCTTCTGGAAAAGGGAAAAAGTTCTCGAGACCCATTATTTCCGTTTCTATTGAGGAGAAGACCCCACGGAAGACACAAAATAATGTTGAACTACGGAATGACCCAGAGAAAGAAGCTTCACTGAAAAAGCAAGATTATTTCTCTAAGATCTCATCTTTGGGTAAAATGGATGGTGTAGTAAAGCTTTCACGGCAAAGAATTTTGTCAGCTAAAGGCAAAAGTGGAAAAGGCCAAATCACCACAATTTACCCACATCCCTTGGTAATAAGGTCTCTTGGTACAAATAATTCCTGGAAATCCATGTCTGAGTTCATATCAGAAAAGTGGCTTTTTCACAGCCCAGAGTACAGTTCAATTTCCCAGAAGAGTTTTTTTGAGAGAAGACCTCAGTTTGAAACCAAATTGTTGAAGACCTCAGATGATATTAATAAAGTATAAAAATTATCATGGGCTTTTTCGTGTCTGTACTTTCTTTCTAGCTGTCTTTATTTAGAACTCTTTGATGAGATATTTTCTCTTATAACTCTTAGAGGTGATGATAATCAAGTCTAGGGTTTCGATTTTTTAGCTCTTTAAAATGTTGTAACAGATTGTAGCTAAAAAGAACAATTTTGAAGTGATTCACATTTGTATGGTAGGTAGAAGAATGTTGCTCTCACAGGGTTCCATGTCTAAAAATAGGCTTAAAGCCATGTTATTAAAGTTCTAATTGTGTTACAATTATGTTACTATAGTTTATTTTGGGTTCATGAATTAATTTTCCATGTAAACAAAATTTATAATTGCTATCACCGAAACTTTTTTTATGAAACATGAATAAGAGAAGATAAATCGGAGGGGCGCCTAGGTGGCTGAGTGGGTTAAAGCCTCTGCCTTTGGCTCAGGTCATGATCTCAGGGTCTTGGGATTGAGCCCCGCATTGGGCTCTCTGCTCAGCAAGGAGCCTGCTTCCCCCTCTCTCTGCCTGCCTCTCTGCCTACCTGTGATCTCTCTGTGTCAAATAAATAAATAAAGTCTTAAAAAAAAAGAAAAGATAAATTTTAATAAACCCAAACCATAAAGTAAGTTTAATGTCCCAGAAGCCCATGGATTTGATATCTATTTTAAACATTTCAATTGCCTCTCACCAGTCATTTGTTACTAACTGTTAAGGATAACTTATTGGCTATCTTAATACCCAACTAAATCCTACAAACTATGTTAGGAAGCCAAATGGGAGAATGGACTCAGCTGTGTGACTTCAGGAACATTATTTCATTTCTCTTATCCTCAGTTTCATTAGTTATAAAATGGCAGAAATCCCAATGCCTGCTTTTCAGGATTACTGAGAGGATTGCATTAGATAATGCACATAGCAAACCTTTAATGAACAGTAGTTGTTTTCTGTAATGGTCTAACTCAGAGGCCACCTTGTTCCAGGAAGCATCTTCCCACCCCTCCAGTCAACAATTTAAAGTACGTGAATGCTTGGGTGGTTTTAAATTGTGATTTCCACGG
Organism: Nasua narica; assembly: GCA_028533885.1. Taxonomy (NCBI): domain Eukaryota; kingdom Metazoa; phylum Chordata; class Mammalia; order Carnivora; family Procyonidae; genus Nasua; species Nasua narica. The sequence continues at coordinate 104,681,465 of CM052807.1, read as the reverse complement.
CAGTGTGGTCTCCCAGGCAGTGTGCCAGCCTTGAGAGTTATTCCCTGCACTCCACCGAACAACCTGCTCATCGGTAACCACAGTAACCAACAGCTTGGGAAGTCCTCTAAGTTCAATGATTCTCAGCCTGGTTCTGGGTGGGCCGCATCAGTCTTGCCTGCAGCAGCCAACTCTGCTTCAGCCACACGGAAATGTCGCATCTGGAGGTTACTGTTTGTTTTTGGTGGAACCACAAAGCACAGAACAGGAGATCTGAGAGTTGCTGACAGGTGCACAGCCCCTGTGAGCGTGAGCAGGAGCAGGGTGGCGGTGTCCTGAGGGCCTCCCTCTCGAGCCAGGAATCTCTGGAGGGGCACCGGCCTTGGAGGGGGAAGGGAAGATGACCTTCAAACACATGAGCCCACATGTGGTACCTGGCCCAGTTGCCGCGCCTCTCGGGGGACACTGGAAAAATCCAACCCGGGGATCCAGGGACTTCCCAGACCCGCCCCCGTCCCCGCCCCTTGCCTGGCAGGACTGGGCCCCGCCCCCTGCCCCGCCCCCTGCCCCGCCCCCTGCCCCGCCCCCTGCAGAAATGGACCAGCCCCCGCCCCCGCGGTGGCCCCGCCCCCGCGGCGGCCAAAAGGGCGGGCCGCGCCGCCGCCACGTGCTCCGACGCAGGGAGCTGCCAGCCAGGCGGCTGGGCGCGGGCGGAGCGCTAGTGTCCTGCTCCCCGTGCGGCTCGCAGCAGGGCCGCGGCAAGCATGGCCACGGCGGCGGCGGCGGCGGTGGCCCGTGGGGCCGGGGCGAGGGCGGCGGCGGCCCTGTTGAGCGGCTGCGGGAGTGCGGCCCGGGGGCGGCCGCGCGCGGGCCCCGCACGGCCCTTGTGCACAGCACCTGGGACGGCCCCGGACATGAAAGGCTACTTGTGGGAGCGCTACCGGGAGGCGAAGAGGAGCACGGACGGTGAGTGCGGCGGCACCTCCGGTCCCTGGAGGCCCATCGCAAGCGGTCAGCGGGTAAGCGGGCACCCTCCGACCCGCGCCGGCCCCGCTGCTGACCTCTAGGGCACTCTAGTTGTGCCCCTCGGTCGCCCTCAATCCCAGCTGCGGCGACATCTCCTCTGCAGTGCGATTCCGGGAAACGCGAAAAAATGCGCCTCCAGAAACTTTATACATTTGCTTTCTCCTGTCGGGAAAGCAGTTTTATAAATTCCTGGGATTTTTAACCAGAAATTTGCATCGGAAGCGCTTTGGTCTCCGCGGGCTTCGCTTGGGAGACAGTGGCCCCCACGCACCGTTAGGTATTGTTAGTAATCGGCAGTAATAATAGAAACAGCCGGAGTCCGGCAGGCGGCGAGTTCCTCCGGAGCTGAGCGGCTAGGCAGGTGGCAGAGGCTGGAGTTGATTTTCCTTTTTTTGTTTTGTTTTTTGTTTTTTTGTGTGTGGTTTTTTGTTTCGTTCCGTTTTGTTTTGTTTTCTGCTATGTTTGAAATAGGAGAGGTCCCAAGTTGAGAGTGTTCTGAGTTATCTACTAACCTAATTGAGGAGGGGATTCCAGGGAGTGACTCCTGAGTTGCCAGGTGAACATAAAATCTGCCTGGTTCTGTGGTTAGTAAGGGAAATAGGCAGAGGCGGAAAGAGGCCTAGGTAAATACTAGGGCCAGGCACACCGATTGTCTGCTTGAATTCTTCTCATACCTAGGAGGGAATATTCGTGCCACATCCCCATCCTATAGGTGGGAAAAGCAAGACACAAGTTTAAGGAACCTGGCCAAGGTCACACCTTGACCTGATGTCTGTCTCAGCCCCTACCCCTCTGTCCCATTTCCTGTGCCACCCTACCTGCCTGTAGCAGCTGGCCATTTGGGAGCTGGTGTAAAGGGCCCGTGATAAGTGATAAGCATTGGTGCTGCTTCTCTCAGGGAAGATTTAGAATTGAAATGTTTGTACTGTTGCCGGGAGTGAGGTGGGTGGAGGTAGCAAGTGGAGATAAGGGGAGTATTTGGTGGGAGAGAACATATGGTAGGATCACATTTTCAGTCTTGTGGCCAGAAGTCCGTTTAATGAAAGAAAGCAAGGGGCTTCTTTTCATCAGCTGGGATAATTTTCTGAGGGAACTCAAAGGGGCTAGCAATGCAGACTTCTGTGAAATAGGGTTTTTTAGTTTTCCTTTGCTCAGAGTTAAAATTTGCACCGTTTTTTTTGAAGTGGTTGTGTGGTATGGTTGGTGGAGAGAAGACAGGCTTTGCAGATCCTGGAAATTGCAGACCTTAGATGAAAGAAATATAGAACATCGACCTCAGCTTTGAGACTGGAAAGACTTAAAACAGTTTTTTTTTTAAAGATTTTATTTATTTGAGAGAGAAGGCTCACGTGCATGGAAGGGGGTGGGGCAGAGGCAGAGGGAACAGCAGGCTCCCCACGTGTCTGCAATCATGACCACCCAGGCGCCCTGCAAGACTTTTTTAATTGAAATTTTTAATGGAGATAATTGCATATTTACATGCAGTTGTAAAAATTAATACAGGGTGATCTGGCATACCCTTTACCCAGTTTCTCCCAGTAGTAACATTTTGCCAAACAGTGATGCAGTATCTTAAGCAGTATATTGATACTGATCCATTTCACAGATCTCAGTTAGAGTCCTCTACTTCACCTTTACTTGTGTTTGCTTATTTAGTTCTGTACAGTTTTATCACAGGTACCTTCAAGAACCCAGCTCAGACGTCGACATACAGAACAGTTGTTTACAAGGACCTCTCCCATTATCATTATAGCTGTACCTGCCCGCACCCCCCAAGGCCTTACCTCCCGCTGCTTTGTGTAATCTCTGGAGCATTTTATCTGTTCTCCATTTCAGAAGTGCTCTGTAACAAACTAAGGGTGGCTGGGAGGTAGGCGGGGTAGGGATATGGACATTGGGGAGGGGATGTGCTATGGCAAATGCTGTGAAATGTGTGAGCCTGATGATTCACAGACATGTACCCTGGGGCAAATAATACATTATATGTTAATTAAAAAAAAAAAGAAGTGTTCTGTAGAAGGATTCGTGGAGTATGTGACCTTTTGGAATTGGCTTTTGAAACTGAGCATAATTCTCTGCAGAGCTGTCCAGGTGGTTGTGTGTATTGTATCCATAGTGCGTTTTTTTTAAATTGCTGAGTAGTGTTCCATGGAGTGGCCATTTAACTATTCTTTTTTTTTTTAAACTCTGGTGAACCACTTAACACTACTTCACTCACTAAGGGATATCTGGATTGCTCCCAGTTTTTGACCATTAGAAATCTGCTGTAAACATTTGTGTATTGGTTTTTGTGTGAACATATGTTTTCATTTCTCTAAATGCCATTGTTCAGTTGCATGGGAATTGTACGTTTAGTTGTATGAGAAACTACAGGCCTCGTGGTCGCCACTCTTCGTGAAGCTTCAGTTTCATCATCTGTAAAATGGGAAGCCGGTAGGACCACGTTATAGGGTTTGATGAGGAATAAATGAATCCATCCACGCAAGGTGTGTGGAGGGTGGGCGAGACAGTTGAAGCGGTGGGTGAGAAAGATGAGCATCGGGCCACAGTTTGGGTTTTGGGGTGTGATAATCAGAGTGAAATTTTGGAGTATGACAGCTCAGAGGAGATTTTTTTTTTTTTTCTAAGAGGAGATTTTTGAGACTTAGTTTCCTCTGCGATCTCGGGTGCAGGTTGCTTTCCTCTCTGACCTCAGTCTCCTCAGTAGTAACCTGGGGACAATGTGGGGATTTTCAGCACGGGCTTGGCACCCAGCAGATGGACAGTAGTTAGAAGCTATTGTTATTAGTTACTAAATAACTTACAGTTTTAGACAAATGGTTAGTGAGGGGTGGAGGCGGGTTATTTAGCTCTAGGGTCTAGGTCCCCTTTAGCTTAGGGGGGGCGCTAACCTTGACGGCGCCACCTGATCTCTCTAGCTTCGGTCTCTCTCTCCATAGAATGAGGCCACTGGACTAAGGAGTGTGTAAGCCTTTTCAGGTATTGTGGGTCTGTGAATCAGGTATTCCGTGTGGCCGTCCCCATCTGCACGCCTCCAGCACATACCCACGAGGTCCCTGTCCCCCCCTGAGAACATGGGGACTTTCATTTGACTTTTCTTTCCTTTTTCACCCTGTCCGGGGCTGCAGCATCCCTATCGGCCCTTGGCCGAACACGGTGAGTATATGGACGCCCTGCTTGCATGAGTTTGTTCACCAAGAATTTATTAAGCACCTAGCCGTGGACGTAAACCCTGTTGATTCACAGATGGGCAGGTCTGTGAGTGAGGGGCCCACAGTGGGTGAGTCCCTGTCTGCACCAAGTGAGGGCCCGCTGTCACATGGATAGGGAGACGGGTGACAGATAAGTGACAGCCAGCTTGGGGGAAACAAGAGACCCCAGGGGCTTTGGCACTGAGCCCATACTTGAGCTGTGTCTCTAGGAAAGAGAGGTCAGACAAAATATTGATAATCAGACAAAAACGTGAAGTTTTATTTTTTTCAACTTAAGAGGAGAAAAAGAATTTTTTTTTTTCCTCTCATTTTCTGATTGTTGTTTTCTGGTCATTGGATCTCTTGCCTAATCCAAACAGTCTGCTCAGGTGTGTCTTCCCTTTGAACCGTCTCCCAGAATGAAGCCTGTTCTGGGAATAGATGAGTTTTATCCTTTCTTTCCCGCACCTCTTCCCCCCCATTTTTATTTTATTTTTTAAAGTTTTTATTTTTTATTTTTTTGAGAGTAAGAGCAAGCCTGCACGAGTAGGGTGGGGGTGGAGGGGCAGAGGGAGATCGGGAATCCCAAGCAGGCTCCGACTGGGCATGGAGCCTGACATGAGGCTTAATCTCGTGACCCCGAGATCTTGGCCTGAGCTGAAATAAAGGTGGCCGATTAATGCACTGAGCCGCCCACGTGCCATTTTTTTTTCAAGTTTTTTTTTTAAATAAACTATTTTTTAGATCAGTTTTAGATTTGGATTTCTCCAAATCCTATCCCAGTTTCCCCTATAATTAACATCTTGTATGACTATGGCACATTTATCACATTTAGTGAACCAATATCAATACATTGTATCAATGTTAACTAAAATCCGTATTTAATTCAGATTTCCCAAGTTTTGAGCCTAATGTCCTTTCCGCTCCAGGATCCCTCCCAGAATAGCACTACATTTAGTCCTCCTTGGGCTCCTCTTGGCTGTGGTGGTTTCTCTGAGTGTCCCTGTGTTTGATTACCTTAACAGTTTTGAGGAGACATGGTCACCTATTTTGTAGCATGTCCCTCATTTGGAATGTCTTTCTTTTTTTTTTTTTTAACTTGAAAGTTTTTGGAAGTATAATACTTATGTGTCCCAACTCAGCTCAAAGGGAAGGGTCTACATATATTTAGGAAAAGAAATATTGGTTTATAACCTCTAGCAGAAATTTTCCGGAGAACCATGGTTCTCGGCTGGAGTTGGGGGTGGGGGGCATTTAGCAATGTCTGGAGACCGGTTTGGTTGTCACACCTGGGGGCCAGGGGGTGCTGCTGACCTCTAATGTGTGGAGGTCAAGATGCTGCTAGACAATCTGTATTGTCTCCTGGCAACAAAGAATCATCCAGCCCCAAATGTCAGTAACGCCAAGTTTAAGAAACCTTGTCCAAAAAAAAAAAAAAAAAAAGAAACCTTGTCCTAAAATGGGGAATTCTAAGCGCTCATTGTGCGATGACAGTTTAAAGGGATGGCTACTGTTGTTTACGGTCTGTCACTGCTCATTGCTGTGCCTTGTGCTCATCTTCTCTGAACCTAATCCTCGGCCCGCCGCGTGAGCTCATCAGATAGCCTGCCCTTCTAGGTGCGGAATGGAAGCGGTGCCGCTCGGGGGGGGG